>JAVLUX010000117.1:5946666-6567500 GCA_032164185.1 Moxostoma hubbsi
AAGTTGTTTATGTTAACATTAGTTAATGCATTATGAACTAACAATGGACAATAGAAGTTTGATAAATTAACATTAAGATGAATAAATGCTATTAATATTTGTTGTATATTGTTAGGTTATGATATCTAATGCATTTAATAATGTTAATGAATAGGACCTTATTATAAAGTGTTAACAGACAAGTAAACAAACACACATACAAGACCAAAGTGAGAAAAGCCTTCTGTTTTCTAGACAACCACAAGATATAAGAGCACATTGATTCATGGATGAGAATCTAGAAAGAGGCGTGACATGTACAGTAACTTTTCCAAAGCAACTTTCAGTGCATTTCAAATGTATGTTTTACCTGGGAACAGAACCCTTGACTTTGGCATTGCACCATACTCTATCATTTAACCTACAGGAACACAGCATGAAAGGGAAAGTGAAAAACAGAAGAAATTGCCAGGAAATCCTGCAGATTTCCGGTAAATCACCTGCATTTACTGTAATTCAGTTTTGTTGATGCAAGCCAAAGCTCAAACTGATTTTGAATTTCACAGTAAAATTCAGAGATTCAGCACAATGGACAGCTCACAGTGGAAAAGACTATGTACAGTATTTTTTATTTATAGCTTTTATAGAGTTTTATTCTCAATCAGTTTGGTTCCTGACATAAAACCCAGTGACTTTCATTGCTCTAAATTATAGATGAGAAGTGCCAGACATCAGTACACTTGACTACTCCAGACTAAGGAACTTCCTGTCTGTCAAATCCTAGTCACAAATACTGTACACCGATTAGAGCTGCAACTAACACTGCTCTCTCTGTCTCTGTCTATCTATCTCTATCATACCAATGCTTGCTCACATGAATATAACATTTTCCCTCTGGGTGCCTAGATTTACTAGAATTGACTGTGCCCATAGATCAAGGGATCAGACTGTGTATTGTTTTACTCCAAAAAGCCCTGCAGCATCTGTCTAGACTTTCAGAATAAAAATACAATGTTACATATTTTTTCCAGATTCTTACCCTGAAAGGATACAACAATGTAAGATTGGCAAGAACATGTACAACTAGGCATATACAAGGTTTTATGGCAGACAAAGGGAGAGCAAGGCTCAACAATAAGGATGGCCCTTCACCCAGGGCCAATGTGAGAGAGTTTCAGGCAAGTTGATGGAACTATCACTCACCCTGCTATCATGCCAGTGCTTACATTCATAGTCTTTTTACAACTTAATTAGTATGAGATGACAATAATTTGTAGGAGATGGCAAAATCTTAAGATATCTAATGAGTTGACTCGTATGAAAATATACCATTTTTATTTCCATAGAGGCCGACCAATCAACAAGCAGAATTTCAAAAATGACACCATACAGACATTACATTTTAGCTTGCCTCTTATTCAGTACTTTATTTTAAGAAAGGAAACATCTGTGTACAAATTTGGTTTCTTGTTTCAGATTTATTTTTGGAATACAAATGACTGATTTGTGTCAATGAATTGAAATACACTTCCCTCATCTCATTCCAAGTTATTTTTTCCCATTAAAATCATTGTTTAGGGTTTGGGAAAGGGGTTAGACTTTATGGTTCGGTTTATTCACATGTACAGTGGATCATTTATTTTCTCTATGGGAGTAAAAGTTGTACATTTATTGGTACGAGCAAATTTGTATGATTTCTTACAATTCTGCCATCTCATACTTTTATTACAACTTCTCATGAAACCTCCTTGGATGCTACATTTGTTGAACTTGTACATTGTTTTTCTGTTATGCATTAGTTAAGTTGAAAATGATTAACAAATCAGTAATATATTACACTGTATGCCATTGTTTTTCAGCAAAAGTTAGTGTAGGGAATTATAGCTGTCATGAAGTTACATTATAGCTGTACTCTATAATTTCCTTCCATTATTGCAAAATGAAATCCAAACATTATTTGTTGATTGTAGATTTACAACGTTAAGAACATAAAGAATGTTAAGAAAACATTGTTAAACGAAAAATCTAATTACTATTATTATGTTCAATTAAAATTATATGTTTAATTATATTTTATGTTACTTAAAATAAAATATATTCTGTAGTAGGGCCTGTGAAAATGCTGACAGGGACAAACAGCCCCAATGGACCACCAGGGGAAAATCCTTTTTATTTTTCCTTCCCTGGAGAGAGAGAAAGAGAGAGAGAGAAGGCATTGCATGTATTGTCAGGGGTAAACGATACCATCTCTCATTAAAGGGCTACTGGTGGTGAGTGTGTGAACAGCCATTATTAGACTGACAACTGGATGACCTCTCCTCATTTTACAATCCATTTAACCGATGTAACAGCACCTCATCGCTGTTTATCACTGCCTGTGTCTTGCTGTTTGTGTTGCTGCGGTGAACAGCGGTGTGAGCACCCCATCTCCTAATCTACCCTCTACATATAGATCTCAATCATTGCTGTTGAATTTAACTGTATGCCTGGTGGCAATAAAGAGGCTAGTGCACACTTTTTTTGTTGGAGTTTTTACGAGGGCCCATTATCCTGAGTAAATTAGACGGAGTGATTATTCGCTCTGGCTGGTGCACCCTATTAAAAGGCTGAAGTGAGTGGGTGGGAATGTAGGAGGCCAGCCATGTGCTGGAACCTGTTAAGCAGGAATGATGCATGCTGGGATGGAGACACAAAGTGAAAACATGAAACGCAACACATAAAAGCCTCTTGCAACCACCCAAATGCCCCCCTGCCCCCTCGCTAAGTTCAACCAGACCCTCTGAGATAAAAGAGAGTGCTTGTAACAGCCCCCGTCCCTCAAGCCATAATTAGGCTGACCAATCAGACTAAGCTTCTAGAGATTATTTGCAATGCACATTAACAAGTCTGGCACACCCAGGGCAGCATCCGTGTAAATAACATGTTAAAAAACACTTGCAAAGTAAGCAAGGAGATTCTCTTGAGATGTCTCAGTCTAGACTTATTCATCTGAATGCCATTCAGCATCTTGAGAGCATACATCTTGGTTTTAGTGGGTGTTATTAGGGGGATAAGAGAGTAGGGGGTTGGGGGAGGAATTCCCGGCAGCATGCAGACTGGGTGAATCCATTAGGAAGTGTGGTGGACGACACAGATGGGATGTGAGTTGGACAGTGGGGTATGAAATCTGAGCCAGTCAGAGATATGACGCTGGTCCACAAAAATGACACCATAAAATGCTATGCCCATATCACTCAGCATGCCCTGGATTTGAATTTGCGACTCAGGTGTGGTAGTCAGCATCTTTACTTGCTGAGCTACCCAGGCCCCCCTAAAAGCATTTTTTTGTTAAAGCATTTATACTAGTTGTTCTATACAAAAATGTGCTGTTCAGTCTGTATAGTTAAATGTACTTTAAAAAGATAATTTACATCAAATTGAACTTTAAAGGAATGGTCCAGGTTCAATATGTTCATTACCACATATTGATTATTTCAAGAATTTAAAATAAAATGCAAAAAATTCAAAAATCACAGTTAAAGTAAGGCACTTACATTGTAAGTGAATAGGTCTATTCCATTAACATTAAAATGCTTTTAATGCATAATGTTTACATCTTGCTGATACACCTTTGAAACAGTGTGTAAAAGTAACATTTATAGACTGGCCCCATTCACTTACATTTTAAGTGTCTTACTGTAACCTTGATTTTTTTTGTATTTTAATTTTTTTTTAATAATCAAAGAATGAGTCAATTATTTTCTGTGGTATTTATTGGACTTGGAATTATTTAATATATATGGAATTATATTTCTGCCGGTGGGTCCATGGTCTCAAAAAAAATGTGTTGCCCTAATACCACAGTTCTAAATATTTTCAAAAGAATCACAAAGTGAAATATGATTTCTGTAAGTCATCAAAAACTTATGTTTCTTTTATGCACTAATCATTGCTGTAGTTAGAACCCAAATAGGTAAAAACATTATATCTGCTTTTACCTAAAGCAACTGTTTAAAACATTTGCCATTGTTTGCTTGTTTTGTAATGAACCCGGAATATTCCTTTAAAAGTGGTCTACTTTTCTTGCCGAATAAACTTCTATTGTGTTATAAATGTAATCCCTGTGTATGGATTTCTGTTTTTTCTGTTAATGGTCCCTTTCTGACATTCTTTCCCATATTCTGTGAAAGTCACAGAATTTACCGACTTTACATAGTCATGACAGAAATCATATATTGTATAAGAAAACATTGGGTCTTCTCTTGCACAGACAAGTTTAGTAAAAACATATTTTATCACACTAAAACTCATAATGTATAGTTTTGTGGCAATAGTTTTGAAAAATTTGAAATGTATTTTAAAATCTTCCATTTTAAGTGCACTACTGAGCAATGTTATTTATTTTTTAAAATAACAAACTGAAGAAGTCGAAATTATGTTTCCTGTGGTAATTGACAGCATGTCATAGGCACCTTTACAATTATATTTCAGAGTTTGGAGAGGGTTTAATAAAGTTTAATAAAGTATGCCGTATTTGTCTGGCCTCATTTAAAAGTGGCTCCACTCAAGTATGTGAGCTATCCGTGGTTCTGAAATTGTTTTTCCAACTGCAAAGCACTCCCACAAAACTCCTTGACTGTTTCTTTAGAACAATACACTATAATCTTTTACAATGGACCATTCCATTTTAGTCTCAAAGCACAAAAGAAAAGTTACAGTATAAAAGCACTCATGACCCCATGGTTTGACCTAAATTTTTCAAAGCGCATTAAAGATAACCTGCAAATAATAAGCCTAAAACTGCACTTCTGTTATACCTTAAACATTGGTCTCAGCGTCATTCCACTTACCAATAATGTGACTTGACAACAAACAACTACAAACAAGCAAACATAACTTGGGCCATTTATTCTACTCTAACATATCCAGTCTATTAGAGAGCAGGACAGACATGGTATAACCCTGTAATTGTTTTAGTGGTTCCTGAGATAGAAAATTGCGCTAGAGTTAATCTGGAAAGACTATGTGAAGTTGGCCATTCCTAATGTAATCCTAATGGGCTGTTTTTGAAAATAAATACAATTTTAGGATAGAGGAACTATTCATTGACTGACTAGATTTAAGGACAAGGACAAATTAGCATGGAATCTGTAGCATGGAGTGGAAATAATAGAGAAAGTTTATGCTTTTCAACAGAACTTAAATGGAAGAAATTGACTGCAGGAGTTGATGAGACCAGACATGTAGAGAATTGTTATACATCATTCAAAGTTTCCATCAAACATTTTCTTACCGTCCACTGAAAATACTTATACATTTGAATAATACAGTGGCCCCAAAAGCATTTGGAAACAGTGTGTGTGTCCAGAAACATTTGGACACACACAAATATAAAGTGCCAATGCACAAGAGAACATCAAAGCAAGTGGAATTATTTTCAAGAAAGATAGCATAAGTACTTATGCTATCATAGCAAAACATTTCACAAAAAGTATTATGGAACATGTCCGTATTAATGTGAAGATCTACACCTGTGGTTTCTCTGCTAGGACACCTCTGTGAATTTGAGGGGAACTGGCTTCACATATTCATGCAGATACAGGTGCCACACATAGAGCTGCCACTTGGTTTCACATTTTTTGTAATTTTATGTAATGAAATTCATACATTTTGAAATGTGGCAGTGGCACAAGTGTCCAAATACATTTTGGGGCCACTGTATAACAACAAATACAGCTCTAAAAAGGATCATCTCCTTATCTCAATATAATCCCTCAAAACATAAGAAATATATATATTCTCTGCCAGTTCCACCTAAAAATAATCTCTGTTTTTGCTGATGTGGGAAAGAAAGGCTGATGCACAGATCGGCCATTTGTTGACCCCACCGAGCGTCTCAGCTGTGAAGTATTATCGGTCCAGCTCACAGTCAGACTCAGACCAGATGTCTACATATTAGGCCTTAAAAACAGCTCTACCACAGCTCTTTGAAGATTTCTCTCTCTCTGACTCATAGTTAGTTGGAAAGGTTACTGATAAAACATTCACAGAAGATTTGTGTTCTTTGCTTAGTGCAGATATCTTTTTTAAAGGCCACAGGTTTGGGGTAACAATGAGAGGAACTGTCTGGCATATTTATGCAATATACACTGCCATTCAAAAATTTGGGGTCACTTAACTGAAATGTTTCTCATGATCTTAAAAACCTTTTGATTTTTAAACATGTAAATGTTTGAAATTATTTTTGTTGGCAAAAATATAATTGTGCCAACATATTAATTTATTTCATTACAAAACTAAAATTTTATTTAAAAATAAAAAATTTTGAAATGGAAGACCGAACAATTAAGAAAAGCAGGTAATAAGTGCCCAGTATTGATGGGAAAGTATTGATGCTTTTTTATAAAATGCATCCCAGGGTGATACCTCAAGAAGATGGTTGAGAAAATGTCAAGAGTACATTTCTGCAAATTCTAGGCAAAGGCTGGCTACTTTGAAGATGCTCAAATTTAACACAGTTTTTATTTATTTGGGATTTTTTTTAGTCACAACACAATTCCTATAGTTCCATTTCTGTTCTTCCATAGTTTTAATAACTTTACTATTATCCATAAATGTGAAAAATAATAAATAAAATAAATAATAAATTGATCAATTGTCACACATTATACATACAGTGAAATTATTTATTTTTCACATATCCCAGCTAAGCTTGGGTCAGAGTCCAGGGTCACCCTTGGAGCAGCAGTGACCATTCATACACTAGTGAGCCATCTGTTCAAACTCCCTTCTTAATGCAGGCTCATCGTCATCTCGGATGAGGCCGATGACAGTAGTGTAGTCTGCAAACTTCAGGAGCTTGACAGAGGGGTCCTTGGCAGTGCAGTCTTTTTTATTTAGGGAGAAGAGTAGTGGGGAGAGCATACATCCATGGGGGGCACCAGTGCTGATTGTACATGTGCTGAAGGTGAATTTCCCCTGTCTCACTAGCTGCTGTCTGTCCGCCAGAAAGCTGGTAATCCACTGATAGATCCACTGACGGAACAATGAGTTGGTTTAATTTAGTCTGGAGAACAGCTGGAACAGCTGGGATGATGGTGTTGAAAGGTGAACTGAAGTCCAAAAAAAGGATCCTTGCAAATTTCCCTGGTCTGTCCAGATGTTGCAGGATATGATGCAATCCAATGTTGACTGTATCATCCACAGACCTGTTTGCTCGATAATAAATGTAAGGGGATTTTGAAAGGGTCCTGTGATGTCTTTCAGATGGGCCAACACAAGTCCCTCAAATGACTCCATGACCACAGACCTAAGAGCAATGATTCTATAGTCATTAAGTCCTGTGATTTGGGGTTTCTTTGGGACAGAAATGGTGGTGGAGCGCTTGAAGCAGCAGGGAACTTCACACTGCTCTAGTGATCGAAGATTGAAGATCAGTGTGAAGATGGGGGCCAACTGGTTAGCACAGGATTTTAGACAAGTGGGTGAAACACCATCTGGGCCCTATGCTTTTTTTAAGTCATATATTTAAGTAATTTATCATAAATTCTTCCCTCTGCCCAGTAGGGGGAAATATGCATGAAGAATATGAATCACCGGAAACAAAAGTAGTATGGGAAAGTGAAACTGAAGTGGCGATTGACTCTGCAAGGAGGAGAAATTATAGTAAAAAACAACTTAAATATTGACCTTTTTCTCACCTACACCTATCATATCGCTTTTGAAGATATGTATTAAACCAGCTGAGTTATCTGCATGGATAACTTTTGCCCTTATCTGGATTTTGGATCTTCACAATTTTGGCACTCATTCACTTGTGTTGTATGGACCTAAAGAGCTAAAATGTTCTTCTAAAAATCTCTTTGGTTTGTGGCACAGCATTTATTCTAACACACTGTAACATCTATATTTAGTTCCCTTAAAAAAAGTAATAGACTTCTTTGAATTAATCATGACAAGAAGACATTGTCTACCACAGCATGCATTCACAGCAGAGAGATGTCCTTGCACTACCTGAACCAAAATGTAATAAGAAAGCTGCTTTTAACATTGTTTAATTTGGTTTTCTTCAAATGCAAAGTTTGGAGACACTCCAGAGGTAATGCCACCTTTGAAAATGGTGGAACGGAGCTTTCAATTATCTCCAGACAGCATGTCTGCCGGCCATGGGGATTATAAAACAAAGGATTTATTAATCTAGTCCCCTGCGGTGAGCTCTGAATTAGCAGGGGTGAATATTTTAACACCTCTGTGTGCCAGTGTGAGCTCAGATACAGTTCTGCAACTCATCTCCGGTAAATGTCAGAGAATAGAGCTTTTTGAAAAACAGACGGAAGGAGTCTCAGTAGCAAACCTCTTTATATTAGCCTAGGAAGGTTTTCATGTACATTTAATGCCTGAATAGAGGGGAGTTTGCATGTGTTAACTCAATCCAATCAGGACCTTTAGTGGGTCAACATGGAGCAGGACAAAACAGAAACTGATAAACATACATTTTGGGAGTCAATAAATGTGAGAAAATTATGATGGACTGATGACACGAGAAATAAAGTGAAACAAAATAATAAAAAGCTACTTTGGCAAAGTTTTTACCTAGTAAAGGAATGAGAGAAAATTATATTTGTAGTGTCTAAAAATCAATCCTCTGATTGTTTATT
The DNA here is from genome assembly GCA_032164185.1 of Moxostoma hubbsi. NCBI lineage: Eukaryota > Metazoa > Chordata > Actinopteri > Cypriniformes > Catostomidae > Moxostoma > Moxostoma hubbsi. The sequence goes on from JAVLUX010000117.1 coordinate 5,955,282, forward strand.
AAAAACTTTTCACATTTCATTTTTGGGTCAATAACATGATGCAATTTTTTTTCCAGATCTATTAAAGTTATTCAAATGTACATTCAAAATGCATTTCACACAAAACAATTACTTGAATACACCTCATCTATGATGAACATGTTTTCAATTAAATTGAAATTACATTAGAGTCATTTTGATATTTTCTTCTGGGGCTTAAAGTAAAAATGTGACTGTCTGGAGACAGTAAAATAAAAGTCTCATTAAAAGCTGAAATTCTTGAAAAAATAAATAACGACAAGACTAGTGCAGAATAACCTTTAATTATTATTTGTAAAAAAATATATATATATTTTAATATTATTTAATATTAAATAAAATATTTTAGATTTTTGTCCACCAAATCAAAGTCGTGTAGATTGTAAAAAAAAAGAGCCCTTTAGACCTTCAAGACTGTGTGTGAAGTCAAAAAAAATAAAGTAAAGTCAATTATTTTGACATTTTGATCAGGTCAAATGGAGTAACCAGCGAAAACGTCTTGACTAAAAATGATATTTTTGACTCAATCATTAATTTTAAATATTTTTCAAGGTTAAAATATTTTTAGCAAATATCATATTCTAAGTTATGTACACTCATGTATTTCAGATGCAAGTAATGTATTTTAATACCTTTTGTTTGATGGTTATACCACATTTTTAAAGTTGTTAAGTAATTTTTTGTAAATTTGTAAATTTATGATGAAACCAACATAGACACAAAGATTACATTTCTATTAACTTGACAAATGTTTGAAAGATTTTTAAAATATTTCTAATTTTTTCACCTTGGACAACCTTATTTATCAATGACCCATTAACATTATAGCATCGGTGATCCCGTAATGCTTCATTATGTCCAACATGCAATACAAAAGTGAGACCTATAGTAGTTGCAGCTTTGGAAAACAGCCTCCATTCGCACAGAGACTGCATTCTAGAGAGCATAAGACTATTTTCCAACAATTCTTATTACACTTAGAGTTTTTGCCTAATACAGGGTCTCGACATTTGTTCTTCATCTTAAATTTTACAATAATTTAGGGCATTGCTATTAGCTTAATAAGCGTGCTAATTTAGTGATTACTGTAATGAATTAAGCAGGTTTAATTGCTTTAGGCAGAAAGAGAAGTGGAAGACTAGCCTGAGTAGGTGGTTTGGATCATGTAACACAGTAAATCTACAATAGACATCCTGAACCTCCATTAACTCTCTCTCTCTCTCTCTCTACAATGGTAATTCTGAATCTCCATGAACTCTCTCTCTCTCTCTCTCTCTCTCTCTCTCGCCTCCTTAAACCTACATGACATGGCTCATTATCACCTCCTCCTTTAAGTATCTTTACAAAGACAATAACTAGTTTATGGATACATTCCACCACTCTTTCAGGCCCATTACACGTACACAGGTGGGCATATATCTCTATTACAGACACTGAGGAAGAACAAGAGCTGTGTGGAAGCTTTTTTTAAAGGATCTCAAAATACAGATGACTCGATAATTGGGTTTTGAATCTACAATATATTAGAAGATCTACCACACTGTATGCCTCTGGATATTTTTTTATTATGCTATGACTTATACGTACATATATTTCATGAAGAATCAGCAGGGACCTCATTTTATACACACCATTAGATTGGTATAATGTTAATTTGTAGAAAAGAAAAGAGAGCACGATCAGCTCCATTAATCAGTCTTGTTGCCGATGAGGGTCGTAAGCTGTCTCACATCTATAGGGCACTTGAACGACACATTCAAACAGCGGTTAATGAGATGTCTCGCATATCTCCCTCCTCAGGCCCTTTGAGACCAGCGCAAGACACAGCAGCTGCTCCCCGCTGCTTTCTGAAGACACTCCACATGTGTGTGTGTGTGTGTGTGAGAGAGAGAGAGAAAGAGAGGGTGACCATGTGGTTATCTTTTTCTCCAATCTGCATCTGCATGAGTCTCCATGTCTCCAGAAATATAAATAGTTTACCCAAAAATGTATTCATTTACAAAAAATGTACTCATCCTTATGTTGTCTCATATGTGATGTGTTTTTCAATGGGGAGTGAGTAAATTAGAATTAGAATTTTTGAGTGAGCTATCCCTTTAAATGTAGGTCTGTTTCTTAACCGTGCAATTGAATGGCTTCAGAAGACTTGAAATATATAGAACAAGATGTATGGAGTAATTTTATGATAATTATATTGTGATAATAAATGATAATATATATATTTTTAAATTTCTCATTTTGTACATGTTCTGTGGAAAGAACATCATATGGTTCGGAACAACAGAAGGGTGAGTAAATAATGAAAGAATTTTTATTTTTGGCTGAACTTTCTCTTTCCCTTTTTTGTCAGATATAATGACATAGCCTCCCAAACATCAATTTCATATCAGCTGCGCTCGTGGGACTGACATCACTGCTATCGACCTGTCACAAGGCTGCTGCCGTTACCTTGTAGCCATTAGCAACCGCCACCTAGAGAACGGCCTATCAACCACCCAGCCAATTGCTTTCACATGAGTCTGTGTGCATGCATGCGAATGAGCAGATGTTTGCTGTGTGTGTACATGCATTTCAGTATGTGCGTTTGTGTGGTAGTTTGGGCCACAGCATTGCGGCTATGGGTGTGCGCGTTTCCTTCTTGCTTCTTTTTTCTTTTTTTGGTTTTCCATAGTCGAGGAAGCAGAAAGAGCATTTATATCCATACATAGATGGCATACATTTCTGATTGCTCCTTCAACAGGAGCACACTGCTAGCAATCAGCAGGAAAACAAATCAATGCAGCTTTTATTAGAAAGACCTCCTGCCTTTGTGCTGCATGGCATCCACACATCCATCCATTGATTGTGTATATCCAGTAATCTATACATGCAACTATTACCGTTCACAGCATCATTACACAGCGGCGGATAATGAGATCAGCCAAAATCTCCATCACGATATACAAGGAAATACCAGTGACTGTGCAAAACAAATGAGGCCGTACAAGTTTGGAGTCCTGCATTTAAACTGGTAATTCACCCAGAATTAAAAATTCTGTTATCATTTACTTATTCACCATAAATTGTGACATCAGCAGTCAAGACAAAAGTCCTTCCCCAAATCTATGATATTTTGGTATGGCTTGGAATTGTTTTCCTCTGTTTTATTAAACTTAGCAAGCACCATAAACAAATTAAACATTATTGTTTATATACAGTAGGAGTATTGAGCAATACAATTTCACAAGATAGTAAAATGCTATGCAATGATAGCATAAATTAATGTGGACAGCATAGCTCACACAATTTGGTATTGGGAGAGTAAAAATTATTTAAATAAAAAAATATATTAAATATTTAGCATTCAAATCTCTGACTTTTGATTTGCAGAGTTGCAAATCTGAGCACAGTTTGAGACAATGTTGATATCAGTTCTGAAATTCTAGAACATGCATAAGTGTGAAAGCAACAGCCTTTATCTTAGGAAATTTAAGTCTCCATTTGCCCTCCAATTAATCTCTTTACTTGCTACAAAACAAATTACAGAGATCTCAATTGTTATTTTTATTTCCAATGGTTGCTGACTTGGTGCAATAAAACAAAAGAACAATTAGTAGTTCTCCTCTACAGAAATACATTCATGTGACTCAAACACAAACTGCAGGACAGCCACAGAAATAGCAAGGCTGTGGGTAAAGCCTGTCATACGTTTGTTTCTTTCAGTGTATTGGGCCCATCCAGTAATTGCTCATGTTTTTCACACTGGTGATTACCAGAAGGCCTTGGTCTACTGTTACCATGGATACAAGGACATGTGACAAGCTCAAAGGGTGTGAACTCTATGTTCTGTATGAGGACCTGTGGGACAATTGTGTGTGCATATCTAAATATACCTTCACCCCTGTAAAAGCTCTCAGGGTTATGATGGGCGGAGTAACCTCTAGAGAGACACCCCATCCCCTTTTCTCAGCCCCGCCCACTCTCAGCCCTGCCCTCACCATGTCTCATAGCATGATGAATGAAACAGTGATGTTGAGCCTGGGCTTTCTAGATCTCATCATCTCAACACACCCTCAAAACATCACTTTCTTATTAAACTCATCACCAATTATCCTTATTGAACCCTAAATATATGCAATGCACTGGAGGAAAATGCATAAGCCATGATGTTAAAACAAACAGGCCAAATATATTGGCCTATTTGTGGTTGAGCATTTATCATCTATAGAATGATAACACATACAGTATATGTGTACAAACGCAATCATAAACTAATCTCAGCCATAGATAACACCCCCACTGTCCATTCACTGACCATTTCATGTATATTGCATATAAAACCGCACTGACCAAAAATCGATTGTCTGGCTGATTCACAAATCTCTGGGAATTTCTCTGGGAGAAAAGAACTTTACCTGTCCACCTCAAATCAAAGTTGTGTTAACAGATTAGCAAGCTGATGCAATAAGTCAGGGGTCGGGAACCTTTTTTAAGCCAATTTTTCGAAAGAGCCAAACCACAAACGAATAATTTACTATTTAAAAAAAAAAAGTTTTTCAATAAAATAAAATGTTTATATTACCCATAGACTACTCAAAAACAAACAAATATGCAAAAATGAATAGCTAACATGTTGCAATATGGAATTAAGTACACGTGTTTGTGTGGGTCTCCATAAAATGACATTTTACAATTTTGTTGATGAAAAATTTTACTTCCCTTTTGGGCTGGGCAATATGTAAAAAAATATTTTAATGATAATCGCATTTAAAATATCCCGATATCTGATTATATGGTCAACCCGCAAGGTCGGTGAATATTTTTGCTTTATTGATTTTGCTTTGAAAATTAAATTAATTTATTGAAACACGAAAAACTATTTCTAAATTCAAAATGCACTTTAAAGCAATTAAAATAAGTGATTAAAAAATCTTTTATATAACCACCTCCACAAATCCAAACATTTACCATCTCCAACAGCCCCATTTGCCATCACGCAAGTATCAGTACGCAGCAACAGGTGAAAAATTACTAATAACATACAGATTAAGAACTAAAGAGAATTATAATAATCGTCATAATAAATAAACCTAAAAAAATACCCTTGTGTTCCCACAAAATGCTGCCAAATGTGTGTTCTTATTGAATGTGTTTGTATTGTGTTTTGGTAATACAGTTTATGCTGCCTAAAGAAAAGAAAATAGAACAAAATATTAGCTTCAAGGTGAACGTGTCTTGTATTGCTTTATGATGTAATCATTTTGTCTTTGTTTCTTTAATACAAAGATACCTGTATATATTACAGAATTGCATTCACAATGTGTAAGAGTGAACTGCTCCGTGGAAATAAAGCAAAACTCACAGCACTTCACGAGATGATCGGAGATAATTTGCAGCATTCAGTGTTTATACTCCTGTGTGTTAACTGCATCAGTCTACTTCATTAGTGGTTTCTTTTTATTCGCTTTACATGAGCTTAAGCGTTTTCATTCTATTCTTTTTTTGTTTTCACGCATTGCTTGTTTATATATATATATATATATATATATATATATATATATATATAAACTTATATCATGTCCTGTGTTTATATATATATATATATATATATATAAACACAGGACATGATATAAGCTTGTTTTGAATATAATTATTAGCTTGTTTTATTTAATGGTGATGCAAACTTTATGACAAAATTTTTTTTTTTACAATGTCTCTTTTTCATTAATTAACTTAATTTAAATAACAGAATATTTGAATATTCTTTTTTTTATTAGCTTATATGTTCGAATACCAAATTATTGATGAATGCCCATCCCTAGTTGTGGGTAGATGAGCAAAATTACTCGCACATGAAATACATTTGGACGAGGAGTTTGCGAACTGGATTGAGCCTCGTCATCTTTTGTGGGTGGCGGGTGCTATATCACACCCTGTGTGCACATAAAAAATAACGAACGTTCATAAATCGCTCGTAGAAAATGCTCTTATTCGCTAAAAATTATAGTTATTGCGAAACGAGGCCCATAACTCTATGCATGTGCTTGGAGAAGCGTTTTCATTGCACTCATGAACAACAGAGCTCACTGCGTATATAAAATCAGACGCACTGCTTTTCTTTCATCTGTTCTTCAAAATATAATCATGTTTCATTAAACGCACGTCTTGGTGTCTAATTTCTTGTAATATATCACTCCGAGAAGTTTTACAGTTTACCTTCCACAGTGGCTGGCACATCAGCAAAATACTCTGCATGAAAAAGACGCATTTGGAGGGTGTTCATTTCAAACCTTGTTCACCAGGAGTAGGCTATACAACAAATTCAAATGAAAGGAAATCAAAACAATGTTAATTGACTTCAAGCTTTGCAATCGCAGCCACACTTTCTGTTGGAAAATTATCTCTAGAAAGTTTTAAACAATCATGTGGTGTTGAATGGTGAAACACCCAGCAAGCCACTTAAATTTTAACAAAGAGCCACTTGTGGCTTGCGAACCATAGGTTCCCGACCCCTGCAATAAGTGCTTCTGAGAAAGAATTAATCACTGGATTTGTCAGAAGTTTGCTAGGTTAGCAGGGTCAAATCTTAGAAAGATACTAGTTTCATTTGAGGCCAGTGGCGTTGTCAATGGTGGGCCAGGCCCACCCACATTTTTTTTGGACCAGGATTTGAGAGATTATAGTGTGAGATTATTTATAAAATAGTAAAAACAAATTGCATAAATTATTATTTCTGAAAGAGTGACAGAAATGATTGAATGCGTCGCTTCTCTTTTGTCAAGGAAAATTTAGTAAGAACAAAAAATAAATTTCCTGGCTACACCTTGTTTGAGGCGCTCTGTAGTAAGTAAACTAGATAATCATAAGCAGAACTGTACATTTTGCTTTGTTTACTGAGTTATGTTTGTAAAATATTGGAAATGCATTTCTTTTGAAGAGAAATTCTGATTACAAAGTCTACACACTTCTCTGCTATTTATTTAAAAAAATAAAATAAAGTGGTTAATTGTTTGAAGCTATATATTGATCAGACAACCTCTTTTTGACTGAGCGGGAATTCTTACCTGCAGTGTGGACCAGAATTAATGCCAATTTAAAATGTTTTTATATGCTAGAATTCACATAAAATACACAGGTTGATGTTTTAGTTGATGAGGAGCAAAGATCACCTAAAACTCAGTCACCCTTAGAGCCCTGATCATCGGTTACCTCAGGCGAGAACAAGCTTCTAAAAATTATATTTATAAATGCCATAACCTTCAGCTGTCTGTATAGCATGTGTTCATAAAGGGCTTACATCTATTATCACCAGAACCCTCATTCAATCGGCTGTAAACACAGAGAAGCAGTTTTTAATCTTCCAGCACAGAGCAATCTATCAGAATGAATAAAGAGGATTGTGGTTTATTTTTGTGGTGTCATTTATTTCAGATTTGACAGCCCCTAAACAGCATGTAAAAGCAAAAATCAGTCAGACAGTATCTTCAAATGGGTGGTTCTTGCCCAGACTAAGCAGAAAAGTTGACCAGACGTTATGCTGATAGTCAAAATGCTGGCCCAGCAAGACTACACTCCTCATGGAAAACCAACCAGCATTTTAAAAGAAAATAGTCAAAACTTTTATTATGTTGAGGTGAAACTATATAACCCCTCATGATTTTAGGAATATTTGATGTGGCCTTGGAGAATGAAAGCTCGCATTGGTATAATGCTCATGCCATGACCTATTGATCGCTCTGCTTGTAATGCCAACTACACACAAACACGAACGCACGCATGCACACACACATTTTTTTAAAGGCCTTACTCTCTGGAGTGATTTCAAAATCTGAGATCACAACTGCCCTCTCTGCCCCCTCATTGGCTAGGCCCAGATAGAGGTTGTCCGCTGTATAAACAGGGATACATTTGGCTCATAAATCGGTAGGTTGGGTGTAGTGTAAATGTATGGCCGGAATGGGGGCTGAGAGACAGTAAAACCACAGTTGTGTGTGTGTTTTAGTTTATTCAGTGGGCTGTCCATCACAGAGATTCAATTATTTTTGTTATTTCCCCAGTGGACTGAGTGTAATCGGGAAGTCCTTGAGTCTGTGGTATAATTAGATCAATGCGATTCAAAAAGAAAAAGAGATAGTTAAACAGAAAAAGAAAGAACAAGACACGGAACAAACAATAATGCTTATTTATGTGAAGAACATAAACGAATGCCAGAATGGAATTTTTTTTTTCTTTGTGATACAAAAGTTACACAATATGACCCAAATGATCACAGGAAGATCAGTCTCATATAACAAATCCCTAACCCTCCTGACTGTTTTCAAAACAGATAAATTACATTTCATTGTATCAACTATTTTAAATTTTTCTGAAAACAAAATGAAGCAAAGCAAAGCAAAATAAAAGGAATAAAATACAAAAATATTAAAATAAAATAAATGTGATTGGAGCAAGCCCTTGTACAAGTTCCCATCATAATGCTAGGATGTTGTGAGTGGTTGCCAGGGCATTGCAACGTGGTTTCTAATGTGTTCTGAGTGATTTTAAGTGCTTTGTTATATGGTTGCTAGGGTGTTCTGGGAGGTTGCTAGCTGGTTGCTTACTGGCCCAAATCAAAAGTTTCTACGATATTCTGGTCCCTACTGTAAAAAATAACTTAATTATTAAAGGTAAAAGAATGTCCTTTAATTGGTTAATGGGTAATTACCTTAACATATACGGTAAAAACATTTGAATATATTTAACAAGACAATACATGTTATTGTATGATGAATATTGTACAAATTATGGTGAAAAAACATAATCGGCATTCCATAACATTTCGCTACATTTTATGGGAATAGTTATGTTTCATCTTATTTTTAATATCCTTTCTGGATTTTGGGGTGTTTTGTGTTATATTTCATGTAGTTTAGTAAATGTTCCGTGCATTATTTCATTGTCACATGTGTTAGACTGATGGAGTTTTATGTTTATATGTGACACTGAGCACTGTCTCTACATGTGAATTGATCATTGCTCCTGGAAGGGCCTCTCTAGATGAATTTCATGTCATCATGTGCACTTCTGTAGTCACTACGCTGATTAACAATACATATTAAAGTAAAAGGCAGATTTATACAGTTCCAGAGGTAAGCAAATCAAGTTTATATAATTTAAAAAAATGATAGGGTCTTCCATTTTTTTACTGTAAATATAACAGATTTCATTTAAGTGTACCATAATCCAGTTAACATTTGCACCTTATTTTTTTTAAGTGAATATCTGTGTTGTCAGTCAGTTTTTTTCAGTTGTATTGCCTGCCAAGAGAAAATCAAAAGTCAGATTACTTAGAAAAGTATTAGTAAACCTTACCTCAACGAATCCCAAGATTTGCAATATCATTCATGTTCATAGATGAAATGGTGCAGGATGAGTAAGGTGCTTATACATTTTGGGTGGAAAATGCGATCATTATGACCAATAACAATTAAAAAGCACCACTTATAGCGATAATGCAATCTTCTGTTTTAGTTTTAAAACTATAGAAGAAAGCTTGAAATAAATACTAAATGATCTCTTCTGTCTGGTCTATTAGCTCACCTACATTAATAGGAGCAGTCAGCAGTGATTCATCTCAAATGTGGGCGGCACGCTTCCCATCAACATGTGATACATGCAAACATGATGTGAACCCCACCGTCTCTAACACATTTTATTGAAAGATCAGAAGGTACGCTCAGCTGTGTGTGTGTGTGTGTGTGTGTGTGTGTGTGTGTGTGTGTGTGGGCGGGTTTGGTTGTCTTACGAGGAAAATTTTTTAGGTTACAAACTGGTAAATACAAGGGTATTATCCTATAAATGTGGTTTATGAGGACATTTCTAGTGTCCCTATAATTCAAATCGCTTAAAAAACATACTAAATTATGTTATTATGAAAATGTAAAATTGCAGAAAGTTTTTTTTTTGTGAGGGTTAGGTTTAGGGGTAGCGTTAGGGTTAGGGGATTTAATCTATAGTTTGTACAGTATAAAAATCTTTATATCTATGGAGAGTCATCATAAGGATAGCCGCACCAACGTGTGTGTGTGTGTGTGTGTGTGTGTGTGTGTGTGTGTGTGCGGGCGGGCGTGTGTGTGTGTGTGTGATTGAATTAATGTGTACATGGGTGTAGGTGAAAATGAGAGATAAGGGAGGAAATAGACATATCACTGAAAACAATGGTCCTGTGTGTGTGTGAGAGAGAGAGAGAGAGAGAGAGAGAGAGAGAGAGAGAGAGAGAGAGGCTTTGCTCATTGTTCAATGCAGTGTTAGAGGCTGGGCATACAACAAAACACACGCACAGACACACACAAACACACACTCACACACAGAAGAAAGTCATAGACTGTGAGAGGGCATGGACTGAGTTCAGCCAAAAATATCGTAACCCTTTCATCTACACATCTATCAATATATTGCCCCTTTCCACCATTTCCCTCTTTCTTTCTTTCTTTCTTTCTTTCTTTCATGCATTATCATCTCCCTTTCAAACTTTCACATTCACACACTGTTTAAATATAAAGAGGTTCTTGAATCATAAACTGCATCATGTGCTGCAGACCATCTTGCAAGATCTGCAATGCAACTGCAATGCAACTGCAATAGATGAGAACCAATGTGGAATCAGTGCCAATACTAGATTTACTATTCCTTTTTAACTACTTAAGTTATTTAATCAACCCTTTCTTAACATTTTATTTATGTTGTGAATGTATTGACACTTGTTTGTCTACAAATGTTGTATGCAATGACAATTTTCACAAATGAAGTTCCTAAAGGAAAAATGTATTTCTTGATTTGAATTTAATTAAATATAAGACTTAATAAATAAATGCAGTTCTGGCATATTGCTCATTGCATACAGTAACTGTATAAAGCATTATACTGTTTTCTGTATATTTTATAAAGAGTAGTATGTGAAACAATATGCAGTATGTAATGTTCAACATTCAAACAGTAGTATGCTTCTGTTGTCACATGACCTCATACTGTATACTGCACATTTTGACAAACGTACCATAGTAGATCGTCCAGACGATCCATGCATACAGAATATGTGCATGCTGTGCATAATATACATATTTAAAATAGTAGGAATAGTATGGGAATAATAAAAGGAATAATAATTCTAAACAAAGACTTTCTTTTTTATGCTCACTATAAGAGTGGACTCTCACACACATATTTCCATTTACACACACACGCATGCACTAATAGTGCATCTTGAGAATTGAGCTCCACTGTTTATAAAGGAGAACCTTATTACTTCAAGAGCCCCTTGATCAGTGCTTCTCAAGGTCAAATCCCCCACCAGATTCCTCCCTTCCTCTCCGTTCAAACAGTGTATGTTATGATGACACTTTATTATGACATCATTGGAATGTTGCAACATGTTACTGATAGACATTCCATCTACTTCATCTAAGGTGAGTTACCAATAACATAGGTTAGACAGACTCTACTTTACAAAAACTGAGGAGGACAGAGGAGATCTTAAATGATCAAACTACAGTTCCATGTATTCAGTATATAGCTATAAAACAATTATAAAAGTCAATGTGAAAAAAAAAACTAACAAAAAAAAAAAAAGGAATAGCAAACAGTTTCTCAATTAGTAGTAAAAATGTAATGCAACTCCCAATGGATTTCTAGACTTCTCCCTTGAAATTGGATTATCATTTAAAAAAATTAAACACATTGTTTGGCTGCCATGTGCTTTGAAAGCCTCTTAGTGCTAAACAATTTTCTTAATGTCACACAAACTGAATCACTGAGCAGATTACTCTCCTTTGGGTGTCTGATGTCTCTGCCACATGCGGCACAGTGGACGGTTCACAAGATTTATCAGGAAGAAGCATTCTCTGCCCTTTCAAAACACTCAGCTGACATGATGCACAGGCTTTTGCACTGAATTAACACCAGTTCTTCTGGACAAAATCCCAGACAACCCCTTCAAATAAAGCAAAAAGTGAAGTGAAAGGCCCACTTTAAAGTATGCTCTTGTACCAAACATGGTTGACATTGTTTAGCAGTCATAAGGTGCAGTGCATGTGTGCAGAGAGACCTGTGACTTTCTTTAGGCTTAACTAGTGTCCCGTGTACAGCACAGATATTAATTAGACCGAAAATTATTGGCAAGGAGGGACTGTAGAATTTCTCATTTTACAAGCTCAATTAAGTTGTAGCTACAGGTGTCACAATCATTGATCATAGGGGGTGCTAGGGCACAGCTAGGTGGTTGCTAAGGTGTTCTGGGTGGATGCTGACTGGTACAAATGAATATGATATTCTGGTCCCTAGATATGGTCAATGCCATGGGATATTGTCTGTAAGTCTATGTTATTTTTCCCCCCAATTTTATCATCTGCCTGGCAAAAGTCATGTTTTCTATTGCAAAGTAACAGCCTCTAGTATCGCAACAAGACACATGATTTGAGGTGTCCATAGCTCATATTGCGCAAGACAAGTTACACACCAAATCTGTAACTTCTAATAGGGTCATGTGTCTGTTTAAATCCCTGAACCTAGTATGAGCTATAGTAATGGTGATGGTTGCCTTAGGTAAGCCCAATCGGCACAACAACAAAGTAAAGACAGATCGTTTTCTAGTTCACATCCAGCAGTTGAAAGCTAGAAAGAAAGAGAGTGACAGTGGTGGCTAAATTTATGAAAGCTCTTTGCTTTGACTGGAATTTGCATAATTGCAGCACTTATCATGGCATCACAAAGAAAGTGAATAGTTTTGCCTGGAAAGGAATGTCGGCATGGCAACAGAGGCGAGAGTTCAGCAGGGACATGATCAGCCATTGGCGCAGGAGGTGGTGAAAGGGGCGGAGATCGCAAGATTACTTGTTAAGGGACACACGAAACAAGACTCTGAGGTGTGGCAGTGTGATAATGATGGTAACAAGAGAATGAAAGACAGACAAAACAAAGGAAAAGACCACTTTTACATACACAAAACTGTTAAACATTCTGAGTAATTCAACTGAGTTGAGGTTAATTACAATTGTATTGTACTTTGGGATGTTCATTGTGTTTATGGTTCTATTTAGCTATTTATACTTCACTGACCATTTGATGACCCTGAGAAGATGCATTATGCCAATCTCATTTCACATTAAATAGTCTGTGTGCTACATTCTATTCTCCAATTTTGAATTTACTAATGTAAAGTTAACTGGTCTTGTACAACAATGTGGGAGATTTATATGTAAGTGGCTCTTCTGAGTCCAAATTATGAAAGAATAAGTCTGTCTCTATCTCAGCAAAAATGCTGGCAAGTGGCTGTGACCTATATTTCAGCCAGAGTTCTTACTGAGAGCAAATTAACATTGTTTATAGCAGACTCTCAAAGCTTAGTTTACTGTCTAAATACAGCAGTCTGCAAAGGGGTGAGTCAGCAAGTCATCTATCCAGACCATGAATCAGAGTATCAGTACACACTGCCTACAGTACATTCCTGATACGTTCAGAGGCCAAAACACCCCTTTAAAAGCCCTTAATAGCCACACAACCAAGTTCCATTGCTCAGTTTTCACATAAATGCCATCTTTGATTTTTGAAGAGAAAGCCAACGAAGCTCAAAGGAATAGACGTACAGTCTATATAATGGGCTATACAGCAGTTTTAAAGGTTTTTGGATTGTTCCACATACAAATCAATGAACAATTATCTTTTTAAGAACATTCAGTAGACAAAAAACTCCAGACAATATGAGTTGTGGAAAATCAAATGGGATCTAGGAGCTTTATATATTTATATACATTTTTAAATTGTATTCGACCCGCTCCAAACAGGATTCGAACCTGCATCTCCGGCATGAATATTTTTATATTTGCTTGAGCGGCAGCCACATTGGTCTGCAATCAGTCTGAAATCTTTAAATACCAACCAAAAAATGTTTTATTGTGCTCTTCTTTAACCGCAAAAACATGATGAATGATAATTTTGAGTCATAAATGTAAAAGAATTGTCCTTCAAAAGTGTCAGAGATATAGGCTAAAAAAAAAGAAGCGCATATGTTACCCAGTGGTTTACAATAAAAATAAAATTAAATAGAACATTTCACTGCCTAAATTATCCTAATATTTTATTGTGCATGGATGAATGTTGTGAATGGTGGACAAATGCTGTAAAAGAATGTATTTTAAACAGCTCGTCAATGCTTTGAAAATAGTCATTGTCATTGGCTGCACAAACGCCACACACAATTTTACCAGTTGTACCATAAAATAAAAACCTTGTTGCTCTTTAATCTGTTGTGAATAATCTGTTCTGATGCTAGTGAAACTTTGTAATATGGCACTTTTCGTACCACTGAGTCCTTAAGATGATTTACTTATGTTTTCCTCTTTTGAAAGTCGTTTTGGACAAAACCGTCTGGCAAATGAGTAAATGTAAATGGCTTTTATGTTTTCGTCATGCCAGCCAACTCGGTCTCTGTAGTAACATTCAAGCGTATTGGTTGAGCGTGCCTGTGCACGTGCGTATGTGTGTGTGCATGCTTGCTTAAACACAGTGAAACAACTCTGGCTACATCTAGGACTTCAGGGGCTAATACAGCTGCATGAGACTGATATGTGTACATTATTTTCGGTTTTGTTATTTTTTTAGTTAGATTTTTTAATATCATCACAAATGCCATGGACACAGCTGGACTCCCCAAAAAATCCAGAGTTCCAAAGGCTTGAGTCCGAGTCCAAACTGCAGTACCCCAACTCTAGCTAAAGACTACAGCCTCTAATGTCAGTCACTAGTGTGCCCCGTGAAGCAAGGGGAGTGAGGTTTACACATACCGCACAGCTCCCTTTACACGTGCTATTGCAGAGATATGTCTATCCCTCACAGCCTTGTTTTCAATCCTGTTCAAATTTAAAAAATGTTGCTACTGTAAATATGGTCTATTGCTGGTTGTTTCAAGATTTGTACTCTTCTCTCCTCATTAAGATTTGTACTTTGAATGCCTATGCTATTGTTTTGTGTTCTGCATGTTATGTTACACCCTGTCTACACCGGAAGTGAGTGTCGCAATGCAAAAAAAAGCAATAGAACTCATTATAATCAATGATGCTGTCTACATGGAAGCATCTGTTGCTGCACGTCACGCAGACAGTAAAAGGGTGTCCCATTACATTTTGTGGCGCTGCTACTACCAACAGCACTAATAAACGATTTAGAAAGTTTGTGTCGACGCATCCACTCATCCAGCGTAGACAGCCTCAAGCCATTGCGTTGGGTCGTGTCAACAGATGCACCCGGTGTAGACAGGGTGTTAAAAACAAAACTGCATTGACTCTTGTAATATCATTCTTAAAGGCAATATGAAGGAAAGACATCATCAGTCTTCCAAGCGAAACATTCATTGGGGAATAATGTAGTGCAGGACTTGATTTTATCCATCAGGATTTGATTGTATTGTGAAAATTTCGCTATGGTTTAACCATGGTTAAAATGGTTATGTTCACACCAAAGTGGCCCAAATCTGATTTTTTTTCACTCACATGTGACACAGATCTGTTAATTGGATGGCCATGTGAACAGACAAAAGGGCTTTGAATCTGACATTTTCAAATCCGATCTGGGCCACTTTCATATGTGGAAATAAATCTGATACAACATCTGATTAATTTCCTTATCCACTCATTTCTTAAGTGCTTTCAGTGTGAACAGCCAGGTCAAACTAAATGTGATTTTTACATCAATCTAACTCAACATTTGTCATCTGTGCACTTGATTTCTGGCATATACATATAGGCGTGTCATGGTTTAAAACTTAATTGTGAGTCATATCTTTTCTAGTTAATGCAGTCATTTATTTTTTAAGGAAATAAAATAAAATTAAAGGCTCAACGGTTGGGTTCAGTGATTCGTTTGGACTACACGCAGTAAAATATGCACATGAAAAGATGCTGAGATATATTTATATATGTACTCTACTCATGTCACTCGTGCAGAAAACCTTCTGATTACCAGTTATGGGCTTTAGCCCACTACACCACCACCACTCCTGACATATTATTAGACAAGCATTATATGTCCTGCAATTTAATAGATTATTCCTATTATAATGTTGAACTGAGTTTGATACGCATGCTCAGGGAGTGTTACACATTTGGGTCAGTTAACGAGCATTGGCTGTTCAGACCAGTAGCTGATAAGGGCAACAATTAAAATGTCATGTGTCAAATGTCATCACCAGAAAAGTCGTTTCAGAGGTGGAGAACATTTTGTTAAAAGATTATCTTTTTTTTCACACATTTTCGGGTATTCAAATGCATGATTTTGTGTATAATAAGACCAAGGACATTTATTTAAAAAGAAAATAAGGTCAATTTTTATTTCATGTTGTCTCTTTTTTTCTCACCAAGTAAGGAAACCTGAATTACAAACCTGTTCAATTTCAGACTAAATATGAAAAACCTCTACATTTCAGTGCAAACACTTTGGATAATAAAATACCCAATGATAATATGGTAAGTGATTGTCAATTTCCAGCTCCATCATTAAATCTTCCCATTGAACTATAGTCTGAGGCATTCAGATTATTCAGGAATTCTGTAAATTGCATTGGAGGTAGCCTAAATGGTATTTAGTAATGCTACTTTGCTGTGTGGAAGATTCTGCATCTCTTGCTATCTAACAGAAGACACAAAAGTCATGGACAGCAAGTCTTGGAAGTTGAATGTAAATAAAAATGTTGTGATAAAAAAAAAAAAGAGTAAGAGTCAGGTAATGAAAGGAGATGGGTTGGCTTTTTCTTTTTAGAGTACTTAGAATGTCAATCATTTTCATGGCCACTCGCACAATATGTTAAACTGCTGTTACCAAGCAACGCTCCTGAGTGCCTGGACACTTACAGCAGCTCCCTATCCATCAGCCAATCAGCAATCAATGCTGACATCCACAGTCCTGGCGGACCCACTGACCTTTCAATCTGCCTCTGCAGCATTGCTACAGTACCTAAACAGCTGCACATGAGAGCACTACCTGTATAGATTGCTCATCTAACACGCCATCCATCTAAATATTCAATCTCCTGTTTATCCATCCATCAGTCTGCACATCCACCTATCAAGCTGTCCTTCTAACAAATCTACAATCAAAACATGAGAGAATCCCTACAGATTAGGAAACAATTTAATATTGTTTTTCTTTGTGGTGGAACTCATTAAACATGAACATTACAATAATAGCTTTTTCTCCTGCAACAGAATAAAAAGTCTTATAAACAAATTGTTTGCAAATCCCAGTCTAATCAAACAATCGTCAAATGATCTGATTTTTTTTACATGGCACAAAAAAAAAAAAAAAAAAAAAAAAAAGGTAATTTACCCACTCTCATATCATTCCAACTCTGTATTATTGTATTTATTCTGTTCAGTAAAAAAATAGCTTTTTTGCAAGCAATGGATAATGGTGGGATGATGGTGACTATACTGCCAAGCTTTAAAAAAGGACAAAATATGCAGATCCCCATATTGCTGTTAGGAGAATCGTATGAACTATTAAACACAGGTAAAAGTCTTAGATACCTTCCTACTGACAAAAGAACAGAAACATGCCTGTCACAACCCATCTCTTTTACTTTCAACCTGACAGCCCTATAATCCACAACTTTAGCAGGGTTAACTGTTAAACAGCCTGTGACAGCCTCTGTGATGTGAGCATGAGTGAGCGTTTGATCCTGCAGGTAAAAGGGAATCACAGCACACAAAATGGAAAAATGGGATCTCATTCTATTAGTAATATGTATAAGATCCAGAACATTAACAGAGATGCTGGTTTAAACTTCAGACAGCCATTAGCACTAAGAAGGGCATCAATAATGCAGTGCATTAGACCAGTAGAGCAGATGTAATATACCTGCTGCCTTCTGCCGGGGTTTTATTAGGAGATATGACTACCCCATGTAGTTCAAGGGTCCTAAACGCTACGATAAGTGTTGTGTCAATAGCCCAACCAGAGGACATTACTCTCAGCCAAAGAGTCTTGGCTACAGTTCAGAGAACGACAATACACAACCACAGCCAATAATAATAGAGAATTCCTAACTCAAAGTGGCAGTCCAGTCAATAAGCACAAAAGTGGAAACAACTTTCTGAGCTTATGAACCCGGTTGCCATATTTTTAGAAACATACTATGCATTGAAAGACAATATGAGATGAAATTCAAATGCTTGTGATGCACTGTAATTGAGTGAAACTAAATAATGTAGGGCACGGCTTGACTTTATCCATCAGGAGTTGATTGGATTGTTAAAAGTGGGCTATGATTTTATTGGTTATTTTCCCCCGCCTTCACAGCCAATGTCATCAGAAATAAAGATATTTCAGAAAAGGAGACAGTTAATAGATTTTGAAGAAAGCTTATGCAAAACATTTATTTTTTAATAGGCTAATGTGCACTGATAAATTGTGCACAATATGACCAGAGAGATTTATTAAGAAAACTACTGTAAATGAGGTCAATTTTGATTTTCTTCAATAACACAGTGGTAACCACCAATGGCACAATTTAGTTTGGAAATGCTGTTCAAGAAAAACAGATACTACTAACCTCAAAACTAACTTGGAAATAACATTCATAAAACATGTTAACTTTGTTTAGGGTAAAGTCCTATTCTCTGATGAATCGGGCCAAGATTGATATGAAAACGTGTCTTCGAAGTTTCCTTGAGTTCTCTGGACTTGGCAAACTCAGTCTGTGGCTCCTGAGACATTTGCATTGCAGGCGTCTCCCCCATGAAGCAGCTGCCGGCTCTCGATAAGGAGTGAAACCAGTGCTTTTCTTTGAGGTCAACAATAAAGTAAACAACGGACACGTTCACTCAGGCTTGTCGGAAGTCTTTGTGTGAAAAACAGATAGGGGAAAATGCTGCCCACGGCTGTGGATTAACAGTTGGTATGAAATACCAACTTTAAAAAAAACAACAAATTTTCTTTTTCTGTTTGTTTCTTTCTCGATGTCTCTTTGTGAACCTGAAATATTAGTAACACTTTTTTCACAAACTGGCACAAACATTTCCTATGCTCCCAAAATAACATATGTCTGCTATTTATTGTACAAGTTTACTCAAATGCACATACAAGTTTAAATGTCAGCAGTATATGCTTCCATCTTTCCTTATACAATGTCAAAAATATTTCAAATCCTTTCCTTGCAGAATAATCCCGAAATAGAACAAGCTTCTCAGTGGTTATCATTATGCCATCTCATGAACACGTTCGCCGCTAGAAGCTCCGGCTGCAGTTTAATAGGTGACAAACACCTGATCCTCTTTGGCACAATTCCTGCCCTGACCATCCCCTAAAAAGCACTCATTATCCAAAATAACTTAAATTAATATGAGGCGGGATGTGGGAACAGACAGAATAAGGGATGAAAAAAAGTTTGGCTAGTAAGGGAACTTCAAGTCCGACTTTCACAGGTGAACCGTTATAGATTGGTGTACTTAGATTAAATATGCATCATTTAAACACAAAACATTCATTCCGCCACAGTTGGGTTGATCCAATCTGATGATGAAATTACTTTTTAAACAAGTAAACACATTGCACTTAGGGTGAGGAAAAGATATAAAGGAATAATTTTGGATTATCTTGGTGTCCTTCAAACAAACCAAAACCAAGTGCATCATTTATGTAAATGTCTTTGCCAAAGAGATTTTTTAAGTGTGACAATTGCAGGTTACCACCTTTTATAGTGCAAGAACAAATAATGCAGCTAATAAATCTGGGAAACCATGAGGTAGCATCCAATACTGTATAATACAATTTAAGATTTTGTTATTGTAGTCTTGTACAGAGGTGACAGAATAATCCTATTAGACATGAAGCAGATTACTGTGCTAGAGAAGTAGGCTAATTTTAGCATTCCTAATCAGTTGTGTTGTTTTTGCTATCTCTCTCTCTCTATGGGAACTAGCATGAGTCTTGTTAATATGTTCCATGATTCCAGGAAGTCAACACTATGAAACAGCACAAGTTAGCTGTTTAGAATTGGCTCCCTCTACTCAAACTGTAACAATATGTGAAAACATACAACTGTAACTTGTCAATTAGCTGACACTTCTATCTATAGCAACTTACAGTTCATACAGTAACACTAATTATGCAGTTATAGGTTGTGCAACTGAACTAACTTGAGTGCTTTGCTCCAGAGCACAGGTTCATGGATGATTATTTCTAGGGTCCGAACCTAAATCCATCCATTTACCAGCTTAGAATTTTATATCTAATGTGTGTCATGTCTGTACTACCTGTCTGCCATGCCAAACAGGTAGTCCCAACAGCAAAGAAGGTCATTCTAAACGAGACTTTATGGGTGATATATAAAAAGCACATGAGCTGTGATGGAAAGTTATTTCTGCCTAGAGGTTTGAATCGGCATGGCAAAAGATGTCCTCTTCATCATCCTGACACAGGGTCCAAAACGGGAATGCTGTGCTCAGCTAGATTTAATTATAAGCAATTTCCATGCTTTAATTGAATAATACAACATTGACCTTGCCTGTTTCCTTTTTTCTTTTTACGATGAATCATGTTGCATGGTAAAATCATTATAATGCAAAAACTCTAAGAGAATGTTTCAGATATTTAACCGTAATATTTAACTGATATCTATCAATAATAACTAGATGTTTACATTTTCTGAAGAATATGTGAAACACAATGCTAGAGTGTTATGGGCAGTTGCCAGGGCATTGCTTAGTGGTTGCTAAAGGGTTAAAGCTTGGTCTGAACCAACAACCTTTTGGATATTTGTCCAGATCTTTAAAGGCCAGGTTCAGAAACCTTGTCCAATCAAATGCTTTTGTGGCATGGGAGTGTGGTCATGTGTCGGTCTGCGGGAGAGAGAGAGGGGTAAGGCTCGTTACCTGGGTCGTAATTGTCTATAACACCTGTCTCTAATTATAGTGATGGTAAAGGGAGATCTGAAAAGGCACGCCAGAGCATCAGAGTGGGAGAGAGAGAGAGAGACAAGAGACTGTCCCTGTGCATGCGCTACAATAATTGTTGACTCGCTTGTGTATTTTGGCCACCAAGAGCCCTTTTGTTTAAGTTTTTATATGATGCTGAAAGAGTAATAAAAATACTCACATTGACTGTTCCTGTCTCCTGACTCCTCCATTGCCCACGAACTCAACATTATCACAGCTTTCTAGAACTAAAACAGACCCTCCTCCTACATCTTCTCAGCATGCCCAGCTGTGTTCTAACTGGCACTGATCATGCCTTCGCAGGGCACTTCGAAGGGAGCAGTGGTGGCTCAATCAGCGGTTGAGGCTCTGGGTTACTGATCAGAAGGTCAGGGGTTCAAGCCCCAGCACCGCCAAGATGACACTGTTGAGCCCTTGAGAAAGGCCCTTGACCCTATCTGCTAAATCTAAATCTGCTTGAAAATGCAATTCACAGGGCCTTTAACCAGAACACCCCATCCTAGACTAAAACATTTATGAACATTAATGCATTTAAACCAGGGCTGTCGATTTAACACGTTAATTCAGTGCGATTAATTTGACAAAAAATAACGCGTTAAAAAAATTTACGCATTTAATCACACTTCCCCCAAACCATAATAAGGAATTTTCCTGAGAAATGCAAGCTTGTATTACCACCTGTTTACTCCAGAGGACAGTAAGTGAAACTTCAGCTGTATGAGCAACACACAGTTTATAAAGTGAAGAAAACACTTCAGTAGGTGTTCTTGCACACAAAACACTCGAAGGAGCGCAAATGCAATCTAAGGGATCTCAAGATGCATTTAAAGATTGAGTATTAAACTATATTTAACTTGACATAGTGATCTAAACATTTTATGTTTATGATGCACAACACACCCGAGACGATACACAAGCATGTCTGACACAGGGTGTGGCTGGATTGAGATGGTGCAAAATTCAGAAATTACCCCATAAATATCTAATTACCAATAAAATCAAATAAATTTCCTTCAAACTTATTTATAAGTACTACCCCACTAATTATTTTCTTGTAGAGAGATTTAATTGTGATGTCAATATATTCTGTACATTTTGTGGTCTGCAGGCGTAAATGTTTTTTCATTTATTTTGGAGTTGTCCCTACTCGACTTGTATGATTTTTGCAAGATTAGAGATCATTTTATTCCCAGCTTTCAACTTGGTACTGAAAATGTTTTATTCGTTTTTTTTTTGTTTTTTTTTGCTATGACTTG
Source organism: Moxostoma hubbsi (assembly GCA_032164185.1). Lineage (NCBI taxonomy): Eukaryota > Metazoa > Chordata > Actinopteri > Cypriniformes > Catostomidae > Moxostoma > Moxostoma hubbsi. The sequence continues at coordinate 5,977,495 of JAVLUX010000117.1, forward strand.
TCTCTTCATAAGGAATATTATTTGATTAATGTTCTGCTTTTGTTGGCAAAGTTTAGTATTCATAAATGTAAGAATGGTGGTTATAAACCATTAGTTTTCATTTTGAATTCAGAGGTTCAGCAACACCTAAGAACAATTTCCAATTTGAGTAACAAGAAAGCTGCAAAGTGTATTGAAATATGTAAACAATTTGATATTTTTATTTAAACTGTTTATTTATTTTCCTTTTTGTTGTTGTTGTTTTTTTTATATACCTTTTGGCTCTAGATGTAAAAGTTTTGTAAGCATTAATTTAAAAAAAATGTCTGACGCAGGTGTATATTGACGAGTCCTTAAACAAGCCCACATAATAAATCTCCAACTGATTGACAAATTCTCTTGTGAAATGGATTGCTGTGAACTGTGTGACAATGATTGTCTTATGTTCAATAATATGGTAGTAAATAATACATTGTATTATAAAGCCGCTTTTTTGTATTGTCTTATCAATGATTAACTCTTCTGCCACAAGAATGTAATGCATTTTAATTATCTGAATATTTTTTATTTATATATATAAAATTTTTAAATATTTAAAGATAACTGTATAATTATTTCATCATTATATATAGAATTATTTTTATATGAGGGGCTTTCTCAGCGAATATTTGTATATGCGATTAATCGCAATTAATTAATCGGGACACCATCTAATTAATTCGATTACAATTTTTAATCGTTGAAAGTCCTAATTTAAACATTTAAATTTCATTTAATTAGTCATGGTTAATAAAATCACATGAATATAAAAAATAGGAAAAAAATGTTTGGCAACAATTGGGCATACTGAAAGGGTCACTTCAGAAATGTATCTGCAAATTACAATGGCTCTACTAATTGTGACAGCAGCCAGGTCTAAATTAACATTTCATTTGCATACAGCATGCATATTCACACTCTTATATTTCTAATGAATAACACAGATCATTAACATAATTTACTTTCAATTAATTTTCACAAAAGTAACAAATGTTATATTTAACCATACATTATAAGGTCAGATAACCTCTTGACACCTGTCACTGCAGAATAGTGCACTTAATATAAATAAATAACATTTCCGCATTCATAGTGTCATTGCGTCATTCTGACAATTTTCAAGAACAAGTACTATAGGGTTTCTGGTGGTGATTTGGCTTATGTATGAATATAATATCTAATATATCATATTGATAATACTAATATATTTATTCATATTCATTTAATAATATGTTTTTCAAACATTTGTAATATTTATTAAAGCAAATAAAATTGATTGATTATTAATTGTATTATTGAGTAAAAAATTATTTGCAATAATATTATATTATAATAACAACAAATAATGATGATGATAATATTAATACATCTGATTCATCTGTATAGTTATATATAAATACATATACTTACACACACACACACACACACACACACACACACACGCACACACACACACACGCACACACACACGCACACACATTTTAAAGCTACGTTGTACAATGATTAAAAACAAAAATACCATGAAACTGGAATTTCTTCTGTAGCTCATTTTAGAGACTAAAGGCACTACAAAGATGCTGATTAAACTGTGGCAAACACAATGAAGTGCAGTGCATTTAGTTAAAGAAGGTGCATTATGGTCTCTTTTTATTGGTGTGAATCTTGTGTCCTCTGTATCCTTGATCCCACCCCCACTCATCGTCGTGTCAGATCTCTCCTTTTATCTATTTCTCCACCTCCTCTACTTCCACACGCTGTCTCCAGCTCTCCCTCCCCAGGGCTTACGTGGGCCATCTGTACATAGCGTGAGAGACTTCAGTGCTGGATTACAATTAGGTTACAGTGGTAATTGGTGATTATTAATACCCATCTCGAATACATTACCCACAAGCAGTGGATGTGCTGAAATATGCATGCATCCTCAGGCGAGATTGTGAGAATATAAATTGTGGATAATTACAAGAATTACAGAGTTGCTCTCCTGAAGCATCCACCAGCAGATGCTGAGAAGATGACGTTGAGTGATTTATAAATAATATAACAAATTTGGTTTGGTATGACCATGTTTACTTGCTTTAAATGTACAACTGATGGTTTAGAAACAAAAAAGAATTGCCTGTTGTTATGTATTGATGTCCTTGTACAATAAGATTGAATACATTAATATTTGTTAATGCATAATGAACAATATTCATTCCTTAATATTAAACAATATATAAATCAATAAATGCTTTAAAATGTTTTATTGTTAGTTCCTGATACCTAATGTATTACCTAATGTTGACGTATAACCTGTTACTGATTACTTTCATTTACATACTAGCCCCTAAACCAACTCACAGATCAATATTCACTAAACTAAGGAATTTATCACTATCATAAAATAATGCCATAAGAAAATAAGAAAATAAAAAGCGTAATCATTGTAAATACATCTCATTTACTTAATCTGGTCACTGCATAGTTTGTATTTTATTTCTATTTCAATAAATGTCATTATAAACAGGGATAAAATCCTGAGTTGAACCTGCATCACTCATTTTCTACTTTGTGAATAATTTATCATTTAATATAAATCAAGCTGACCGGGAACAATAACCATCAATAATTAATCAATTTCTGGCTTCTCGCAGAGCTCCTATATGATTTATATCTGAAGAGTCTTAGAGAAAAACATCTATTTAAAGAGAAAAAAATTGTGTTTTTGCATTTATGTAATTTTTTGTGAACTTCAAGTCATTAATTGTGCATAGGGCTATACTGAACGATATTAAACACAACATAATAAAGGGCTTGACATTAATGCTTGTACGCATGCCTGGGACAAGTGGATTTATGAAGGGGCAAATGAAAGGGAATTGTACTTGCCCAACCGGACAAGTAGACCAGGTCTATTTGTGATAGCCTAGGACTGTGCCACTTATTAGAAAGTTTATATTTTTATTCTGCTGTTTAAAACTAATCCAGAGTGCATAATTGTATAATTCGCTACCGATCTAGTAACAGCTGCGCCCTGTTTGATTGACAGGCAGCGTAAGTGTGTGTGCCGAACACGCGCGTGTTCCGAAAATGCTTGACCTGAACGGTCAAATACATTTCAAAATTCCATCAAAATGCCCGTCTTGGTGAGGTGTTCATGTAAACACAGAGAGTGATGTCTAAAGTGAAATTAAACAGCGGAGAAAAAAGCGGATTTGTATTCAAATGTTGGCCTTGTAAGTATGAATGTAGGCTAATAGACCTGCTGCCGCCTAGTCTGTATTTATAATAATCAAACAACCAGAACAAGAAAATGAGAAAACTCTCACTCCTCTTGACTGGGTAACTTTAGTTGCTTTACAAAGTATTAATGTATTATAATCATACAGTGAAGACCAGTAGTAGTTTTATGTTGCATTTCATTCCTTGAATACTTGATACTGCTGTTAAAAACATTTAATAACATTTTTAATTGAAGCTGGTATTGAGAATCATCAAATTTCACTACCAACTACTGAAATTTTGTAATGTATATGATAATGTAATGATAATGTATAGCCATTATTGTACATGGTAGATCTTGCTGCAATAACATGTTGAAATGAGCATCCTTGCTGTTAATGGAGGCGATGGAGGCTTTTCTTTATTTGACTAAGTAACAGAAAATAACTACCATATTATAATAGTCTCCTCCCCTACCCAGAGCAGAAGTGAGTTGATTTCATAGGTACATGCTGCTTAAGCATGTAACTTAAATGTCCCTTTTTTCTCTCTGGATGTATATTTTTTTTACTCAGACAAATAAATGACCAATTGACAATGCTTATGACAATGCTTAATGTGGAGCCCTGTTACACACACTTTATTTCCGATGATTTAGCTAGCAAAATTTAATTTCGCAACATTCTGAATGATATTGCAATAATTTAAATGTGCTTATTATTTGACCATTACATTTTCAAAAGACTGGGTCAAAAGATTAGTTTCATAATCCTTCTTGTCTTGCGACTCTCAGGTATGCATTAATGCATATTTAACAGGATCTGATTTAAATGTCAGTAGAATTTTTTTATAAGTGAATCAGTTCAAACTGTCTGTTTTAATTGATTCTGAATTGATTCAAAGCTCTTATATGTGTTAAAATGTTTGTAATAAACAGCTTACCTGCTTATATTTAATTGTTATATCAGTGCATACAATTAAAAATAATTGCAATTCTTAATTAATTTAGTGTGGAAAACATCCCTTGATTATTTTAAGATTTACAGTACATATTAAACAAACATCCAACCCTAATTGTGGGTGTTTATGTGTAATGAAATGAGCTCCAGTACTTTTCCTTCTTCCTGTACTGGTGACCAATCCCTGTCAAAGTCAACAGTGTCAATGCTTTGCTCTAGGCTACAGTACGGCATAAAAGGATCCAACCCAACATGGGAATTCACACACATTCATATATGAATACACTCACACAAAATCCAACACACACTGACCCAGAGGGTCCACAGCCAATTTAAACCCACCTGCTTTGGCTCACAAAAGCACAAGGATAAATTTAGCCCCTAATAAAAAGTCAAATGTTTCCTATACACCAGTAAATGAGTCCTTGACAAAAAAAATTTTTTTTAAATGCAAATAGGCCAAGGTGACAAAACGGATAGTTGTATGAACTGGATGACTAACAAGAAATTGGTAATCCTATGAGAAGCACATTTATACCATGCAAAAAATAAAAAAGGTCTATGGTTTATCACAACAGCCCATCAAAATGTAAAACCACCCTGTAAAATTTGTGCTACATAATTATAACTTAAATTGTTGATGTGAAATGTGCTACTTTTCTAAGTGTAGGATTGACATTTTTAACTGGCAGAAGATAAAACACGTTAGAGAGATAAAACCATACACTTACATTGAAGGTCAGACCCGAGCCATACTGTATCTAGGGATCAGAATATAAAAGACACTTCAAAGTATCTAATCTTTTGACTTTGGCCAGTAAGTAATTAGCTAGAAACCACCCAGTACACACTTATCTACCAAGAAATACCCTAACAACCTCCCAAAACACTATAGAGACCACAGAGCAATGTCCTGGCAACCACTCAGAACAGCATCTTGGTGGAAAGTTTTGCAGAGGCAAGCAACACTTACATTTTCTTAAGGAAATGTAAAGATCTAGTTGCTTATTACAGTCTGTTTTGCAAATAAATCTTGAGCCAAGCTGAATTTGAAATGGATTTTAACTAAATTCTATACTAAATTGTCCAAAAACTACATTTTGACTCTACTCAAACGGAAATGTTACTGAATCATCCAGTTTACAGTTGATCACATCAAATGAGTCATATCAAAGTGCTTAAATACATACACATACACAAAAAACTAAAATATGCTTTCAAAGCAAAGCAGAAATTTGAAACATTTGAGCATATGGTGTCACTGGCACCTCCTATAGTTTCCTTCAGACCTTCTCTGTTAGACACCGTGTGTGTGTGTGTGTGTGTGTGATAAAAACAATAAACGTATAATAATTACCATTACGTACATAGTTTTTTGGCCACAACAAAAATAATTGTGGTTATCTGTAGCAGTTAACATATCTACTATATATTGGTGCATCCCTAGAGGAAAATGTTGTTTCAAGAAATCATTTCTGATATAATATAGTATAATTTCTTTATAGGTGTAGTAACAGTACACGATGGATACAGTTAATTGAATCTGCACTTTTGACTAACATCCACAGAGATTCACAGATGCATCCATCATTTGCTGTCTCAGATCTTTAAAAGCCTAAGTGCACATTTTCAATTAAGACCTTGACTCCTGCTGATACCCATAACCTCCTGTCATACCCTCCCCCTGCCCTTAGCCTACACTCTTCAAACCCCCACACCAACACCGTTCAGCCTAGATGTAATTCACAGATGAATAATGGATGGACAGACTTTCATGTCTCCTGGATTTGGAGTTCACTGCTTTAAGCACTGTAGCTGAGGCCATGTAACAGGAACTGCATATAACATGAGATGTGGGATTCTTCTACTGTCTCTCTGACTGTATCACTGTTTGGCTGTCTGGCTTTGTGCTAGTTTAGACTGCAGAGAGCAAATTTCTGAGATGTTTTACCTAAGATGAGGTTTAAGTGGTTTGTATTTTCTCTTCCATGAATGCATGTCCCTTACCACAGGCTTTTCTTTGAGCTTTCATTTCTCTTTTTTTAATAGCTAATAGCATAATTCTTAAAAACTATTCTGTTATGTATTAACATCTATCTACTAATTTTGCAATATTCATCAGTGCACATAGTTCAAAATAAATAAATATATGCTTTCATAGTCATTTATCAAAATGTAAACTTTTTCCGCCTCTGAAATTAATTTTCTTTTCTGTTGACGTAAACACTTGATCTGTAGTTGGACGCTAACATTTATAAACTTTTCTATCATTTTAAATTTGTTCATGTTTTATTTTTTATTATTCATTCAAATAAATGTTTGCTTGATTATTTCCCCACTAAGAAAGAGGCAACCACAAACCAGCTAGTGCACGATTAGCATCTTTGCTCCTTTCTGAGTGACAGCTTGTGAAAAGGTCCATCAATAATGTACAGTACTGGGAGGTTGGAGCCATGCTGGTTCTGCCAAGCTACCGGCCCACTGAACATGGCCCCTGTGTGCCATCATGTCCTTGGGCCAGCACAACTGGGGAACGGTGCACTCCCTTAGCTCCCCGATCAGAATCTGTGTTAATGAGAGTTGCTGCATCTCCATACGTGTGCCGAATAACAACAACAACAACAAGACCTCCTACACACCTCAAAATAGCCACGACCTATCTGCCAAAACAGCAGGTGAAAACAAGATGGTGGAAGGTAGACAAGGCTGATATAACACCTCTGAAACACATCAGTGGATAGGAGGTGATTGGAGGGCCACTATTATTTATGCTATGGTTTAAAGTATTTAAGTAACGTGTGTTATGTTTCATTAAATATAGGCTTAACTTGTCCTCAACTTATTATGCAAACTCATCTACATATAAACCATTCATAGGTAGATTTCCTCGACAAGCAAAGCATTGCTCTGTTTGTTTGGCAGGTATGAGGTGTGTTCATTATTTTTGTAATTCTGTTTGATGCTGCTAGAGACACAAAAATTACAAACTTCATTTTAATTAATTGTATTCAAATAATTATTTTGAAGTTGTGGGCAGTCCAGATGGTCAATAAAATACCTTGTTCATAGCTGATTAATTAGTGAACTAAAGCAACTAAATGAAAGGCAAAAATGTACAGTAGTCAGATCTTTTTGAAAAAGTGCTTTGAAATGAATTGTGGTATTTGTTCATGTCTGTGTAAATAATACAAATGGATCATATAAAAACCTAGAAATCATAGTGTGTGTGTGTGTGTGTGTGTGTGTGTGTGTGTGTCCATATTTTAAGCGGAAGAGAGAGAATGATGCCATTCCCTGCTCTTTGATCAGAACAAGCCCCAAACACTAATTACACTGACTGCTCTCTCAGCAGGCAACAAGCTGCTCAAAGCTCCCTATGACAAGAGCTCTGCTCAGCTTTAAATGAGCTGTATGAATGCCACAAACAAAACACACACACATATGCTAATTTACATGCAATACAAAGCAATTAATACAAAACATACAAAGACATACAAATTACAATTTGGAAACAACATACCCATGCAGCTAAAAATGGATATCACCCTTCTAAGTTCTTAATCCTGTTCTATACATACATAGCTTGGTTATTACGATAGTGATAACTGCATTCTACTTTGTCAATGATTGGAAGTTCAGAAGTGAGTCAACTGGTTTGAAAGTGACTAAAGTACTCCGTACACACATGGAAAGACAATTTATAATTTTCACTCCAACATTTCAATGTGGTTGTCACTCCCAACTGATGCATTGTGTATGTGAACATAGATACATTCAAGGTCGCCCAATTCTCCTCTCTCATGTGTTTCTTGTTCTTGTTTCTTTATCACTGCAGATGGTTTCTTATGTCCCTGTGTTCACTCCAACTGTGAAGATCCTTTCAGCCTCTCTCTCTATTGGATAACAGGAGGTGTGTCTGAGCAGACAGCCAGTCATGAGTTCAAGCTATAAAGTAAGAGACTGTATTGATTCAGTGTCATTAAACCTTGAAACGCTGGGGGATTCAATGAGAACCAGGGAGATCAGTTCTGAATCGGCCCATACAAAGGAGACACCTTTGTATAAAAAAATAGATCTCAGACCCTGGCTTATGAAGAGGTTTGTAATGTCAAAATTTGATAAAATAAACAAATAGAATAGTGCTGTCCATCAATGAAAATATTTAATTGCAACTAATCGTAGATTTTGAAAGTGTTTAATTTGACTCTATATATAATTTTTTTTCCCGTTCAAAATGCATTTCTTAGAAAAGAAAAGAATATGCAACAATAATGTTTTATTAGTGTCCAAACTATATATTCCAATGTACTCCACAATATAATGACAGAAATGCACAAAAATAGCATAAATTCAAGTAAAATTAAATATTTTCCAAAGTCTAAGTGGGAGGTGGACTAACTGAAAGAACTAGTCCCCATAGGTTGAATATTCATTGCAATGGGCATTAAATCTCTTAAACGGTCATCCTCTACATTATTAATAGTGGCTATTCACATTATGACAGCAATCATGAAGTCACATGATTCGTGCCGTTTTTACTCCACAGTAAAACACTTGCAGAGAACGTCTTGTTTTGCTTTTAGCGCTATCACTGCGCACGTAAATGGTATTTCATCTGAATTGTCCGGTATAATGGACGCACAACACACCACAGGGAGATACTGCTTCACTCTAGCGAGTCACGTGAATGCAGCATTTCACAGCTCCCATCTGTTTATTTTTTATTTTTTACAAAAAAATACAGTTAAGAGGTCCTTTCTCCATCACTTGATCATTGATAAGGAATCACTGCTGTGTGTGTTTGTGGTGTGTGCCAGTGTATTGAATTAAATGTTAGAATTTTATTTAAAATCAGTTAACCCGTTAATTGCGACAAAGATAATTTAACATGTTATACATTTTAAATTAACTGCATGCTTTAACAAGTTAATTTTGATAGCTCTAAAATAAATAAATAAGGTTTTTTTTGACGGCTGATATTCATGATATACAAAAATGGCAAGTGATTTCTCAAAATGGCAAGTGATTTCTCAAAATGGCAAGCTCCAACGAAACAAAATGCCTGGGAGACAAGTCTGCACAGACTCTGCAAGAACTGCTTAATGACTCTTACAAGGTTTATGTCATTGAATCTTTCAACGATATTCAAGAGCTTTGTTTGAGACACTTAATAGCAAGTAAACAAAAATGCATCATTGAGGACATCTGTACAGTATAAGCTGCTCTGTTCTCAGAATAATATCTGATTTCAGGCCCGTTCTTGTCCAGAATAAGATGCAAAGTGTTCTAGAATTTATGCTGATAATTAAAAGTCTGGCTGTCAGACTAGATTGCCTGTAACTCCCTATGCAATCTATAAATGTTAATACAGCTTCACATACTATAATCTCTTTGTTTTAAACCAGTTTACATGGAGGTACATGCACATACTGTAAATGTATATCACATCAAATACATGAAACACATTGGCACTCCAGTTGTCAGCAAGAGAGATATGATACCTCTTCTTACATGTAAATGGATATTCCAGAAGATCAAGGGATCACTGTGACAAAACAGTCAAAACAAAATGCCCCGCCCCCATATCACTCACTTAAGCTACAGAGGGGGGAAAGCTCCACCCAGTAATGTACGTAGGGTTACACCCCCTTAGACACATGGAGAAATACACTCCGTTCCAATCCCGCTGTGTTCACAAACAGCTCCACAGGCACAAAAAATTCCACACATTCCTGTCTATTACTGTAGTTCTTGTTTGTAAATCTCAAGTAATGCTCAAATGAATTTGATCAGGCTTGATCTCAAGTGGTCTGGAAAGAGAGAGAGAGAGAGAGAGAGAGAGAGAGAGAGAGAGAGAGAGAGAGAGAGAGAGAGAGAGGACAAGAGAGAGCAAAAAAGGGGGAAAGCAGCTGTCCAGCAAGTGCTCATATTTCCTTCACTGCTGGCTCTTCTTTAATTACAACTGCTGGGCTAAGACAAAAGGCTTGCAGAGCAGGTTAAATACCGCATGAGACTCCAAATCCATAAGTCTTAGAAGAACGCATGAAAAGCTGTTTAATTGCTCTCTCTGCAATTAGACCTATACTGATGAGTTTTGAACAGTAAAGCTAAGCTCAGAGGAAACTACATAGTAACATAGTACTATTTTTAAAATATTTTGAAGTGCTTGGTTGTTGTTGATTAATGGTGGGAGTCAGAAGACATTTACTGTAGGTAACCATGGGCAAACAATTGCTGACCCTTACAAAAACACAGTATAGTGTTCTAGCAAACCCCTGTGGCAAACACTTGGCAAGCATTCTGCAAAGTTCTTATTTCCATATGCAAATGAGCTTTGTTTGTCACAGATGTAATACATGCTGCTGGCTCTGTTCAAAAACATGACCCGCATAATATACTTATCCCGCCCACATATTTATCTGATTGGTCCATTGTTTTAAAGTTGGCATTGATTAGCTGCCCTGCGTGACAAAAGCTGACACATTTAAACTTGACATGGTCTTAAAATCATGGTTCTCCTGGCACGAGATGCTGAAAAAAAGGAACAGCCTTTTTGTCAGGAACTTACTATGAAGCCTTAAAAAAGTTTCTAAGGTTGGCAGCTCAGTGTTTGGCAGGTACTGACTCAAAGCATTTATAAAACTTTCACGTACCACTGTACCATCAGGAACCTCAATTGCTCATTTCCGTGCCTTAAAACCTTAGCATATTGAGCCGATCTGTGTTCCTGACAGTATAAGGGGATACTGACACTTTGAACTGCCCCTCTCTAAATATTGAGCTTTCAATATGACTATATCAGATCTAACCAGAGAGAGAGAGAAAGAGAGGGCTGTAATAACCCACTAAATTGCCTCCCTGGGGCACCAGTGTGTTCGCAGAATATCAAATTCCCATTTCGAACACTCCACAGACAGTGAAAGAAAAAGAGTCCTCATAAATCTAGCTATGGTAATTAGTGTTTCATTGAAGGTTTATTAAATAAAATCATCACTTGATCTCAACAGATTCTGACACTAGACCTATATGTGAAAAACTACTGCACTCAGCTTTATGTGTCTCACAAATCACTTTATGACTTTTGATAGACAGGAAGGTAAATATGAAAGCTGCCTGACAGGTGCTTCAATTTCCCTGTTGCTCTATTTTCCACTCTTTCATTGTCCATCAATCCACTTCTACTGCAGAGGAACATCAAAGTGGTTTTGTAGAAAAAAAGAGACAGTGCCACAGCTGAGTAATACTGGAAACTGTGTAAGGTTTCAACTGAATGCTGGGAAATGGAGAAAGCCATTGATTTTTGAGGATTAGTTCTGATCTGGAGGATTAAGACACTGACATGGATTACAATACCATACACTGGCCACATTATCATTAAGCTTTAAACAAGCTTAAATTTGTGGTTGTTGACAAGGCCGTAAACATGTCTTAAACATTGGGGGGGGGGTTGCGGGTGTTGAGGTCAGAAATATAATGGTCCTCTTTGGCTCTTTAAAATAGTAAAGGTGCTGAATGCAATACTTTTCTCAAGTTGTCGCTCATTGTGATAACGCTATACTTTGTGTTTTATAGATAATTTTCCTAGACAATGTCAAGTGTTTTCTAAAAAGCTACTTCAAAAACCAGCCAAATTACCACATTCATTCAATTCCTCTACAGCGCACATTCACTTGTTATCTTAAGCATGATATGCTGAAAACTGTTTCGTTAATATTTTCACATTCACACTTCTGAATGACATACAAATCACGCACTGAAATTATATATAAATTATATATTATATATACAGTATATAACATTTACCCTACACATAAAATTGATTGGGCATGTTTTGAACCGGGAGCCCTTTCCTTTGACTGCGAAGAAAGAAAAAAAAAAGATGAAAAAAACTGTAAAGAAGAAAAGAGTATTTCTTAGGCTGGTCAATATGTGAAACACAATTAGAATTCAGCTCAGGTTTTTCCACCCAAAACCTTTTTTAACACAATAAATCTGTTATCCTGTCAAACAGACATGCCAACTTACTTTTCTTCACCACCTCAACAGAAGCTGACATTCCAAAGTCAAAGTGGCCTGCCAGACACACACACACACACACACACACACACACACACACACACACACACACACCACTCTCACACAAAGTCTGACAGATATCCAGAACCACTAACTTTAAAGAGCTTCTCTTATTTAGTTGACAGGAGCTTACACACACACACACACACGCACACACACACATAAGGTCATATCCTGTGGACTATTAGTTGTTGGTTCTCTGAGATTGACGCTAAATTGTTGGATGTCACAGAAATCTGGCTTTACTCTTATGAATGTATTGCTTCTGGTAAAACAGACTATCCTTTCTCTCATCATTTAATTGATTGTTTCATAGGACTTGAACTTTAGTTCATACACAAACACCATATTTTGTCAAAGCATGTAGTGTCATGTCATGTTTTGTCATGTAATGTAATGCCATAAAACACTTTAAAGTCAACATGGAATAACAACTGCAACCCATTTTATTTCCATGTGACATATTTGTATGTGAAACAGGATTTTCTAAGAAAAAAATAAATAGGCTGGGAATTTTCTCCATTGGGAATTTATTGGATCAGACATTCCTATCATTTTTATGAAATATTATAAAGAAAAAAAATGTTCATTGGAATACTCAAACAAATTAAATGTGCAGAATAAGATTTCATGTTGACTTCAACTGTTCCATTGGGTGCATTGATCAAGAAAATGTATTCATAAAAAAAACACATTTGATGTTGCTACTCTTCCCAACACATTGAAAAAACAATACAGTACTAATAACCAACCACACAGTCTTTCATCTAAGTTCATAATTAATTTCCCCAGTCAAAAATTCACTTTGACACATTGAGGAAATTATAGACCAATTTAGAAGTACTGGAACAACATCAATCATGGGTCTATTCTGTCACTTTGAGACAAAATACTTTAAAACCCTAGAACTATGTTTACTCCTGTTCAACAGTGCCTAAAAAAAACATTTCCACGCAACACCCACTACCCTCACGGCTCAGCGGACATCTGATGTCCTGTATTAATTACAACTATGCTAAACTGCCCCACTGTTTTGAAAGAGATGTGGCATCGCTGAAATGTACTCTATTAATAGCAGAGAGTTTGTTTTGGGGTAGTGGAGAGGAGCACAGGATGGAAAAAGGGTTTGGTCTTGATGTGTGTTCGGTAGGGAGTTTCCTTACCTTCTATGGATGGGGCCTGGTCCTGAGCTGCATACAGCATCTCCTTGAAAGCCTGTCAGAAAAATAGTGACGTTAATGACAAGATCACGGTCTTATGGTATGGGAAAATGGGCTAATGGCGTACACAGTTCTGTTACACTGAATTCCTTTATTAATTGAGTCATAGGACCACAATATGGTAGCTTGTCATAGCAAAGATCTTTTACTCTGGCCATGGCAAGGTAACTGAGGATACATCAATGTTGAAGGACTTTGTGAGCAACCATTTTTTACAAGTCTGGTGGTGATGCACTAAAACTCTTTCTTGTTTCTTTAAACGTATGAATACGGAATATGTTTTCCCAATTCTCATAGCATCTTTTAACCTTGCAGATAATGTAAATTGGTGGACAATTATGTACTGTCTGTTGCCAGATTCTCTAGGCTAATAAAATGTATAACTCTATTCCAAAGGGCTTTGATAGATTGATCCCTAATGTTAATTTGAAGAATATGATTCGATATCAGCAAGGTTCTTCTCAGTAATTAGTGTGTTACATTCGTTCAAAGAAGACATTTTTGAATCAGGGAGAATTTTGCTATAATGTAGCATTATTGACATCAGGGTAGATGCCATTTCGATGTACAATACATTTAATTTCTACTGTTATGTACCTTGGTGTCAATCATTCAGCCAAAGAAACATGGCCACTTGTGTCGCTAACAATTGTGTATTATTTTTTTACTCTTTTCAAAAATGTAGATTTTGACATCATTGTTTTTATGTAAACAAATAATGGTACTTTTATAGTTTGCACTCCATATCTTTGTTTTGTTGGACAAGAAAAACTAGCTTCACACCATGTGACCCACATTTGGTTTCCGACCATTGAAACTGAGTCAAATTTCAAATAAGTAAAAGGTGATGAAAATGCAATACTTTTCTGAATAAAGGCATTAAATGCGCTACATGCCCGAATCTGAATAATTTTTGGTTTTAAAAGATACATGTTTTTTTAAAGTACACAGTACAAGACAAGCACTGTGCCTGCATTGCTGGCAATTTGCCTGTCTCAGTAATCTTGTATTTATTTTTTTGTGTGCTGTCTTAAAGAAAAGACGAATATAATTAGAATTTCTTTTCATCACTAATGTATCTGTAAAATGACGACATCAGCTGGCTAGCAAAAAGAAAATACACAAAATTATTTACTGCCCTCAAGTTGTGTACTGATTCTGTATTCTGCTCCTCAAGCAAGGGGACCATCTAGTTGAGGATTACGGCCATGAGTTCTTTTTAGTGAACTATCTGGTGGTTTTCTCTGGTGGTTTTCTTCTGGACCAGTCTGAATAGTGCACTGAAGGAACTGATGCCTCCGGCTGATCCTCACTGAATGCTCATTGAATATGTTGAGAAGGCTCTGGAACTTTGCGGTTCCCCTTTCACAGTGAATTATGGCAGGAACCCTGGACCAAAACCTGCATCTTTGGCTCCTTGCTCCAACCCTGCCATGGCCAATGAGCCAGCGCCTATGCCTGCCATGGCCAACAAGCCAGCACTCATGCCTATAGCCTCAACCATCCCAGAGCCAATGCCTGTGTCCTCACCCGCTCTCGTAACTACGCTCCCAGCTGTCCAGAAAAGGACACCTTCTCCCCAGTCTCTGCTCGTGCTTGCAACCACGGAGGTCGTCGCGCCTCCCATGGCTCAGCCTCCCATGACTCAGCCTCCCATGGCTCTGCCACTCGAGCCTCCCATGGCTCCGCCTGCCTTCATCGAGCCTCTCCTGGCTCCACCTGTCTTCGAGTCTTCCACGACTCTGCCCGCTCCCCAAAGACTCCTCTTCCAGCAGTTTCAGCCGCCCTCCCAGTGACTCTTCTTGCAGTGGCTCTGCCCGCCCCTCCCCAGCAGCTCTGCCGTCTGACACAGTCGCTGCCCCCCAGGCCTCCTGACCCAATCCCGGCCCTGTGGCCGCCTCCCTGGCCACCTGGTCATCTTCTGGGTCCCCTTCCTCACCAGTATCTTCCTGCCCTCCTCGGCCATTTTGGACTGTTTTACAGGACTACATTTCCCAGTCACATACACACACACACAAAACCACAACACAAAGTGCTTTTTCTAATGGTTGGACAAACACCATTGGCGTATAATGCAACAAGGGTGCGGATGTCAACTGATTTTAGTAATAGGCTTTCCTATCTCTGTGTAATAAAAAAATTATGCTTTCGCCTTTCTAAGGATAGATTTGCTCAAAAATCATATGCAACATTTTCATTTCATATTCACCCCTCTATAAAACAATGAATTACTCAATAAATATTGATCAATGGCATTTAATATTTTGGCTTTCTTCATCATTAATGTTTATCTATCTTCAGACAAAGTACTAACAAACTCAAAGATTTCAGCCGAGTAAGTTTCAGAATAATTTCTTTGACATGGACTGTACATCTACACATCCCTTGTAGCCTCATTTCCTTTTTCTTTAATTTCATTCGCATTCAATTAAAAATGGTGTTTACCTTGACTAAGGTTTGTAAAAGAGTGAAAAATATATAAATAGATTATGTTAAAACACTTGCATAATGTATAATAAAATCCATAGCTACCACAGGAGCTATTCAATCTGACCTGACTCTTAAAAATACGGTTTTGACCCAGTCAAAATAAATGTTTTGTCTTGAATAAAACCAGTTAATTTAGATGTTACCCCATCAAGCACCTTTTAAGTTACCTTAGACTTACTTCCTCATATAAAATATAAATATATCAGAAGTAACCAATATGAAAACTAATCAAATGAATTAAACCCCAATGAAAATTTATCTGGGGGTTTACTACACAAGCTGTCAGTGCAGGAAACTGCTCCATCAATACAAGGAATAGATTGAAATGCATATCTTGACACAACAAAAGAGAAATCACAGTCAAGGAGATTTATTTGCTAAGCATATAACCTTCATTCAACCTGAACGCTAATCGAGCCAATAATATTGGGCTGTATTGGATGCTTTAAAGATCTCTTTTCACTATATACAAATTTCACATCAAGGACAAAGCCTGGCCAGCGTGTCTGCCAGTGAAATAAGAGAATCGACAAGATGGCACCATTACCATGATAATGATGATGGTGACAAAAAGGCAAGATGAACATCTCTGCAGTATTCAAGATATGCAACCACTAACTATAAACAGACTACAGGTGCACTACACATCTACTCTTTCTGGAAATGTATGTTTAAACTACTATGAGATTTGGACAGATCTATGTGTCCAGTGAGCCTGTCAGCAGATGTCATCCCAGTGGGAGTGGGAGAGCAAGTCCTTGTGTTTGTGTATGTGTTTGTATAATTGTGTGTCAGAGCATGTGTGAAAGAACTGCAGGCCGAGTCAGCCAGCAAGAGCACATTGCTTAAGACTATTATTGACTTATTATAAGTCAGTACTTATGGTTTGAAATCTAGCAAAATCGCATACCTCTTCAGTAAATGTAGTGTTCAATGTTTCTCAAATTGCTTCAAGACTCATTTATACATATGCAAAATACACAGCACCGTGCATAAACATATTAATTATGTGTTTATTATGGCTGCACGATTTGGACAAAAAGTTATATTGCGATTATTTAAAAAAAACATTGCGATTGTGATTTGCCCACTAATCATCATCATTAGTTTCTGAAACACAGTCAACTTGAATATTAGGGATGCTCCAATCAGGATTTTAAAATCTGACACCGATCTACAATTTTATAATTGATCTAATGATCTAATTTTGTAATTAAATTTAAAGTGAAAATTGTGGTTAGTTTTTCACCATTTAATTATTTTTATTCATTATATTTAATTTAGCATATTTTAATTTTATTTAATTTATATATATATATGTATGTTCCTTCCTTTACATTTTGTTGGATGTTGGTAATATTAGTTCCGCATTCACTTGTTTCCGCGGGGAGTGTAACAAGGGCGACACGCTCTCTCGTGAGGTAAACAAATGACAGGAGAACGAAGAGTGCATGTTTCTGGACTCTACAGGTGTTACTGTTAATTATGTTTGCTCAGCAATCATTTAATAAAGATGTTTAAATTATACCCCATCTTGTATTCTGCGATATTATTATGATACCTGTGCCTTGCGGAGACTGAGATGCTGCTACCGCAGATAATAATAAAAAAGGTTTCATGCAGGTTGCGCCAATTTAGTGTAAATAAACCGTTTAGCGCACTTAAGCAAACGGAACCGAAATCAGAGCACTTCTGTTACTATAAGCATGAGAGGGAGTTGTGGAGCACAGAACCGCTCTGAAAATACGGGAAAATGCGCAAATTTAATATAGACTGGACTGAGCTGCGCAAATAAACTTTGAAGGGAGCAGACTATTTATTTATTTAATTAAATCGCAACCTTTGCCATTTAATAGCCTAATCGCAAAAGGTCATATCGCGGTTTCGATTTCATTTCGATTAATTGTGCAGCCCTAGTGTTTATCAATGGTTTTATGATTTCGGTGGCCAGAAAACGCATTGTGGTAGGCACAAAACATATTTATCCTTAAATATAGGTATTTATGAACCTGTATATAATGTAGTGTGGTAGGATTTTTCCTTAATTTCAAATTAATTGCCGGCCACCCAAGCTAGATTTCAACCACTAAGGAAAATTGTATGATTTTCCTCTCACATTCTGAGCTTGATGCTAAATATGCTTATCATCTGAAATGTGCATTTGCGCAGTGTGATTGAAGCCTGGTTTTCACACAAGTATGCAGCTTTTTTTTTTTTTAAAATGTTGAGCGAACTTTTAAAAAATCAAGGCAATTATGATTTACCTGAATTATTAAAATCAGGTAAAATTTGATGATGTATTCAATGATTTCTCTCAACAACTGTCTTGATAATTGTCCTCAGAAACATTGCTTTGCTAAGTTAATGTGAAATCGTTCACCAAACGCAAAACTTCTTATTAACTATTAATTTCTTGTTCAGCCAACTATCAATTTACAATATGAGAAATGTCCTTTTGTCACCATTTCAGTTACTTTTACATGAAGTTTACTGCAATCTTTGCCTCTATAGATGGGTAAAGTATGTCTTCTAAGTCAAGAGAGTACATATAATTGTTTGACATAGACCCACAACAGACCTCGTATTACACAAACCTCAATAACATTCAACAAACCTCATGAAGTTAAAAGATGAGCTCTTAATAAGACCACACAACACTTGACTAACAGTAGCAACAAAAACAACAACAATAACAGCAAAAAATAAAGTCGTCAAACAGCAAAAAAATAAGCTTATAACATTAACCGCAAAATGTATTCATGTTGTAATGTATGCTGGGAACTTGCAAATCAGCAACATGGTTCAATATGAAATTATATGTTCAGACAACTCTGTTAGGCTCATTGGGACAACATATTTGACATGTTTATTTTTGGTCTTAAATGTTTATGTAGATGTAAAGTAATTCACATTTCATAGTATCTGTGACTCAAAATCCCCCATATGCTGAGTAAAAATAATTTTCATTTTTGTGCAAAAATGTTTTTATTTTGTATTTATTAGATTTTTTTTTTTACAGTGTGGCACGAGCCATCACATAACCCTGACATGCTAAACAGTACTGATAAGGAAAAGAGACAATACTGTGCCATGTGCCAAAATTAAGGTTTTTCCACATCATCAACATTGCTAAAATGTATCGAGATTTTACCCAGTTGTACAGATTCTGTCCACTGGCTGGTGTACTTTAGTTGTTTCCACTCATAACATATTACTGTACTGGCCTTTCTGAATATTTATTATGACTATTGACAGTCATAATTTCTGTAGGTGTCTTTGGCGTTTATAGTAAATTATTGAGCCCATAAGGGTGATTACAGCAGCCA
Source organism: Moxostoma hubbsi (assembly GCA_032164185.1). Taxonomy (NCBI): domain Eukaryota; kingdom Metazoa; phylum Chordata; class Actinopteri; order Cypriniformes; family Catostomidae; genus Moxostoma; species Moxostoma hubbsi. The sequence goes on from JAVLUX010000117.1 coordinate 5,996,785, forward strand.
TAATACACAGAAATCTTTTCAGCCGCTCACACCTTTACACCTTTTCTAAAGCCATCTCTCCTCAGTGAGATGTTACAATAACTGCATAAACACTGAATCATTCCATCTTTCTCTGATTGTTTAGTGACCTGTAAATCTTTCATACATTGTCTCTCGCTTTCTGTCTCTCTGTCTCTTTTGTAACATGCAACAGCTATTTGATATGCAGGGCAGGAAGTGTGAGACCTCATTAATTTATCACTCAATCAGTTTGTCAATTTATCATCAGGGGAATTAAGCATTTTATCAAACGTTTTTCACTCTTTCATTACTGCATGCATCTTTCCAAAGCACTGTAGTGTGCAGATGTGACCGCTCACTCAAAATCACTTTCAAGACTGACAAGACTGAGATTTCATAACATAAGATGATATATGAATCAAACATAAAACTATAATCATCATTCAAAGTTTTAAAGAAAGGACCAGCAAAGGAACTTTGGCGTAGTATTTTGAAGTTCATGCTTTATAGTGCTTCTAAAGCCCGTTTATGGATTATTTTTATTGTGTAGAGCCTGAGGGGCCTTCTTCCCTTGACTTCACACTGTCAGCCACAAAAGACAAGGCAATAGATGAGTCTGTCCAGCAAACATGGCTTACCAGCCCACAGAGGGACTTCAACAAGCAAACATTAATAATCTCTGCTTTTCTTTAGGAAACATTCTGCTGTCTGTATGACAGTGCAGCAATGGGTCAGACTGTATTAAATATAGCTGACCACAATGAGTTATATGTCTTAACCTTGCCAATTAAAAGCCTAGACTCCCACTTCTCTACAATCTATCACTCCATGTAATGAACAGAGTAGGATAAGGTCCTACAGTGCTGGAAAGGATATTGCTAATCATCCATCTGTGTCACACATACAGCAATGCAAATCCATGCAAAATTCCCAGATATTGTCAAATGATGAGATGAACATTATGAATTTAATGATTTTCTTTGTATTCAAGTGCCCTTTGTCCTGCTCTTGGCAGATCAAGCTAGAACCTCACTGCAGTCGATTTTTTAAATTAAAATAGGCACATGCAGACAGTCACTGAGGTTTAACAGGGAAATGTGTGAAGTCCCTACAAAGACGACGGACAAAGCTTATCGAAGCAGATTCAACAGCTATTCAGACAGTATGTAACTGATACACTAAAGAATATATATATGTATGTATGTATGTATGTATGTATATATATATATATATATATATATATATATATATATATATATATATATATATATATATATATATATACACACATACACACACACACACAATATAGTAATTTGACTAATAATAATAAATCTCTTTGCATTTACTAACTCTGAATTATCTCAAATGATTTTAATTAAGGAGGTTTTTCTTAATTATATTTATTGTATTCTGCGGAAGCTGATGCTTAGGGCATGTTACATTTAGAGACAGATATACCATGAATCTCTCCACGTCCAGACCTCTTTCCTTTGTTCATATTTCATAAAGCAAATCGTGGAAACCTTGGAAACCACAGACTACAGCCATGTTCAACCCTCAGTCTATACATTTAAAACTTATATGTAATTATTATCTTTTAATGCAAATAAAAAATTTAAAACATGTTATGAAATATGTTTAAAGAAATATAAGTAAGAAAAAATGTGACACGAATATATCTGAACAGCTATCTGGACTGGGTTTGACAGATCATTCTGTTGGATAAACCGATGTCCTATTTTTTTTTTTTTTTTTTTTTAAAGAAAGTAAAAGCTTTCTCAGGTGAAATAGGCTACTCTGTGCTCCCACACACAGAAAATTAGACAATGTGGGCATGCAAACTAATTATTCATCTTATAATGCCCTTTCTTGTTTAATCCCCAAAATAAAATACCATCATCATCTGAGGAACAGTTAAGCTGAGTTTACTTATTATGACTTTACAATTTTGAATGATGAATTTGAAGTGGTTTCTCTTCTTTTTTTTTCCTGCTAAAGGGGCAGGCAGGTGTTTGGCTGCGCTCCAGACACAGTGATGACAGTGAGAGTAACAAGACAGCAGGCGACAATGAGTTTGAACAGGTCCCGAAATTAATGTAGGACAAATATAAACTGTCCAATGAAACAGGACAAATTATTTATTTATTTTGCGTTTATGGATGCATAAGCTGTCAAAGTGACTGACCCTCATTAATGTCTGAGCAGGTGGAGACAAATAAACAAATTCTAATGTTTTCATAGAGGACTTAACATGTTATTCATTACAGAATATGCACTTATTATTGAATTATTTTATCGAAATTTTAACCTTGTTTAACCATAATATTTTATTTAAAAAAAAAATACATTAGCTTACATTGCCTAGTTCGCATTACCGCAAACCACATTTCATTCCTTCTGCATAATAAATGTTACATTTATAAAACTATTAAAATAAATTGATCAGCTGAAATTTAGTTGAGTGTATCTGAATAAGGGGAGTACCTTTAACAGATTATCTTCACAAACTCTGGGATACAATTAACAAATGCAGCAACGGAAAATTATAAATAAAGATCGGCCTTCTTCTTACCTCATACTGAATATATTGTTTCCTCCATTCTGGAGTAATATGGGCGGACAGGTGCTCCGCAAACTTCATGCTGGCGGAGCAGATATCCACAGCCTAATAATAATAATATCCTCGGGTCGGTCGGCAGAGTGTTCTTGGGGGCTTGTGTTATTTCTGTCACTAAGTTACGCAGCCGCTCTTCCTAAATCCTGTCCCGTCTGCTACAGTCCACTATTTCCCGTAGCCACATATTAGCCCGTTGAAAGTGAAACGCGCAACAAAAAGGGACTAAAAGTAACCTTCTTCTGTCCGAAACAAGTGACTGAATTACAGTGCTAAAGCCCCGGACCGGGCGTCTCTGCCTGGGAGTGTCTTTCTCTCTCGCGACTCTCCGAGCACTTGTTAAGTAGTTGCTGCTGTCCGCCATCAGCGCGCGCTCGGTGAAAGACGTATGTGCGTCACAGCGCACCGAGAGGCGCGTGTAGAAATAGCTGTTTTTGATCACCGTTTTCATTTGGTAAGAACTTTTTATGAGTAAATTAAGAAGTGCAAGCCTTGTTTTATCATATATATTTTTATTTTTATTTGTTATCTTCTAATAGCAAAGCTGTAAAAAATATTAATTAATATTTTCAACAAATATTTTGCATTATTTAATTCACTGTTCTTGTTTATAAACAGTGAAAAGAAATAGCTGATTTTGTCTAGTCAAAATAGATTTCTAAGTTCCAATGCATCAATATGTCAGTCAAAAGGAAACCAGTTTCCTAACAGTACGCTACCAGTAAGTGTACATTTAGAACCTTAATAATTGGAACCCGGATTTATTTATTTATTTATTTAAGCCCTGCCTTAAATCCGTTACTGATCCTAAAGTATATGGATGTCCTGTGTGTTTGGATAATTTTCAACTTTCAAAGAACCTATCCAAAAATATGGGAAAACTTTGTTTCAGGCCACACAGAAAGCACACTTTGGTTCTCCTTTTACAGACAACATTGAACTACAATAAGCTTAAAATGATAATAATAACAATAATAATAAAAAATAAGATCACGACTTTGCTGTGTAGTCTTAGATTCAGGAGACTGACAAAAATCCAACATGAAGACAAAATAAATTAATGATTCAAATCCATAAATGTAAAGCTACAACTCAAAGGTGTTCCAAGCCCTCCTTGTTTAAGTTTAACTTGTTTACTTCCATCTTACTGTTGCTTGCTAACTCAAGGCCATTTTAAAACCTGTTTTATGTCCCTTAAGAGGCCTCCATTCCCCATTAATGTTGTTTAGCACAGCAAAGTTTCACATTTAGCTTTGGGGCAACACAAGGAGATCAAAACACAACCCAACTACAACTATATGCCTCAACCAGAAATAGGCAGGAAAAAAAGGTCAGAAAAAGTCAAGTTTAACCACTCAGGGCAAATGACGTTTATTATTTATAGACATTTAGGCTACTATTCATATGAATGAATTCCGAAGAGACAGATACATTACAGTAAAATTAAATATTACATTTTTAAGACATTGAGTTATTTAACAAGTGAGATTGGCACGCGGAAGAAGAAGAATGAGATTGTTTTGTGAGCGCAAGATGATGCCAGACGGTTTAAAAGATGTGGACCTTGTGCCATCTTGTGGTTAATGTTTATAACGCAAAATCCGCTGATAAATCTCTAACAACGAACGTAATTTATTATTAGAAAGAGCAACCGAAAAAGATTGCTACAGACTAATGTGAAATAATGTTAAATTTATCAAACGACAAAAGTTATATATTCCTTTCTATGCTGAAAGTTTATGTAAACGATTTAGAAAAAAATAGTCAGATTTAGATCATATTATCAGGTAGGCTTAATATCCATAGTGTAATATAATATGTAAATATTTATGGTCCTTCTGAGTTTAATTGCCTGACCTCGAGGTAAGCGATTTAACACGTTTTCAAGATTATTTTAAAAAGCAATGGCTAAACGAAACGTACAGGGTACAACAGGGCTACACGCTCCGGCGGGGTAAAATGCTCCATTGATTTTATTTTCTCCCAAAACACTAAATAGCATCAAAAACTACCACAGTACTTTCCTAAACACCTGTTTGTCCCTATACACTGGAAAACATTTTCCTGTTCCATGAGATCTTTGCGTGTGGTGTAATTTATAGATCCTATTTTTCTTATTTAAAAAAAAATGCTGCAAATTTATATAGCAATGAAATCCCTGAAATCAACAAATTGCTTTTGTGACTAAATACTTATTGATAATTTTCAGCTTTGTTTAAGGTTATTAAATCAAACATTTTTCAATAACTGTCCAATAAGTGAAAGGTTGAATTTTTGTGTTAAAAGCCCCTCTGTTGCAGGGGCTAGGCCCCTATTAAACAATTGTTTTTCTTTAGTGGGGGGAAGAGATTTGTTATGAAAAATGTTCAAAGTGGGCTCACATTGATCATCTTAAGAATGCATCTTAAGTATTCTTTACAGAATATTTAAGATGTAATAAACTGCCAAATGTGTTGGAAATGAACAGGAAATTGTTTACTTTTTCTGAAGTAGCTTTTTGAATATGCATCATCTTAATTTGTCACTCAAAAAAGCATATTGGTTGCTCAATTTTTTTTGCATTATAAATTGTGCCTATAAGTATTGCCCCGGAATTTACACAGTATCACTTTAAACCCCTATGGTCCTTTTTACCCAAAGTAAAAGTGAATATTACCTTGATACATTTTGTGACCAGAAAATACAACAACATTTCCTTAAAGTGTGCCTTTAGCCCCATTATAGCTACCCTATGGTATAGTATAGCACAACATTGCATCGTACAGTATGTCTAAATATAATATGCTATAGACAATATGTTTAGGTTTGTAAAAGGATTGTGAATAGTATAAATTGCATGTTTTAATTTTTCCCACTTTTGGACATCATGCGTCCATTCTATTACTGGTAGGAACAGCTGGAACTGTAGGCGCTCGTGATTTTAATGTGACGTATCAGTGACGGACCAAATTTTCAAAACAAGTCCGACTGAATCGGAATTACGTATAACGTTCTGTAGCTACCACTTGTCTGCGCTGTTTTATTTATATTTATCCACAACTAAAGTAAAACTACATTTGATTTCCCTGTAGGAAATTTCCATTCATTACAATGGTGTCCCGATCTCCGTCATCTTCGCCAGACTCAGCGACGGGATCTGGTACTGATCCAGCCCGGCCTGACTCCGGAGAGCCGCTCGGTGGAGGATCCGATTCGGATTCAGATTTCGGATTAGGCAACTTTGTTTGTGGCTCTGCAGATACAGCGCTTCGATTAGAAGGAGCAGACCTAGAGATCTCGTCCAGACAGCCAGTAGAGAGCATCTGCTCCACCTGTACGCCAGGGTCAAACAGGTACGTGTCTTTGGACTTGTTAACAACAGCAGAAAAAATAGATCACATGTCTAGGAAAGAGCATGTAACCTAGGTTCCCTGAGATGAAGGGAACCAGACATTGCAGTGAAACACTTTGGGAAATTCCTTTTCCATAACCTAGTTGAAGCCCTTGTATCATAATAACGCCCATTTATGATTGCCAATGGTGTTTGAGCCCCTTGTTTTATATAATATGTCGCTCAAACACCATTTCTTCAGACTTTTCTGACTTAAGGACAATAATGTATGCTCGTACCTGAAAGTCTGATGTAGTAGTGAGTGTGGTCAAGTTTTGCAATGTCTCGTTCCCTTCAACTCAGGCAATTGAGGCTACATGAATAACTGGAGACACAGTGAAATGCTTTGGGGAGGAGTCCCATCACGCTGCACTATGTAGCATCATACACTAAGATTCACCAGGGTGACACTTAAAAGAATATGTATATGAGGTCACTGGCCTGTTTATGTCTTAAAGTGTGTATGAAAATGGATAACCACACATCGTGCCCTGCGCTTGAGAGAGCAGATTCCTCCTCAGCTGTATTTCCCATGGAAATTCCCATGGATATCTCCATCATTTCCGGAAACCATGGCTGGTTGGGCCATTTTGGTGCAACCAAGAGAACTGTTTACTTGTCCTCTCTGACTTTGCTGATGACAGTGGGGACAAGATTACTGAGGGAAATGCATATTTGCATTTTGTCGGCCCCATGTGGGCCAAGGCTTGGGACATGGAGTACCAAAGAAGGCAGTGGGCTGTCTCTTCGGAGGCAAATTAGTCAGCTTCCACTTTGCCAAACATTTCCCAAATCCTCAGAACCATCTGAGGATAAAGTCTCCATTCCCCCGCCATCGGTGCCTGGTGCAGCAGCATGTCCGCTCTGCAGTTCAGATGGCCTGAGGCATATGTCACACGCAGGGAGAGGGGATGCACCAGGCTCATCATTGGTATAGATCAAGTGCCGCCCTGGTGATTTATGTATGCTACCGCTGACATATTGAACGTGATCATTCATTATGTCGGAATGGAAAGCTTTCACTCCTTAGAAGACAGCTAGCATTTCAAGGCAGTTAATATGCCACACCCGTTTAGCACCTGTCTAAGTGCTGAAAGACGGGAGTCCATCAAACAACATAACCTAACCCCTGTTGGACGCATCCTTGGTCACCACTTTTCGTCTGAAAATCTGACCCAGCATCACACCCAACTGATAAAGGTTTGGCGCTGTCCATGGTGCTAGAGCAGCCAGGCAGACACGGGTCACAGTGTTGCACACGTGCCCCCGATGTAAATCCAGTTGAGCAGAGTGGCAAACAGCAGGTGAGTAATATCCAGACAGGGTATAGACATGATGAACAGATAACTCACAACAATCTTGTGATACTTGCAGGCAAGAATGAAGACACAGGTATGTTTGACATAGTTGAAAGGTCTGGTGTCTCAGAGATGCTTTCGATGAGAACAAATAAAGTGTGTGTGTGAAAGGGGGGTGTATTTGCAGTCCTTGATTAGCCACGAATGATATGCAGGTGCGTGTAATCTGAACTCAGGGGAGAGTGACCACTGTGATGGCAGTGAGGAAGAAAGAGAGAAAGAGAGACTGGTGGATCCGTGACAAAAGGTGCACGATTGATATATATTACGATTATAAAATATTATTATTATTATTATCATATGTTTACAAATTTTATAACCGCGAACTAGTTCTCTTGAATGGGTCGTTTCAATGAACTGGTTCAAAAAAACAATTCACCAGTTAATTTACGTCATCACATAATGACATCACTATATATAATGCTAATACACCGGTGTCATAGAATACACGTGTAAACACATTCAATAAAGCCATATGTAATGGCAAATTGATGATTATAACATATTATTTAAACAAATGTGGATGTTCTACACATGTTTAAAGCCTAAAAAGTGATTAAACTTGTCTTAATCAACTCACCCTTTTTTACAGAAACCATGATCCAGCTCATCACATCTTCAGATATAATCTGCATGCACAATATTCAATAGTTAAATTAGTTTACATCTGTCAACTGAAATGTTTCACCCCCTCATTCAAGTCCTCAGTTCACGCATGCTGCAGTTCTCAGTATTGTGTCCAAGAGGTGATTCTCAGTTCAGTGAACTGGTGACTCGAAAACTGCTGTGATCGACTCAGTGTACTGATGACGCGAGAGCTGCTGTCCTCTGATCAGTATACTTTTGAATCGAGGACTGCTGTGATAAATTCACTGTACTGTTGACTCGAGAGCTGCTGTTCTCGGATCAGTGTATTGTTGACTTGAGAACTAATGCGAAAGACTCAATGTAGTGCTGACTCGAGATTTGTTGCAAAAGACTCAATTTACTGCTGACTCGAGAGCTGTTGACTGGATCATCTTCATACGTTTATATAATGGTAATACAATCAAGTCATGAACATATTTCCAGTATGTTTTATTTGATACACTTTCAGTTGTTCAGAAAAATACACATGAAACAGACATTTCGCCCCTTAATCACACACATACTCAATGTCAGCAGCTCATCGTTCTCAGTATGTCAGACACCCCCAAAAGAGGTGATTCTCAGTTCAGTGAGTGTACTGTTGACTCGTGATCTGTTACAAGCAACTCATTGTACTGTTGACTAGAGAGCTGTTGCGACCCGAGCGTTCAATCAGATTTATGAACTAGTTGGAGCGGTTAATTGCAAAGAAGAGTTGGCATCATATTACACCTGGTTATCGGCTCATTTTGATTCGGTGTGTCAGGCACATCCGAGAGACAGGTTAAGATAGAGTAACTCATGGATCAGTGTTGACTCGAGATGCGAACTGTTTCAGATGATTCAGTCAGATATGGTGAACAAGTTCAACTCGTTCACTAAAATGAACCGATTCAAAAGAACGATTTGTTCACGAACTGGACATCACACTTGTCAATCATAAGATTGGCATTATGATACAAGGGCTTCAACTAGGTTGTGGAAAAAGAATTCCCCAAAGCGTTTCACTGAATGGTCTCATGAACAGGATCAGTAGTGAACTATATTTACAAAGGTTTTGTAACATTCACTGTAACCAGAACTTATAATAGGTTAATGCTATTGTTTACATGGTTATTGTTGCTACTGTAAAGCCATAATGCATTAATGTGCAATCTCCCTTAAAAAACAATTAATAAGTTTTCAGAATCTTACTGTCATTTTCATGTATTTTTTGATGACAGCGGTGATTATACCAAATTATCACTGCATTTTTCACTTAAGAACTACTTACTGTGGTACTTTCTTGGTGTACACAATGGTAAAGGGGTGTGTAGCTCTGACAGATGTGTCTGTTTATTCTGGATGAAAGTCAGTGGAGATATGCAAGTGTGTTTTTAATGTACAACATTCCACATCTGAATCATCTAGTTGGGAATTGTTCAATAAATGCTGAACTTATTTTGTAAACAATAAACAAATGAGTAAATTGCATGTTTGACAGGTCAAAGTTGGTAAGTGCAACACGCCAACACCTGGTTTCTTTGAATTCGAGGGACAGAGGAAATGGTAAGACTTACAAAATGATTCAAAGAGCCATTCATTCACACTGATCAGCACCTGTGCTTTTAGCTTTAGCCCTATAGCTGCTATGAGTCCAAACACAGAATGTTCTCTCCTGCCGGTTTGGCATTTATTCCTCCTTAAATCTGCATGGAACTTATTCCAAAGTACTCAAATCCTGCTAGATTGTAGTATTTTGTAGTATCAGAAACTGAGGAAAGCTCAGGGCCTAATGGTGGCCTTTAGAAGGTTCTCTATCCAAACAAACACTAGGATGACTTCACTGTTCTGCAATGAGCAAGGCCAACCCCTGTAATCATAGAAATGTCATGCCAATGGCTACATGACCTGTCAATCAAATCGTGACTAGCAATCCATTGCAATGCATTAGCATATTGACACAAATCTTACTACATCACATCACAACCATGTCCTGAGGATGCCTGCAGATGTTCCCCACAGTGCCAGGATAGTCAGGAGATATAAAAATAGCTATTTTTGCTCACAATTTATGAATAGATTGGCCAAGAATTATGACTATAAATGTATTATGGTCTCTTTAGATTCCTTGGGTCATGCCGAATATGCTGAGACCAAATTTACGATGGTCGGCCATACTTCCTGCACACCATTTGGAATTTTATTGAAAACATACTTTTTCTAACTCCTTGGTCATATGTCCGATTCGCACAAAATTAGTTGTGTATCATCATCTCGGGACACTCACAATAAAAAAAAAATTAAAAAGCTTTTCGATAGATAAAATGGTTCTCGAATAGCGCACCAACAAAATTGATGGATTGATGGCAAGTTGCCAATAAAGCATCTGAGGCTGTATCTCTGCAACTATAACGCCGTATATTTCATGAAACATTGTGTGTGTCATTATGACCACTACCTGACCTCACAATAGAAATTTTGTGACACCTATTAGTAAAGAATTATAATTAATTGTATATAATTTTATTGAAATTTTAGCAATTCTACATATTTTTAATGTTAATTAAAAGCTAAAAGACAGTTAAAATCAAATCTTTATTGTTAAACAAAGTACTTCCTGTTAACAGGTCAGCATGGAAACAGCTGGGGGACATGACTACAGAGTATGCCATGCAGGAGTATGTGTCCTGTGTATTTGCCCTGGATCCAGAAGGCAGTCAGAAGGTAAAAGTTAGGCTGCTCCCTGCAGGGGCCCTTGTATAAGAGCAGATTTCAGCAAATTAAGAAATACCGTATAGCCTTCTCGTGATGATATGCCATTGACCACTTTATTGATTTAATTTGATCTAAGCTAAATGAAATCAGAAATATGATGGGATGCTTCTTCCGTAACATAAACAGTAATGTTGTAGAACAGTTTTTCATATATAAGGGACCTCTTTCCATTGCACTAAATTATGAAATACACCTTTCGTGAAAGACTTTGTATAGCTAGTAGTCCATTCTGCAGTCTGGTCACTAATACCCTGATGCATTTCCTGTGTTCTGGTCTCTTGATATGATGCCATATGATTTATTTAATTTATTGTCACTATGAAACAACATTGATCTTTTCTTGCCTATTTTTATGGTTTCTTAATTATATTTACAAATCTGTTTAATTTCCTAAGGCAAACTGCTGTGTTTAAGTGGCACAATCTACTGATACAAATCTGACCCCATGTCTCAATCAGCTCCCTATGTCGTGAAGCAGTATATTGTGAACACAAATTCGGGCACTGGTAAGGGTGTTCATTCACTGCACATTGGTACACTTATGACTCAATTACCTGCGACACGGGCAGCTTTTGTTAATCAGCACCACCGCTATATAAATACTCGTTGAAGATGTTTAAACATACAGTGTTATTATAACAGATAAATGGCATAAATAAAGAAATAGAAATATATAGGAGTGTATTTTAAACAATAAATATTTAAAAGATTGTTTCACTTTCATTGTTATTAGGAATGAAAGACATTGCAAGCTACATGTCTTTTAAAGAGAAAGGCTTGGACTTTCATCTAAGACTTGAGAGACTTCAGAAGACATGATGACATTTCTGGTCAGGGAATATATAGTGAGCTACGATTCTCGCTGGTTTTTATTATGTATTGTGGGATTATTTAGGAAGCAAACGTTTCAGTGCACTTGAACGATTTTGCGATCGAGACAGCCCTAAAAATTGCTGATCAGTGCCTTGACTACTGAACTAGGGAGCTGCACCATAAGGCATTCTTATGTTATGAGGATGCTGCATAAGTGTTTCTGTGACTATACATGATCAGCAAGGCGCAATCTCAGGTAGTGCATGTGCTGAGATCCGTCAATACTGCTCAAATGGGTATTTGTACATTGACTTAAAGAAATCTTATCACATTCTTAGGGATTTTAAAGGGTTAGTTCACTCCAAAATGGACATTTGTCATCATTTATCTCATGTTGTTTCAAATGACTTCAGTTCTTACATGGAGCACAAAAGGAGATCTCAGTTACAGTATCAGTCACTATTCATTTTCATTGCATTTTTTTTTTTTCATACAATTAAAGGGAATGTGGTCTGTGGCTAACATTCATCCTAACTATCTCTAATTGTGTTCCATGTAAGAAAGGAAGTAATACTGGTTGGAACAACATGACGTTGAGAAAATGACGGTTTAATTTCGGAGTGATTATTTGCAATATGTGTAAATAGCACCTGCCATACAGCATGGCTATTTGCAGTCTTCTAGTCAGAGGAAATCACAGATATTGAAGACAAACTGCACCCCCTTGTGTCACTTGGTGTAACAATGGTGTGGATATGCTTTTTTTGTGTGGAAGAACCAGGTTCGATTCCCCCTTTTTTCCCACTTGTTCACATCCTGTTTCCTGTTGCCACTATCAATATTTTCTTCAATACTACTTATATAAAGGTCGATTTCCTTGCAGTGATTTGGTCATGTGAAGGTCGGTAAATTTGATCCAGATAAAATTATCCATGGTTATACTATAGTAATATTGTAGTAACCATTTTTGGTGGAAGTCTTAGTGCAATTAACCATTACTGTTACCAAAGTAATATGGTGTTAAAATAGTGGCCAGGTTGTATGTTAGTATTTAATTAGTTGCGCAAATTGCATTTAAAGGAATAGTTCACCCAAAAATGAAAATTCGGTCATCATTTACTCACCCTTATTCCATCCCAGATGTGTATGACATACAAATTAAGATTTTTATAAGAATTTCTCAGCGCTTTTGGTCCATACAATGCAAGTGAATTGTTGCCAAAGTTTTGAAGCTCCAAAAATCACATAAGTCATGCTGAAAAGTAATTCATTCGACTCCAGTGGTTAAATCAATGTCTTCAGAAGCGATATGATAGGTGTGAGTGAAAAACAGATCAATATTTAAGTAAATTTTTACTGTACATTTTCCCTGTCTGCTCAGTCAATCTCCACTTTAACTTTCACATTCTTTGGATTACATGGATTAAAACACTGATGTCATATTCTTCCTATCACTCACACGTTCTCTCGATTTCTTTCTACCTTTCTTTATTTTTTGTGCCCCCACCCATCCTCTCCTTGCTTTTTGCCCACAATCCCAATGTCAGTCACAACATCTCATCTGAATCCTCATGTGACACATTTCTCTCTCATTGACACCGGTGCAGGTAACACAATCTGACTTCCATCCAGGTTTCACAAAAGCACATAAACAGATTCCACACTCACAGAATAAACTGATTGTGTTAGTGGGTTAAAAAGAGGGCAGGCAGCTCCATTACAGGATAGAGAGAGAGAGAGAGAGAGAGGGTGGTTGCTGACCTCCTGTGTGCTATTGTATGAAGAACAGAAAAGCGCATCAGCAGGAATTTTCTTGTGTTTTAATAAAACGTAGTGTACTACTCTAGCAAAAAGTGCAGATGCGGCACTTTTTCACTCATGGCAGTAATATTTTCTTTTTTTTTTGAAGTCGTTGAATTATAATTGCTGTTGAAAAGAGTGGGCTGGCTGCACAAAGCAATATTAATCTTTTCCTTTTGTGAGTTTCCATCTATGCTTGAATACCAACAATCCTTTGTACTCTCTCTCAATAGGATGAAAAATGAAGAAAGTGTCAGAAATAACAAGCCTGATAGGCCAATACCCAGCAGTTGCAAAGTCCTGCCAGTTTTCTGTCATGTTTGAGCTCAAGTAGAGTGGTATTGTTCCTTTCTTTGTTCAGCTCATTGTATGATAAACTGTTCATGAAAGTGGCTCCAATCGGCTACTGTTTTATTATATTTTTAATTTTTGTTTTTATAGAGGACACTATGTGTGTGTGTTTTGCCCATTTAATCAGCTAAACACTGCACTCAGAGCTTCTCTTTAAGAGGAGAGGGATTTTTTTACTCTATGAGCAGATACATTCGGTATTTTTTAAGCTCTGTTGATGTTTAAGACCTTTCAATGTATCTCTAGAAGTGTTAGACCTGAGAAGAGCTCTTAACTCTGTGATCTGATAAATTCTGTATTTTCTTCGTTTAAGTTGCATAAGTTCTGTATAAGTTGTTTATATGTTTAAGAGCTTTCAATGTGTCTCTAGGCTATTTGTTGTTGACTGGAGTTGTTTTTTGTCTTTCATTAGTCGTTGGAGCGAAGGGGAGGAGAGAAGCGAACTGGATTCGGAGGGCCAGCAGTCAGCTCTCTGTACCAGGAGGAAATGATAAGGTAACACATCTCGCTTATGAATATGAAGATTTTTGATTATAATTTCTTTGCAGTTTCATTTGATGCAGTGATCATTCTTGCATCAGTGTGGCATGATTCATTTTCCTGCTCATGGAACTCAAGGATATCAGACGCTTCAGTGCTTCCTTTAACGAGACAAATTAAGGGCTGAATTCACATGGTTTTACCTCTTAAATTAACAGTATTAGTATGCATGCGTCGGGGGTGAAGAGGCCTGAGAAAGCGGTGGAGTTTAATTACTTTTTTATGATTATGTCGATGATGGAAATGTAAAATGAATGGATCCATGCATGGATGGATGGATGGATGGATGGGTGAAAGAAAAATATGGCAAGTATCAATGCAACGGGTTCATTCCCCAATTTGACTCGTCCCCAGAGAACATGAGTCGATCTTTGGGAAATTGAAAGCAGAGGCAATTAACATCCCGTTCCCCCTCCCATTTGTCAGTTGCTGAGCGGCCCACCTCGGACGTGACCCGATCAGACCGCCATGCAGACTGCTTCACTGCCTTCCAATTTCCAACCTCAGTGATTGAGAGCCGTGCTGCATATTCAAACCACTTGTTAGCATTTGATTAAAAAATCGACATGGCCTCTGTGTTTCTCGATTGCTGAATCAGACACCCTGTAGTTCACTGACCATCTGATCACACAAAACTGGCAAGACCTAGCAGAAAATCATCAATTTATAATAAGTTCCAATCTTATTAGCTGGCCTACGCAACATCGAGGAGTCAGGGTGCACCAGTCAGACCTGGAAATCAAATCATGCTGGCACCAGGTTGTGAGGAAGAAATAATCACTGGATTTTCCAAAGTTTGTGATGCCATCAAATGTTAATGTTGACACACTCTTAAATGTTGCATGATCCAGTGTCCCTGCAGGAAGTTGTGACCAAGGTAGCATTCTCCTCTGGAAAGAATGATGTTGTGTTAGAAGACCATGGAGAGAGATGAATCCGAATGATCTGATCTGACAGAGATGTCAGTTCCAGAATATCAGGCCATTTTGGAGGGCAGTGTGCCAAAGTCTTTCTAGCAAGTCAGTCCACTGGCGGCCATCTTTGGAATGATTCCGGGAGACTATTTCCAGTAATGACAGTGCAACTCCTTTCTACTTGAATGGGGGAACACCAAAATCTCAAAAGATTGGTCAAGATTACGATCAAATGTTTAGCTAGTATGCATGCATGTTCTGTAGATGATTAAAAGGTGATGACTGTATCTAAAAGATGATTGACTCTTTTAACTGTAAGGCAGGACTTTCTATCTACATCTGCTGGCCGTTGGGTGCTAGAGATTCTTGGTTGGACATTCCAATTTCTCCCATTCACTTTAATAGAAGTGGCCCATCTCTGCTAAATAGTCTCTGAGTGTACTTTCTTCAGATTTGTGATGTGTGTGTTTGTCAGCTCTGTGACCATCACTTATTGATGTTGTTTCTCAGAGCAATAGTTGCTCTGTTTCTCTGTGGCCGGTCACTGGAGAAGTCTACAGTTAGAATGGCTTGATTCAACATTAAAGCAATATTAATTAATTTAATGCCTATTTTATTATTTTGATTAGATAAACAATTGTTCTAAATTGAAGCAAGGACTTGCAAAGAAAAATGCGACTATATGGAAATATGGTGGGTCAGCAGCACATACATTGTATCTTCACCGTTACATCTTGTGAACAATGAAAAACCACATCTGGTGAAATATATACATGCAAAACTCATTTTCTGGTGAATATATTTACAATAAGACACTTAATTTGGTTAATACTTTATAAAGAACATTGTAATGGGGCCAAGTCAGCACAATTATTAAATTAGAGTCCCATCCCGTATTTTCTGGTTATTATTGGTTGCACAATAAAATTATTCATTTTGGACTCTTGTAGGCTTAATGTCTGCACCAGTCATAGCAAGGAATGAATAATATTTTTTTAACATTCTATAAATCGACTTTAAAAACTATCTGCCGATTAATTGGTTATCGGTCTTTCCCACCACCTTATTTTATCTGTAAAATCTACTGTCGGTTTCAAGCACTTTTCAACAAACAAGAGAAGCCATGCTTTTCTTTACTGTCAGTGAATATTTAATATAATTTGGGTCATATTTTGTTTAACCTTGCGTAGTTTTGTGACTAATGAATTTCCCCTAGGTACTATAGGTTGATTGGACACAGCATTTGACATTAACATCAAAAGATACAGGAAGCATGTTCTCCTCCATTTTAAAAGTTGATAAACCTACTTATTTTGTTGCCCAAGCAGCAAGGTTTGTTTGTATTTTATTTTTGCATTTAGCATTGTGTTTTCCTGCTGTTCAGCACTTTTTCAGAACAGACCTGTGACCATTATTGGGTCTTGACCCACCAGTTGGGAACCACTGCTGTAAACTAAAGATCTTGATTGCTGTTTTCATTTTATTTTGCATATTTTAATACACAAAGAATTGCACACGGATCACAACTATATCTTTAGAGTATTGTATATTAAGCTTTTTCTGTCATCTTTTGTTTGGTCTCTCATTGGTCAGAAAAGTTTGATCAAGTATGGTGGAATGACAGAGTAGCCAGTGACCTTCCCGGCATGCTCAGCAGTAGCGCTGATGCCATGTCGTTTATCAGTAGGCTATTAATCAGGTGTAAGCGTGCATGTGTGTGTGTGTGCGTGCTCAGGCTTAGGATCAGTCTGATGAATGAGCAGTTTTATTGATTAGTTGCCCCGGGAGACGGATGATGCCCACATGGCATAGACACACTGGGTCATGGTAAGACCACACACACTCACATAATTATGCTTATTTACTTAAAAGAAGGTCAGGGCTGCTGCACACATATACAGTATGCATATACAAATTTTAGTCCTACTTTAAATAATTTATTTTTCAAATGATACCAATTCTGAAGTTTAATACTTAGGATAAGAATTTGTTCAAATTCAAAACTCTAAGTATTAGCAATAGTAATAGTGTTACTTGACATAGCATCACTAATAAGTTAACACTTGCTTTGTGTCAGTGAAATGTTTCCATATTGCCATTTATCCTGTGATTGTAACAATACTACACTACTGTACGCTGATTCACTCTCATAAATCAGTTCATTTAAAGTTTGGCACTCTGTCTATTTCCTGTATCTCTCAAGCATGGGAGGGCCCGTCCACTGGCAGTCTCATCTGCCCTGTGCCTGTAATGAGAGTGAGGGGCGACCACACAATAGGGCTCCAAATTCAATTAATCTGCCATCCTGCATGGGCAACAGGGGCAGGGGTAAATCTCGTAATGAGATTTCTCCCACCAAATGTACCTCATCGCCTACAACCCTATCTATCTCTCCTCTCTCTCTCTCTCTCTCTCTCTCTCTCTCTATCCCTCGATCTGCCCTGCCTGGCTTGGCACAAATGGCACAAGGTGATTAGAGAGGATATTAATTAAAACTGTGGTGTATGGTAGGCACATGAGAATGCGGCATAGAGGTGAATGAGTTTGTTGCATGTGACCGTGGGATTAATGCCAGTAAAATGATGTTTGCAGCATGTGCACATCAGTGTGGTGCACATAGATATATGATCTGAAATGCAGAGTGCTGTTCTTGAAAGGTAGGTGACCAGAAGTGTGCATTGTTTTCGAAGCTTAAAGTTTCTGCACTTTATAATAGATCAAACAACTTTCAATTTGAAAATGATCTTTTTTCAAAACTACAGTACTGTGCAAAAGTTTTAGGTACTTAAGATGTTTCACAAAAACATTTGTCTTAAGATGCTTATTTATATCTTCAGCTTTAGTGTGTCAGTAGGAAAAGTACATTTTAGACTCCCAAACATTACTTTTGCAAAAAGAAAAGATTAGAATAGAAGAACAAGGCGCTTTTCAACAGATGGCATTGCCCCCACAGAGCCCCCCACTGAACATTGAGTCAGTCTGGGATTACATGAAGAGACAGAAGCAACTGAGACAGCCTAAAAAGATAGAAAAACTGTGGGGAATTCTCCAAGAAGCTTGGAACATCCTATCTGCCAGCAACCAAGAAAAACTGTATCCAGGTGTACCTAGGAGAATTGGTGCTATTTTAAAGGCAAAGGTGGCCACACCAAATATTGATTTAGCTTTTTTATGTTTACTGGACTTTGTATGATGTTAATTGATAAATGAAAACTATTTATGGCATTATTTTTAAAGACATCATCACTATGCAACATTTTTCAAAAGTGCCTAAAACTTTTGCACAGTACTGTATATCTTAGAGAGTATGAGATTTTTGGCTTTGGTAACGTTATCTTAAAGCTGATACTTAATCCTATTATGTACAGAGACAATTATAAACAAGCCACTCAGAGGTTGATTCCTCTGAAAAGAATAAAACTGGAATTGTGGTGATTTCAACATCACTCTTTGTTTGAGTGGGCTGTAACCTGGTCTCACAGAATGAACGTTACTTTAGATACATTTTTTAAAACTGAATTTTACATGCAACTTTCTATGTTTTACTGCAATTTCCTGGTGAAATGAACTATAGAGGCACTACAACAACTGCATTTTATTATTTGTCACACAAATCACAAGTACAATTGCTGCTTATGACTTCATAAACACTTATTTTTCACTCTATTACTTTCCCCAAGGCTGTGTTATGATATCAAAACACTTTTACTTTAACATGATTTGAAAAATTGTACATTTTAACACTTGTGTCACAGACCCACCTATACACATTTATTCCAATATAAAATGCTTGCTTGGTAGCTCACCTGATAGAGTGTCGGATTTTGGACTCATGAACTACGGTTGGAGCCCAGGCAAAGATGCACAAACGTGAAAGTGCCGTAGAAGCAACACAAAATTACATGGTTGCTTCTAACACTATCGGTTAGAGTTAGGTGTTGTTTAAGGGTAAGTATGTCTGATTTGTTAAACACTCATTTATCTTTTTGGACACTATTGGTTAGGTTTATAATAAAGAGGTACATTTCAAATCCTCCATCTAAAATTCACTTTAAAAACCTAATTTGTTTACAACCTCATTTCCCTCGGTTTTGGTGCCCCCTGCTGGACATTTTACTTTGAAACTGCAGCCAAATGTGTAATGAAGCACGGAAGTTCAATTATGAAAAAACATTGCAATGCTTATGTAAATTTCATCAGATCAGACTGGTGGGCTGATATGTTAACTTCTGAACAATGTAATTTGTAATCGTTTACTCACCCTCATGTTGTGCCAAACCTATATGACCCTCTTTCTTCGGTGAAACACGAAGACAGCCACAGTCATAATTCATTTTAATTGTATGGAAAGAAGATTCAATGAATGCAAATGGTGACCTGATGCTGACATTGTGCTTTTGTGTTTCACATTAGAAAGCAATTCATACAGCTTCAGAAGATCGTGAGGGTGAGTAAATTATGACAGAATTTTAATTTTTGGGTGAATTATCACTTTAAGTGAAACTATTGCTTCTCTTATTGATTTAGTGATTTTTCAGTTGATGTATGAAGATGTTAATGTTTCTCTGATGTTTCTCTATTTTTTTTTAGTTTTTTTGCACTTATTCACATTTTTTCTGCTTTGTTGTCTTTGACCACAGGGAAGAGGATAAAAACATTTTCGATTACTGCCGAGAGAACAAAATCGAACACGTCAGCAAGGCCATCAGCTCCAAGAAAGTGGATGTGAACACAAAAGACAAAGAGGTAAAAAACACATTTTGAAATTAAAGGGTTATTGCACCCCACAATTAAATGATTTACTACAAATCCATATGACTTTCTATGTTCTGTGGAACACAAAAATACATGTTGGGCAGAATGTTAGGGACTGAAAGCATCAGTCTCCATTTACTTTCATTGTGTGGAAAAAGATGCAATGAAAGTGTTGACTGAGACTAACCTACTACCTAACATCTCCTTGTGTGTTCTACAGAAGAAACTAAGTCATATGGATTTGGAACAACATTAGGTTGAGTAAATGATGACAGAGTTTATATTTTTGCGTGAACTATCTATCATTAATAATGTAATTTTTGGTTGGAATATGGTCAGATACCTTTGTTAAACCCATGTCCAAGACACTGCATTTTGTTATGTGAAACATCATGTCAGCTGAACAACTGCTTTTCTCATTCTGTATCACCCTACTTCTCTCTCTCAATTTGTGTAAAGAGATCAGTCCTCTGCATTTCCCACACGGCTAAAACACTAAAGGTCACTGGATTTTTATTTATGTATCATCGTGACCAACTGGCCTGTGTCAGTTCTTTCAGCACTCCAATCCTGAAAGTGAGGAACCAATTGTATCACCATCAGGTCGGCCAGATGGCAGCCTTTGTCAATCCACCATTGTTTGTCTTGGTGGAGCAGTTCAACAGAGTAGCCTCTAGAGTGCACTAGTGAATTTTGGAAATAGGTGCGTACCCGCAAAGGGAAAGCCAGACTGACTTAAATGGGGGTATGAATTGGAGAAAAAAACACAGGCAGGTTATTATCTTTAGTTATATATATATATATATATATATATATATAGTAAAATACGTATTTGTGTTAGAGCCACATTTTTGTGGTCTAATCCTTGACGCTCCTGTGAGTTCGACAACGTTTGTGAGTTCGAATCTGGCTTGGGATACTTCTCAACCAAATTCCTCCCTCTTTCCCTATGGTTTTCTCTCCTCTCTGATCTATGGGTAAAACAACAAAAAAGCCATATATATGTACAGTGGAGCCAAAATTCTTAGAGCACTAGTCAACATGCTTGTACTTTTTACATTTTTCTCATTTAAAACTCATAAAAAATTTATTATCGTTTTTTTACACGCATTGGAGGATTTATTTTTATCTGGTATGCCCCCCTCTTGCTTTTATGACAGTATGCTTTCGAGCTGGCATGGACTTTGGCACAAATCGTGCAAAACCTGATTCATATTATCCCAGCATGATCTGAGAATGATTCAAAAGAGAATCTAGTGTGGGTCAATGAAAGAAGGAAATCTGAACTTTTATGAACAGATACTTGAGTTTACATAGGCAATGTCTCTAATTTAAATTTGATTAGTGACCTAGAAATTCAAGATATTTTAAATGTTTTGTTTTTTTTTACACCAAAACAAAAGTTTCTTTGTTTTACATTTTCTTACAAAACTTTGGGTTTAGTATCAGGTTTAAACTAGATTTTGAGTCCCATATTTTCAGTGTGGCCTCATACTTTTTGGACCCCACTGTATACCGTATATGTATACACAATTGTGTTTAGGTTTTTGCAATACACTAAGCATTTCCTGTTTTAAATCATTTGTAAAGTAGCAGAGTAACTCAAAATCTACATTCCACCAGCTTTTGATGTGTATTTTTTCTTTACCTACATTATCATGCATTTTGACAATGATGACCTCAAAATTGTCACAGTGTTTCAGCACTCTTTACAAGAATGCTATTAAAAAATATTATTATATCACTGCATCACAAAAACTCCACACAATACATTTTTACAATTTAAATACAGTCCATATTAAAGATCATCATGCGTTTGAATATCACAATGCACAGAGATTTATTTTTACATAATAAATAGTCTTCCAGCGAGCACATACAATATAGCCAACACTCGACTGTATTGTGTTCAAGGACAGATCTGTGAACAGTGAGGCCTAGCTTCCAACATGAAGCCTAAACCCTCAAATGCGACATATGGACTCTGCTCTGAACATAATGCCATTTGATGTTTTCAGCAGAGGCTGTTGCCAGTGGTTTAATTTGGGCTGAGATGAGCTTCATGACTGCCCTTTGACCTCCTCAGGGTCGGCTTGTCTGTGCAGAGGTCAGATACATTACTGGGTACAGTTCTGCTGGGTACACGGCAGTGGGGAAATAATCTAAATGATAATGATAATAGATTAGAACACACTGGAAAATTTTGCAATGGAGAAGGGAAAAGCAGAGGGAAGCTTGGACCTTGGGGAACACCACACGCTGTGGGTCTTGAAGAGTTTTTGCTCAAATGTCAGTGGGGATTCTGTTGTTTTTGTGAGTTGCTGGTTTAGAATGTGCACTGTGCATGTCATGTTTTCCAGTCTTATTGTAATGGTGATGTCTGAAATGCCCTGAGGACAACAGGTCTACACATGCCTCTGACAGACACGAGTCCTCTACCTGAACAAAGGAGGGCCGGCCTCATTTGTGCAAATGTCCCAAGACTTTCTTGCTTTCCTTTTCTCCTTCTGTCTGTGCCGGAGTTGCCCCATCAATTACATGCAATTGAGCCGTCATGCAGGTCTCCACCCTCTTTGGCAAGGACATTGTAAAGCAAGAGGCCTGTTCACTGTAGAGTCCATGCCTGTCACACTTAATCCAGAGCTCTTACACAGGGACAGGACAGTGTACTCTTTGGGATTTCTAGGTCTTCACTCTATCCAGAGCTATTCCATTGTATGGAAGTGTTTGCCAAGACATTGTTACAATGCCAAAAAAGGATGTTTTTAGCACTTACACTAGTTTACGTCTTCTCTGAATTAATATCATCATGAGATGATGAACTTGGATATTCAACTTGAAGCTGTTCATTTCTTTTGACTGAGAATTATTTGTTTCTTTGTGGCTTTATTTTTTATTTTACATGAAGTACATTTTTATTATATTATACAGTATTTAATATATAGGGGAGACTGGAGCTAGTTTTCATACTTATTACTTCAGTGAATATTTCTCAGAGTAGGTTTATTTTTTAAATTAAGTCTTGGCTCATAAAAAGCTGTTGAACATTATTTTCCAGGAAAAGGTTATTGAACACATGTTGTCCTTTTGTGACAACTTGCCCCAAGTGGTCAGAATGGAACCTGCTATTTGACCAGTGGCATAGGTTTAATGTGAACATTGAGGATGACATGTTCCCTGTCAACCCCCATCAAAACCAACAAAACTTTTGACCAGCAAATATTGTACTTGATAAGTAAATATTGTATTGTGCTTGACATTTAAAGCATTTGTGACAACTGGCCCCAATAAAACGTGACAACATGCACGACCTGACTTTCATGAAAAAAACATTTTAAATATTGTTGACCCTCTCCTTAATGTATGTCTTATGTGGTCTTATTATGTTCAATTGTTTACACATAAGTTGATGATAGTGATGATAGTGAAACTTACTTTGCAGGGCAGAATTCACACTCATAAAAATATTATACTGCGAGCATGGTGCATGTATAGAAACTGTGGTGGTGTCCAAAAACTGTTATTTTTTTTTTGCTAGTGATCCCAGAGTTCCAGTGCTGTGGATTCAGAGAATTGTGTACCTTGGAAGGAAAAAAAGAGAAAAGAAAAATGTTTGGCTATATCCCTGATGAAAATTTGATAAACAGTCTAGGGAACCTCAACCCCCCCCAAACCCCCCCCCCCCCCCCCCCCCCCCCCCCCCTCCCCAAACACACACACACACACACACACACACACACACACACACACAAAAGGCCCTTGTGGTGTAAGGCTTTGGGCTCCCTCATAAATATCAATTTTAACATGCAGCAGTAGAGATCAATATAATTTCAGCCATGGAATACAACTTAAGGAGTTTGCTTTATCTAATTGGCCTTCAGTGAAAAATGAACTCTGCAGCCTTGATAGGGACAAGTGGCTTCAGGCCTGGGGAGCGGTCGGAGAGGGGGGACAGCATTGGTGATCTAGGGTCTTCTCTCTTTTTTGTCCCTAGAACCCCATCAATCACTGCTAAAGACTCTCCCGTCCCACCACAATTTGTTTCTGGAGTGCCCATGATCCTTCCCTCCCACAATGCCCTTCTCTCTTGCCTGCACGGTGGCCAGAGCAGAACTCATTCTGTCAGCACATCGTTAAATAGTTGGGTCTAAAGGCTCTGAGTTATAAATTGTTGTGCATAATTAATTTTTTCTGGAGGAGAGAAATCTATTTTGAAGTTAACTTTATAGAGCTCTGCATAACAAAAGGGAAAAATGAATGTGTTCGAAGGTGAAGAGGGATTCATTCATCTGAAGGTCGGATGGTCTGTAGACACTTCAATGGTCTTGGGTTGTAGAGGGCTTGCAAATACCAGCTATTATTATATATTCCACACGCCCCTTGGCTGGTGCCTATTTAAATGCTCTTTGAAGGCAGAAAGTGAGTTTATTCAATAATTGTATCTAAATTAGAGTAAGAAATTGAATTATGAGATCGAACTCCTTAGACTGACTCAAAGATGTATTGTGCATTGCTTGAAACTGAGCAAAACATGTGTGTCTCTGTGATTTCATTGATGTCTTTTTTCTGTAGAGCAATGGTTCTCAAACTGTGGTCTGTGAAGGAAAATTTTGACCTAAATAAATTAGGGATGTGCTGATATGAACCTTTTCAGTTGATTGAAGTTGATTTTGTTTTCTGCTTAGCAATACAGTGGTTGAATTAATGCAGATAATACATTACATTTATAAAAAATAAAAACAAAACACAGAAAATGTATAAAAACACATTTAAAAGTGCGCAAAACTTACTCAAAATTGCAATTTAAAAAAAAACATCACAACTTCTAAATAAGAGCTTTATTATTATTAAAAATTCTGATACCAAAAGTAATGATAGAATTACCAAATCGATTTGTCCTTGATTTAATTAAAGTCCAGAAGTTTTGTTGCTGAAGAAGCCGACCAGTTTTTTCACCCCTTGTCGGTGGAAGAAGATTGTGAAGTGGAAGATTGATGTACAAA
This sequence comes from Moxostoma hubbsi, assembly GCA_032164185.1. Taxonomy (NCBI): domain Eukaryota; kingdom Metazoa; phylum Chordata; class Actinopteri; order Cypriniformes; family Catostomidae; genus Moxostoma; species Moxostoma hubbsi. The sequence goes on from JAVLUX010000117.1 coordinate 6,021,690, forward strand.
AAAAGGTTATTTTGCACTTCTGTCTTTGTATTCTTAAACAATAGAATATTTGATATAACATTACAAAAATAAACTTTGACAGCTTTCATATATATATATATATATATATAGTGAGAAGAATATAATCTCAGAACAGTATTCTGTGATGATATTCTTCTCACCACAATTGCACAATCTCACCACTACCACAGACTTTGTCAGTTCAAGTCAGTCTGGCATTTTCTGTTGTTCTCTCTCATAAACAAGGCATTTCCATCTGCAGAACTGGTGCTCACTGGATGTTTTTTGTTTTTGGCACCATTCTGTGTAAATTCTAGAGACTGTTGTGTGTGAAAATCCCAGGAGATCAGCAGTTACAGAAATACTCAAACCAGCCCATCTGGCACCAACAATCATCCAAGCGATTATCTAAGAAGCCAATTGTGTGACAGCAGTGCAGTGCATAAAATCACACAGATACAGGTCAGGAGCTTCAGTTAATGTTCACATCAACCATCAGCATGGTGAAAAATGTGTTCACCGTCTATCGATCACTTCGACATTGTGTCGAAGAAGCGACACTAGGGGTCTCTCTTGAGCGCCGAATATGCCTCTGATCTATGAAAAAAGGCCAATGAGAAGTTGGCAGACAGTATTTGCATACCCCGCCCCCGGACATATGGGTATAAAAGCGGGGAAATACATCGAGTTCATTCCAAAATTTTCTTCGGAGTCGATAGTCGTGTATGCAGTCAGCTGCGAGTCACACACCTGTTCCTGTTCCTTCGACACTTCTCTGCTGTTGGATCAACGGCGCACTTCAGTGGCATTTTCCTTCTCTGCACGGCAGTGCAGAAAACTCAAAAGAGTTATTAAAAGAGTGATTTTCTTGTAAAAGAGTATTTTCCTCTAAAAGAGCAATACATAGAGGCGTTGAACGTCCTTTTCAGGACGCGTGTTTTTAAAGATGCCTTTTTGCCCCTGTGTAGTTCCTGAATGTGGTAGAGTGCTCTCCGCTTCAGACGGCCTCAGGCCCCCTGCCCCTCCTTTGTGGGTGTCCGCTTTACCGCAATACACGGCGAGCATGCCAACTCCCTGTGCGCGGAAATCGCTACTCTCTTACTCAAAGACGCGATTGAGCCTGTCCCTCCAACCAAGATGAAGAAGGGTTTCTACAACCCTTACTTCATCATACCCAAGAAAGGCGGCGGCTTATGACCGATCTTGGACGTGCGAGTTTTCAACCGGCTTTGCACAAACTCCCATTCAAAATGCTCACGCAAAAACATTTCTGGTCCGGCCACACATTTCTGCCTCGACACCAACCCTTCCTATGGTTCGCATTTGATGGCCAGGCATATCAGTACAAAGTCCTCCCCTTCGGCATGTCTTTTTCCCCTCGTGTCTTCACAAAAGTCGCAGAGGCAGCCATTGCCCCGCTCCGAGAAGCCGGCATTCACATACTCAACTACCTCGATGACTGGCTCATTCTGGCCCACTCCCGAGAGTTGCTATACGCGCACAGAGACCAGGTGCTCAGGCGCCTCAGCCGTTTGGGGCTTCAGGTTAACTGGGAAAAGAGCAAGCTCACCCCAGTTCAGAGCATCTCAATGTCAGTACGTCTCACCAACGAGCGTGCGCAGTCGGTGCTAAAATGCCTCTCCACCTTCAGGCCGGGCACAGCGGTCCCCTTAAAACTTTTTCTGAGGCTCCTGGGCGATATGGCGTCCTCCGCAGCGGTCACGCCGCTGGGGTTGAGGCATATGAGACTGCTTCAGCACTGGCTTCAGACTCAAGTCCCGAGACGAGCATGGCGCTGCGGCATGCAGAGTGTGATGGTCACCCCCCGCCTGCCGCCAAACATTCAAACCCTGGACAGACCTCTGCTTTCTGTGGGCAGGAGTACCCTTGCAGCAGGTGTCCTGACACATCCTGGTCATGACCGATGCCTCCAGATTGGGTTAGGGCACCGTGTGCAACAGGCACGCAGCCGCGGGCCATTGGAAAGGGGCCCTGCTGTGCTGTCACCTCAACTGTCTAGACTTGCTGACTGTCTTCTTTGCCCTGTGGAAGTTTCTCCCATTAGTTCAAGACAAACATGTCCTAATCAGGTCAGACAGCACCACCGCGGTAGCATACATAAATCGCCAAGGCGGTGTACCACATGTCACGACTCGCCCGTTGTCTCCTCCTTTGGAGCCAGCAGCCACTCACATCCCCGGCAGCCACTCACATCCCCTGCAAACTCAATGTGGTACCGGATGCGCTGTCATGACAATGCTTGCCCGGTGGAGAGTGGAGGCTTCACCCCCAGTCGGTCCAGCTGATTTGGGAACGATTCGGCAAGGCCCAGGTAGACCTGTTTGCGTCCCGAGTGACCTCCCACTGCCCACTCTAGTATGCCCGAACAGAGGATCCCCTCGGGGCAGACCGAGTTAAAACTGTGCACTTTCTCTCCCAGGAGATCCCACTCATTCGGATCCCTGGAGGACTCCTCCCTAGCCCTTTGGGTCCGCAGTTCAGGGGAGGAACTCGCCGACCCAATCCACTGTGTGCACTTAATCTACCCTGTACTGGAATAGGTGCTCCACAGGTCAGAACTCCTGCTTGGACTCCCCCTGTGTGTATATTCCGAGGTACGGTCCCCTTGCGAGTGGACCCGATGCCCTCCGGTCGCCGTGTTGTAGCTACTCCCCCCTCCTTGAGGCTGGATCTACCACCACGCCACCTTCCACATGTCACCTAAAACCCATGTGATGTATTCACCACTCTTACCTCCCCCTTCCTGGGCAGGTGTGGTCTCTGCAGGGTCTTTTCCCCCTGAAAGAATAGGAAACTGTGCAAGACCCCCTTCCCTCGATGCGTGTAAGGGCCCCAGCCGGTTCTTGCTCTATGCGGAGAAACATAGAGAGAAAAGAGGCCCGGCTAGGCTTGGCCTGTTCCCGGGTTGGCAAGCGTCGCCTTGTTCCCCTGTTTAGGGTAACCAGAAGGATTCCGCTGACTTTTATGAGGCATTGGGGAAGGGTACGTGCAGTCTGACACAGCTGGTCACCTTTGCACGTGAAATACCTGCCTGCTCCTGTGTCAGCAGACCACGTACCCGGCTCAGTGCATGGCGTGATTTAAATTGGACCCCTAGTGTCGCTTCTTCGACACAACGTCGACGTGAGCGACAGACGGGGAATGTCTAGGTTACATATGTAACCTCCGTTCCCTGATGGAGGGTATGAGATGTTTTGTCCTCCCGGCCACGTCGCTGAGCCGAGCCACTGTTGAGGCCAGACCATTTCCGGCTCCTCAGAAAAATCCTGAATGAACTCAACGTATTTCCCCACTTTTATACCCATATGTCCGGGAGCGGGGGATGATGCAAATACTATCTGCCAACTTCACATTGGCCTTTTTTCGTAGATCAGAGGCACAACGTCTCGTTCCGGGAACGGAGGATACATACGTAACCTAGATGAACTCAGATGATTGTTGGTGCCAGATGAGCTGGTTTGAGTATTCTGTAACTGCTGATCTCCTGAGAATTTCACAACACTTACTCATTCGTTCTTTATTATAATTTTTTCTTCACATTTAAAATAATAGTAAAGTCATCAAAACTATGGAATAACATAAATGGAAGTATGGGAATGATGTTGTGACTAAACAAAATCAAAAATAATTCAAAACTCTTTTATATTTTAGCATCTTCAAAGTAGTCACCCTTTGCCTAGAATTTGCAGACATCTGCTCTATGCATTTTCTCAATCATCTTCTTGAGGTATCACCCTGGGATGCTTTTTAAACAGTATTGAACGAGTTCCCATCTATGTTTGGCACTTATTGGCTTCTTTTCTATATTATTTGGTCCAAGTAATACATTTCAAAATCTTTTATTTTTTTATTGTTAAATTTTAGTTTTAAAATGAAATAAATTAATATGGTGGCACAATTATATTTTTGTCTACAAAACACATTTCAAATATTTAAGCATATACCTTCAGAACAAAAGATTTTTAAGATCATGAGAAACATTTCAGTTAAGTGTTTCAAAACTTTTGACCAGTACTGTATATATATATATACACACTGAAAAATTGATTATACATTTTATACAACACAATAAATGTAAGTAATTATAAATAAACCGTTGTTTTTTCGTATCGCTGTTTTCATGCTAATGACCGATATGTCATGGTTTTAATTTGGTCAATAATTGGCCTAAAAATATCAGTGGCAGATTCATCAGTCTATACCTTAAATAAATAGAATAATTAGAATTGCAAACAGCTCCGACAATTAAGTAATCAGCCTATTAGTCAACTTTTAACAATGAATTTGAGCAAATCAGTACATAAGAAAATGTAAGAAAAAATGATGGATCTGTGGTTTTCGGCAAAAAGAATGTCGAATGAGACCTCTGATTGATATTTGAGATATCAGGTGGTCCACAAATTCTGCTGTACTGTTGAGGTAATACACCACTTGAGAAACCACTCTGAGAACCACTGCTGTTGAGAGACTATAGCTGCATCTTAAATCGCATTTGTCCCAAATCTGTGTAGTAAACACGTAGTATACCATTTGAGATGATACTACACTTTAAATTCATACACTATATATCCGAATGCATATTGTGAGTGCACAGTGTATAGTGTGTCTTTTGGGACACAGATTTTAAACTTGCGTTCCACACTGTGTTTCTGCTGTGAAGTTTTATAGTAATTTTTGTTTGTTGTGTTTCAGGGCTGAGCTCTCCTGCGCTGGGCGTGTGATAGGAGCCACAAAGACCTGGTGTCTCTACTGCTGCAGAATAACGCTGACATCAATAGCCAGGTGAGTCTGTAAACTCATGCTGAAAAATAGATGTACTTATATTTAATACTTGATGACACCAATAGCAAATTAATTTATGTTCTTGCTGATATAATAAATCTACCGTATACTGTTTTGAGGCCTATATAAGCCTATATTTTTTAAATCAGAAAAGATATGCCTGCAAATTCTCGTATTCAAATATCCACTGATAATGGTCATTTTTATTAATATCCTGTTATATCCTGGATCAAAAAATATAAATAAAAAACTGCGGTGACAGTAAGGCACTCATTATGGAAGTGAATGGGACCAGAATATAATCATTAAAATACACACTATATAAGTTTAGCCACAAGACAGAAACATTATACATGTTAACATGATTTTAGTGTGATAATATTGCTAATGAACCTTTTCTGTGTAAAGTTATAGTTTAAAAGTTATATAAAACTTCATTGCTATGACAATGGAATGCTGTAAACCCTGTCAGCGATTTATCACAATAAAATCATATTAACAAGTATAATGTTTATTTCTTGTGGCTATACTTTTGAACTGGTGTGTATTGCAACATTTATAGACTTGCCCCATTCACTTTCATGTGCCTAACTCTAACCACGATATTGTTTTTTTAATAGTCGAGGGACGATACAAATATTTTTCTGTGGTAATCAACATTATTTTACAAATGCTGTTGATTGAGCTTAACCTGTGCTAAACCCGTAACATTTAATAAGAAACTAGGTTGGTATTATTTGTTATTAATTTGGAGTTAGTAAACCACCCTTTATTTAAGTTTAGCTAATGTGCTGATCCTATGGATCATTTGTATAGAGAAATATATTTCTGAACCATCCTTCTCAATAATATGTAAAGAACAGTAAAGTGCTTAAGTCCTACTAACCTTCTCTATTCCTGAGGTTAACAGCATCTGAACTTTATTCATTGAAGGATATTGTATCAGCATATCCCGATGGGCATCAAGCAACACACTGTAAGCAGGTAGCTGTTATTTAAAAAACACACATAACAGGTCATAAAGGCAGATTTGGCTTTGTCTTAAGCTGGCTGAATGCGGCATTGGGAAATTAATACGGTGAAGTACAGTTATGCGGCCACTGGCTTGATCTGATTCTCGCTAAGACAAATCAATTGGAAGTAATCAGCCAAATTGTTTGCATTATACAACCCATGTAATCAGAACATTTGCAAATGACTTTCACTTTTTTTTATGGCCATGGACCTTTAATGTGTGGGCGGGGAGCAAATGCTTGGCCTAGACTACAATCAATGCCGTTCTATTGTTCTGTTTTTACAGTTACACTAATTTGAAATCCCCAATAGAGCTCCAATATAGAACATTGCATATTATTATATAAGAGACATGTTTTATCACCTGCTCTAGAGCATAGACAATCATTTAAGTTATTGTGTGCTTAATAACAGATCAAAGGTTAATCAGCACTGTAAACGATACTGATCATTAAAGCGTGTTTAGGTTCATTGATTTGCTGAAGTAGATTTCTTTTTTAAAAAATGTATGTTGTAATTTAATATACAGTAATAACAAAGGTTTGACACTTTATTGCTAATAACCATTTTACTCATTTATATTTGAAAAAATGTTGACCTTGAAATAAAGCCAAGCATCAGATTTGCACAATTGTCTTAAAATTCTTGAAGTAAATGTATTGATTAGATTAACTGTGGTACTTAATAAAATTTTGATCATAGATTGGATTTGCTGAATAAGACTAGAATTTGTCGTGTTCTTGCAGCTTTAGATATCTTCGGTGGTTCCCTAAAAAACAATACAGCCTTGTGTCCTTGCTGGGTTACAGAAAAAACTTTACACACACAAGTTGTTTGCCGGGCATTGACCAGCAGAAGTTGATTATTAAGGCAGCTGGACTAGAGCAGGAGAATTATTGAGGGTAGATTTATTAAGTAGCGTTCAAGTGGCATGAGGGAAAATATGGCTGTGTTAAATCATGCTACTGCTCCTGCCAAAATTATTATCCTATGTTAATACTTCCAGGAACTGTGATTTGATAGCAATATAAAGCTTAGTAGCCACTCATTAGGTTAAAGTTTGAACCATGACATTTGAAAGCACACATTTAGCCAACAATAACACCAATAGTTATTTTTAACAAGAAATTTTCTCATTTATTCATTTTCACACATATAGTATTTGACTTGTTTGAATTGTAAAGACTTTCTACATACACACAGAGTTCTTATTAATTTATCGATCACATTAATCAGTAAGTGATGGAAAAATACCTTCTTGGCACATTTCACAGTGTGAAAGCACGATGGAAGGCGCTAACATTACCGTTTAACATTAAAGGAATAGTTCACTAAAAAATGAAAATTCTCTCATCATTTACTCACCCTCATGCCATGCCAGATGTGTATGACTTTCTTTCTTCTTCAGAACACAAACAAAGATTTTTAGAAGAATATCTCAGCTCTGTTGGTCCATACAATGCAAGTCATCAGGGTCCAAACCTTTGAAGCTCAAAATGCATATAAAGGCAGCAAAAAAGTAAGCCATACAACTCCATCATTAAATATATGTTTCAGAAACTATATAATAGGTGTGGTTAAGAAACAGAACAATATTTAAGTTATTTTAACTATAAATCTCTACTTTCAAACAACTCTCATAAGCAATTTTCTGTCCTAAGAGTTCTTTTGTTTTTGACGATTCGTATTGTTCGTTCATATCACCATCTGAAGTGCAGGGAGGAGAATTTATGGGAAATAAGGACTTAAATATTGATCTGTTTCTCACCCACACCTATCATATCACTTCTGAAGGCATGGATTTAACCACCGAAGTTTTGGAATTATTGACTTAATTGTTTGGACCTACAGAGCTGAGATATTCTTCTAAAAATCTTTGTTTTTGAAAAGAAAGAAAGTGAAAATCCTTTAGAAACATCTCCTTTTGTGTTCCTTGAAAAAAATGTCATGAGAATGAGTAAATAATGACTCAATTACATTTTTGTGTAAACTATTATTTTAAAATCAATACACTGAATAAATAAGGAAATCATTTACTGTATTTCATATGATTCAAAACTTTAGATTAATGGCTTTAACTGCCAAAATCATGAGGTTAATCGCTATTAATAACTTCAATATATTTAGAGCCCAAATAAAAATGATTGAAAAGCATCACAATAGACATGCAGTGATAGAATGATGTCCAGGGTGAACCTGCCCTGAGATCCGATTTCAGCTTAGCGTTAAATAAAGATAAAAGTGGTTTATATTTTTAATTTGTTGATTGAAAAAGGGGTAAGGGAGACAAAAATGCTATTATGTCTTCATTGAAAATTGTTTTGAAATTAATCAGCTGATGGGCACAGTAGTCGTGGTGTGCGGTGGTCTGAATATCGTGGTGTTTAGGTGTAATCCTGGATCAAGGGGAACCACAATAGGAGCAAAAAGTCCCCCTTGTTCTCTCAGATCAGCTCATATGCCACCTGTCAACAGCCACCTGGACAACATCACAGTGACAACATATATTCCATTATTCTCTGCATAAATGAACAAAAGCAGGGACACATCTGAGAGTTTGAGGGGACTCGTATAAGCTGATCAAATGGGGCTCATAGAGTGCAGCTCATGTCTGGTCTAGTGAAACATATTCTGATAAAGTCTGTAAAAGACTCAAACAATTACAGTAAAAGCAATAAAAAAATTACAGCCTAAGCTGTCCATGAGTTCATGTCTCTATTGTTTTCAGCTGAACCTCAGAATGAGGAAAACACAATCAACTATAAAGCACACTGTGTGTGTTTGTGTCTGTATACGTGCATGTGTGTTGTGTGTAAATGCTGATAAAGGATACATTTTCTACAAAGATTTCAAAAGTTGCACTTCAACTAGCCAAAATGTAGTGATTTCATTCATAAGAGCTGGCCATGGCTCATCTTAACCTGTTATTGGAGTCAGTATACTGTATATTACAAACCTGCTATAGGACTTTACAATTCTTTACACGTTCAGAGGCAGATGATGTAAAAGTTAGGAGCATGGAACAATTTAACATGTACAATTACAGTGGCACTATCAGAAATTAGAGCATGTAACATGTTATATTGAGCTTAATGAGCTTAACACAATTGAGCATCTTTTCTATTTCAATGGCCTGAAATGAACCCTGTATGATGCATATATACAATGGCGGCCAAACGTTTGGAATAATGTACTGATTTTGCTGTTTCAGAAGGGAATTGGTAGTTTAATCCACCAAAGTGGCATTCAACTGATCACAAAGTATAGTTAGGAAATTACTGATGTTAAAAACAGCACCATCACTATTTGAAAAAAGTCATTTTTTATCAAATCTAGACAGGCCCGACTTATCCTTGAGTAATCATGCTAAATTTCTAATTTGGTACTAGAAAATCAGAAAGAGTGGGCAAAAAAACATTGGACAACATATAATTGGAAAAGAGTGTTATGGATCTTAACCCCATTGAGCCTTTGTGGGATCAGCTAGACTGTAAGGTGCGTGAGAAGTGCCTGACAAGACAGCCACATCTATGGCATGTGCAACAGGAAGTGTGGGGTGAAATGTCACCTGAGTATCTGGACAAACTGACAGCTAGAATGCCAAGGATCTGCAAAGCTGTCATTACTGCATGTGGAGAACTCTTTCAAGTAGTTAAAGAAAAATAATTCAAATTGTAATTTTTCACGTTATTAATGTCCTGACTATACTTTATTTGTAGTTTGAATGCCACGTTGGTGAATAAAAGTACAAATTTCTTTCCATAAGATCAATATCTGTACATTATTCCAAACTTTTGACCACCAGTGTATATAATACATTATAAACTGTTATATCTTTTATTTTTTTTATGTCGCATGTATTAATACTTACAGTACCTACTGATGCTTGTTATTTGCATATAATGCATTAGAATATTGAAATTTGGTGTTGATCATGTGTTTTAAAATTTCAAGCATGAAAAGGTACATTTCTAATCTATTATTACTGTGGTTACAATTATTTACAAGAACATACAACTATTATTAGTCAAATAGGTGTATTACATGGTTGAATTGAATTATGTGTGCATTATAAGGCATTTAAAGCACCTTTACAATGGATCAGGCTATACGGTTGTGGCACGGTGGAGGGCGGGACCGGCGCGTGATTACGCACGCCCGGTCCCGTATTAGGCTAATTAAGCCGTCAAGAGGGATAAAGGCCACTCGCAGACGGCGATCGAGAGAGAGCTCAATTACGGACGTCCGTTATCTTATGTGTTTGTCTTTTGAGTTCTCCATTAAACCTTTAAGTTATATGTTAAGCCGGTTTCTCGCCTCTTCCTTGCCCATGAATTTGATCTGTGTTACAACTGTATAATTAGGCTTCTTTGAAAAAATTTGTAAAAAGTCTTTAGAATACAAATACAGTGTCTCATTATGTGTTGGTGGTTTTGATCAAGATAGAATCAGGATTTTAACTCATTTTGTGTAGGGGCTGTATGTACAGTCTCTCTGTCAATCTCTGTCTTTCTTTCTCATTATAATTTATTTTGTGTCAGCCTTTTCTTTTCTCTCTCTCCATCTTCCTCCTCTTCTCTCTCTTGCGTTTACTTATGAAAACAACTTGAGGCACCAGCAGTGGTGGGTGAATCCCTGAGCCACTGCCTCTAATTAATCCACTCCCCTTCCTGCACGGCTGTGCTGGCCACACACACTCAGTCCATCAGATTGAAATTCATAACTTAATTGAGGTCAGAGCCTGGAGCCGAGAGAACAAAAGGCCCTGGCGAGGACCAGGTAGATCAATAGTGATAAATATCTGCCTGGGCTACTAGTAGTTCATGATGAGGAATGGTTTGGGACAGAGGAAGGAGGCTGTTTATTTATAGGTAATTTAGTGGTGTTGTGGAAATGGGGAGATAATTTGCTGTTTTGCATTTGTGCCTCAGGTTCCTGATAGCAGTTTATAAAGGTGAAATATTTGGACCAATTGAATCAACAAGCAGAATTGCAAAAATAATGATTTTCACGACATGAAAGTCATTCATTTCTTACTATGTTGGGTTGGTCGGGCCTCTCAAACCTAACAGAGCAATGTTTTGAATGTGCCATCAAGTCTGAGTGAGGACACTTGCCTACAAATGGCTTAATTCTCGTTTTATATTAAGCTGTGATTGGAGAAGGTATTTTAACATCGAAAAAATGACACACTTCAGCTTTAATATTTTAAAATGGACAGTTCAAGGCTGATTGAATGGACAAGTTGATTGCAAATTGTAAACCTTGAAATATAATTAAATAATGATGCTGTATTTCTCTCACAGTTTGTGATTACATACAGTATATATTTAGTGTTTATGGAAGTGTAGATTAGAAATTTGCATGGTTGAGTTTAGGGTGTTGTAGAGAATGCGTATGTTCTCGGTACACACTCTCTTGATCCCAGCAACTGTTTAAAATTCCTCGTTGAGAACATTATTACACATTCAGGTCCTTCTGTTGCTGCCACATTTCCACTATAACAAATGGCCCCATCCTCCACATCATAACAAATACCCCAGGCAATCTGTCATAAGATTGGCAAGGAGAGGCGTCCAATCGCAGGCTGCACGAGAATGGTGCTGCTCTGTGGTTGGTGGGGTCACAAAGTTACTGCTCATTCTGAAGAGCTTTAAAAACCATAGATGTAATCATGGTAGGGTGTACACTGAAACAAATCTTAAAGTAGCAGTAATGGGTTTCTCTGAGAGAGAAAAAACATACAAACATCTAGATATCAAAGTTATTGATGATCATGCTTTCTATGGTTTCGATTGTTGAGGAACACAGGGCTACTATTGGGAAGTCCGGTTCATTTTAGGATTTTAATTTGTTCAAATTGCTTTTCTTCAGAGAACTTGTTGCAAAAAACTATTCACCTATTCATTTGAGTCAATGCTCAGTAGTTCCCAAAAGTCATTTTTTTTATTTAATGCAGAATTTTTATTGCATTGAAAATGTTTTAAGAGTTCAAAATGTCCTAGCATGTCCCCCTATTACATTATTGACAGCATGCACTCGAGCAGGCATGGGCTGGCATTGAGGTTTTTGTCAAACTCAATGATGCATGTTATTTCAGCGTGATTTGAGAATGTTTCAGCGAAGAGCATCTTGTGTTCTTCATCGGAAGCAAGGAAATCTGACCTTTTGTTCAGACATGTTCAATCTAACAAATTGCTTATTTGGTTATTGACCTAAAAAATTGGACTCTTAAATGTTTCTTAATCATTTCACATCATCATGTTTCTTTATTTTAATATTTCTTTTTTACATCCAGGTTTGTTTCTTTGTTTCTTAGTGTAAATTAGGTTTTGTATTTCAGATTTTAAGTATGGTTTCAGACGTTTTGCAAAATGGTTGCGTCAAATATTCACTGTTTATTTTTCCAACATCACCAACCTCACAGTTTTCCTCCCAAAGTTATCCTATTCAGCTTTACAAACACTTCAAATGCCTCGATCTACTTATTAAAATAAAACGACAGAAAAAAAATAAAACAATCAGGAATTGTGCATCACCACAGATGCAAGGAAAGAGCAAATACTGAATTTTTTTTTATTAATTTTTTTTTACAATATATATGCATTTTTTTATAGATTTATGCAGCCATGCTGAAGATATGAATGAGATGATGCCTAACTGCATCTACTTTTCGTCAGCAATGTTTGCAAATAGAGCATCACTAAACTGAAGATCAGTGACTCAACAGTGTCTCATTCCAGCCACAGGCAGCTAAACTCCTGATGAAAAGCCTCTCCAGAACCATCTGTTTCTCCCTCTTCCTGCCACAATACGAACACTCAACAGTTTTCTTCCTGTTTTCAAACCATCCACATAAATTGTGAGGGACATTAAAGCTGTCCACAGCTGTGTGCTGAGAAAGAGAGAGCGAGTGAGTGAGTGAGTGAACGTATTTCCCAGCAGGAGCAGAACTTTCCCTGTGGTTTATTAGTCCCCCTCCCACTGCAATTTAGCTGTGCCTGCAACATTGATTTTCATATTAGAGCAGTTTATGCATTTATTTATTTTATGTATTTCTTTTTGAACTGCTCTGATGATCCTTGGCTTGCCCATGGTAATTCTCTGCAACTCTTGGCCCATGTGAAACCACTTAATGGATCCTAAGATGTCCCCAGGGATGGACACTGAGACACAGACAGAGAAAGACAAGAGGGTCAGGACTGAATTCCATGAATGTGTTTTTTTCTCTTTTTTCATTTGCTCTTCATAAATGCACTGGGTTTACCCAAGGACTGTCAATGGGAACAAAGAGTCACTATACTTAATGAAGAACAAAAGCAAAACAAAGCTTTACTGTGGTTGTAGAAAGGTGTGATGGCTAGTTATGCAGCTGATTAACATATATGTGCTGTTGTGCATTAGAGAGAAGTACTGCACAGCTTCAAGGATTGACTGTAAAAGGAAAAAAATCAATCAGGCGTGCTGGTACTAATCAATCTCCCTCTGAATATTACAGGCAACAAAAGCAGCCCCATCCTGCATAAGTGTTTACTTAGAAACAATGTGTCTAACTATCAGTACTTTATTTTTATTTTTCCCTTTTTTTGAGTACTTTTAAGGTACAAAATCTAACTAAATATACTTTAACTAAATAACTTTAAAAAACCTGCGGTCAAAAATATTGTATTTAATCAGAGGAATACAAATTCAGAAAGCAATAAGCCATAAGAGACGTTGGTAAAACCACTGTAACCTACGGCCTTCATCTGTTTATTGCTTTGTAAAATGGTTGAAATTGAAATGTGATACATTGCTCCACTGCTTAATTCATAGTTACATTCACTAATAATGATAATAATAATTGCAACAAACAATTCTTCCATCAAGTGATGTAATTTTATTAAATTGACTGTTGTTGATATTGCTGATGCACTGACTTTCATGTAATTAATATAGATTTCAATGGTTGTGTGGTCACATGTGTGCATATATCGGCGATTGTGCTACGGCTTTAATTGCATCAATCCATTAATATTTCAGAGTTGAAGCTCTCCTTTTTTATTATATAGCACAGATCCAATAATCTAGTTTTGGAAGTAAACATCCTATTCATTTTCTCTACAAGGAAATAGATTTTAACTATAACTTTTAACCTTTAAAGACAGTCCCAGGCCTACTTTAACCTCAGAGGTTGTTAATCGATAGCATATTCTTCTATTGAAGTAATCATTCCAGTCCATCTTCCTTTAAAAAAATAAATAAATAAAAGGAACATTTCTGGTAAAGAACTACACTGCCCTTGAACCTGAAGGGAAATGATCCACCAGTCAGAGAATTGAAGCAGACAAAGCACCAAACGAGCCCACATTACTGTTCCTTTGTCTTTTGTCTGATTTTCAAAAACTTTTTTGCTAAATTGAATGAAAAAGTGGACGGGCACTGCTGTACTCTATTGCAAGTATTTAGCAAAATAGTAAAGATTAGGGGGACCAAAGATAAAATATAATTGATAAACCAACAACTTTTAAGACAAGTTGTTCAACTTATACAGTACATCAACCAATCTCAGCTTGGAACCCGGAAGTGACATTTTCTTCTGTATTACACATCAGGGTTATAACATTTAACATTAGGTTTAGGGATAACATTTTGGTTAGGGCTTAAAGTTACAAAAACACAGTTTTGGGGGCCTGGGTAGCTCACCAAGAAAAGACGCTGACTACCACACTAGGAGTCACATGTTTGAATCCTGGGTGTGCTGAGTGATTCCAGCCAGGCTTCCTAAGCAACCAATTAGCCTGGTTGCTAGAGTGGGTAGAGTCATGTTGGAGTAACCTCTTCGTAGTCACTATAATATGGTTCTCGCTCTCATTGGGGTACATGGTGAGTTGTGCGTAAACACAGCGGATAATAGTGTGAAGCCTCTACATGCGCTACATCTCCGCGGTAATGCGCTCAACAAGCCCCGTGATAAGATGTGTGGATTGACGGTCACAGACGCGGAGGCAACTGAGAGTCATCCTCCGCCACCCTGATTGAGGCGAGTCAGCACGACACCACGAGGACCTAGAGCACATTGGGAATTTGGCATGCAAAATTGGGGAGAAAAAAACTAAAAACAGAATAAACACCACATCGGAAACTACAAAGCATCTCTCATTGGCGTGCGTATAGCTTGTGAGATTTTATACGAGTGAACAAATTCTCTGCCTCGCACTATTGTGTCAAATTCTCTTGAGATCAGGTTAAAAATATTGACTACTAATCTGAATATTGGGGACTCCCAATAAACTCCCTCCTATGACCCTGTCTCTGTTTTTTTCTCAATAAACTTTCGAGTTCTTTGGAGATGATACAGAAAGTGCTATAGGCTGACTTAAGCTTTACAGAGAGGGAGTTTCTCAAGGACATTTTGTGATTGAGTAATATGCGTAGACAGGCTAACCCTCACACACTCTGGCTGGCGAGGTTAACACACTGCACACATAGGTGAAATGGATTCAATTAGGAGCGTCACATCCTACTGATCCTTTTAACATGGCTCTTCCAATGAGAAAGTACCCTTGTGTGCACGCACACGCATAACAAAAGGATCTAAAATTTAACTCATGCAAAAGAAAAATATCTGCTTTTTGGAACCATTGTCATTTGACAACTCGTAATAATTTGTACGAGATGGCGAAATCGTAACATATTGTGCAACTTTATTCCCATAGAGATCAACTATTCAACAAAAATCATTTCAAATCCATACAGGAATTCAGGCAAATTTGAGCTAGACTCCTATCCAACACACTATTTAAAAAGACAATTTACAATTTAGCTTCTCATGAGACTGGTTTGTCACTGTCAGAGACTATGATGAATCTATTCTGCCTTATTTTCACAGGTTAAATCTAGCAAACGTTTTAATTTACATTTTATATCACTATAATTTGTTACATTTCCCTGGCAATAATAATAATTAAAAACATCAAGTCACAGTGTGGTTTCAAATGGGGTTTGCTGAGGGAATGACAGTAAATTTGTCATCTTTCTCTCTTCTGACTGCCGGAATACATCTCTCCCTCTCAATATTTTTCCTCTCCTGGAAAGTTGTGTAAACATAATAATGGATTATTTATTTTGCTGTTGGATCAAATGGGAATGGTCTATAGAAGTTCTGTTGAAGTTTACCCCACTTTATTTTACTTCCAAGTTCCAAACCCGAAAATAAAGGTTAATTGCTATGCTCCATTGAAAAATACTGTATATTAAATAGTATTTTGCAGATTATTTAATCATTATTATGCATGCTGTTTTTCTACTTTAAAAAATGTATTTCTCATGCCCTCAAAAAATAAACCATGAAGGCAGAAATTGATTAAAAATGGTTAAAAATGTAACAGAAATACACAGCTTCTCTTATACAATAATATAAGATTTAATCTAAAATCTTCATGTTGATGAAAAGAAATAAATACATAAACATTTTATGCATCGACCACTCATACACAGTATGTTGCTTTCTGTCTCTCTAAGACTGTAGGTGTCGCAATCATGCATACCAGCCCGAAGAACTGCTGCATTTTCTACACATTCTGATTAATAGCACCTGCTCATCATAAGCATATCTGCATATGAATGCTGTGTGGTTGTATCGATTCACTCCTCTGTGTATCCCCCTCTCCTCTTTCTTCCCTTGCCCTCCTCCTGTCTGCTTCCAGGGTCATTAAAAACTCTGTGCTCCCTGCCGTAAAGTGATCATAAATCATATTTGCATGTACATTTTTCTCCATTTGTTTAATGTTTCTGTTCAGAACAGCAGAGGGGAAAAAAGTGAGTGAGAGAGCGGGAGATAAATACAGAAAGGGTGTTCCTGGGAGAGATTTAGTTGTACTAGAAAATAGCATTAAGAGATAAAGCTGTGACAGTGACTCCCAGCACACCTACCATATGCCGCAGGGAGCTCACGGGTTGTGCTGGTATGAAACCACGAAAGCTTCTATTGGCCTGGTGGGCAGCAAATGTATGCCAGCCCCCTTTGAAGCAACATCAGCCTTCACAGATGGTAAAACCAGACAGGCTCTATCACAAACACTGTAGAGCAACAGTCTGGTCTGTTTGGTTGGAGTGGATGTCTGACTTTTTCTCCACATATTGGCATTACCTCTATTTTACCTAATAAACTACTTATTCCAGATCTTTTATATAATTTGTTTCTACATCTATTTTCATTCTACTTTCTGTCTCCTTGAAGTCTTCCTGTTTGGGCTAATTTGATCAGACTATTCCCCATAGATGGGTTTGAATCCATAGAATGTTAGAGATGCACAAAGAGACATGTTCTGGTGGCATAATTCGGCATAATTTCCTTACATATACAACCTGAAAAAAAGTTTTACCAGATCAGTGCTTTTTAGAGAGAAAGGATTTATAGATACACTGTAGTAAAATGGCCCCTAAAAATATTTGGACACCTAAAGGGATAGTTCACCCACAAAAATTCTCTAGTAATTTTACTCACCCTCATGCATCCCAGATGTGTATGATTTTCTTTCTTCTGCTGAAAAAAAAAAAAGGCTTTTAGAAGAACATTTTCGTAGGTCCTCACAATGCATGTGAATGGGTAACAACTCCATGTATTCAGAAACAGATCAATATTTAAGTCATTTTTAACCATAAATCTCCACTTTCACTTTCTTCTTCTTTTGTTTAGGCAATTCACATTCTTCATGCATATCACCACATACTGGGCAGGGAGAAGAATTTATGGGAAAAAATGACTTTAATATTGATATGTGTCTCACCCACACCTATCATATAGGTTCTGAATATACAGATTTAATCAAGTCAAGTCAAGTCATTTTTATTTGTATAGTGCCTTTCACAACACACATCGTTTCAAAGCAGCTTTACAGAAGATCAGGCATTAACAGAAGATAAAACTGTAATGTGTATAATGTCTGTGAGTCATCGTTGTGTAGTTTGATAAAATACGATTGTGCATTGTGTTTAAAAATAATGTATTTATAACCCCAGTGAGCAAGCCGAAGAGAACTGTGGCAAGGAACACAAAACTCCATAAGATGTTGGTTAATGGAGAAAAATAACCTTGGGAGAAACCAGGCTCACTGTGGGGGCCAGTTCCCCTCTGGCTAACATCATGAATATAATGCCAATATTACTTATGTATAGTGCAAGTCATGGTTTAAAATGATTAAACTAAGTAAGTGTTAGGGGAAAGATTTTGTATGAACTAAGATTAATGACCAATGTCTTTGACGTCCATCCAGTATTAACTGCAGAAGTTTACATAGATGCAATTGTCCTTGTTAATTGGCTGATGAAGAATTTTGTTGGCAGTTAAATAATAGTTTATGTATTCCATTTCAAGAGTGTAGTCCATGAATAGACCGAGGTGATGCAGACAGAGATCAGTGAGGTGCATCGTAGTTCAACATGGCTGGTAATTTCGGTGAGGTCTATCTAAAGTCCAAGGTTCAGACAATGGCATATGAAGTATCCCATGTCTTATGGTTAGAGTTGGCATCAGTTCATCCTCTGAAGTCCATCGTAATAGACTGAACTGATGTTTGGTAGGCACTGGCTGCATATAGTCATCATCACACAGCAAAACGTAGCAGTGGAGTCCAACACGAAGCAGGAATGGAACTGGAACCAGCCGGATCTGGTGACCTCAGGATAGGAGTCTCGAGGTTGAGACAGGGAAACAAAATAATATTAGCAGAGATGACATTCAATTTATTGTAGAGTAATATATCATGATCAATGTTTCTGGTTCCGGCAGACCTAACTAAAGCAGCCTAATTGTGGGTTGAAGGATATATTAGGTGTATGCCTAGCTAAATAGATGAGTCTTTAGTCGAGACTTAAACTGAGTGAGTGCGTCTGTGTCCCGAACAGTGTTAGGGAGACTATTCCATAGTTTAGGAGCCAAATATGAAAAGGATCTACCTCCTTTTGTTTATTTTGATATTCTAGGAACTATTAACGGGTGAGAATTTTGCAATCGTAATTAACATGATGGTATATAGCATGATAGAAGTTCACTTATGTACTGCAGAGCTAGACCATTCAAAGCTTTGTATGTAGTTAACAGCATTTTAAAATGAAAATGAAATTTAACATGTAGCCAATGTAACGATGATAAAATGGGGCTAATGTGATCATATTAACCACTAGAGTCTTATAGATAAATTATTTGCTGCCTTTATGTCCTTTTTGGAGCATTACAATTTTGGTTCACTTGTATTGTGAGGACCCACAGAGCTGGGTCTTCATCATAGAAGTATTTTTCTAAAAATTTTCAAAAGATTGTGTCATACACATATGGAATGGCATATGGTTGAGAGTTTTCATTTTTGGGTGAACTATTCCCTTAAGCCACACTTAAAAACAAACAAATATCATTGCATTCGATAACAAAGTATCAAACCAAGTGGTTTATTTTAAAGAAAGATATCACAAAAACAGTGTATTTTAATTAATATTCTTTCTGGTTGTCACACATTTGTGAAACATGTCCACACTTTACTCTAGAAAAGGGTTAGCACTATTTGTTTACAAATGCTATTTGGTTTGATGCTGTATTTTGATTTCTAATGCAATGACATACATTCATTTTTAAGTGTGTTATAAGGTCCCAAATGCTTTTTGGGGCCACTGTATTTTTATATGGATTTTTTTCCCCTTCTTTGAATGAAATACATCTTAAGACATAAGGTCTTCATTGTCGTGTCTATGACATGTGAATGTGTTTTATGCATGAATCTCATGAATATCCTGGTTTTCTCACTGGTTTCTGATTGGAAACACATTGGTCTTGATGTTTGCATGTCACAGAGATATCTGTGTTGTATGCAGTGCAAGTCAAACTTGCAGGTCTTGTACTTTCCCTACACTCTCAAATAAAAAGTACAGTTTAAGGGACCAGACTAATCTTTCAATGAAATCGTAAACAGAAGATTTAGAAGACTTTTCTTTAGCTAATATCAGTCTGTTCTTACCTAAATTTGAAACACTGCCCCCAGTGGTCAAAGGGGTAAGTGTTTTTGGGCAAATAGTTAGGTATGAGCACCATTTTCCGATTGTAATGTACCCAAAAGTGCGACACAAGAGCTTTTGGAAGTGCTTATTGGAACCCCCAACCTAAACCTAACCATCAGTGGAGTAAAAATGTAATGTTTGTGCTCATCACTGATAATGAAAAAACATATTTCCTGGTATTGGAACCCAGGTATCCTACGTTGCTGACACAATGGGCTTTTGGTCGCACCTCAAGGGAAGGTTAACACACCAGAGCCAATGCAAACATGTCTGATAGGAGATATGGCTTGTCAGTGAGTCGGCAAAAGGTGGCCGATACTAGGGTACTGGAACTCCTGGAAACAACATGCCAACTTCCTGTGTGATCATGTTGAAGCTGAATAGCTGTTACTTGGGTGGTAGCCTTGTTAATATATTTGTAATATATTTTTGAAAATTGTTTTTTGTTCCCAGAGAACCTAAACATAAAAATTTACTTTTAAATGTACACAGTAGGACTTTGAGTTTAACTAGAGTTGAAGAAAGGTCCCCTTGAGGGTACCTCCCCTGTGATGGCTCTTGTACCTTAAACTGTACCTTTTTTCTGAGAGTGTACCTGTGTTTCTTGATTAGAATGGAGTAAATGCACGCTTGGGAAGAAATACTAAGCTGGCTTCTTACCTGCCTTTTTCCGCTTCTCCCTTCAAAACCAAATGGAGGACAATCCAATTTATCCCTGATTCCATCAGACTGATCTCGAGACATTAGTCTCTGACCCCCCTCACACACACAAATACATATAACCATGCACTCACACATACATACATGAACACACACACACACATAGAGCTGTCATGCAGGGCTTCAAATGCTCCATTTAATAACATCAAATTTCATTTTACTTGCAGCATGGGAAAATCAGCCTGAGAAAAAAGTTTCAGAATTAACAAGCTTGCCTGAACGATCTCCATAACTGAGGGGTGTTTTCCTGTGCAAATCTCATCACTATAATGCTAGGGTTTTTTTCCAGGGTGTTGCTATGCAGTTCCTAAGGTGTTCTGTGTGGTTATTATTGTGTTGCTATGTCATTGCTAGGGTGTTCTGGGTGGTTGCTAGGTTTTCTTACCTCTCCTAATTCACTCTATGATATTTTGGTCCTTGTTTATTGTATATTCTTCCTTTAATGTAAGTGCATGGGAGATTTTCTCCTGTTATATCATCCGCTAGCTGAAATACGCAAGTCTGATCACTTTTAAAAGAGTAATAGCAAATCTCTCATCAACAACGTGCAGGATTTGAGGTATGATGCATGCAAGTTCAATACTAAGGGGTTAGGGATCTGAATAAAGCAACTTAGTATTGCACAGTAGCCTATATCAATGCCATAGTACTACCATAGACTCAAGCTTCATAATATTGGTGGTACCACAGTGTTTTTTATTAAGGGATTAGTTCACCCAAAAATTAAAACTCTCTCATGATTTACTTACCTTCTGAAATGTGCTTATAAAAATCTTCAGTTCTGCTGAAGAAGGAAAGCCATACACATCTGGGATGGCTTAAAGGTAAGTAAATCATGAGAGGATTTTCATTTGTGAGTGAACTAACACTGTAAATACAGTTGTATGTACATGTCAAATGCTTGTGCAGCGAGACACTCACAAGAACAAGCCAAGGCATAGACAAGACAGAACCGCCAAAAACCTACATCTAATCACACCCTAGATGGACGTCTTTGACTGTTGCACCATGTCATGCTTTTTTTAGGGACTCACTCAGGAGCAATTATTTGATTTAATTTTTTTAGACACTATCAATTTTAAAAGGAAATTCAATCTCTAAAATGCATCTCGAGACACCTGTGGTCTGTTTTATTCATTACACTGCCCAAGAATGTGATCGGTCTGAATGTATCTTCAGTGCTTGAAACACAACGAAAATTGTAATGCTAATTTTACCATTCAAAAGTGCAATTTTAGCTTCAATTTGATGAATATTAAAAATTTTATTTGACAGCTTTAAAACAGATACAAACAGGCTGACCATAATATAAACTGCTATAGGAACTAAGAAATGGATAGGGACAGGTCAGAAACTTTAAATAAAAACAGAATTAGGGGTGCTTGCTAAGGCAAACCCTTTTTTAACATAGAACTGTCTATTTAAGTTTTCTTTTTTGGTTTCACATTTTTACTTAAGATTTGAGAATTTAAACGGGCTTGACCTTTTGACTATTATTTTATGCACGTTTGTTAACAGACAGATATTTTCTTTGCAATTAACCATCGCTATAGCACGGTGCTGATTGGATTATATTGATTCGTTGTGCCCTTTTGTGGACTTTGGAGACAACGCTGATTTAAAAAACACTTTTAGATTTTTCCCTTTACCTGAAATAATGTGTTTAATTAGAAATTGGAATTTAGTTTTATGTGCTATTATTTGTCATGTACAGTATGTGTTTGTTATTATTGAGCCAAAGAAAATGTTCTACCCCAGTGGGATAGACAATAAATTTAACTTTCTTTTTTTTTTATTGAATCCTCACGGCATCTCTTGTGTCCATGCGCACTTTGTGAACCAGAGTTCATAGAGCTGGTGTACATGTTTCTGGTGTGCAAGCTTAATGAAAGGAGATTATATTTAGGAAAGCCTTTACTGTTTAATTATGGCTGTATGTATTTATGTGCATCCCCATCCCTTGTGTTAACCATTCACATGAACATCTGCCACTGTTATTCTGTGGCTAGGTTTGTTGTGCATTTTTGCTCCTGATCACCTACCAATTGCTTTATTTTATATATTTCCAATGTAATGGGAAGTTGAGATGCTCACCTTACAAAAATCTATCATGGTAACACAGTTTTTGCCAAAATACCATAGTTATTATAGTAAAATTGTAGTAAATTAATATGGGATCTTCTTTAAACAGTGTAAGAAGCTGAGATGTCAAAGGGGCTAATAGCAAGTTGCCACAGGATAGTAACAATTATCTTGTCACTAATTACTGCTTACTTTAACAATTACTCTCTATCCTGTTCTGGGAGAAGTAAATGTATCAGAAAGAGTGAGGAAAGAGAAAGCATCAGTATTCCGTTCGTCTAGCAAGGTTTTAACAGGCTAATCCAATCAGAGAGCCCCTGAAGTCACTCTTACGCCTCTCTGTGAACAATAGCATCTGACTCTGGGATTGTTTGAGAGCCTTGGCCCTGGTGCGATGTAGATTTTTGTTTTCAGAACAATGAGATCTGACTTTAGCAGCTCCAGATTGACAGATGCTGTGGAACACAGGGGCATCTGCTTTAGCTCACTGCTGTATGGCAGAATGTATAATAAATTATTTCTTCAATAAGTGAGGTAGCCTCACTTTTGGATGAGAGACAATAGTTCCAAAACCTCATGAAGTGCCTACCTAGACTACATTTTAAGACATCATAAGCATACTTCCGATATGAAGGCTGTTCCAAAAAAGTAGGCAGCAAAATGATGCTGCCTGAAAAACATATTTCAGCCAAGTTTTTTTTTTTTTTTTTTTTTTGCAGTTCAATTATCTGGCAGATTTCCATGAGATGAATTTTTTTAATAATGTGCATCATTGTAAATTAAGCACATATTTAATGTATATACAAATTATTAAAGATTACTCAATTCAATTTGATTGCAGTTTGTTATAGAATGTCAATGCTTACATTTTAATAATATACTTACATATTTTTGAGTGTAAGATATTTAATTTTGGCCAAATTCTAAGGCCCAAAACATACTCTACATAACTATGAGCAGATGCTCCTAGCTACATAAGCTTGAGTCCATGTGTCATTGTGTTCCAAATGTGTATTGACGTAATTCTTAAAGGAATAGTTCACCCAAAAATGAAAATTCTCTCATTATTCACTTACTCTGATGTCATCCCAGATGTAAATGACTGCCTTCCTTCAGTAGAAAGCAAGTGAAGATTTTTAGAAGAAGATACATCTCTGTCAGGTCCTTTTAGTGCAAGTAAACGGGTGCCAGCACTTTGAAGGTCCAAAAGTCACATTTAGGCAGCATAAAAGTAACCCGCACAACTCCAGACGATCAATGAATAGTGAACACTTCCGTCCAGGGCTCTGATGCTGTTTGAAATGGCCGAAGTTCGTTTTTCTGTTGTAAATAAGCGGTGCTTCTGAATTCTCACGTGAACATCATGCGACAGCTACGTGATGCTTCAACTGCTGGCAGGAAGTGCTTTTTAAAAGTTAATAAAGTTTTAATTATCAATTTATGTACACAAACGTGTCGATTTGCTTCAGAATACATTCATTGAGTCGCATGGATTACTCTTATACTGCCTGAATGTGACTTTTGTACCGTCAAAGTGCTGGTACCCGTTTACTTGCATTTTATGGAGCTTACAGAGCTCTCTCTTCTTCTAAAAATCTTTATTTCTATTCTGCTGAAGAAAGACAGTCATACACATCAGGGATGGCATCAAGGTAAGTGAATAATGAGATAATTTTCATTTTTGGGTGAACTTCCTTAAACGCCAAGTTCGTTTGCGTGAAATTCTCACTGTTGCCACAGGGGGTGCTATAACTGACATTAGCGTAAACTGTCATCTTTACTCTCAGTTTTCTCTTTCAGGCCAAATAGTGTCATGATCATGGAGCAACAGTTTTAAAAAACAGTATTCCCTGATGGAGGGAATGAGACGTGTTGAAGAAACAACTCTCTCTTGCTTCTTCGGGGTATGCAAATACTGTCTGCTAACTTCTCATTGGCCTTTTTTCATAGATCAGAGGCATATTCGGCACTCAAGAGAGACCCCTAGTATCGCTTCTTCGACACAACGTTGAAGGGAGCGACAGACAGGGGAACTGTGTTTTAATGGCACAGTTATTTGAGGTTACTGTATTGCCACTTAGAGTTCTGAGGTTTGTTTCTCCCAGACCAACACAGTACACTAGGTTTTAAAACACAGCTACTGTGTTCCGCTACATGCATGACCTGTACAGTAAATCCATTCTGCAGAATGAACTGCACTGAGTGAAAGTCTTTACAGTGGGTTAATGATATTATCTATAGAGCATAATGCAGGCTGATGTTGTATCAGGGGTCAAGCTTACAATATGCCATAAAACTCTCTGTAGTTCTCATTGGGTTCTGATTATCTCCACCAACCACCTAACCAAAACAATAATGTCGTTTGTTATCATTATTGAGGCGAAAAGCCACAGTGAAGTGGCAATTAATATATAATTTAGCGGATGAGTGTCAAGAGAACCATGTGAGAACCCCTCACACGGAATATTGCATTCAACTGGATTTATATCCATGCACACAGAGGATCCTTAATCCGTGCCCTAAATATGGCTTTCTCTGTATCGCACCTCTGCTGCACACATACACCACAAGCTGTGTTGCAATTTGTCATAAGCACACCAGGCAGATTGGGTCCCATTGTACAAGAATCTATTGTTGTGTGATGACCATGGCCCCCGTGGCTAATGCATCGGACACAGTCCCTACAGGGGACAATGAATAGATCATCCCAGACCTTCAAGCATGATGGCCTCTAGCCTTGTTGAGCACACAGATCAAATGCTTGTTCCCCGTTACTACATGTTAATCTGGTTTATATATCCATCCTAACAAATACCTCTTTGATCTTGGTTACTTGTTCAAAAGTCTGTTTTAGTGGTTAAAGGATATGATTGTTTATTTGACAGTAAATCAATATTTAATCTGTTTTCTTAATCCCTGCAAAGCTAAAAATCACCTGTTGTTTTTTTGGTTAAAATGTGGTGATCGTAGAACTCGACAGGCAGGGCTGACACTTGAGCATGTTTGATTGATTTATGGTTCTTTTTGTAATCAAAATCATTATGGATAATTATTAGAAAGTGTCTAAAGAGCTTCTCAAGAGTTTGAATGATTAGTTTGCTAGATTTCAATCCAGTTTCTGTGCCCAGTCGTGCTTCAGACAATGTGTCATAGAATTGTGTCTTTGATGTTCTTTTGCTTAGTGTTTAAAAAAAGACATATGTTTTTTTGATTTCTAAATCACAGCCTCTCTCTTTTCACTTTTTGTCTCTCACAGGATGATTAAGGACAAACTGCATTACACTATGGTAAGAATAGACTTATGCTAGAGCAATACAAATTTTAAAATACAAAAAGGAATAGTTCACCCAAAAATGAAAATTTCAACATGATGTACTCACCTTAAGATGTTCCAAACCAGTATGATATTCTTTCTTCCATGGAACACAAAAAGAGATGTTAGGCTGAACTTTAGGCTCAGTCACCATTCACTTTCATTGCATCCATACAATGAAAGGGAATCGTGACTGTCTAACACTTCCTTTGTTGAGATGGACATACTGTTTCCAGCTTGTAATTCTCATGAATGGTTTTCACATGTTGGAAGATCGTAATTATGGTAATTCTGACATTACGTTAATGCAATAATACTCTCTATTCTTATTTTATAAGAAAATACTTACAGTTTTGATGTGTGTCAACTCTGTTAACATGCTGTGTCTTCTACTTCATTAGATGAGTTGTATTATGTCATTCCCAAAATTCAATCATAAAAGCATGAAGGAATGTGCCATGTAGACATCAAATCAATGAAATCACCCATGCTCGCACAGACATGTACCATCTTTTTGGGATGGGTTCAGAATAATCGTGATCTTCATTTGAACCATCCTGATAACGATTCTTAAAAACCCAAGATCGATCTTTTACTTTTCATTATCTTATGGTGGTGAACACTGCATGTTGAGAATAACTTTGTTTTGACTCATTATGTGTAATTTGTGTCGAAAGATGAGATCCACGCAAAACATTTGTTAATGAATAATGTCTCCTTTAATACCCTGTCTGTACTTTCAGTTAGTTTTTGATCAAGAACAACAAAAATAGAAAAAAATCTGAGCAAAAAGTGCAGTGAATTAAAAAAAAGAAAGAAAAAGTGAGTGAGGTTTATGCTTAAAACAAGAAACTATTTGCCATTGTGGTAATTAAACCTATTAAATATTATTTTCAATTTAAATCACGTTTTTTTCTTAGCCCATATGCAAATATTTTTCTTGTTATAAGAATAAATATGATTTTGTTAGATTTATTTGAAAACAAGACAAAATATCTTGTCATTTTGCTTCAAGTAAATTTATCCTGCTTTAAGAAAGTTTTAATGTTTGTCCTGGAAAACTAGACAAAAAAAAAAAAAAAATAATCTTTTGCAATGTTTAATTCTGAACACACATAGCAGGGATGCATGAAAGAAGCCATTCAACTCCACTTTTGTTAATGTGCTCTAAACCAAAACACTTCTTTGAGATGCTCACTAAACTGCCACTATTCTTAAAGAGACAGTACCATTTTATCACTTGTTCTTCATGTCTATGTAAATACTTAGATATATATTGTTTACATGCATAACTTGTACTATTTACATATATATATATATATATATATATATATATATATATATATGGCAGAACAACGCAAACATGCGTTGTGTTCAAAACACCTGAAGGAGTGCAAATGTGAACTAAGGGATGTCAAGATGTGTTTAAAGATTAGGTATTAAACAATATTTAACTTGACCTAAACATTTTATGTTTATGATGCAACATACCCGAGACACTACACAAGCATGTCTGATGCAGGGTGTGGCTGGATTGAGATTTTTTTATCCAAAGCGACTTACAGAGCACTTATTACAGGGACAATCCCCCCCGGAGCAAACTGGAGTTAAGTGCCTTGCTCAAGGACACAATGGTGGTGACTGTGGGGATCAAACCAGCGACCTTCTGATTAACAGTTATGTGCTTTAGCCCACCACTCCCATTTGGATGTTTGAAGTTATCCATAAATATTTAATCACCAATAAAATCAAAGAAATTTACTTCAAACTTATTTATAAGTACTACCTCACTAATTATTTTCTTGTAGAGAGATTTAATTGTGATGTCAATATATTCTGTACATTTTGTGGTCTGCAGGCGGAAATGTTTTTTCATTTTATTCCCAGCTTTCAACTTTGTTTTGAAAATGTATTATTCTGTTTTTTTTGTTGTTGTTTTTTTTTAGCTATGACTTGTCTCTTCATAAGGAATATTATTTGGTTAATGTTCTGCTTTTGTTGGCAAAGGTTATTATTCATAAATGTAAGTATGGTGGTTATAAACCATTAGTTTTCATTTTGAATTCAGAGGTTCAGCAACACCTAAGAACAATTTCCAATTTGAGTAACAAGAAAGCTGCAAAGTGTATTGAAATATGTAAACAATTTGATATTTTTATTAAACTGTTTATTTATTTATTTTCCTTTTTGTTGTTGTTTGTTTTAATGTACCTCTTGGCTCTAGATGTAAACGTTTTTTAAGCGTTAATACAAAAATAAAAATAAATATCTGACGCAGGTGTACATTGCCGGGTCCTTAAACAAGCCCTCATAATAAATCTCCAACTGATTGACAAATTCACTTGTGAAATGGATTGCTGTGAACTGTATGCCAATGATTGTCTTATGTTCAATAATATGGTAGTAAACATTACATTGTATTATAAAGATTCTATATATATATATATATATATATATATATATATATATATATATATATATATATATATATATATATATTAATATTTAAAGATAACTGTATAATTATTTAATCATTATATATAGAATTATTTTATACAAGGGGCTTTCTCAGGAAATATTTGTATATGTGATGAAACAATGTAATTAATTAAATTAAAAAATTGTATTGATTGACAGCCCTAATATATATATATTTATATGAAAAGTTTTAGGCACATAAGATGATTCACAAAAACATTTGTCTTTAGATGGTTATTTATATTTTCAGCTTTAGTGTGTCAATAGGAAAAATACATTTTACACATTTATTAAATAAACATTTATTTTGCAAATAGAATAGAAAAGAAGAACAGGGAGCTCTGCAACAGATGGCATGGTCCCCACAGAGTCCCCCACTGAACATCAAGTCAGTCTGGGATTACAAGAAAAGACAGAAGCAACTGATGCTGAATAAACTAATACACAATGGCCAAAGACGTTTGTCCAGCACAGAGCTTTACAAACTGCAGGGTGCAGCCACGATAAGCAAGGAGTGTGACATAATCTCTGTTCAGTTCAATATTTGAATAGCCAGCGATGCTACAAAAATACCGGCATTACCAAGATCTGATTAAATTCGCTACCCTTTAGCTGTTTGACCACAGCGAGCTGCTTTCAAACGTTTGTCTGCCCATGCACTTGTGTCTTGTAATGAATGCAGCGCTCATGTACAATACTCTGCACTGTTTTTAATTTAAAAAAAAATACCCCTCTTTATTTGATATTAATGTAAACACAGCTGTGTTTAATTTGTCACATCACGGTCTGTCCAGCAGAGGGGAACCTAAGCACAAGTCCTTCCACAACTTCCTCCTAATTTCCTGTTCATTATTAGCTCAATGATATCACCTGTGCCTGGCATGTTAGAGTGTGTGTATGTGTATATATAAGCCCTGCTTTTGTTTGTATCTTTGCTCAGTCTTTAAGTTCTTTTGCTTAGGCAGAGCTTTTGTAGATGCCTGTTCGGCCTACTTTTGATTTTGTTGATATACTTTCTCCCATACATTTTGACCTTCTGGTTTGGGAAGTTTGTTCTATGCTTTTGGTCATGTTTTGCCAGCATCAAGCCATTGAGGATCTGTAATTTCTTCAGCCCTACTTTTGATTGATGATTGATCTTTTGTGTTTATTCAAGAAGGACATTAAGTAAAGACAGTTTGTTTTCTCCAATTCCTGCCTCTTTGATTCTCTGCAAGTTGGGTCCAGCTCCATAGCATGGCGGTTAGTGCTCTGGGTTGCCAGCAGCACACCCGGTGTTTGAGCCCCGGTCCTGACAGAATTACCAGTTTAACCAGATGGGAATAAATCTGCACTGTTTTGACAAGATATTAAAGAAGACACAGCCATTAATGTATAAGCAGATGGGACAAATTGCGATCTCTAAATGTATATAAGCTGCATGCTGCTGTTATAGGCATTCAGGCATTCTTACTGCATCAAATCCGTATTAATGTAGATCTATCACACAGTAAAGAGTGTTAAATATTTAAGTACTTTAATTTGCATTAAATTACTTTTTTTTATGTTTTTATATTATAATTGTTTAAATGTTTAATTTCTACTGTTACTGAAAAACTTAAAGCACAGTTTACTCTGTTCTCTATTTAAGTACTGGCTCCTGAATAATTCCTTTACAAGCTTGAAGCAAGTTTTACAAGATAAACACTGAAGGCCTCATTGTTTTAATTTAAATTGTTCATATTTATTTTAACTGTGTGTTGTTCCATATTTGCTAACAAGTACAATACCAAGATAACATAGAACTGTTAATGAAGCTTTTTTCTGCTCGTTATGCTTTATGCTTATGTTTTTTATCAGGATTAATAATCACAAGGTGCTGTTTGGTTTATAATGTATATTGTGCAGCTCTATTATATATATATATATATATATATATATATATATATATATATATATAACATAAGTATTGTCATGTGGGTGAAGTTACACTACTATGGTAAATTAGCCTCTTCCAAGTGCTTTGATTTATAAATGGTCTAAAATCAAATGGCATTGAACTTGTCTAAATATTGTACATACATATGTACACCAGAGCATTAGGGAAAAACACTGTCTTACAATTTTTAAAGCACTGAAACGTTGCTTGATGAAAAACAATCTGGAATTATGTTTAATGGTGTAAGTCACACAAAGTCACTTTTTGCAACCTGAACTTCTTTAGGACGCAGCACAACGAATGAAACACAATTCAGGTGTTTTGAAATTAATGTTTTTAACTTTGCTTGATGTCTAAAAATGTGACAATCCTGTGTGAGATACTGAAAGAAAAACAATGAGATTCAGCTCAACAGTCAAAGATGTCTGTCCAGTGCATTAACAGTAATAGAAAAACAGCACAGACGCATACAAAAGCATGTTTGAACAGCCCCAAACTCGCCCTATAATTGATCAACTGAGCCAAAACCATCCGGAAAACCCAATGGTTTGTCGAAACTCGTCCATTCACATCCCTAATATAGATATGAATCAGGATCGAATCGAGAGCTTGTGAATCAAATCGTGGGAATCTGTATCAATACCCAGCCCGTGATGTATGTATTTATGATTTATGATTTACATGGTCCTGTAATGTAATTTCATCATTATTCCCTGACCGTTACAATTTGTATGTCTCAGTACAAGAGGAAGTTGTTTGTGTGTGAGCATGGTTGCATTTATCCACACAGCCACGTGTTTGTGTGTGGATGATGCGTATGGTAGTAAATAGGAGCTGTAATAATCACCAGTCATCCCAGAGGAAATCAACAGTGTTCCTCTGTCATGTGACCCTACACATGGGCAGCCTCCATGTCCTCTGAGCCCCTGCTCTGTGTGTGTGTGAGTGTGTGTTTACCATCTGTCCTCGAGTTTGATGCGTGGAAGGGTAGATGCCTGAACAAGAGTATCTCTTGGAGGGGTTGAAAAAATTATGGGGGGATGGGATATAAAAAAAAAAAATACTAATAAACATAAGCGATGAACTCAGGGAGACGAATAGCACAGAATGAAAATTCATTTCCACCTCTCCCTGTGTGGGGCCATGCAGCTGACACATGATTAATTGAGGGGTTTATTGCACGCTGTAAATTGTTCTTCTCCTCTATGGCTCCCCAGAGGCATGAGGGGCTTTACGGCCCAAGGACTGGCACACGTGCCGAAAATAAAATGCAGTAACAAAAAAATGGACAAGACTAGTGAAATTGGAATGTTGAATTTTTTGCTATCTACTTAAGAGGTGCCAGGTTTACATTTGATTTCTTGCCATAGCGATGCTTTGCCATAGTCAAGCACTATGAACTCTTTTCACCGTTTGATAATATTACTTTAATTTGGCAGGTTAAATATAACAAACTTTCAGAATCTACATTATTAAATGTTGATTTATATCACTGTATTTTGTGTAATTACTCTGGAATTCATAAAAAAAAAGACAAAAAGGTAGTTCACACAGTGCCATTTGCAGTTATGTGGCATAATGTTGATTACCATTCTAATTTACCAAACATACCAAATTTTAACCAAAGTTAAAATTCTCACTGTTTCAAAAATATATCCACAAGACTTATACAATATGTTAACATGATTTTAGTGTGATAAAATCACTTACTAAACATTTCTGTGTAAAGTTATAGCCAATTTTACAACTTTGTTGCCATGCCGATATAATGTCAACATACCCTGTCTGAAGAATTAATCTAAGTGCTTTTATAATATTAGAAGTTTCACATTTCTGCCTTAGTATTGGCCACAATTACTCCCATTGTAAGTGCCTCACTGTGACATCGATTTTTGCTTTTTTTAAAGAAAAGAATGGATGAGTCAAAATTAATTGTTTTGGTAACGTCTATGTTACGTATGTAACCTCCGTTCCCTGATGGAGGGAACGAGACGTGTCGAAGAAGCGACACTAGGTGTCTATCTTGAGCGCCGAATATGCCTCTGATCTATGAAAAAAGGCCAATGAGAATTAGGCAGACAGTATTTGCATTCACTTCAGGGCGTAAAGTTGCCTGGTAGAGGTGGCTCTGGCTTGGCTGATCGTGTCTATGATGGCAGTTGGTAGACCAGCTAGATCTTCCGTGTCCCGTCCAGGGGCCAGACGTGGAGGTTCCAGAGGTCTGGGTACGGATGCCAGAGCGTGCCCCGTCCCTGAGAAAGAAGGTCTTTCCTCAGGGGAATTCGCCAGGGAGGGGCTGTCGCGAGGAGTACGAGGTCCGAGAACCAGGCCCGGGTGGGCCAGTAGGGAGCCACTAAGGTGACTTGTTCCTCGTCCTCCCTGACATTGCACAGCACATGTGCAAGAAGGCTCACTGGGGGAAATGCGTACTTGCGCTGCCCCGATGGCCAGCTGTGTGTCACGAACAAAGCTTGTGATGTGATGGAAGGTGGAAGCGGTAGACAGCGAATTCAACTCAAAGGTATTTATAACACAAAATTTGATTTTCAGCACTTCACATATGCAAGTGCAATGTCTTGCTGAAGTCATTGACCATCAATCACTCTCACTTGGTTGAAGGTGTGCCTAAGAGTCTCATCTCATGTATGCTCCAAAGGGAAATTCCCGGCGGGAAATCCTCTAAGGGCTGGGGAAGCCGAGATTTTTTTTTGCCTTAGAATTATGTTCACTCAGATTAGATGAAGACTTAAATCATCACATTAACCAAATAAAAGCCTAGTGGTGAGTTACCACCACTAATAATGATAATGTTTTCTTTATATAGCACTTCAGCGAATGCTCAAACATAAAAAATACATGTAAACATAACAAGCAAACCAAACAATAAAACTACAAACACAATTTACTACAAACAACAACAGAGACCAAGTCAACAGCATAGTCCTGAGTGATGGTATGGTATTGATCAGCAGGAGTCTGATCCACCAGACAGCTCAAACAGAGTGAGTGCATGTGAAAAGATAAAATGGCCTGGTCACAGTCGAATGCACAACTAGCCGTATCAATTTGTTTATATTAAATCCAAGAATGTCCATTATATGTATGTGTGTAGTATGAGATGGAAAAAAACAGACTTAAAGTAACAAAACAGAAGATAAACAAACATCTTTGGTGTGAAGCTGCAGCACTTAGTAAACAAACTCCCAGTATCCAGGAAGATAGGTGTCAGTATAGAGTCCAATGCCACTACTGGGACCGATAGGATGAGTAAGAGCCAACTAACAACTTACCCCGTGCACCTTTAAACAATTAGGGTGACAACATGTATTTGAGCATATTAATTTATACTAAAAATAAATGAATAAAACTTGACAACACCTGTTTTTTATATTACTGAGTTGAAATATAGCAATAAACAGCAGCAATTAACTAAACATTTCTGTTAAAACAAGAAGGGACATTCCCTTTTAAGGCTGCTCTTGGCACAAATGAATAAGTGTACTTTTATGTGAACTATTTAAATTACATTTACATGAACTTTTAGAACAAACCCACTCAATAAAATCAATTGGCGTTTGCAATGCTAAATATAAGTGAACCAGTTCATTAAAATTGACATTTTCTAAAGAACTGATTCACTTTAATTATTTGGATTTCCCAGCACAATATTTTAGAGAGAGAGAGAACAGTTTAGGTAAGTGATTAGGTAAGTGATTTGATTACTTTGTCTCTACTGCTGTGTCTGCAATCCCAGCTAATATGGGACAGGAAGTAGTTTGCCTAGTTAGTAATGTTGTTACTTTTAGTTAGTTACTGCATTGTACTTCTTCTTTTGGCTGCTCCCGTTAGGAGTCGCCACAGCAGACCATCTGTGATCCGTATATTTGACTTGGCACAAGTCCTGACGCAACCCCCAGTGACTGAGGGATTCTCAATCTCTGGCAGTTTAGGGTGTGTTGACAATTAGCAGGTTTGATTCGATTAAAACAAACTGTGGTGCGATTGCTCTGTTAATGCGGTTCATTTGAACAAGTGTGAACGCTGCCATCCGAACCTTGCTGTGCACTAAACAAGCGGACCGAGACCCCCTGAATAGTGGGTCTCGGTCTGCTTCCAAACGAACTCGAACTCGAAGCTTACATGCCATCAGCCGTCCTTGCAGCATATCTTCCTTTGTGTGTGCAACAGAGGAATTTCTGCCACTGTTTTGACACCTAAACACATTTTATTAGCTCTTTGATTTTTCTCAGCTGGTAAAAATACCACCATATATACACATATAAATACAATGAGTGCATTTAGCCCAGCAGCCAGCATTGTTTTGGATGTTCGGCAAGTTCCGTTGCATAATATGTGAAGCTGTCCAATCAGATTGTGATTTTTCCTGATGCCTTTTGTTTCGTATCATTGGGTTCGGACCAAGAGGACCAGGAGAACAGAACTACAAGTGTGAACACACTCTTAGAGTCTCCAATTCACTTAACCTGCATGTTCTTGGACTTGTGGGTGAAACCAGAGCACCTGGAGAAAACCCACACAAACACAGAAAGGCCCAGTTGAGCCAGGACTCAAACCCAGGACCTTCATGCTGTGAGGTGACAGTGCTAACCACTGAGCCACCGTGCATTATTTTCTTTCATTTCCTTTCCCTTCTCTCTTGGTTGAGGGCATGAGGTTAAGAGCCTCGCTTGTCAATCAGTGTTTTCCTGCTGACGTCAGGCACTCACCTAAGAAAAGAAACAAGTAAAGCATTTCCCTCCTTTTTAAAAGAAGGCAGTAGTTGACAAATGTGCCCAAAAGCACTCAAGCTCAGAGCAATGTCCCTGCATCAGCGCAGGCGGACAGGACTAACAGGGTTACAGAAGTGCTGCCCCTCCCTGGCCCTGCCGCCTACTAATGGTGGACAAACTGCCAATGGGGCACAAATGCAAACCTGCTGCTCGACTGCAGGTGCAAGGCAACATCACTCAGCCTACAGATTTACTCTTCATATCTACTGTAACAATTACTTTAAGTGTAGGGGTGAAAAAAACAAGGCAACTTGATTACGTTATTTTTAAGGTGTCATGGGGTGTCCCTTAACTATGAATTTCATTGTGTCATTTCCAAACTTTATAGACATTCTTGTCAATAGATGAACATTTAATGCATTTTGTCATTTAAGTCTGATTTTGAGTAAATAAAATTAAATGTATAATAATAATAATTATTATTTAATAAGTTTAATTTCAGCAATTTTATGTGTTCAGCCCATTTGCTATTAAACTGGATTATGCCATATATTTTGACATTATGCAGCCATCCATGCAACAGTTGTTGCTGTATACAAAGGCATGTTTGGGCTATTACTGTATTTCCAAACAGTCCAAGTCCAAGATGGATTTTAAGTCAAGATTGTTTCATAAACTTAGTGTGCTTCACTGGAAGCAAGGAACACTTTTAACAAAAGTGTTAAAATGTTCAATGGTGCAAATTTGCTTATCTGATCAGTGACCTATGGTGCAGCTGAAATATTTCTTATTCATTTTACGTCAGAAATGTTCTGTTTAAAATTTCAATATGCCTTTGCTTATTTCAAGGGTTACATTACATATTCTATTCCATATTTTCAGTGTGGAATCCCACTGTATATTCTCCATTATTTAAAATGTGTTTTAAAATAGTAAACACGTCTTTCTTCCTTTTTCTTTCCCCGTTTCTCTCGTTTTCAAGCCTCAGCTTGCGAGTTTGCAGATATTGTTGAGTTACTTCTAAAGGCCGGAGCTGACCCATCAATTAAAGACCAAGAAGGCTGTCTTCCAGAGGAGGTTACGGAGTCTAGCGCCATCTCCTCTCTTCTCCATCAGTGCACTGCTCCTAAAGGCTAAATCTGACTCTATCTATCCACAAAACCAATTCAAACCCAAATGCAGACCATTCAATTAAAAGTTTGTACATAGGGCTACTGTGTCAAATCAGCTATAGTTCCAGAACTGAATGTTTTCTTCCATTTGGCTGTAGGCCAGATTACTATGCTTTCAGACAGTTAAAGTTCAGACAACCTGTCCTCCCCCATCCCAGAATGGTACATTCCAATGAATGTGTTAATGTTGATACTATTAAAGAAGTGGAATCTTATGCTGGCTCCCCATTTCTTTGTTACTCCTGTTTGGAGTGTGGCCATTTCTCAGCAAATATTACTTTGATAAAATTACAGAATGTTTTAATTAAGTATTTGCATCAAGGTCAGAGACTTTCAAACACAACATATTCCAAACTTGACATGAAAAATGTAACAATAATGCTTCGAGATGATATGATATCTCTTTTGTAAATGAATCTTTTGGCTCTTGCTCAAAGAAAAGGATTCTTTACAGCATGCATTTGCTTTCAGAATCCATATACTGTTTCTTAAAGGGTTAGTTCACCCAAAAATACAAATTCTGTCGTCATTTACTCAAAGCTGGTTTATACTTCTGTGACGAAACTACTCTGTAGGCCACGCATAGTGCAGATGTTGTTCTCACGAACTCTCAACGGATGTCAATTTGTAAATTGTTTCTCATTAAAACCTATTGTATGCCTTCAAACGATTCTTAAAGGTCAGACTGGATTATTCCTTAAAATGTTTCCTTTTGTGTTCCATAGTAGACAGAGGTCCTTTGGATTTGGAAAGACATGAGGGTGAGTAAATGATGTTTTTTTTTTTGTTGAACTATTCCTTTAAAATGACACATTGAATAACAGGGCCAAGTGGAGAAATAGGAAACATTAGCCAGGATTTTGACCTGTGGAGCAGCAGACCTCTTCCTGTCGCTTTAGATATTCCATGCACAAGCAGGAATTATGGTATTGGTGTGTTTGTAAAGGCTGTTTGTCCCTTATTCCGGTAATTTCCATAAATCCGCCGGAATTGGGGGAGGGTCAGTGCTGCTGACTGCATCCTCTGTGGGCTTGTCTGCACGACAGTGACACTAAGCCCATTACGTTTCCATTATGTGCCTCAATTTTCCCCTGAGCTCTTCACTTTTGACACGGACTCCTCTGAAATCATGTCCCATATTGCTCAGCTTTCTTTACTTAACGTTTATGCATTTTTACAAGTCGCCTCTCTGGATGTTTCCATAACACCATTAGAGCCAGATGGCAGAGGTTTGTTACTCTCACTTTTTCTCTTTGTCTCTCTCTCTCTCTCTCTCTCTCTGTCTCTCTCTCTCTCTCTGGCTACCCACCCCATTTCCAGCTAAAAGGACTGGCATACTGGGCTATACTTAATGCAGTGCTTTACTCCCATGTGCAGTCTACTAAGAATTTGCCATCCAGCAAAATTCTGAAAAATATCCCATAATATAGCTCTAAAAAAAAACATATCTGTTGTCATTAAAATGTTTGGTGCCCTATACAGGAATAAACATGAGATCTATTCATAGACCAAGATCAGTCTAAAACAGTAGGCCATTAACTTCTTTATTACATCAAATACAAATGAGAATGCTCTGTACTACACCTCAACAGTAATACTAATATGTGATAAACAGTTTGCCCTTGCTAAATGACCTGTTCTTTATTTGTATGGATCTTGAATTAAAGTGCCAAACAAGATGTCAGTGAGCGGTATCACACACAAGAGAAAAATATCCTGTCTGTGCGCCACAGATTAAATTTTGTCTGAATAACTATTTGCATGTTAATTTATTCCT
Organism: Moxostoma hubbsi; assembly: GCA_032164185.1. Taxonomy (NCBI): domain Eukaryota; kingdom Metazoa; phylum Chordata; class Actinopteri; order Cypriniformes; family Catostomidae; genus Moxostoma; species Moxostoma hubbsi. The sequence goes on from JAVLUX010000117.1 coordinate 6,059,728, forward strand.
TCTCACCCAGGAGGCTGGTGAATCGTTGGCTTCAGGAAGTTTATAATAAAAGCTCACAGATCGATGATAATGGCATTTGCGCTTGTGTTTGTCATCTTTGCAAAGGCAACAGTGCAGGAATTTGCTCAGATTTATATGTATACTAGGGCTGTAAGTGGCGTGTAAATTATCCCAACTGTCTTTGTAGCTGTTTATCTTTGTAAGACTGAACTATTAAAGGCTGTACATTAATGGCCACGGCAGCTCCAATCAATGGATGAGTGAAATAAGCTTGTTTGAGCTGTGTTTTTCTGCAAAGAGCGCCTGCTTTGCTAGTTAGGCTGGCCCTCAGGATTTTTCAGTTTATTCCATAAATACTGCTTTCATACCACAAAATCGATGTCTCCTGTGTCTTCCAGTAAATCACAAGCTGAAAACACAATCTCACAATAATCATTCCAAATAATACAAATTAATTGTTTTTGTTAACAATTTTGGAATCTTCATTGTGATTATTGGTCATTTTACAACCGTTAGAGGTGTACCAAGAGTGATGGAATTTCCTATAATAGCTCTGGGATGCTTGAATGTTTGTATCATTTCACTTGTGCATGTTTGCTAGCTGAGTTGACAGCTGTTCATGTGCATTGCTTTCTAATGGTTGAACCAGCTTTGAATTCTTTTGGAGCTATTTTGATGTAGTTACTCAATTTATTATTATTATTTACTTAATAGCAATTAATTATGCAATGATTAGTAATATTGTTAGTAGTATTAAGATATTTATAGAATATAAGCAATATCATACTCACAATGTCATTTTGCTCAATTACATTAAACGGTTAGTTCACCCAAAAATGTATATTCTGCTATCATTTACGCATGCGTGTGTTGTTCCAAACCCAATAGACTTTCATTCTTGCATGTTAAGATGATGTTAGGTAGAATGACATCATTCGCTTTCATTGTATGGAAAAAAAGAAGCAATTAAAGTAAATTGTGCTGCAACCTAGTCTCATAGTATGAACGTTACTATAACTACTTTTCTGCAAACTGACTGTTTTCTGTGTTTTATTCACTTTCACACAAATCATGACTTTATTAACACTTATTTTTCACACTTTTACTCACACACTACTATGTTATGATATTGAAAGGCTTTTAATCTAATCATTTGAAATACAATCAATTTTAACGCTTGTATTAAAGTGTGTATTAAAGTGTGACTCACCAACATTTTCAAACTTATTCCACTGTGATTGACTTCATGGTAGCTTACCTCATAAAGTGTTGGACTTTGGACTCTGAAGTACATGGTTCCGGTCCAGTCAAGCAAGCAATATGGCATGTGATATGAGAGTGCAATAGACATGACATGAGATGATGTGGTTGCTTCAATGAAAATGTGTTTTTCATTTCTTATATTGTTGTTTGGACACGAGCAGTTAGTTGGTTTAGGCGATGGTTAAAGATAAGGATGTCTGTTTTGTGTCTACCCTTTTATTTATTATATATCACTATTGGTAAAGTTTAGGTTTTAGGTTAAGAGGTATGCTTTTCACATCAAATATTCATCTAATATTCACCTTCAAAATTTGTCTAATTACTACACCAATTAACTCACTTTTGGTGCCCCCTTCTGGACATTTCACTGGGAAACTGCAGCCACACGTGTAATAAGGCACGTAACTTTGTTGCCATGGTCACGTAATGTTCATGAGACCAGGCTGAAATTGTGACTGAGGCTAGCATTCTGCCTAACATCTCGTTTTGTGTTCCACGGAAGAAAGAGAGTCTTACAAGTTTGTAACAACGAGGTAAATGTACATTTTATTTTTGGGTGAACTATCCCTTTAACTGTTACATTTCTAAAAGAAAATGTCATTTGAATGTGGTCATCAGTTACTCAGTTTCTGACAGATGTTGTCATCGCCATTAACAACATCAAGCAGACAACTTGTCCTCGTTTCACAGAGCAGTTTTCAATTAGGTAACATTTAGGGGATTAGAGAAGAACAGCAATCTGATACAGTCTATGGAAGCAGAAGGATCAGTGTATGGAGTCTGCGAACAGATGTGCCTCTGGTGAAAGTTAGACATGTTTGTGTTAGTGAGTGGTGGGTTTCGCAGAAATGTTGTCCCTTTGACATAAAAACTAGTTTTTTCTTTGTTCCAATGTAACTACACATAAGGACACAATATAGATGTTTAGATGTTATTTTAGTTGCATTAGTCCTGCAAATGGGGTATTTGTTAACATGCACAACACCACCAATTATTTAAATGTGTAAAAAAGTCATAGGCATGGTAAAGTGTTCAAATATTCCTGTTGTGATTTTATGAACATAAGCACATAAAACTCCACTCACGCATGTTTCGCAACAAAATGACTGATGCAATTGAGATGACATCATAAAGATGCTGACATCAGTCATTTTGCTGTTATCAGTGTCAGAAAGAGCTTGTAAATGTTGTAAATATAGGCATGCAAAGTTATCAGTTATCTTAGAGGCCAAAGGTCGCTCTCCTTCAAATCAAATAAGTTAGTAATGATTAAAAACCTTGTAATAGTGCACTTTGTTTTCCTATAGGGCATGTTTAACATTATCATTATTTATGCACTTGTTTGGAAGGGCATCTTCAAAAGATCATCAAAGGGCATCAAGTGAAAAAAAAGAACGTCGCAGTAACCCAAAGACAATTCAGCTTTATTTCTCCATATAGATTTGACTGTACACAATTCATACCATTGGACAGAAGGCATATAGGACTAAATTCAGTGCTCTTTTTTTTCCTCAAAGATCCATAGCAATAAATAGTGCTCATGAAACAAGACTTTTGACACTTTTTGAGACTTTACAAAATTTACAGCCATTGAGACTCAATAATTTAGAGGCAACCAAGAACAAAAACATTATTTTTGAATAGTTATGTTTCTTTTTCATGTTGCTCTTTGTTAGCTTATTTCAGCAGAAGCTACTACCAATGTAGCTGTCATCTTTAATCAGAATGAATTATTTTCCTCATGTTTACAATTGTATCTCCAGTTTTATGTGACGAAGTAATATTTGATCACTCACTGTCATCCCATAATCCACCTATTCATAATACTGACATTGTACCCAAGACAGAAATAAATAACACTAAAACCCTCACACTTGTTGCTTAAATAAGTTGTTCTTTTGTCAAATTATAAAAAATACAGAGTATTTAAATTTTCCTTTTCACACATTTTGCTTGGTAATAATCATGGTCAGGCCATTAAGATACTGCTGTCCGAAACTGAATGCACATATGTATTCTAACAAAACCTCAAGGGTCACAAAATCCACTGCTATTATCTGCCCTAAAATAACTTGTATTCTAAAATATCTGTGATATCGGTGTTCTCTAATGGCATTAAGAAACAGGTATTTTGATAGTTCTAACAAAGAACTGACAACCCAATTTTTAATTGTTGGAAATTATGTGTTCAAATGTCTTCTAACACCATGTTCTAACCAGCCATGATGCGATAAAGCAACAATATGTAAACAAAATAAAGTTATAAAAAGCGATCACAATTGATACCATTGGACAGAAATGTATGGACAGAGTTTTTGTTCCAATTAGTTGCAACAGGACATTTTTGTAGCTGTTTGGTTTTTTAGTTCAGCTATGTCGTGCTGGGTAGCTCCACCCACTGTAAAATCAAATTTGTTCAAAATCCTGCACCTCATAACTGTAAATGGCAAGTACGTTCGGATTGTGTTGTATTTGCGCAGCAGTTTGCGTTCAGTGTTGACAGACAAATTGCTTTTGTTGCTGGAATCTTATTGCATCATTGTCTGGTTTAGGACACGGTGTAGTAGCATAAATTGAATTTTAAATTCCATGAACATTTGTTTCATCGTTGAGTCAACCCTCTTTTCCTGAAAAGGCAGGCCAATTATGTAATGAAAAAGCATAGAACTGACATTGGCCATTGCCAGAGAAATATCTATGAAAATTCAGAGCAGTGCATGCGGATTTATCTTAATTGAAAAATAATCTGGATCTATTGTTCTGATGCTGCTAATGTGAAGGGTCATGAAGAGTCATTAAAAACCATGAAAATCCCAAACCCTTGTAAGTAGGAAAGATACACTTGTGCCACTTGTTTAAATATCTCTCCTTGCTTGGTGCACTCCTCTCTTTCCTGTGTTCAGCCTGCCGTGTGCAGTCGAGGAGGAACATAAAGTGCGTTGCCATTTTAAAGGTTCTTAACGTGGGTGGCTCTCTTCCTCATTCAGAAACATGCACAAACCCTACATTCTGAAAAACGTGGTTGATCTTGATTGTTTTTCCCAGTATTGCTGACGGGGAGGTTTGGGGTTTGAAGTTCAACGCTATTCTCAGCTGCATGTCATTTCATGCTGGAAATTGTCCAATCCAGTTTTGAGAACAAATAAAAAATACGAATTACAAAATTATAATACAGCGCAGACATTCCATGGCAGGTTGCTCAGTTGTTATATAAGTGTGCCATTCAGCAGGACCAAAGTCATGCCGTCATGTTAAAGTGGGCGACATTTAAGACGGCTGTTTGAATTAATATCGGTGCATACTGAATACCCTTTTCACACAAACATTGCCAGTTCGGGGAAAGTTGTCTATATAATGATGTCCTTAGGACGACACTTGCCATTATGACCTTTAACTTTTGACCTCAGAACTGGGAGTGGTCCATTTCGTCAAGCCATGAAGCCGGGCTTGTGGGGAAGTCTGGGTACCCCGTGCTGCTGCCTGTTGAAAGGTCAGAGGTGGGTCCCCCAGCCATGGCTCTCAGAGCTTGACCTACATTAGGCTGACCACCCTGGCCCATTATGCCGTCTATGTTGAAGCCTAAGTTGTTGAGCAGCGGGGTGTGGCCTGGTAGGGAAGTGATGGATGAGGGGGACTGTGGTAGGCCGTAGGGACTTCCTGCCCTTAAGTCGTGGTAAGGCTGTCCGCCCCCATCCAGGGAAAAGCTTCCATTGAGCATGTTGCCATTTGTGATGTCTCCTATGCTTCCGTACAAGCCATTTGCATGCCCCAGTTCAGACAAGATCTGGTCTTCTGTTAAAAAGAGGATACAATATTAGTTTTCGACATGTTACTTTATACTATAGGGTATAGTGGTCCTGAAAATGTTTTTATTTTGTCACTTAAGCCAAACATAAAACTGCATAAATTAGATTGCATTAAAATCAAAATATCAAATCAAGTGGTATGCAAAATAATAATAATAATAAGTATGCTAGACCTTTTCTCAGAACTTTTTGCAATTGCTTTTAACCAACTGGCCCAAGGTGAGTTTTAGTGAATGTATAATGTTGTTTCCCCTCAAGTTCCTACAGGTGTCCAAGCAGAGTAACCACAGGCGTAGTTCATCACTTTAACTAGGTTCCAAATTCTTTATCTTTATTAAGAACAGTATATCTATTTTATTACATTTAAAACCTACCAGACTTTTTGTTGTTCAAATTATATTTGCTTGAAATGTGTGCTTGTGCATCTTTCTTTGAAGAAAAAAAACAAACAAAAAAACAAAATTCCACTTGGTTTGAGATTTTGTTATCTAATGCAACTGCATATATTTTGGCTCACATACCCAAATATTTTTGCTGGCCACTGTATATTAGCATACCCCAACTGGTGTCACAATACACCCAGTGATGCCAAACGGCTCTTACACATATAAGGACAGAAAAACATTGAAGAATTGCAGTTATGACAAAGGGTCCCATTGGAAACATTGGAGCTAGAGCTACTGAGATGCAGTGAGCATCTGTGATTTACCTTATGTTTGCACAGGAGTTTGTGTGAACATGCAATGCAAACCATTGTTCTCTCCAGACTCCCTTAGGTTCTTTCAGTAACAACAAAGGCACTGCACACTCTGTCTCTAATTGACTAAAAGCTTCACCAATTTTATAGAGTTTGTGCATCGCTGCTTTCATTTCTCGTAAACACTGCCTCCTTTGAAAGTGGCTCTAGACTTTTACGAGTTCTCAAAACAGGCACACAAAAATGAAATAATCATAAAAACAGAAAAACCAAAAAGCTCATTTGAATATTTTCCATGAGTAGCATATTTTTTTTAAATAAAAGGGAGAGAAAATTAATGCATGTAAAGAAGTGGAGATATTTGTAAAAGTTAATGTAAAACTTGGAGAAAAGAATTCAAAAAGATGGGTGCTGTCTCAAATGGCACACTTGAGGTGGACTTGCGGTCTCGTAGCCTTGGCTTTAGTCTGTCTGTGAAGTCCACCAGACTATAGGATGTCCCATTTGTCATTTTTGCACCCTCGGTCCTTCCTTTTGGCAAGCCTGCACTGAGCCCATGCGGTGTAAAGTGCCGACTCGGAGGAGGACCGCAAAGGCTGATGGTGCCATTTGGAATAGGGCCAAAGTCAAAGAGAGAGAGAAAGATAGAGATTGTGGTATATTTTGAGCGAGTGTAAACAGACTCACCTCTGAAACTAAGCTCACTATCACTAAGTCCTGCATCATCAGCCGAACTCTCCTTCTCTGTCTTACTGGACCCTCGACTGCGTTTGACACTTTTGTAGAACTGGCCCCAGCGGTGTCGCCCTGCGTCCTTCTTTAGACGTTTCTCTTTTGCTCGCCTGTTTTGAAACCACACCTTCCGTATGGACAAAGAAATAAAAAAGTTAATTCAGTAAAGACAAAAAAAAAATTTTATTCATCATAAACAGCTGTATACTCACCTGCACCACTCTCATGTCCAGACCAGTTTCTGATGAGAGCTGCTCGCGCACATGTCGTGCTGGCTTCGGTGAATTTTTGTAAGCACTTTTGAGCGTCTCCAGCTGTTTGGCTGTGATGGTGGTCCGTGGACGTTTTGCTCCTGTCTCAGAATCATCTGCAACATGCAACACATAAATTAAAAAAATCTGTTAACAGCTGATATGTGTAATGTAACCTAACAGAATTGCGAAAATAATGACATTTTTCAAAAAGGTCTCCCGAACACACCTGTCATCAGACAGTCCTGAAAAGAACAAATAAAATAAAATCTAATGGAAAGAGGTTATGCAAAAATGAACTTATTCACATTCAAGTGAATTTGCAGTGTGGTGTAGTGAAGTCTAGTGTATTGCTATGAAGTGCAGTGAAAGTTCCAGTGATTTCAGTTAAGTCCAGTGAAATGCTGTGTGACGCTGTGAGATCCAATGCAATTAGCCACAGTACAGTGAAAGTTCCAGTGATTTCAATGCGGTTCCATGTAGTCCAGTGAAGTGCAGTGAATTGTAGAGTAAGTCCATTAAAATGCAGTAAGGTGAAGTGCAGTGTGATGCAGTGAAATGCAGTGAATTGCACTGGAGCCCAGTGAAGGTTCATTGATGCTATGTGAAGTTTAGTGAAGTGAAGCTCAGGAAAGTGAAGTGAAATGCAGTGACTTGAAGTGAAATGAAAACAAGAATACACACATCTCCAAAACAACAACTTTGTTGTTCCACAGTGCGGTACAAATAAAGCAGAGTTGTGGGATGTTTGAGTGGGAGTGCTCACACTGGCCAGTCGATACTCCCCTGAAACTGTCACACTGTGGCGGAAGAGGGAATAAATCTCTCTGGAGAATGGCATGCCAGTGCGAGTTATTGTGGCCCTACCGTAAAAGTGCATTGCATCACTTAATATAATCAATCAACAGCCCACAGAAATCTCCATAAATACGGCGTGAGGGGCTTTCAGAGGCAGATCCATGAGAGGTCAGATCACAGAGAGACTTAATATGCCAGACACTGAGACCCTACTAGACTGTAGTTAATGATGATTTTGTCTTCCTACTACCATCCTGTTGCCTCCTCTGATCTCTACAGTGTATCTGTATGATTGTAAAAGAAGTTAATTACACCTTCTCCACTCCTGAACTTTGCTGTCAGAATGATTTCCAATTGGAACAGAAAATCCAGTGAAGTGGCCTCCCCTGTGGCAATGCACCTATATACCTACTGTATAAGGCAGCCATTCTAAAAGCATATAATGTGCCAAGTCAGCATCTGGCTACAATTCTAATGGGTCAGTAGTGATGGGCATAAATCATAGATTTATTTGCTTTGTTACAGCATGATATTCAGTGTATATTGCCAGTTTCATACCAGTCAAAAGGTTGAAAGCTTTTTACTTTTTTCACGTTATAGATGAAAAGTCATCAAAACTATTAAATTAAGCAGTTGGAGGTATGGCATTTATGCAGTGAAACTTATAAACTACATTTTTGTTATTTGTAAAGAAATTCATACATAAGCGCAATTTATATAAATATAGTAAACATTTTAAGAATTTAAGCTTATTAATATACTTGACTAATTTCAAGCTTTTAAGCATAAAGTTGTTTCAAACCCATAAACACCTTTCTTCCATGTCATACAAAAAGGGATTATGACTGAATGCGACTTACAGCCTCAGTCAACATTCACTTTCATTGCATTTTTTTTCCCTATACATTTAAAAAGTGAATGGTGACTGAGGCTAACATTCTAACATCATCTTTTGTGTTAGATGAAAAAAAGTTAAAGTTTTGAACATCATGAAGGTGAATGAATGATTACAGAACTTTTATTTTTGGGTGAACTGTCCATATAAGCCTTTAGATCAAAAGTGTTATCAGATCATTAGAAACATACGTCTAAAATGAGCCTTAATGTTATGTTATGTTATGAAAATATTTGCATTTGGTGCACAGATTTTTAACCGACCAGTTATGAATGTCTGGTACCAAATGATCGCTCAAGGCATGGCTTGCATTAACTGATTTGGAAGCAATAGCTCACCATTTTGTTTAGCTGTTTCATAGTCCTCCTTGCACACGAGCCTCCCGTCCTCCATGAGGTAGAACTCGTCTCCGGTGGCCAGCTGTCTGCTGCACATTACACAGGCAAAGCAGTGGAGGTGGTACACAAAGTCTTGAGCTTTCCGAACCACCTGTGTCGGAGGGATCCCCTTCTGACACGATGCACATTTCGTCCCGAAACGCCTGCAGGTACACACAGGTGCAAACATACAGAGAGAAATTAGTGTGCACATGCACCCCAAGCTGAGAAAGGGTGCTGAATACAATGCAGTAAGAATTGACCTTTTGATCAACACATTTTCATGACTTTTCCAGTCATTTGGGGTTACTTTACTAAAACAATGTTAACCTGAAAAATGTGCTTCATGGAGGAAGTCAAATTATTTAAAATCACTGAATGAGCCTGAATAGGTTAAACCAGCTAAATTAATTATAAGGGCTAGATCAGGTAGAAAGATGTCCCTAAGGTAACAATAGACCTTATTCACTTCAATTCAACTTCAATAGCTTGTTTTTGTCTACTGAATTTTTTTGGAAAGATTTTTTGTCAGAAACTGTAAGTTTGAAGAAACTGAAGTCTATCTCTCACAGCCGTTGTCATTCCCATAAAAAATATAAGATAAAATACTTTTTACAGTATATAATTTTTACAAATCATTTATAGAGATTAAGTAAAAAAAAAAAAAAGGGGAACTAGATATGCTGTATAGGTTTTCAAATGTATAACTACTGGTGCTCATTGGAAAAAGATGCAACACAACTCACAAGAAAAGAGAAAAATCCAAGATAAAAAGCCTTTACTCCCTAAATATATTGTTGACCAATGTGTTTCAGTTTTTAGGTGGATAGCGTTGGCCAACAACAACTCTTGTGAGTTGTGTTGCAAGACTTTTTTATCTTCACCACATAAGTGCTTTGGATCATTTATGAGATTGCTGGGCTGGACTTCCATTTGTATTTCATATACCAATTGTCAGAAATAATATATTTCAACAATAATACTACTTATTAATGTGCAAAGTCTCCAATAACACAAAAAATGTTATTGAACATATTAAGCCATCTTAAAGAGCAATATTTAGCCATTGAAATATCTTGGACTGGAGCAAAATTAGAAATCCAATTTTGAAATTCCTTGATATTTCCAGGTTTTCAATGACCATGGGAACCCTGAAGAGAGCAAATGTCCACAGTCCACACACCCATCGTGTAGCTCCAAAATGTTTTTTTTTTTTTTTTTTTTTTTTAAATCTTTCCATAAACACAAATACTGTAACAAGCATCAAAAGCATGGAATGCTAGTGAAGGCAGCCCTGTTTGTGCTTGCATATCCCTGGGGTTGGCAAATGGTCTTGATCAATGTAGCAGAGGCAGAAAGATTCACAAGAGAGAGAGAGAGAGAGAGAGAGAGAGAGAGAGAGAGAGAGAGAGAGAGAGAGAGAGAGAGAGAGACCCCACTTTAAACGCACACAGAACGGCTCATAAACCACTGAGTCAGAATAGGCTGTAAATCACAGTGTGAATACTGCTAAATAAACCCACCGTTTACTTAACCAAGGTGAGGTTTTTGCAACATTAATGGGAAAGTGAGCCCCCCTCCTTTAAACCACCAGCATCCTACTGCTCTCTGTGACCATGGTTATTTCCTCCATCCCCCTCTCTCCATCCTCCTCAGCACCATGGCGGTCCTAACATTAAAATCCCTTCCTTTTGTTCCCATGGGCTTCCTAATAAAGTTAGCCTCCACTCTGAGTCTTGCTCGCGTTTTAGGTCTCATTGAAGCCTGTGACATTAAAACCTCTCAAACATGATTTGGTAAAAGCCACTACTGATCCTGTTTTGGATAAAAATAAAACTTAATTTTCTTCTTTAAAGCCAAGGAAAAATACAGCCGTAAAATAAAGAAGAAGAAAAAAAGGATGGAAGATCCAGAGAAGTAGAGTAAAAATAAAAAAACATTTAAAGTTGCTTTCCTGAGTTCTGTTATGGGAATGGGAATTGAATTTGGGAACACAGTCTTTGCAGCTTAAATTTGCACTGTATCAGTTCAAACTTGACACGAGAAAAATGGAACACAACACTTTATTAACCATGACAGACAATCTATGTGCAATTATTTACTTGAACTTACTCCAACACTGAATGAGAAAATGATGTCTAATAGTCTAACTCTTCCTATAGCTCAACGGGTAGAGCAGATCGCTAGCAACACCAAGGTCATGTATGGGTTTGATTCCCAGGGAACACATAATGGTAGAATACAATGGCAACCTCAAACTGCATAAATATAACAGTAATAGGATGTCTCGTACACGGTCAGAATAAACATAGCAATCAATTATTCAATAAGACCTTAATCAAAGAAAGTCAAACTGCCTAATGATCACTGCTAACAAAGACTGAACTGGAACAGAAATTAAAATACATACCATATCATAAATGTAGAATCACAATAGAACTGTGTCTATAGGCTTATACAAACTCTGCTATATTGCCCTCTTAAATTATGCATTTAGTTCATTTCCAAAAAAAAGAGGGTAGTATCTTCTATTCATTTATTTGCATCTTTTGTGATTATCATATCAATTATTTGCACAAAATATATATATATTTATTATAATGTGGTGAAAATGTTTATCAGACTCTGTGTAGGCCAACATTTGATATTTGTTTTTAGTTTCATATAATTGATTAAACAAGAGTAGAACAAAAAAATCATATGAATCTGTTTGCACGAACACACACACACACACACACACACAATATTTGCAATTGTGTTACACTGGATTGCAGAAATTGCTAAATAATCATTGCTACTTTTTCGATATAAGCTTTGGGAGAATGGATGAGTTGTATACGAGTATTCTGAGGTGAAAGATGACATGTACTCACTTGAAGAAATCTTCTTTGCAGTAGACATTCCCCACGCGCGAGAAACACTTGTCTGCCAGGAGCGCGTGACAGTCGGCGCATTTGAGACACTTCGAGTGCCAATGACGATCCAAGACCTTCAAAATAAACTTATCCAGGATGTGTTGACTGCAGCCTGCACACTGGGGAATCTCTGGAGAAACAATGTTACATAGTGTTGACCATTTCTCTAAATAAAAAAAGGAAACACTATATGATAGTAACTTTTATCATTCTACCAATAGGCAAACACACGTGATTATATAGCCTAATATAGCTACAGCTAGAAATGTTGTGAAACTAACTGGCTATATGGATAGATAGACTGTTTATATAATTTTGCAGAGTACTGTGAAAAAAAGGTGAAAATTACATTTTAGGTTGTGTAACTTATTTAAGCCATTCAGTCAGACTTGAATTAAACCAATGTATTTTAGCACATAAGCACAGTTTACGTTACTTGACTAAACATTTTTTAGAGTGCATTGTAAATGCGTTGCAATATTTTATCTGTGATATGATACAGGCCAATGTTAATGACACTGCAGTTCATGCTTCAAAAAAAAGAAACAATAAAGTAGAATAAGTGGTGGATCTTACTCGCTCAGTGCTCATAATTTGACCTTGGAAAGTCTGTTTTGAAACCAACATTTCAAAATGGGGGGTTTTTACTTTTAGACTAATTTAAATCATTACTTTACAAATGAACAGCATCGATTAAAAAAACAAAACAAAACATGGAATTAAAAAAAATTGACTTATTCATAAAAACTCAATATGACAACACTAAAAATTAGACGATAATACTATTGTTTTAAAAAAAGGCCTAAAACGAATAATATCACCCTTGTATAATTAAGTTATCATTTTATAATTGTAAATACATTTTAATAATGATATAATTATAATAATAACAAATCAAATGCATTGTAACACAAACATTAGCCTATTTACTTTTTGTTAAATAATAATTAGTCTTTGTTAACCATTCGTTCTTGGAGAGTATTTACTGTGAATAAATTAGAGATTGTTGATTCAGCAAATAATTTCATTCTAAGTATACAATATATTAAATATTCATTGTTTTAAGGTAACATAAAAGAATGTTTAACAGATAAGTCGGTGAGGAAAGATGTCAATTTGTTGGTAAATAATCAATATCTCAGAAAAAGCAGAAGAAGAAAAAAACAGGTGAGGACGAGAGGACGTTGAGATTGAGATCGTATAATTGGTCCATCGATTCCTTAACAGAGAAAGCCTTTCACTAAAATGATTGATACCAAAGAACAAGTGTCTCTCGATCAAAACAAACACAAAATACTTGCTGGACAAATCTGGAAACAAAAAGCCTTGACGAAATAGAAAGTATACTAAAAGTATTTATACATCTTAAATGAATCTTATTCAAAAAGTAATGCAGAAAAAAGCCATCAGTTATGATAAGTAGCCTATTTAGTTTCGTTCATGTATACGAGCAATTCTCGGTCTAACTTATTCTCATTACAATAAGACAGTTATATTACATGGCATATAGGCTACTTAATATCGATATTTGACATCTGATCCTTTATTCCCCCTATCCCCACTTTCTCTCTCCCGCTGTCCTCATGGGCAAAAGTCTGAGGATTTGTTCTGTTATAATGATGCAATAATAAAGGAATTGTTATTAAATAGAATTCTGACAGGTAAATATATTACGGAGTATATGCGTCATAGGGCCTACTGTATTGAAGAAGAAAAAAAGGCAAATTACTTTTATTACGGCATCAAATCCACATAGGCCTATTCCCTATTCATATATGAAATATCTACAAACAGATATCAGAGCATTTAGTGTTCTCTATAATTCACCTACATGGTGACTAAAGAAAATAACTGATCATGTCCCAAGGCAGGCCTACAGTATGTCATTCAGAGAAGCCTCGTATGATTGTCAGTGGTGCTGAAGGAACAGCGCCTGGATGAGCTTCACTGACTCAGTGCTGCATGCCACCCGTAAACTCCCGTCTAATTGTTTATCTTTTAACGCTCATTTAGTCTAAGGATGCATTTGATTACCCAGTCACTTAAAAGATGGGCACAATGACAGTAGCTATCAAACGTTGCTTAGGCCTCCTTTTATCATCACGGCATGCATCAGAAATATTACTTCCATTTTCGCTCTCTGTAAAGTCTTTAAATAGGGATTGCAGAATGAATGCACTTTTTTTAGTCCGATAGTAATGTTTTTCATTCAGACTATATTTAAGATCTTGCATTTTCCATGGAGGCATCCGTTTCCGAATGTTTTCTTAATAATTGCCAATATGAATTATTAAAACCACTTTATTCATTTGGATAATAATATTTAGATCCATACAGCAAGAACAGATTATTCTTAAAATAATCCTCACTTAATCCATCATTTATACGCCAAAGGGGGGTTGAGTAGCAATATATTTTAATCTACTATCATTTAACGAAATTAAACATTCGCCCCTGACAGACCATATAAAGCTTAATGAGCATTGTGTTACATTCTGGCCATTCTTAATATCTGCAATTGAAAAACGTACAGCTATATAGGCCTATAATTTTTCCCTATCATTGTGCAGTTACTTCGTTGTTTTATTTTGCATTATGTTTTTACGAGCCTGCATGCTGACTAAAACGATGTCTATTCCAGGATATAAAAGAGGTCCATCTGTACATTTCTGTAGCTCGCATATGAATAATTGGGTCATGAATTTATCCACTTCTAACTCCATCTTGATTACGAGATCAGATTAGATAGGCCTAACACAGATTAATTTGCGACTAATAAGGACCAGATGCGAAGATAATGGGCAGTTCCATTCTTTGATACAAAATTTTCATGGATCTAGCGCTTTCATAATGGATGATCGTGCAATATTTATTTCAATAAGACAATAAAAACGGAATGATGATATCTTGCGCTCTGCTCCATTTAACCAAAGCCTTAGAACGAAATCGGATTACATTATTTTTCTTGCTTCCTCATTGCATCGTTTTAGCACATTTTAGATTGCTCTGTTCCCATCTCTAACCCTTTGCTCAAAATTAAAGTTATTCGTGTGTGCAGGCAGATTTTTACTGTGTAACAGATCTGATATTACTCTGACCACCATGCAATGGTAGGGTTTAAACAGCACATTTGTTTGTCATTTATTGCGGTATAATAAAGCTTTGCATTTACACGATTCACATTTTTGATTATGCTTTAATGTGAAATCTCTTGCTGAGCTCAGTTCAGGAACATGCTTCAGTTTCAGCTCTCATTTTAAAATCATGGAATCTAATGCCTCAACAAATGTACGTACATCACAATTTTCTATTAACAATATCTATAGTTACTAGCTTTTTTATTTCGATTCATTCGATCTAGGCTTCTGATCTAATTTTACAACCCAGACAGTCCCGGTCAGTCTCACATACAATTCCCCAGTGGACTTTAATTAATTAAACGATGCATGTTATTCAACCGTGGAGGCCTGCCAATTCTCTGGTGAACTAATAAATATAAGGAGAGGAAAAAGCCTTACGTTGCAGTGACACTCCGAGAATGTCCGGCAGACCCTTCACCGCGCTCTCGCTGGGCAACACAGCCGCACTTTGCATCATTTTCATCCAGTCCGATAAAACGCACACATGCACACGCTCCCGGTACAGAGGTCTGACAATCTCCGGTGTGTATACAATAATACGAATTTTTAAAAAGTCGTTTTCTCCCCGAATAGAGTCCTTTCACGGTCCTCGCGCCTGTAGTTATCCTTATGAAATTGTCTTGGGCTCGCTCGTGAGTTCGGGCTCGTGCGTTCTTTCGCTGTGTGTCACACAAACCGCTTGATTCATTCACACTGCAGGGGCGGCCGTGACGTCACTCCCCCGGGGGGCCAATGGGAGGCCAGGAAGGGACCGAGAAGGGCGGGAACTTGTGCCGCTAGCGCTCTCAGGTGAGAGGAAAAAGCGATAAGGAAGTGATGACGATCCCGAAATGCTCTCCAAGGAGGCGGGACCCTCCCGGGGACAATAATAAATACAGGGCCTCTACTGTAACCTGCTCTAAAGCCCTTTTAAAGCTCGTTTGTGACCTGTCAGGGGGTCAGTCAAGCCCAGTAACGTCAATTATTAATTAAATATTTCACAGTAGGTTTTATTTCTGCAATTGCTACCTTATTGTGGCTACTAATGCACATAGTTAACATCGTTAGGTTTTAAAATGGACAACTCATAATTGTGGTGTTCTGCAACAGTTCTTTAGACTGTAGAACGGTTGCAAAAAAATACAAACACAAGTGAGCCTTTATTTTGTTTATTAGCAGTCTCGACACAGTCGATCCTGACAGACTCATTTCATTTCGTTTTTCCCCCTCCGGGGAGAGCGGAGTTCAAGCGGGATGAACTCAATCTTCACTTCCAATTCTCTATAAGGATACTATAATGCACAATGTGTGCTTGCGAGCTCTGACACGGGTTAAATGAAACAAGCTTCAGAATGCAACAGTCAGGCTTAGCAGGCACAGAGCTTTTATCATAATGATGATGATAATTTTGTCATAACTTTGTGTTTTCATCATTGCAGTCACACATAGTTTTTGTTCTCGTAGCTGTTTTGGGGGGGGGGGGGGGGGGCTACCTCACTCGTCTTGTCATCGTCCTTACAAAAATGCCTATTTTTGTAATGTAAATTTGTACAAAATAGCTGTATGTGCTGGAAAATATATAAAAAAAGCTAAAACTCTGGATCTGGGAATAGCTAATGTTCTTATTTTATTTTATATATATATATATATATATATATATATATATATATATATATATATATATATATATATATATATATATATATATATATAATCTGCAAATATGCACGTTTAAATAATTCTAAAAAAATAATAAGGCTAAATATTCCCTATTAATATTGCCCAATTAATTGATATTTTCTTTTCATTGTTTAGATTCACAAATGTTACGCATGAAACCTCAGTTTATTCTATTCTCAATTTAAATTATTATCAGATTTGTTCATCAGTTAATCATCAGTTTAAATCATTATCAGTTGTTTGGTTGTTTTTGAAACTTTATTTTCTAATCATGGAATTGTTTTCTGTTCGAAATGTATCACGCTGTTCCCCTTACAGTGGGTCCTTGTCACACACTGGCTGTTATGATATCTCTCAGTTTACTGGAGAGCATTTCCTTAAATCCAGTTAATGGCCAATCCTACAACACTAAAACTCTGACACTTCACCCTTCACTCAATGTACCAAAGATGTAACATTTTTGTGAACATTGCTAATATGATTGGCACGGAAAATCTTAATTCCACAATTTAATCTGGCCCATACTGTTTGTGTTGTGTTAAATGAAACATCTCCCTTCAGAGTTACGAATCTTTGTCCTTAATTGTTTAATGAACACTGGACTGTCTGCATATATATGGAATATACTGCATATACCTTGATGTGTGTGTGTGTGTGTGTGTGTGTGTGTGTGTATGGGTGGGTGGGTGGGTGTGTGTGTGTGTGTGAGCGTGAGAGCGTGTGTGTTTGTGTAAGTGCATAAATATGCAATATATGCATTTCTAAATATGTTTTCGTCTATACAGTATATGCCCATGAATATATATATACTTGTTTATATAATCTAATGAGGGCTCATATGAAAATAATAAAAAGCAATCACTCTTAATAGCTGAATGTATATATTCACACAATGTCACAGCAGACAAAATCCTGTCCATAAGCAGTGTGCTTCAATCCCTGATTATCTTGCCCGGTAAAAGGTAGTTAAAATAATAGCCATGTTACAGAGATGTAAATAAGACGTGGCTGTCATCAAAGTGAGATTATCTCAAGTTTTAAACAACGCAACCCCGTCCCTGATCTTGCTTAATGGCTCCAATTTAATTTTGTGAAATGAAAGCGATCATCAAGCTGATTAAATGGTGCAGATAGGAGGTGGCGGACACACCAATCCTAGAGCTTCAGTCTGCGTCAGGTGCACCAGATTCCCTGTCCATGGGCCAATGGTGGACATGGGAATTATCCCGGGTCACACTTTTGATTTTCATTTTGATTATGGTGGGGAGTTATAATGCAGATTATAAAGGGGAGCAAATGCTCTTAAAGCACCGATGATTTGCCCAACGATTAAATAAATTAATGCATGCGCACAGTGATTTCACAAATGCAATGACTACGATCACAATGTGAGTCACCATAAAATGCAATAATGGACACCTGTCCGAACAATGAAAGACCCGTGTGCTATAACTCAGCGAAGGGGTGAGCCCCATTTGCCATTGTCGATGACCTGGCCACCTCTAATTACTGTCAGTATTTCACAGTATCCGCATTCTGACACCAGGGAGTTGCTGATCCATCATATCAGTAAAAATGCAGGACTCTAGACGCGATCATTAATATATCAGCTTCCAACCTCTGAACCTGTCCCAGTAAGGAAAGGCCTATATCGAGCTTATACTTGGACACGTCAAATGTATGAACAGTCAAGCAGTGCCATTGAAACGGTTTGATCATGGGTAAGGATATGAAGTGATGCAAAGAAAACACCATCAAAATTAAACAGTTTATATATATATATATATATATATATATATATATATATTACACAGATACTTAGATTAAGTCATAATAACATAATAACTAATAACATAGTCACATAACACATTTTATTAAATGTATAATTAGGCTTTCATAACACTCTGTAAACATTACAATGCATTATATAGCACTATCATGATCTAACAATGAAAAATTATTCTTTACAGCATTTATTTATGAATCTTGGATAATGTTGATTTATCAAAGCTCACTTGTTGTGTAATCATTGTTTGTTCATGTTAGTTCATATAGCATTAACGTATAGGCTACAGGCCACAACGTTTAATTCTAAAAATATATTAGGCCTAGTATAAATTAATATGAATTAAGATCAATAAATGCGGTAAAAGTTTTGTTCAGTGTTAGTAAACAAATACAACCTAATTGTAAAGTGACCAAAAATAAATAATAATAAAAACAACCGTTTACAGAGCATTTAAAATAATGTGCATATTAAATGATAGCCTACATAGCAAATGCAGTTTGTTTTCATATTGTTCCCTTAGACTATTTAAAAGCATTCAAGACAGTTACAGACATTATACATATCTTATACAAATATGATTAAAAAAAATAGCCACTTGTCTATTTTCATCTGTCTCCCAGACGTCGCATCAGCGGCATATTAGGTGCACGTGCACTAAAACGGATTGATTTACTTCAATTGCTGTATAAATAGTTCAATGTCTCTCCTCCTATTACTTCAGTGTGAAAATAAATAGCGTGTGCTCGGTAAAAGAAGCGGTACTATATAATATCGCAGCAGCAGCACATGTCAGGAGCCTAAAAATGAGCGAAGAGAACTTTATGCAAACCTACCGAGCATCGAGCTGCGTGTTATTTTCAGCGCTCGCGCGTGCTGGACAGCGCTCGCGTACACAGGAAGCTGCACGCGAGGTCGAGTTCATCTCGATTGCTCATTTCACAAATCCAAACAAACTTTTTACCTGTCTACATCAAACTGTCGGGTATTTTCCAATCCTCGCAAAGAGTAAAATAAGGCTTCAGGCTGGAACATCAATGTCAGAAGCCGTTCCCCTATTTTCCCCGCCAAGGAAATGCGAAGAGACGAAGAAAGAGATGAAGAGACCTCGCGAGAGAAAATTAAATTGCACTTGGGGGCAAATTCTATTAGGGAATAGTTATTGTCTCTTGACAGGTCCTGTCCATTTAAGTAATTAGTTGAAGTACGAGGTTAGGCATTGTTTGAACGAATAAAATAGTGACCGGCTGTTAACAAAAAACTTAAACAAGTGTACTTTCCTCATCACACAACTCTAAAAGACTCTTTGACAGGTTTTCCTGCGGACCAATGTAAACAATAGCCTTTCATACAAAACACAGTGATGGCTAGCAATTGTTAACCATGTCAGAGATGGAGAGGTGTAAGTGTTCATGCAGTCTAATACATTATAATTGGCAAACGGGTAGATCCTGCGGTTTGAAATTAAATTATAGACGACGTTGTTCACCTTAAGCTTAGCGTTAAACAATGAAGGATCCGCTTACATCATTAATGATTTTACTTGGTAGCCTAGAGTAATATATATATATATATATATATATATATATATATATATAAAGTAGAAAGCATAATTTAGCCTAATAGTATAATTAGATAGCTACTGAATATTAATAAGACACTATGTATATGTATAGACCCATTTTTTTATTTTTATTTTTTAAAAAAAAAGCATGAATACATGGAGCCTTATGTATCACATGGTACTGCAATGATATCTTTCACCAATTCTTTTCATAATCATGAGTTTATAGACAAAATAATAAATCTACTTCTTATTTAGGCTACAAGACCTTGAGTTCAGTACAGATGTCTTCTCTAAGACAGATTTGGGCATTTAGCTGGCAATATATAATTGGTCTAACAAAACGACAGATGAACATCTCTGAAGCATCTTTAGAGATAACATTTCCTGTGTTTGCTGACAAGACTGTTCATTGTAGTTCATTAACACATGTTGATGGACATTCTCGGGATGCCATCCAAACTCCTCATATTGACATCATCTTGACTGACCTATGGGTGGTGGGTGGCAAAGCTACTTGCTTTGGCATAGGATCAAAGAAAGATAATGTATTTTACCTGAATAAACAATGACTGAGGTAAACAGTATAACATATAAATAAAGCTTAGATTGGGACAGATTTGAACAGATTTGTAACTCTGAGAATTTTACCTGCTCTTCTTACTAAATAAACATTTATAACTACGTGAATACTACTGAAGCTAAAATAATCTTTATGTTTTTTTCTCGAGAACCTTTCAACGAGATTTGGGGGGCTTATATAAAAAAAATCTTGTTACATGGACTTTATCATGATGACAGAGTTCAAATTCATGTACACATCCTTTGTAATTCAGGAATTCATAACTCGCAGTAGTTAATGGTAAATAAATATTAAACAATAAAAATCACCCCATCCACCCCCACCCCCTTCTATTTAATCATAGAAGTCTATTGATTCATATACATTGAAGTTGTATTACAGAAGACAGCTTTGAGCATCATGTTTGGTATCATGTTTTTCAATTTATGCTTTAAACTTAGGTTAGAATGAAAAAAGAATCAAATAGTTTGTTTTTAAATGAATATTCCAGATTCAATACAAGTTAAGTTCAATCGACAGCATTTGTGGCATAATGTTGATTACCACAAAAATTATGTTGACTCGTTCCTCATTTTCAGTAAAACAAACAAACAAACAAAAAAGAAGCAGAAATCGAGGGTACAGTGAGGCACTTCCAATGTAAGTAAAGGGAGGGCAAAAATGGGAATTTTAAATTTTACAAAAGCACATAATAATTCCACTGTTAAAACGCATGCATTATTTAAGCTATAAAGTTGTTTCAATCGTTGTTTTAATGGTCGATTTAGGTTTTCAGGATTTACACCGTTACCTCATCCGGGCAACGAGCTTGTAAAATTTTATATAACTTTGCACGGAAAAGCTAAAGAAGCGATTTTATTGAACTAAAATCACATTACCACGCATATTGTTATTGTACTTCTGACTGTTTTAACGTTTAGCACCATTCACTTCCATTTTAAGTGCCTCACTGTAACCTGGATTTTTGCTTCTTTTTTTTAAGAAAAGGATGGACGTGTCGAAATTTATTTTCGTGGCAATCAACATTAGGATACACACACACACACACACACACACACACACACACACACACACACACACACACACACACACCTTGCACTCCTGTGGCAGAAGCTTTATTGTATTATTAAAATGACAGCAGAGGTATCAAACCTGTCCAGCATTTTAATATCAGAATGCAAATGCTTTCATTTGAACCTAGAATATTTCTTTATGCCATATCTCCCCTCAAGTACACCATACTAGGCGGTAGGCATTAAATGTAGACATATACCAATAATGCATTATTTCTATTGTTGTTTAGTATTTTGTGCCACCTCTTGCCTGGCAGCAGTCTGTCCATTTTGACTGACAGCATTAAAGCTGAGAGTAAGCAGTGCATCTCAGAAAATACATTATGGACACGGGGAGGAGTTATGGCAGTAAAATTAGATTAATCTGACCTGCTTGGCTCCTTCTTTAGGGCTAAATGCAACATGCAGGGGGTCAGAGTATAAATGAGCTTCAATAAGAGAACCATATATTAACCCTTTTCCTCTACTCTCAGAATTAATTCACTCTCAGTTTGTACACACACACACACACACACACGCACACGCACAAACACCTTGCACTCCTGTGGCAGAAGCTTTATTGTATTATTAAAATGACAGCAGAGGTATCAAACCTGTCCAGCATTTTAATATCAGAATGCAATAGGCCATAAATGCACAAAGTACATGTTGGAGGGCCTCAACAATAAAACCCAGCATTGTCTAATTTATGGAACACAACACCAGTGCCACAAGGTGATGTTTTACCCTTGCTTTCTGCCGCTTTTGGTTGGGGGGTGGGGATGTTTTCTATTGTCCCATTGTTCACATGAAAAACAGGTCCCTTGCTCAAGTCTGGCCGAGAGCAGGAAGCATAATATGTGCCCTCACGTTTATACAGTCTGATTTGTCCACAGAGGCACTAGCAACATTGGACAGAAGATCCATGTCTTCAGTGTGCACTTTTCACCCATGTGTTGGCAAAGCTGCAGGGATCTATAGCTCAGCCAATTCTGTCAATTGAACTGTTAACTGTACACATCGGAGCATGCACAAGGCATATTTTTGTGATTCTACATGACTAAAAGTAAGAGGAAACCCCCTTTTAATTAATGGGTTTAAATGCATTCAAAATTCCCCACCACCATGCCAAGGCATTGCTATGTGGTTGCTAAGGTGTTTTAAGTGGATTTTAGCATGTTGTTATGAGATTACTAGGATTTTCTGTGTGGTTAATAACTGGACCAAGACAAAAGAGTCTGGAAAAGTCCAATACAAACAATTCTAATTCTACTTTTAAATGAAAAGTGATCTTGAAGTATAATTTATGTCCATTGCATAAACAGTATAAGATTAGTTAAATGCCAATATGTAAAACTTTTTTTTCACGCTAATCTGTTTCATGGATACATTTGTGAAGTCTCAAATATAGCAAACATTTATAGTAGGCAATGTACAGTATATGGCTAAAATGTGCAACACTGTTAACCCAAAGTTCATCTGTCTAGTAGAGACAAAAGAGACAGAAAAGAGAAATGGAACAAGCGAACAAAGATATGGGACAAAGGGGTGGGGCCTAGATTTCCACAAAATCCTAACGCTCAAGATCAAGCGATGGTGTCCTTCAGACAAGCTTGTAATCTGGAACACTTCAAACCCACGTCTTCCAGAGTTCCTACTCAGATCCTCTTCCCCTGGGGTCACCACCCCCTCCCGGACACAGCCAACATCCAAGTGTGTGAGGGAAGAGGCCTTGAAAGCCGATTGCGTTTTAATAAAGTTTATTATCGGGTGGGGGCTAATCCCCACAGACCCAAAGGAAAGCAGGATTACTCACTTGCTATAATCCCAATGAAATTGTTAGGATTTAGCTAGCAAAACATACCAGATGGCAACAGGCTTGTTCTTTCACCCTAGGCCTGCTTGACCCCTTCTCTGATCATTTCCTCACCCAGACACCCTCAAACACATGACATGATCTGTTCATTAAGACACATGCATATGCCACTGAGGACACTAATATGGTGAAATATGCTTAGGTGTTGGATATGCTGAGGATAGCAAAGAGTTGCTAAAGACATGCTGAAAGATGTTTGGTTGCAATGTGAGAGTGTAGAACTCTCAGCTCTCATTTAACTCTCTCCTTTAACATATTTACCACATTTTACCATGCTTAAATCCAATTCACAAATTTTACACCATAATCAGTTCAGACAATTAATTCTAAATGTCTAGGGCTAGTCATAGGGTCATTATGTATCGAGAACGATTGACAGCTCGTACACAGTGTGATTTAATAGAGTATTGGGCAAAGTCATCAGGAATGGACTAACAAACATAATACGGGTATTTCCGACTCAGACATGTTTGATCCCCTTGTAGAATGACTTACAAAAGTTCTGTTTTTCATTCCAACTGAAAGTTTAAATAGATTGGGAAGTGTAAAAGTGGACAGTTGGTGAGTTGATGTATTGAATACCATGCCATAATCAACATCAGAAAGAAAAGATACAAGAGGAAATATGTTTTTAGCAAAAATAATTTTATTTGCATTTTACCCAGCAAAGCACACCATTTTAGAAAGAAAAAGTTTAGTTCTTGTCTCTGGTTGTGATTATTTCAGTTCCTATCCAACATCACATATTCTCAAAAAACTCAATTCATAAAAATATTTTTGTGAAGATTAAAAAAAAAAAAAATCAGTTATTTATTCAGGAAAGGCACAAGGAATGAACAGGCAGTGGTATAATGACAAAACTTGACTTAAGAACATGTGGACTTAAAAACAAAACTGTTGATGCTTTTAAAAACACTAATCTGCATTTCATAAAAAAAATAAAATAATAATATTTGATAAGTGGTCATATTGAAATAAATTTCTGTATGATAAACAAATCAAAGCATCAATTATGATTGTAATATTCCTTTATCAGGTGCTTCTAAGAAAAATACAGACAAATGGAGGAACTAAGGCACTGATGAGTTGCTAAAAAAATATCAGACCACAAGCAGTCCTTCATGGACGAGTGCAGGGTTCATAATACTCAAGTCAGGTGTAGGGTGATTGTATTCGCAGTGCCCTCATAATTATCATCCAAATAAAAACAGCTATTCAAAAGCTCTCAATTTCTGTACCTTGTTGCTTTGGACGCTACAAATTCCTGTAGTAGCCACAGATTGTGAGATTTCATCATTCCTGATAAAAGTAAGAGTTTAAGCTGGAGCGGTGCTCTGTGACACTCAAGGAAGGGACACTTTAGCCCGTCGCAGCTTTATCCTCAGTTTAAAATATAGATACATGGATAGTAGACACATGGCAGAGAGAAGATACAGCAGGACACATAGGCTCACATCCAGTCTGGAGAATCCCACGGTGAGTAGGGACACCCAACGCTTGCTTTGGGGTCTGGGGTACGGCTCTATCCCAAGTCCACCACCGAGGTTCTCTTCCTGGCTTCCCAGGTCTTGCTTCACCCTCCAGCCTCTCTCAAACTGGAGGTCCTCCACATCATCTTGTTTTTGGAGACTTCTCCGCCGCACAATGCCTGACATGGCCGCAGCTTGAAGGGCTTTAGCTTTATAGTGCTGGTTGACAAAGGAGTCCAGGTCTATGATGTCTTCCTGGGGCTCTCGTAGTTTCAGGCCCACAATTTTCGGCTTGCGTTGGGATTGCGGCGGTTGTGCCACTGCATTGCTCTCTCCAGCTGCCACCATCCCCTCGAACTCAGTAGGGTACGGCTCACTAGCCTGTTCTTCCTCCTCCTCCTCTTCTTCCTGCTCTTCATCTTGGGGCTCTTCGGCTAGACTGGCAGAGCGGTTTTCGGGAACCTCTCTGGCTCTCCTCTCCGTCCCACGCCTGGTTTCTTTCTCCATCTGAGCAGCCATGAGTCGGTTTCTCTGCTGAATGAGGGCTTGGGTCTCATCTTGCAGGTAGTCATGCAAAATACGGTCAGAGGAAAAATAGTTTTGGAGGAAAGCCAGCACCACATCCTGGTTCCAGGTGTGCTCACCAGTCCTTTTTACACCATGGCAGCTAGGGCACAAGTCCGGAGATGGCCACTGAATCTTAGGGAAATGGGGATCCTCGCTAAGGTCTCCTGTGTGAAATATTGAGAGAAAAACAGTCATTAGGTGAATTTTATGAATGAATAGCCAAAGACTGGAGAAACTAAATCACTGTTATTCTCAAGTTGAGTTGATTGCTCAACCTACAACTGGAATTTGAGAGCAATTACTTTCCACACCATGTACAGTACTTGTGGTGTACATTTGTTGACATTTAAACAAAATAGGGTTAATGATAAAATAAATATGTCAAAGATGATGAGAATTTTAATTTTAATTGAATATCTTTCTTTACAATCAGCGTTTTAATGTATAGGTCCTGAAAAAAAAAAAAAAAAAAAAAAAAAAATCACAAATGACTTGCATCATTGACCCAATACTACTCAAATATCAACCATGGAATGCTGCAACTGTTTTGTGTAGGCCAAACTCTTAACGTAGAAACAAAACATTGTTTTGTTTGTTTGTGTGAGGGCCCTTCTATAATGTCATCGTGTATTGTTGTGCAATTGTGTCTCTTGCATGAGTTTTATTGTGAGTAACTGCATGAGTATGTGTGGATGGGCTCTGTGAGTGTGACAGGTCTAAAGATATGATCAATAGACCTGTGGGCTCTCCCAGTGGGAGGATCATGAAGATAATGGATGAGGCTGGGGTGGACAAGACACCCTCCATCCACGCGCACACACGGCTAGACACCAACCAACCTCTTCTCTTCACACCCCCTTTGAACATGCCACCATCTCCAAATTGAATATGAAAGCCGGCACCTTTGGGCTGCAGCTCTACCTCTAATGAATTACTATTTTTTCCCTTTAGATGTTTTGCTTCCCTCTCCCTCCCTCCCTCCCCCAAACGCCACCCCAGACGAAGGCATACGCTAATAAATTGCTTGTGGCTGATGTTGTGGGGCGGCCGGGACACTACAAGAGATGGCAGCAGCATTTGGTTTACATCCCTCCCCCCATCTATTCCGCAGATTAATCTGATGTATATATGCATGTGTGGACGTTCTCTGCATACTGCACTTTACATAAGAGATACATCAATTTTACTATGTGTCTACGGGAACCCAGGGGTCTTAATGCCTTGCTCTGTGACAGCACTCATATCTGGCCGTGATGTGATGCCATGCCTGTGAAGATCTCACTTTTAATCATAGAGGTCTTCAACACAGGGGTGACTTTAACTGTAGCACAGTTCATATTGATACAAAAGCTTACTGGGAGAGTGCATTAATATTCATGCATGTGAATAGAGAAGGAGCCATCACGCAGGACATTTACGGTGAGTTTGAGTGAATGTAAGTGCCGATGAGTGGGCAGGGCTACTGTGTATAGAAAAACATTAAGTTGGGAAGGGGGACAGATTACAGGGACTGTCTAAGTCTCTGTTGAATGCAAAACAAATAGATAGGATAATCCTATCCTTGGTATTTTCAAAAGAAATGTAGGACTGTTAGAAAGAGACAGAGAAAGAGATAGAATGTTCAGAATGACATACTTATATATGCAGTATACTATACATACTGTGCACAGAAATGATGCAGACTTTAGGCGTGCATGGAATGGATGACCCAACAGATCTACTGAATTCACCAAAATATGCTGCACCCCACAATGCCAAAATGGGACCAAAATATCATAGAGACTTGGGGGCTCTTTTAATTTGGGCCAGTAAGCAACTACCTCCAACACCATAGCACATCCTCTCAGCAATCGAATCGCAATCCCCTAGCAACCTGCTAAAAACCTTTATAACATAACACACTAGCAATCTCATGGCAATGTCCAGAAGTCACTAGCTTAGCAATGCGCTAAAAATATAACAGGAATACTTGACATCCAGATAGCACTGCCCTACAAACCACCCTGAAGTCCCTAGCAACCAGATAGGAATGCTCTAAAAACCCCTTAGAACACCATACAAAAGCAACTACATGGCAATCCCCTAGCAACTACTCAGAAGTCACTAGCATTGTGACATTTTAACATATTTTCATATCAGGTTAAATAATGAGTCTAGACATTTGTACACAAAATTGAACTAATAAATGCAATTGAACCATATTTACTTCTGAGAATACTGGACCCCACATGCCGAATTAGACAAGCAAAATAGTGAGGTCATACAGTTACTCATATTAAAAAAGTTTTAGTAGGCAGAATGCAGTATATGCTGCTCAGTATGCAGTTACAGTTTGCAGAAAATAAAGCAGCTTCCTGAATGGCTTCACAGTGATAAACTCTAGATGTTTCTGCCCTCGACAAGTGGCAGCAGCAGTGCTGGGCTAAGGCCTGTTGCTTGGGCCTTCGTGCCAGCTAAATTAATTGTGCAGCAGTGATACTAATAGGCCACTATTCATGCCTGGTTAGCTATGTGTGTGAGGTGGGAGGGAGCTACTAAAGAGGCACACTTTCATGAGGAGGGACTCTCTTGGGAAATGGGAGAGGAACAAAGGGTGTCGGAGGGTGGGAGGTGGAAAAGGAGGAGGTAAGAGTGCCACCCACCTCACACACGCACACACAGTGTTAAGCACTTGGGCCAAAAATTACAAAGCAGAGGAAGGCTTGATGCTGGCGGCGTGGCGTGTGCCACCTGCTGTCACAGGTGTCTAGGGAATAGAGGGCCGCGTGGCCATGGCAGGAGACACTGTTGCAGTATTAATTGTCAAGTGGTGGAACGACTCCCCCAGGGAAAGCAGAGAAAGTGAGACCTAATCAGCAGAAGTGACAGGGGACCCAGGGACACTGTAGAGTCATAGTGAGACACACAAGGGGGACTTTTGTCCAATTATTCATGACTCCATGTCTGGTTAAAGGGACGGACACTAAAGAGGCAGGAGAAATCAAAAGAGAACAAACAATTGAATTAACCAAGTTTGAAGAGGGGTAACTAACTCCCTTTATAGCCCTTATGGACAACAGCAATGTGAGTTGTCAAGTTGTCAGAGAGATAAGAACGATTTATTTATGAAATTGAGCTATATGTAGCCATCTTTGCCTTCATGTATACTGGGAAATTCTACTTTGAACTATGAAAAAAAATAAAAATAATTATATATATATATATATATATATATATATATATATATATATATATATATATATATATATATATATATATATATATATATATATGTGTTCCAGTCAGGATGGTGAATAACTACAGTATGACCAAATATGGAAAACAAAAGTAAAACAATTAAAACAACTAAATAAAACAGGTATCACTATTTTTTGTCAAATAGAAAACTATATGGGGAGCAACAGAAGATGTGAGAAAAAGGGATGAATGTAATTGGAGAGAGAGAGAAATGGAAAGAGAGAAGGATGGAGGAGAACAGGACAGCTGGTGTCTGCCCAGAGGATCGCCGAATTAAAGGGATTTAAGGGGAAGAAGCTGCACTGGTGCTCTGGAGAGGGAAAATCCACCCAGTTGTGAACTGACTTCATACATCCACTAAAATCACCTTAGGACCAGAACTTTAAGTCATTGCAAATATGGCTTATGTGAAGATTGTTCTAAGAAAAGTCTAGCATCATTTGTTGCAAAATTAATATTTTGCTATCTAATGCAATGAAATTCATTTTTAAGTGTGGCATTTTCATTTTTAAGTGTCCAAATAGCTTACTTATACTGTAACATTTACACTTTCCAGTTGTTAACACTGAAAATACTGACCTGCCAGTCGGTTGTTGACCCGATTGTGGCGAGTCCACAGCCAGAGGACAGCGGCAGACAGCGAGGCCACATGATTCAAGCTCTCCTTGGCCATACCCTCAAAGTGAGTTGCACAAGGCCTGCACCCGAAGAAACTGCTGACGTACCCTCTCATTGCCTGCAACACTTCCTGAGGATCTGTGATCGAGATATTGAAAGATAAAAAAGGGAAAATAAAGAGAAAAAAATGTAACGTGTCATTGCAAGAAAAGGATCACTGCAAATTTTGCCAACATTAAATAATATCATAAATATATATTATATTTGGGATAATGTACAATTTTGTCCACACTAATCCTTGCACAGCTATTCTCTTAAACACAACACATTCTGAAGACAAGTCATCACAGGCAACAGAAGACAGGTCAGGATTGTCGGTGGGCTAGTTACTGTTGTGTTTAGTGCACTGGGCCTTCTTCCTTCCTCTGTTTAGCTGGTGGACACAGTCATAATCCAGAGCACTGACAGTGGACAGATGGAAACCCCGTCCCTGTCCTCCCATCTGCAGGTTATGTGACCCCCTTCCACTCGTGCACACAAACACAAACATGCATCCACACGCACCCCCTCCTCTCCTCTTCCGCCCACTGTAAGCTGCTGGATTAAGTGTGAGTGGAGAAGCCGTGTTCACCGGGTCTTATATTAACCCTTGCAAGTCCAATAATCCAACCAAATCCCTCTCTTTTACCTACACAATTACTATTCCAGCTGCAAAACAAGGCCCAAGAAAAACAGCGACATACTGGTTTCCTGGAATGTGACACTCTGGTGTGTATCATGTGAGGTGAAGTTGGATTTTTTAACAAAATGCACAATAAACAATCTTGAGGAAGGCCCCCCCCCAAATGCACCAACTGCCACACACAGAACCAATACAGATGCATGTTGGCCCTCTTCACACAATACACAGGCCTCATCCATCTCAAAATGGCCTTGGAGGTTGTGACACAGGAAGAATGATGGTAGACTTTGAGTGAGAGGTCACTAAAAAAAGGCCAAGATGAGCACTTGGGCATACAGAACTTGGCCGAGCTTCATTAGACCACTGGGAGTCATTTACATGAAACAAAGATATTTAAGTTCTAAGAACTTTAGCAGTTAAGGCACTTACAATGGAAGTGAACAAATGTTTAATATACACTAAAGTATAGACAGAAGACATAAACAGTATACGTGTTGAGTTGATTTTAGAGTGACAAATTCTGGGATTTACCAGCATTATATTAATGGGTTTGCCAACAGTACGTCATCATGCAACTTTACACAGATAAGGTTAGCAAGAAATGTTATCGCACTAAAATCACGTAAACATATACTGTATTTTAACATCTAATCGCTATACTTTTGAAACAGTGAGTATTTAAACATTTACAGACTGACCCCATTCACTTTCATTGTAAATGTGTTACTGTAACTGCAATTTTTCAGAGTCAAAATAATTTTTTGTGGTAATCAAAATTATGCCACAAATGCTGTTGAATGAGCTTATCTTGTTTTGAACCTGGAATATTCCTTTAACCTTGTGTGATGCGGTGACCACCTGTGGACTTGTATTTTGGCTTTGCTATATGCAACGCATAATTTTAATTGATTTAAAATGACTGAATACTGTTCACAACACTCTAGACTGTCATTTAAGGGTTAAATTTCTTCCGCCAAGAGTCACGTGACACCAGCATGGCGTTGATTTCTGTGATTTCACATTGGGAATCAATGGGTTCATCCAAAAGCTGAAAAATTTTGCTTTCAGAGATTTTATATGGAGTTAGGATGAAAATAAGGTGCATTTCGAACTGTTCTGTGACCAGTGCAGAGAGACAGCATACTGGAGGTTAATTCTTTCACTGAATAGGGAGCAAGGGACATCCTATAGTGCATTCACTCCTAAAATCTGACCAAAAGTTCAGTTTGAGGCAGCAGATGATGTTTGGACCACATGGGATAACAGTCATCAGTACATAGGTTCAGAATGTCAAGATTTGCAGTGATTGGATGATGCTGGCTATTACTTTAAATAATAGTTATTTATTCAGCTTTATAGAAAACTGTAAGATGTGAGTAACGTCTCAAAAAGATGAATAACCAACACTCCTGGAAACATAAACAATTTGACATTCTATAGCTTGATATTATTAAAAATATCACAACTTATTCCCGCTGTCCACATATGTGGACAACAATTTTTAGGAAAACTATTTGCTCTAGAATTATTATTATTATTTTTTGCTTGTTTAATAGCTACTACTTTGTTACATATCAAAAAGGGAAATGGAAAATGCACACAGCAGTCATGCTCGGGTCGCAGGTGTTAATGATGTTTCATTGATTTTGAAAATGCAAAACGATGTGAACTTTTCAGCGAAAACTCATTATTTAGGCATATTTCTTTTCTGAACATCCAATCGTTCATCAACTATTTTCAAGTCAATCTGAAATCAGAATTGAGCCTGTTTGTTCTTGGTCTTATTGTACACGATTCCTAAGTGCACATTATTCAAAAGTTTGTCTTCGCAATCTATTATCAAAATGTAACAAATTTCTCCACATCTGAAATGTTTTTCTTTTCGGCTGACAACACCAAGGCCACTTTAATTTCAACCAATAGGTGCCAGTACACTACGATTGACTGCAAACTCTGGTATGGAACGGTCACTTTTCAAGAGCCAATCATTTACAGATGGATAAAATGTATATTTTTTTTCCCTTGTTGAACATCCTGAAATACATCACAATACATAAGTAAAATGGCTTGCGAACACTGGTTCATGTTGACTTTAATATGTTGATGGTGTACTGTAGTGTTTAAAGACTAGTAAAGACTAGATGCTAGCAACCGGAAGTTTGTAGGTTCGAGCCCCACAAGAGACAATCCATTAACCATCACCATTGTTCATCAATGCACTTAACCCCTTGGGAATTATCGCTGTAATAAGTGGGCTTAAGATAACAGCTTCAGCTAAAAATGTCTACTTATTTACTAATTACAATTTTCACTCAGAAGGGAACATTGAGACATGGACAGTATTTACAAAATGACTATATTGTGTTCAAGTGGGGGCAGCGTACTGTACCTGAGCCACCTGTCTCTTTAGCCTCCACAGTGAGCACATGGAAGAGGGTCCACATGGAACAAGGATATCCACGGTATCTGGCTTGAGATCCCTGGCAGCCCACCCACCGTTCACCCTCAGGCAACACTGCATCACTTGTCTAAAAACAGACGCACCAACATAGTCTCAGTGGGCTTGTGTTCAGATGACAAGAATCAATGTAAATCAATTTCAATTCTCTTTTCAGCCACTTTATCACTCAAATGAAGTGATGTAGGTGCTGTGCTTAAAGCAGGTATGACTGTTAAAGGGAATACAATCTCTTAAGGGATAATTTTCAGTCATATTACACTTCATTCATTAGTATAAACCCATTTCAAATAGCATTAAAATATATTATCGTTTGGTATGAGTCCAGTTCTTCAATTAGTCGGTTTCCTGTATCTGACTTACAGACCCAATCTCAGTGTCCACACTGACAGAGTCACTCAGCAGTTGATTGGTGGGTGTGTCTATAAGATGCAATGATCTTGATGACACAAGCTCATTTCCTTACAGGATTCCATCCTACTTCCTCATTGATTCATTGATTGAGTGGCTAAAAGCTAATGATGCCACTAACTACTCCAGAGTGTGTTTGTGTGTGTGTAGGCATGTGAGCCCCTGCATAATGACAATCTCATATAGTCTTATTAAGTAAACAGCCCTTTGTGGTATATTTACATGAAACATGGGAATTTGTTCTCATGCATGATTTATAAAGCAACACTTGAGGTTAAATGGCAAAGTGTGGCATGCTGCCAGTTTAAAGCAAGCAGTGCCTGTTCCATACAAACAATATATATATTTTAATACATTTAAATGACAGTGTCTGACCCCCTGACCCAAGTCTAACAGGAGAAATGTTTTTGTCAAAGAAGTATTGACATATTTATGTGTAGGTACCCTTTTAAATAAATACGACTAGTTCTTGGTTGTATCAAATGTCTGGGTGATATAATATCTCCTATTTGTTTAAGAAGAGAAATGAAAACAAAATCTTTGAATACTGAGATGCATCTGCTCAGGTACGATCTGATACTGTATTCACTAACCTGCACTGTGTTGTCCAGTATATTTCTAAAATCGCTGTATTTGATCTCTGTTCCCTCCTGTTCTCGTAACCAGATGTCCACAGTCTTTAATGCGCTCTTTACAGATGGACGACCTGGGAAATGCTACAAAAACAAAACAAGCACATAATCAAACACTTTTTTATATTTTTTTTTTTCAAATTTTTGGGCTCTGACAAGAATTGATTAACCTCTCGATGGTCAATATTATAATGTAATAAAAAAAAAATATATTCATTAAACATTATATTTACAAATAATACTGTATATTAGGTTTTTAATATGTCATATATATATATATATATATATATATATATATATACACAAGCTGTATATAAAATATATTTAATATACACTTGTGGCCAAAAGTTTGGAATAATTTACAGATTTTGCCCTTACGGAAAGAGATTCGTACTTTTATTCACCAAAGTGGCATTCAACTGATCACAATTTATAGTCAGGACATTAATAACGTGAGCAAGTACTATTACATTTTGAAAAAATACTTCAAAGGGTTCTCATCAAAAAATCCCCCATGTGCAGCAATGACAGCTTTGCAGATCCTTGGCATTCTAGCCGTCAGTTTGTCCAGATACTCAGGTGACATTTCACCCCACACTTCCTGTAGCACTTGCCATAGATGTGACTGTCTTGTTGGGCACTTCTCACACACCTTAAAGTCCTGCTCAATGGGGTTAAGATCCATAACACTCTTTTCCAATTATCTGTTGTCCAATGTCTGTTTCTTTGCCCACTCTGACCTTTTTTGTTTTTCTGTTGCAAAAGTGGCTTTTTCTTTGCAACTCTTCCCATAAGGCCTGCACTCCTGAGTATTCTCTTTACTGTTGTACATGAAACTTGTGTTGAGTGGGTACAATTCAATGAAGCTGTCAGTTGAGGACATATGAGGCATCTATTTCTCAAACTAGAGACTCTGATGTACTTATCCTCGTTTAGTTGTACATCAGGCCTATCACATCTCTTTCTGTCCTTGTTAGAGCCAGTTGTCCTTTGTCTTTGACATTTTCTTGTTCTTTTTTTTGCCATTTTGTTTTTTACCTAATATTGACCTTAAGACATGCCAGTCTATTGCATGCTGTAGCAACTCAAAAACAAACACAAAGACAAAGTTAAGCTTCATTTAATAACCCAAATTCAACTGTGTTTGATATAATGGAAATTGATATTCTGGTACCAAATTAGCATGCTTACTCAAGAATAAGGTGTTTGAGTGATGGCTGCTGGAAATCGGGCCTGTCTAGATTTGATAAAAAATGACTTTTTTCAAATAGTTATGGTGCTGTTTTTTTAAATCATTAACGTCCTGACTATACTTTGTGATCAGTTGAATGCCACTTTATTGAATTTAAATACCAATTTCCTCCCAAGACAGCAAAATCCGTACATTGTTGTGTGTGTTTGTGTGCATGTGCGTGCGTGTGTAAAACTAGACCCCACACAGAACAAAACATTAAAACATTTTTTTAAATAAATGTTCATTCCATTCAAGCTGATGCTTCCGAGACTATCAAAAACCATTCTTACAATTTAGACAAAATATAATCTGTGTTGGCCAGCTAGGTAACATTACCCAGGCAACATATTAATTAAACAAAAGAAACAACAATACTGTTTAATACATTGCAGAAAACGAAATGTTTTAGTTTGCAAGGCAATAAAACATATATTATCTACAAATGTAAAATGTAGTTGCAACACAGCACATGACCAACAAGGTAAGTGACAGTTCCATCAACTGGACCAAAACTCCAAAGGCCATACTTACTGTTAAGCCCTGTAAAAATAATCATAATGTTCTTCATAATCATCCCTGTTCTCTCTGAACTACTGGAACAGAACTAGTAAAACCAGGAATCAAACAACTTTTAAAACACAGCAAAATGTCATTGAACATCTTGATCTTTCTCTCCTTCATGCAGTCTTCACCCAAGGTACTCCATTGTACCTTTGTTACTGTCAACAAACAGGAAGAAGTAAAAGAGAATACAAAAGGACAGCAGTAGCAGTGGCCATTTATCACTCTGGTGGCAGAGAGCTATCAACCAGTGAGAGACATTACAGATACACTCAGCTGAGTCTGGAGTGTAAAGTCAACTCTGACCAGAGTACATTACCTGTAGAACACGTTTACTGTTTCAAAGAGAGCTGAACTATACTGGCCCAATGTCTCCACTCAAATGAAAAAAAAAATACACTTATTTTAAGATACATTATCTTAAAGCAAGTCTAAATATCTTACATGTTGCTTCTCAAGTAAATAAACTCAGCAAAAAAAGAAATGTCCCTTTTTCAGGGCACTGTATTTAAAAGATAATTTTGTAAAAACCCAAATAACTTTACAGATCTTTATTGTAAAGGGTTTAAACAATGTTTTCCATGCTTGTTCAATGAACCATAAAAATTATTGAACATGCACCTGTGGAATGCATTAAGATAATAACAGCTTACAAATGGTAGGCAATTAAGGTCAATG
Organism: Moxostoma hubbsi; assembly: GCA_032164185.1. Taxonomy (NCBI): domain Eukaryota; kingdom Metazoa; phylum Chordata; class Actinopteri; order Cypriniformes; family Catostomidae; genus Moxostoma; species Moxostoma hubbsi. Next base: position 6,095,669 of record JAVLUX010000117.1, read on the forward strand.
TTATAAAAACATAGGACACTAAAGAGACCTTTCTACTGACTCAGAAAAACACCAAAAGAAAGATATCCAGGGTCCCTGCTCAATGGAGGCATGAGGACTGTAGATGTTGCCAGGGCAATAAATTGCAATGTTTGTACTGTGAGACGCCTAAGACAGAGCTACAGGGAGACAGGAAGGACAGTGGCAGATCACGTGTAACAACACCTGCACATGATTGGTACATCCGAATATCACACATGCGGGACAGGATGGCAACAACAACTGCCCAAGTTACACCAGGAATGCACAATCCCTCCATCAGTGTTCAGACTGTCTGCAATAGGCTGAGAGAGGCTGAACTGAGAGCTAATAGGCCTATTGTAAGGCAGGTCCTTACCAGACCTCACCAGCAACAATGTTGCCTATGGGCACAAACCAACCTTCGCTGGACAAGACAGGACTTGCAAAAAGTGCTCTTTACTGACGAGTCGCAGATTTGTCTCACCAGGGGTGATGTTTGGACTTGTGTTTATAGGCGAAGGAATGCAAACTGAGGCCTGTACTCTGGAGTGGTATCAATTTGGAAGTGGAGGGTCCATCATGGTCTGGGGTGATGTTTCATAGTATCATCAGACTGAGCTTGTTGTCAATGCAGGCAAAATCAACATTGTGCATTACAGGGAAGACATCCCCTCCCTCATGTGGTACCCTTCCTGTAGGCTCATCCTGTCATGACCCCCAAGCATGACAATGCCACCAGCCATACTGCTCGTTCTGTGCATGATTTCCTGCAAGACAGGAATGTCAGTGTTCTGCCATGGCCAGAGAAGAGCCCAGATCTCAATCCCATTGAGCACGTCTGGGACTGGTTGGATCGGAGGGTGAAGGCTAGGGCCATTCCCCCAGAAATGTCTGGGAACTTTAAGTGCCTTGGTGGAAGAGTGGGGTAACATCTCACAGCAATAACTGGCAAATCTGGTGCAGTCCATTAGGAGGAGATGCATTGCAGTAATTATTGCACCGAATACTGTTACTTTTGATCTCCCCTCCCCCCCTTGTTCAGGGACACATTTTTCAATTTCTGTTAGTCACATGTATGTGAAACTTGTTCATTTTGTCTTTTTATGTCTTAGTTGTTGAATCTTGTTATGGCCATACAAATATTTACACACGTTAAGTTTGCTGAAAATTAATTTTTTGGACATTTATTTTTTTGCTGAGTTTATATCTTGTTTTAAGTATTTTTAGATAAGTTTAAAAATGGAAAACAAGACAAAAACACTTGATAACAATAGGATTTTTTGCAGTGAATTTCTTTACTGAATTAAACTTGATAAAAAGTATTTTTTGCACTTTAATTCAGTGAATGTAATTTAGAGGTATTTTTAAAAGATAATTTTGTCCTCTTTCTTGTTAGTAAACACGTTTTATACAACCTTTTAAGTCGGGGCACAAGCTGAATAATCGGTTAAGAGCTAATGCCTAATCGTCAAATAGACGTTCTAATAATCGTTAGCTTAATTGATTATGAAAACAATAGTTAGTTGCAGCCCTAGAAGCACTGGTCTAAAAGCTTGACATAATTTTCTGGAATTTTCTGGTATATTCAAAAATGAGTGACGATTATAAAATGTAATTAAATGTTTTTATGTTATAAAAAATATACATTAAAATGTGAAATTAAAATGTGAAATTAAAATGCAGATTTAATAGTGTTATAGAGTGCGTGAGTGAATGTGTGTGTTTGTGCATGCGCGCGTGCGTGTATGCATGCTTTGGGAACTCAGTGAAGTAATGACCAGCACGAGCGGTGTGCCATGAGGCAATGGACTGATTCAATAGCCCTGGATGGATGCCAGTGCTGACCTTACAATTCTGTATCCCAGCTGGGGCCACAAAGCCAACACTAACACTTACTCTTTCCCCCATGAACACATCCACATAAGAGCAGGCCAGGGCCTGTGTGTGTGCTTGGGTGGAGGCCCCAGAAGGATCCCAGAGGTGCACCTTCCCTTGATTTGTACTCCTGCGTCTTTTCAATTTTCCAGTGGCCATCTGTTCGGCATGGTGCAGCCTTCTATTCATCACGCTCTAACAGGATCTCTATTAAAACGCAGCTCACTTAAAAAGGCCTAGCGGAGATTTACTTAACCCCAACGCCCCACTCCATTCTGATTTGTTTCCTTAATCTGGGAGATTCGGCAGTAGAGAACACAGCCAAGGCGAAAAGCTAATCAGAGCTGTACAGGTGGGAAAAGGAGAAAGTCTTTCCCTGTATGTGTGTGTGTCACTGAATAGATTTCTGTACTAGTATGGCCTCTAACTAGTGTGAAAAGCTCATTAACAGGCCTGAGTGTTGAAGAGGGTAATCTGGGATAGCTCAGACAAAAGGCATTGTTCAAAACTAGGTGAAAACTCTATTCATGATCCCTGCAATCAAAACAACAAGGGGGACCTGAATAACTCTTGAGGGTGCTGACATCTAGTAAACGAGGGGCAGAGAAATTACTATAGAAAAAGTTGTTATGCTCTGAGTACTTTTTAAGAGTTGTAAAGAAAAGAAAACGTTTACAGATTAAAATACTAATGGACTCAAATCTTGACATGATTATAGCCCATGAAATCAAAATTAGAGCTTTTGGACTTCAGCATATTAAGTAGACGAAAACAAAGCTCAGAGACATGGACTAGAGTATTCCTAAATGTTAAAAAAAAACAACTTAAAGCAGAATTACATGTTTATAATTTACAGTCTCTTCTAGGAAAATTTAATAAAGCTGGTTCTTTTTAATCTACGAGAAACACACAAAAGTGCAACCAGTGTAGCCGATTCTGGAAGTAATGATTTTCATGAATTGTAAATCAAAAAGCGCTTTCTCCTGAATTAGACTCTTATCAAACGTTTTGTGTGTGTGTGTGTGTGTATCAATAATGTGCTAAACCACAAATAATATCCTCATGTCCATCTTGAAATGAACTAGAACTGTCACTAAAATACTTAAAAGCCCATTAGACTTAAACCAGAATAGCTTTTGAACGGTTGTTGATATGATAATGTGCAGTTAAAGATAACATTCTGAGTTTTGTTTTAATCAGTTGTATTTTATAAAAATGAATTAATAAAATATCTTAATAAAAAATTATGTGTAAACACACCAACTGCAAGAATCTATTTTGTGTGTGTGTGTGTGTGTGTATATATATATATACACTACCGTTCAAAAGTTTGGGGTCACTTACTCATTCTTTATTTATTTATTTATTTCACATTTTAGAATAATAGTAGTCAGCAAAACTATGGAATAATAGAAATGGAAATATGGGAATTATTTTGTGACCAAAAAATCCAAAATAAATCCAAAACTATGTAATATTTTAGCATCTTCAAAGTAGTCACCCTTTGCCTAGATTTTGCAGACATGTACTCGTGACATTTTCTCAACCAACTTCTTGAGGAATCACCCCGGGATGCTTTTTAAACAGTATTGAAGGAGTTCCCATCTATGTTGGGCACTTATTGGCTTCTTTTCTTCATATTTTGATCCAAGTCATCCATTTCAAAAACTTTTTTTTTTTTTAGGAAATTTTAGATTTGTAATTAAATAAATGTATATGTTTTGGCAGAATAATATTTTGTCTACAAAGTTAATTTCAAACTTTTAAGCATACACCTTCAGATCAAAAGATTTTTAAGATCATGAGAAACATTTCAGACAAGTGACCCCAAACTTTTGAACGGTAGTGTATATATATATATATATATATATATATATATATATATATATATATAAATTATCTATTTGGTAATAATAATAATAATAATTAAAACAAAAATGTTCTGGTCTGGGGAAAATGTTTTCCTAAGTTACTATGAGTTTCATCATGGTTTGCGTTGTCTCATTTACATGTTGAGAGTAAGTTATTTTGAATTTTTAAAATAAAAATGATCTATTTGGTAATAATAATTAAAACAAAAATTTTCCTCAAAAGAACTACAATAACGGTGAATGGAACCATAAAAGGAATATTCTGGGTTCAATAGAAGCTCAATAGGCAGCATTTGTGGCATATTGTTGATAACTACAAAAAAAAAAATTACAAAATAGATACATAAATAAAATCAACTTGTCCCTCCTTTTCTTAAAATAATCTGGGTAACGGCGAGGCACTTACAGTATAACGGAAGTAAACGAGGAAATCTGAAAATGTTAAAATACTCACTGTTTCAAAAGTATAGCCAAAAGACAAACAATATGTGTGTTAACATGATTTTAGTGTGATAAAATCACTTATTAAACTTTTCTGTGTAAAGTTATAGTAAATTTTACAACTTCACTGCCATGTAACGCCATAAAACCTGTAGGGTACAACGGGGCTAAAGGCTCCGAAGGGTAAAAGGCTCTATTTATTTTATTTCCTCTCAAAAAACTAAATAGCAACAAAATTTTGACCTTGATACATTTTGTGATCAGAAAATAATGATATTTCCTTAAGGGGTGCCTTTAGCCCTGTTGTACCCTAATCCAGCAAAAACTATGAATTATTAACTTTACAGCTCAAATAATGCATGAGTTTTAACAGAAGAATGAATGTAAGTGCTTTCATAAAATGATTAGCTTCACATGTCTGCCTAATTTACTTCCATTGTAAGTGCCTCCCTGTAACATAATTTTTTTCTTTTTTAAAGAGGAGGGATGAGTTGAAATACATTTTAGTGGTCATCAAAATGATGCCACAATTGCTGATGGTTGAGCTTAACTTTAATACTGAATCTGTAAAATTCCTTTAAGGAACCAAAATTGTTAGGAGGAATTGGAACCAGAATCGTACATTTTTTTACAATTCCCATCCCTATTTATATGTAGCTTACTAAACGTTAGGTGGACAGAAGTTAGTTGGTATTTAATTGTACAGTGTAACCTGTAACCCTGTGCACATTACAATAAATAACTTAACTTGAATAAGATGGAATTATCATTATGTTAGAGTCTAAAGTGGTTTTTCCTTCACTATGAGATTTTTTCCTATGCACTCTGTGTATTGAAATATTGTGCCCTTAAGACTCAAACAAAAAATAGGTTAACATTTGCAGAAGACTGTATTTTCTTCTAAGTGCCAAGATATTCTAACTACGTTGCAAGAGTTTAACCAACAGTACTGTACATCACTGTCAATCATGACATTCTGTATAAGAGTATAAATAGCCTCTGCATATTCAATCCACCTAAGCAGTCATATAGATCACCAACCACAACAAACAGCTCTCTACAATCACTATCCTTACTGCTTCAGCCCCCCACTCTCCCTTCTTCCTCCCCTCCGGACCATGACAATCCACTTCACCCTAGCAATATGTCATCTCCAATCCGATTAGTATCAGCATTCGAGAAACCGCAGTGTCTTTCTCTCTCTGTGGAGGCAGAGATTCAAAAGGAAAGGCATCTGTTATCCTAGGCTTGAAGAAGACCCCCAATCTGTTATCTGATAACATGGGCTGATAACGCTGGCAGGTACTAGTTGTCCATCAGCTTCCTGCAAATTTCTAAAACTACTTGGTTTAGCAGGGACATCCAAAGTTTTTTTATGGAAAAAACGGAAAGAAGGAAATTCAGGGAACAGGAACTCGTGGTGTCCTTACATTCCATTATGCCTCTCTGCCATGAATAGTTGTTCATTTCGGTTAGTGGTTCTTAAGTGGTTTTGTTTAGGACCCATATTTTAAATTGGACATCAAGTAGTGACCCAACACAGTACGAAAATGGTTCAAATCAAACATTCAATGTATTAGTATTGCCACAAACTGCACCGGTCCAACAACAGGCAAATTTATGACATACAGGTTCAATAGGAAAATTGACAATTTGGGTGTCTAACCATCCCTTGAATTTCGATGGTTTCATAATGCATGTCACAACCATGTATATCCTTGTTGCAAGCAAATCCATTTTTAGGTCTAATATTGTCTGGGTGGATTTTTCATTAACCTAGTGTAGTTTAGTTCATGGTTTTGCATGTAACGCAAACTTTCCATCTTCTACCAAAAGACTTCAAACAGAAGAAAGAATTTGCGAGAAAATACCAGAGAGTTTGACGTCAACAAATAATTTGGGAAGTGGCATCTCCTTTTAAAAGTTGACGAAACTATTTGTTTCACTATCCTAACTACATACAATTATACATTTATTTGCATTTTACTATTTACATTTCAAATAGTTTCTCCTGCTGTTTGCAACCCTATTAGAACAGACCTGGCTACAACCTATTTTTGTGGCACAATCCACCAGTAAAGAATTTAGGCCATCTTTTCCCATGATAAAAGATGGAGTCACGACTAGGTCTGGAACTCAAATTACCTCCTAATTCCTTGTTTTATTCTCTCCCTCCTGCACGATGGGACGCCTATTTCAAGAAAGCAGGATAAAGACGGGTAATCCTAAAACCTCTTTGTTAAGCTCTCATGCCTCCAAGATCCACTCTTTTAATCCTGAAATACGGTACATGTTCTGATTCATACAAATCCGGATTGTGCTTCAAGCCACGATGTGTTAAGCAACAGCGCGACCGAGGAAAACGCACACACTTCAGTTTCTTCTAAACCTCCTCTAGATGAAAAAGACAACAAACAACGGCATAAAAAAACGAATTCGTTTTAAAATTGCTGCAACTATCTAGCAATTGTTATCATTTAATTTCATAGCTGATATGTTTGCAAACAGCACAGTTTAAAAATGAATTTATTCATTTAATAAGATTTTCTCTCATCTCATCTTCTTGGATAAAGGACAAGAAAATAGTAATTTTTAATCCTTGCATAAGACCTTTTTCATACAAATCTCTCAATGATGAGAGGTAGCATGCAGGACATAAAGAGTATACCAGACATGGAGGAGCGCAGCAATATTGAAATATTGGCCTTTAAACATCATTTTCAATTTTCATTTTTAATTTCCATAAATGGCACATATTATAATTCTGTACTATTTTGTCAAAATAAATAAAAGTACTCACTAAAAACATTGCAATGGATTATAAGAAAGATGGATGATTATTCATTTTTAAAATCTGCTATAGAGAAAAGCAAACTATTTGACTGAGATGTGGGATACAGCAAAATATTAGTGAATATGATTAAATTAATTAAATAGTGATTTTTTAGATGCAACTTCTTTTGAACGCTCAAGTGAAGGGAGCTCTAATGGCACAAGACACCAATACATTTTCTGACAAAAACGCATTTATTTTGCTACGTTTACAATTCTCATCCATACTGAAATGGCGTTTTCCTCCACCAAAAATGGAGACTTTCCAAAAAAACTCTGTAGTACCTTCCTAACATAATGGAAAAACATTATGTTAGTAAGGGGAAATCGAGTTGTCAGCCAAAAACATTAGTGTGGATGTGTCCTCAGTTTAATTTCTTTGGAAAGTCAGCAACAAAATCATTTATATTTTGCATTTGTTTCCCCACACGGTGAGCAGAGTAAAAGCTCAGGGTGTAAATGTCACCTGGGGCAGGAGAAATGAGGATGAGAGGACAGGTTTTGACATTCGTAGGATTATCCCATTACATCAGTCTGTCTGAGATCTAAGCATCTTAATCTGAAGTACCAAACCTGTAATCAACCTAACAATTTCTAGCACTCGAGACACAGTAAAGATCTTCCCTAGGTAGTATACGGAGGTAGGAAGGCATCAAGACACGTCTGAATTCAATTAATTCGTAGCATCCTATCTACTAAAATAGTAGGTTTTTGATTTTCGAAGGCATCATAGATGTATTCCATTTCAACCAAGAAAAAAGCATTGCAATATTTGCTTTTTACTTTATTTTAGATCATTAGACGTGATCTTATGGTGCCTTGGAAGCTGGTCTGAAAACAGTTTCCTTTCTAGGTACCTTCATACAAAAACACTGCCTGTTCAAGTAATACCCAAAAATGAAAATCCAGTCATTTAAATCACCCTCAATGTTGTTCAAAAACTGGAACACAAAAGGAGATGTAAGGCAGGATGACAGCATCAGTCACAATTGACTTTTATTGTATGGAAAAAAGATGCAATTAAAGTGAAAGGAGACGGAGACTAACATTATAACATGAGGGTGAGTGAATGATAACAGAATATAATTTTGGGGTAAACTATGCCTTTAAGTAAATGACTGGGCAGCTTCAGTTTCAGACCTAGCTTAAATGTGTGTTAATGTGTGTGCATGCAAGCTTGTTCCTCCTTGCCACCATTAATCTCTCAATGCTTTGCTTTAGTAAACAGTTCCTCTTAACCGAGTGTCAATTAATGCAGCCAGCATGTCTGTTTAACAAGGCAGCTCAAAAGAGCAGGCCAAAAACAGCAAGGACACTCTGAAGAGGCCATGCTAACATTGGAATACCAGAGGGAGCTGAGAATATTGACAAAGCAAACCACAGTTAATGGGAGGCCTGCCCAGGGCCCCCTCTGCTCTTCCAGGCATCTGCGTAAACCTTCCCCTGAGAGTCCTAAATAATCAGAGAGATTGGCAGTGCTATGGTGGACGGACACAAAGCCCAGTGAAAGGTCATTGTCCAAGACCTCATCGAAGAGATCCATGGCACGCATTCTCTACTGATACAGTAGATAATATAGAATGAGGAAAAAACGAGAGCATTTGTGGAAGAAAATTAGTGTGAAATATCCAGGTCAAATGTCAATTAAAAATCTAAAGAAATTTAAGCAATTGTACATTTGGAAAATAACCCAAAAATATCACAATGCCAAAAATATGAATGTACTAAAACAGGTTTATTTTTATTTAAACAAAATAGAATTGATTTTGAGGTGAAATATAACAAATGTCTTTGTGAGACCTACCCATTAAAAAAGTAACCAATGAATTAGGATGCAATGGAATAGTAAACCAATGAACATAAACAGCCAATCTTAACAGTTTAGAGCACTGAAAGTTTTACTTTACTTTTAAGATATTGGCAGTCAAAATCACTTTGATTTTCAAAATGTGGCAAAAACACTCATTTGAGTTGAATGAATTATTTGAAATTCTTCAACAGTCTTTTAAAAGGCACTTAAATATCCAGGATTTAATTTTTTACTAAAATGCAATACCATTCGCTAAAATGCATATGTGGGTCTATTTAATTATTTTTTTCCCACATTAAGTAATTTTTTCATCTGATATTCCAGGAATTCCTCAATTAAGCTGTCTTTGACCATAAGCATGTTGCTTTCACATATAATTTGCGTTGTTTTTTTTGTTGTTTTTTTTAGATTGAAAGGGGGTGTGTATTTATACACTTGGTTTACATATGTGGGTCAAAACAGATTTTTTTTAATGATGAAAATTCCCATCTGTTACCATACATATCATTATAATGTTCAGAATCAATATCCAATTGTATCCTGCATGTATTAGAAATACAGGTTGAATCAAAGTTCCTGTAACTCAAGCACTGTAGCAAAGGTCTATCAATGGCAAGATCAAGATTTCATGGTTTGATTCCCAGAGAACACATGCCCGGACAAAATCTTAACCTTGATTGCATTGTTGATTGAGTCCCTTTGGTTAAAAGCATCTGCCAAATTCATTACATGCAAAAGTACAAATCCATTCTAGATTGGAAAAGTTATGCATTTTGGGGTTAAGGAACTATTCTTGTTGGAGATTCACAACAAGAAATATATACTGTGAAAAGGTTTCAGCAAGAACCTTTCAAAACAGATGTATAATTTTTTTTGTCATCATTTCGGACACATTTTCACCCTGAAATAACCCAAATGGCTGTATGTAGTAGTACTTTTAAAAACCTGTTTAATCTCAGAGATCCAAAGGCTGACATTCTCTGTGCTAAGGGTTGTCTTGGATTGACGAAGAGTTCATTATATTCCCCTCTAGTGGTTTGCCATCTGAACTACACATGAGAAAAACTGCATAACTAATGGAGCTGCCATGAAATAAACGAATATGGGTGGGTATTGAATGTGCGTGTGTGTGTCTCACCTTAGCCAGTACAGATATGTACTTTCTGAGTGCAGTCAGATCATCTCCACTAATGCTGGTGTGAGCAGCCAGTTCTACACGTAAAGTGTAGTGTAATGCTGACTCCAGATCAGACATATACACACGTGTCCTATTAACACAAACAGAACACTTGGAATATCACTGCCATTAATTTGCACCATTAAAATCATGTGAAAATCATGAGAATATCATGAAAAGGTGTAAATGTTTTAATAAACAATTTATATTTACTTTATTTAATCGTTAAAAGCTTTTTGTATCCTTGGGGATACAAACATTTAAAAGGCTTAGGAGAGGAGCAATGAGTGAGTTGGTCAATTATTTTTGAAAAATATTGAAAAGGGGGTCCTTGCAAATACAGAGGGCATGCAACTTTGTAGATAAAGTCTGGCATCAACTCAGAATCTTTATCTAAACATAAAAAGGCAGCATTTATTGAGAAGGCAGCTGACCTTGTGGAAAAAGTTCCTATCTTTTCAATGTTATTTTCATGATTCCTACAAGCTATACAATTTAAAATAAAAGCATTATTTTAGATGAAAAACATGGAAATGTATTACAGTGCATCCGGAAAGTATTCACAGCACTTCACTTTTTCCACATTTTTGTTGTTACAGCCTTATTCCAAAATGCTACAAACAATACCCCATAATGACAACGTGAAAGAAGTTTATCTGAAATCTTTGCAAATGTATTAAATAAAAAAAAAAAAAAAAAAAAAAAAAAAGTCACATGTACACAAGTATTCACAGCCTTTGCTCAATACTTTGTTGAAGCACCTTTGGCACCAATTACAGCCTCAAGTCTTTTTGTGTATGATGCTTCAAGCTTGGCACACCTATTTCTGGGCAGTTTCTCCCATTCTTCTTTGCAGGACCTCTCAAGCTCCATCAGGTTGGATGGGGAGCATCAGTGCACAGCCATTTTCAGATCTCTCCAGAGATGTTCAATTGGTTTCAAGTCTGGGCTCTGGCTGGGCCACTCAAGGAAATTCACAGAGTTGTCCCGTAGCCACTCCTTTGTTATCTTGGCTGTGTGCTTAGGGTCATTGTCCTGTTGGAAGATGAACCTTCACCCCAGTCTGAGGTCCAGAGAGCTCTGGAGCAGGTTTTCATCAAGGATGTCTCTGTACATTGCTGCATTCATCTTTCCCTTGATCCTGACTAGTCTCCCAGCTCCTGCCACTGAAAAACATCCCCACAGCATGATGCTGCCACCACCATGCTTCAATGTAGGTATGGTATTGGCCAGGTGATGAGCGGTGCCTGGTTTCCTCCAGACATGACACTTGCCATTCAGGCCAAAGAGTTAAATCTTTTGTTTCATCTGACCAGAGAATTTTGTTTCTCATGGCCCGAGAGTCCTTCAGGTGCATTTTGGCAAACTCCAGATGGGCTGTCATGTGCCTTTTCCTAAGGAGTGGCTTCCATCTGGCCACTCTACCATACAGGCCTGATTGGTGGAGTGCTGCAGAGATGGTTGTTCTTCTGGAAGGTTCTCCTCTCTCCAAAGAGAAATGCTGGAGCTCTGTCAGAGTTACTATCAGGTTCTTGGTCACCTCCCTGACTAAGGCCCTTCTCCCTCGATTACTCAGTTTGGCCGGGCAACCAACTCTAGGAAGAGTCCTGGTGGTTCCAAACTTCTTCCATTTACGGATGATGGAGGCCACTGTGCTCATTGGGACCAACAATGCTGCAGAAATTTTTCTGAACCCTTCCCCAGATCTGTGCCTCGATAGAATCCTGTCTCGGAGGTCTACAGACAATTCATTGGACTTCATGTCTTGGTTTGTGCACTGACATGCACTGTTAACTGTGGGGCCTTATATAGACAGGTGTGTGCCTCTCCAAATCATGTCCAATCAACTGAATTTACCACAGGTGGACTCCAATCAAGTTGTAGAAACATCTCAAGGATGGTCAGTGAAAACAGGATGCGCCTGACCTCAATTTTGAGTGTCATGGCAAAGGCTGTGAATACTTATGTACATGTGATTTTTTTTTTTTTTTTTAATAGATTTGCAAAGATTTCAAACAAACTTTCACATTGTCAAAATGGGGTATTGTTTGCAGAATTTTGAGGAAAATAATAAATGTAATCAATTTTGGAATAAGGCTGCAACATAACAAAATGTGGAAAAAGTGAAAAGCGCTATGAATACTTTCCAGATTGACTGTATATGGGACCTAATGTGTTGGTAAATAACAATTAATTAATTTTCAGAGGTACCTTTATATGCTTGCATTGTTATAGCAAACATTGTTACATTTTATAGATACATACAACTTTGACTATTATGTTGTAATGTACAGAGATGCTCAAAAGACACTTGTGAAAATACTTTTTTTCTTTTTAAAATGTATTAAATTATCAGAATGGCAATTAGTAGTTTAATAATTAAAAAATTACACAAGTTTCTGAAAATGTGTCCCTCCTTTTGCTTTAATGACAGCATGCACTAGAACTGACATGGACTTCACAAGTTTGTGCAAAACCAGATGATCCATGTTATCCCAGATGATTTGAGAATGTTCCAAAGAGCCTCTAGTGAGCTTCAATGGAAGTAAAGAAATCTGATCTTTTGTATAAAGGAGTTAACATGGTAAAAGTCACAAATTTGCTTATTTAAGACAAGAATCTTAAGTACAGAAACTTACATTTGTCTTATAACATCATAATGACATTAATATCAAGTAATACTTTTTTTTTTTTTTTTTTTTACTCCCAAAACGTCTATTTTCATGTTTAAATTGCATTGATTAATGTGGATCAGACTTTTAAACCCCAATGTACTGTGTGTTTATGAGTAAAGTATCAGGTGTGAAAATTAATAGTTTTGAGGCTTAAAGGTTAATAACACCAGTTTGTGAGCACTAACTTGTTAAACGGCCTCCACTCCTCTTGAGTTAAGTTCTTGATAAGATCATTGATGGGAATCTGGGGCTTGCCTGTCCGCACTACCCCTGGCAGCCTCTGGAGAGCATACGAGTAGAAGGTGCGTGCTTCTTTTAGTCTGAGAGGGGAAGAGAATGCTAAATGAGGGCTGAGCAAACTAAACATGACATCAACTATGTGACAAAATAATTTGGATTAGTTGTCATGGCTACCAGACCTTTGAAGAGCTCAGAGTCCATGTTTATAGAGCTGCTACTTGTTGAATCAGTTAAATTTGGAATCAGAGTTAATGTAAGAGGTAGGGTTAAGGTTACAGTTTGGATAAGGGAAATATAGCAAGTTAGGGAAAACATTTTATAATACATTAGATTTGTAACTTGTAACAGACCAATACATTGGCCAGGTCACTTAATACACTGAAAAAAAAAAAATGTGTTGGATTTACTTAAAATTTACATGTAGCATTTTTTGCATCACACTTTTTAAGTAAATTCAACTTATGGTCATTTTAGGTCCACAAAACTAAAAAAAACTGTTGGATATACACAAATGTATAAGTTCATTCAACTTCATTTACTTAAAAATGTATGTCACACTAATAGATTTAGCAATTAGTAGCAAGTTGTTTCAAATTAAAATGTATATCACTGTATCTAATTAATTTACTTGTCTATAAAGAAAATAATAACTGTGGTCAGGAATTAAACTTGATTCCCCAAAGAAGTGCACATAAAGCTGCACTTCAGCTATGCACATTCACATGCGCAGGGAAAAATGACATGGACTAAACAGGATCTAAGTCAATCACTTACGGAACACTAATCACCCTAATGGCGACTTTCCATGAAACAGCTATTTACAGTAAAACAACACCAGCACCATAATTCTAAAGTAAATGTGTTTTCATTTCATATCAGGAATTTTGTGTATATCTTTTATATGGTCTTAAATATATTGGCATCATATCAGCCACCCTACTATATACATTTCAGCATTGATCTCTTAGCCATTGAAAAAACAATATTGGCCAATTTTAATTGCAACTATAACAATTATTAAGTTGGATGTTTGTTTTAAGTTTTTGAAATAATAATTAGGAGAAAACCATAATTTCAGTTGCATGAACACCTCAGATTCTTGACACTCTAATTTAAAATCTTTTTTTATAATTTCAGGAATGAAGTAGCTTTACAAAAAAAATACTTTCCTACAAGAAGATTAAATGTGTGTCTAGGAATGCAGTTTTATCATGTGCTCATGGCTGATCTGATAATCTTGCTCACTCCCTGGTCTCACTTATAATTCTCTCTTTTGGTCCCTTCGCCACTATCATTAATTTTGTTTCCATTTTCACATTAACAGATGTTGGGTGTAGCATGCTGATGAGATGCCATCTGATCATTACCCTCTCCACTAACCCTGGCAATCAAACAATAAACGGCACTGTGCATTCCTGAGTCTCCAGCGCAAGAGGACGTACAGTCCCTCATCTACACAGGCTTCAATCACCCCTAACTGGGGAGCTGGTGAAAAATGAAAAGGGGGTGATGCTTGGGATCCCCTGGGTCCGGCGGCACGCTTCTGAGACCTTGGCGACTTGTTCACCCAGAGAGATTGTGGTGATAGTGTGTGTGTGTTTATGTGTTTGTTCATGCTACCCGAGATCAATCACGCATTGAGACCTGACGGTGCGCCATCTGTTGCTTTGCAGAGCAGGGACTGATTGGCAGGTGAAACACAGAAAAGGAGCACTATTGTATTGATTTAGAAGATTAAAACCCCCCTCAACACACACACACTGAACTGAACCAACATAAACCCACCATAAATCATTTCTCTTTTGCGTTTGGCATCTAAAGGGCCCCCACACCTATGCCAAGTTATTTTTCTCAAATAAGCACAAAGCAAAAAAAACAAAAAAAACTCTTATTTATGCCCCTGGTTAGAAATGATTATAATAGTGCTGTGATTTTGAATAATTGCATACATTAAAATTCTGTTGTTTCATTAACTCGACCAGATGTTTTGGGGTTCTGTAGAAATGGCTAATGATCATGAAACTGAGGAGATGGATTCAAGCAAAAGGCTAAATGCTCAAAGGAATAGGTTGCCCAAAAATGAAACTTCTCTCATCATTTATTCATCCTCATACCATCCCAGATGTGGATGACTTTCTTTCTTCTGTTTAACACATATGGAGGATTTTTAGAATTATTTCTAAGCTCTGTAGGCCCATACAATGGAAGTCAACGGAGTCCAAAACTTTAAAGCTCCAAATTAAATAAAGGCGACATAAAAGTAATCCATAAGGCTTGTTGGAAACTCTCAGAGAAGACCAGGAGACTCGGGTAAACCTTCAGCAGGATTTTTTATTGTAGAATTTGGAGAATCCGTCAGTGCTGTCTCACGCT
This sequence comes from Moxostoma hubbsi, assembly GCA_032164185.1. NCBI lineage: Eukaryota > Metazoa > Chordata > Actinopteri > Cypriniformes > Catostomidae > Moxostoma > Moxostoma hubbsi. The sequence goes on from JAVLUX010000117.1 coordinate 6,110,963, forward strand.
GCAGTCATCAAGTCTAACTTAGGAAGGCATACATTGTATTTTAGGCATTCAGGAGGCAGTATTTCCAAGTGATTATAAAGCATTTCAGGTGAAACCAAAACATCCAATGGGTGAAGACTCTGAATTCTTCTAGCCCTAATTCAATTAGCATAACTATATCAAACAGATGACATTATCATAGAAATAAGGAAGGGTCCACACCTATGGCAACACATTTACATTTGACTCAAAAATTTATTGAATCAAGAACAATGTCCACCGATGTCACAGAATAAGCCTGTGGCAGAACAGCCATCACAGACTAAAGGTTATAGCCCGAGTTAGCATGAGAAACAAGTTTTTATTCACATGCACGCTTATTCAAGTGGACAAACAGGATGTGTAGCTGATCTCACAGAATCACGATACCAAATACTTTGAAAACCCAATACAATGCACATCGTTTTAGTTTTTCACGTGATGCTATATGAAAGACAGTAGACCTCCTGATCTTAGTTACACTATAATTTGCAATCTCCAGTGATAACCTTCATGTCTTTAGAAGCGATATGAAAGGTGTGGATGAGAAACAGATTAATATTTAAGTCCTTTTTCCTATAAATTCTCCTCTCTGCCCAGTAGATGGCAATATGCATGATGAATGGGAATAGCCAAAAACAGAAAATAAGAACTCTTAGGAGAAAAGAGCACTTAAGAGGGCTGTGATTTATAGGAAAAAAGGACTTAAATTTGTATCTGTTTCTCACCAACACATATCGTTTCGCTTCTGAAAATAAGGATTTTTACCAATGGAGTCGTATTAATTACTTTTATGCTTCCTTTATATGCTTTTTGAGGTTCAAAATTTTAGACACTGTTGACTTGCATTGTATGGACCTACAGAGCGGAGATGTTCTTCTAATAACCTTTGTTTGTGACATACACATCTGGGATAGCATGAGGGTAAGTAAATGATGAGATAACTTTCATGAGTGGGGTGAACTGTTCCTTTAATTAAGCTATAGCGGCACTAAATGGAATAACAAAAATACTTTTTCGCCTGTTTTATCATCCACAAGTAAAAAATCTTAGGTTTGGTTACTTAGAAAAATAATAACACAACTTTTCTCAACAAGCATCCTGATTTGAGGTATCATTCATGTCCGTAGCAAAAACATGTGAGAAAAGCTACGTGCAGAAGATTAATACCTTGGGTTAGGGTATTTTTCGAAATCCCTTACCCTAAGTATGAACAATAGTAATATTGATGTGTAGCATTTGTTGCCAAACAGGTAGTCTTGCCCCAAACTTATGCCACTGGTTGAGCAACAAATTGACATTTTGGACCGCTCCTAACATACTGAGCATGAAAGCACCACAGTGCATTATTGTTTACAATCTTAATGGACATCAACCAACGAACAGCTTACATACAGCTGTCCCTGCACATCTAAGTGGGACAGGAGTATTTCAGCATCAAAACATTTATACAAATTAACTTTAAACCACAATACATCGACAAAAAATATTCACAATAAATGGCCCCTTGTTGGACAATCAGATAAACACATTCTTCAGGCATTTATCTTTATCAGGCTTAATGCATGAGTCAGTGTCAAATGTAATCCTGAAAATTCCCATGAGATCATAGTGGCATTTGCAGTAGGCTTGTATTAAGGAAAGATTGAATGAGGTCTTGAGCACTTGACTTACACTTTGAGTCTAGAGATGCTTCCAGACGAATCAAACAGGTAACAGGAAGGAAAATCAGTCACACCAAACCAGGACACCAAACTCTCCTCGGTGTTCAAAACCCTGCGCACAGCTATGTTTTCATACTGTAACATATCCAGTGTCACCTAAAAAGTTGCCAAGATAACACATATGTAAGCCATACAAACAGGATCTCTGAATTTAATTAAATAGAAATAGTCTTAACTAAATAGAAATAGTCTTAATTAAATAGAAATTAGTTATACTGGAAATAACATTTTGTTACATAATAAAACGTACAACAATTTACAAAAGGATTGCAGATTTTCCAAAGACAGGAGTGTTGATTAGATTGAAATTAGATTATGGATAGTACAACCTTGTTAAATATTGATTGAATTTTAAGACATTAAGACATAAGATACAGTATCCTTGTGCAGGCTAATGATCTCACCTCTCTCCCCACAAATGAGTTTTTACTTTCAAACACAAGAGCGAGGTGCTTCACATTGTTGGTCTGAAAGAAATTGTCTATCTCTGCCTTGCTGTAGAAAGAAAATGTATTATATTAAAACAGGTTTCGATTCAGGACATGACCAACACCAGTGAATCAACAGCTCTTATATGTCATGAGCAAACACACACCTCAGCTCTGATGAATGTTTATGTCTCTGATGAGATTATGAAACCAATTTCTTTTTTCAGGGAGTAACAAAATCCCAAATTCGAAAATGCATTAATTTCACGCCGTTTACACCTTTCATCCACACTAGAACAATGCTTTCCTCCATTGAAAACTGAGCTTTTTTTAAAAAAAAACCTCTCCAGTATAAATTTACTTTGAACGATGTTTGGTCTCTCAGACAGCAAAAAGCCTTTTTCTTCTTTTTTTTTTCTTTTTTACACATTTCCTATAATGATTTGACAGATGACAAAACATGGGGGGAAAATTACGCAAACCAACATTATGGTGTGTCATTTTCCTTCCTTATTTGTGAACCTTTTGCATAGCAAACATTATTAAAAGCACACAAAACCCAAAAGCTCTCTGACAGTAATAAGCAAACAAGGCTATTTACATTAAAGAGCTCTCAGTGTGAATAAAAAAGAAGATATGCATTAAGAGAGTAGAAAGCTGTATGTAGTTCTAACCTAGCTGTCTCTAAAGGCGGGCAAGCGGGCGGCCAAGCCTCGTTGTGTGTCTCCAATTTCTCAATAATGTGGTGCCGAAGGCCTCTCACATCCCTTGGGAATCCTGCATGGACATTCAACATGCTTAAACATAAAGTTAGAAATGTCCTACACATCAGAGTTCTTGAAATAAGACACTGAGGATTGCACAATAAAGAAAAATTCAAACCCAATATTAACTCACAATATTCACACTTGGCACGCTGCTAGGCTGTGATCAACAATGCCGTTTGGTGTCACTGAAGTCAAACCTGGCACATCGTGTCTTGATGCACCACTTCAAAATACGACAGCCTGATCTCATGACAATTACATGATCACGGCCACTGGCCACATTTTTGCACACCAAAATTATAGTACATGCTGTAATACATGTTTGACTGCAGTTTCCAAGTGAAATTTCCTTGGGGGGCGCCAACAGCGAGTGAAATGTTGTTGTAATCAGACAAGGTTTTTTAGGTGAATTTAAGATGGTGGTTTTAATGAGTAAAACATACTTCCCTTACATAAAACTTTAGCCTAAACCAAACCAATAGTGTTCTTGAAGCACAGTGTTAACAAAACAGACAGACATACTAAACCTATACCTAAACCAAACCGATAGTGTTTTAAAAGCAAATGCCACATTAAAAGCAACTTTTTTTAAGCAACCACGTCATTTCATGCTGGTTCGATAAAACTGTTGTCACACGTGCCAGCTTGCAAGATTGACTGGTCTCGAACCACATACTTCCAAATCCAAAGACCAACACTCTATGAGCCATGACATAAGCTAATCACATTGTAATATGTTTGTAAATGTAGGCGGGTCTGAAATACAAGAGTCAAAACTTATTGTTTTCCAAATGATGCGTTATAGAAGTGTTTCAACATTATAAACATAGCAGTTTGTGAGTGAAAGAGTAAAAAATACGGGTTAATAAACTAATTATCAGCCGGTGTTGTACTCTTGATTAGTGAAAGTGAATAAAACAGTTGTTGTAGTGTTAATTTCACCAGGAAACTGTGGTGACACGTCGAACAAGTCAAGTAAAACTTTTAGTAATGTTCATTCTATGAGACTAGGTTGCAATATGAGTAATATTTTCAGAGAAAAATGACTGAAATTGCAGTCTGCTACTCACAAAAAGCTATTGAATAGCTTAAGAAGACTTGCAATATAGCGTCACAGTATTGTATATAGCAGCGTGTGCATTCTTATAAATGTCTCTATTTGTGTGCCATGGAAAAAGACAGTCATATAGATTTGAAACAATACAAGTGTGAGAAAACAATAACAGAAATGTCATTTTTGTTTGAAAATATTTCTATAAGACATGCTGGGAATGAAGACACATTTTTACCTCTGAGATCCTCCCCCATGGACTCACTGCTTGAGTAGGCAGGGAAGAACTAAGAAAGAGAAAGAGAGATCAGTAGCTGTGCTACCGGAGAACTTCACATCGGTTGTATGCTTGCAGAGCCCCATTGACAGCTTTAGTCAGCAGCTCTTCCCTTAAAATTAATCACAGCTGTGGAAGAGCCTCATTCCATCTCTTCACAACAATGACCACTTTATTTAAAAAGATTTAAACATGGAAAACTAGACTAATGGAATCCAGGCACAAAAACGTAAAACTGTGAAAGAACGGCAAGTGATGGATTTCAAGATGGTCGCATGACGGAAACTGATGATAGATTAGATAGGATGTAAAGGCTATGGCAACGGTTGGATATTTATGTTGAGAATCGGAAAAAGGACTGACAGATTCAGCATGTTCCACTGGCTTCAGCATAAACCATTAGTGAATGCACAGTTTATTCACAGTTGCACATGAATAAAACAGATTCATTTGTGTGAACAACTGCACAAGCTAAACTTTGCAATCTGAATGAATTCATGTAATGGGCATTATTTATTAAACACAAGCAAATCGTTTGTGAAATCTGTTTTAAGTATTATTCTGTTTAAAGCATTATAATGCATTTATGTTGCATTATAAATATGTGCATCCACACCTACTATACAAAGTTAAGATTCCATTGTGACATATTGAAATAGTACTATTAATCAAGCAATTATTAATCTTTGTTAATATTAGCTAAAATGTTAAATATTGTTCAGCTTTCATGGATATAACACTGATGTCTCAGAGGTCAAAGTATGCGTTTTTAAAGTGTTTTAGATGGTTTGCCCTCATCATGAAAGAGCATGTAATACAATGAGATTTTAGCACGAGAGTGAATCTGCACTGTGTATACACATGATTGTTAGATATTAAACTGAATATAATGCTGACATAATAATGTATGCTAATGGTTCTGATATTTGATAGTCCTGATAATGCCAAATGTCATGTCTGATTTCAACACTAAATTCATACCATGGCAAATATTATTTTAACTGGATAAGCATACACTACTGTTAAAATGTAGTTTTGAAGAGAGAAGAAGAAAAAAAAAAAAAAAAGTTTAGAAACATGTAATCATGACACTACCATATAAAAAAAATTACAATATTAATTTAAAATACTTAAAAATGAATGTAATCAGCAAATTAATCTAACATAATTATAAATTTTTCAGAGGAGCAGAATTATTAATATTTCCAATCTGGCATCACTATTGCCCTCAGCGGGGCTTAAGTCCCATTCCATCCTGATTGATCACTTAGCAATTTTTTTTAGGGATGTCCCGCTACTGATATTGGTATCGGGTCTGATACCACATTCATGTACTGGTACTCATTAAAATGCTCCGATACCAAAAAACAATACCATCTGACATACAAATGTCATTACGTAAACATTCAGCTCACAAATTAAAATCACGTTATGTCCTAGTGAGATTATTTAACCGCAAAAGCAGCGATTTAATGAGATAAATATATAGTCTGCATGTAATTCAAATGTGAGCATTTGTGAATATGTAGAAACAGTGTTATGCTGATGCCGGTTGTTCATAACTGTTAATGCTCCTCCTTGGCTCATACAGAGAAAACACTGTCATGAGCATCACGCTCTTTTTGTAGCAGATGACAGCAAACAGAGTGCAAATTCACATTGTGGTGTGAGGTACATCAGAGCACATACTTATATAATTAAATAGCAGCCTTTTGCAGTTTAATAATCACTTTGAGTCAAGTAGTGACTGGCTTTTCCAGACTGGGAAGCTGACATCATAACATATTCCAATTGAATTTCAACTGAACTTGGTCATCCCTATGCCCCACTTACTATGACGAATAGTGCTCTTGATGTGGGCACTCTGACAGGAGCATGACATTACTGTTTGGATGTTCCCATCACTAAAAGTCTTGTGATAGAGCCCTTTTTGAAAAAAATTGACTTTCTTACTTTTGTTAGGAACAACCTTTCAAGTGGCATCCCCTTCCTGAAGTGCCCTTCAAGGGCGCAAAAATGCCATTTGTAAAACTTCCTATTAGAGCTTCTTGGTCAAAACAACACAGAAACACTTCAAAATAAAAGCTCTGTCAAAATAAAGGTAAATTTAAAGGAAAGTTATTTAATATTCACTGTAATACTACTAACGCTAATGACAATGACAATAATAATAAATCAGTAAATTAAGCAGTATCTGTGATGCTCTGTTATGCAGCATTTTATTGGACAATATATAACTCCAATGTTGTGCTGTGAGGTTCTGAATATAAGCACTTCATTTGATAAAACATAATACACTATTATGTTGTAAATTGTTATATTTTAATTTGATTAAAGTTAAGGAATTAATTTATTTAAACACCATTTTGAAATAAACTGTTGATATGGGGCAAAAAAAAAAACAACAACATAAAAACAGGTATTGGACTCGCTCGCAATTGGTGAGTACCAAAAATGAAGTGTCGGTACTCGTTCTCAAAAAAATGGTATCGGGATAGCCCTAACACGTTTTGTTAAGTTACACAAGTAAATGAAAGGACCTTTTTTGCATATGTTCAAAAAGTAATAATTAAAATAATAAAATTGTTCAAACTTAACTTTCATGAGTCAGGCTTTATTTTAAAGTTTTGTGGGAGTATCAAATCGTGAATTTAGTACCGTGACTCGAATGCTTACGTCCTTTATCATTTCTGTTTTTTAAAAATCTAATTTTCAATAAAACAGAGGAAATAACTTTTATTGAATTACTCGAAGAAATAATTGAAAATTAATCGATTAACAAAATAATCGTTAGTTGTAACCCTAGTATATCTTAAAATTTACATTTACCAAGATTAATAAATACTGTAAAAGTATTGTTCATTGAAAGTTCATGTTAACTAATGTTAAAAAATGGAACCTTATTGTGAAGTGTTACAGAAAACTGTAGATATACAGAGAGAGTAGAGCTATGACAGTAATGTGGATGGCATAAGCCCATTTGGAAGAATTCGAGGAGACATGTTCAGATGAGTTGAAATCTCTGTGAAACTTATTGTAGATTTCAGTATACAGGGAAATCTGAGTACAGTTTGAGACATTGTTGGGATCTTTTCTAATACTCTAGAGGAGACACATGTGAGATGTGTAAGTAGGGTGTGTTCCTCAAGAGAAAAATCTGAGAAGCAGGTGTCAGCAGACTTAAGCAAATGTGGCAAGGCCTATTTGCTCTCCATTTCATCTAATTACTGTGTAGGAGAAACAACTGATATTTTAAAAGGCTCTCATTTGTTTTCCTTCAAAATCTACAGTAATATAAGTAAGTAAAATATTAACTAAAATATGAATGACTGGTCTTTTTATAACTGTTAGGGAAAAAGAAGTATAAATGACAACAATATTTCTATTTTGGATGGACTCTAAATTGAAGCTGCACACTACCTTCAGAGAGGGATATCCAGTGATTCCGAAACTGCTGCACACTATTCTGTTGTTTTCCTTAGCACAGTCAATAGCAGCTAGATCAACAGCTGGCTTCCATTCTACAACAGTGACAAAAAAGTACACATAGTCAAGTCAAATGTATTTGTATAGTGCTTTTCACAACAGGCGTTGTTACAAAGCAGCTGTACATGAAATTACGCTATAACAGAAAATGAATTCATTTCATGCCAATATTAGTTATTTATGTTAAGAACTATTACTGGATAAAATTAGTAAACTAAGTGTTGTGGGTCAATGGTTAAACAAAATGGTTTTGTATGAACTATAAGTTTTAATGTTAAAGTCATCCCAAATTAACCGAGGAAATACACGAAGGTGCATTGTCCTTGATTTTGGCAGATGAAGATTTTTGTTAGTGGTTGAAGTGGTTAGTGGGAAAATTGCTTTCCATTGGGGAAATAATAATAATCAAAAACGTATATATATTGGATATATTCTGTGCAGTTCAAGTTTTAACATGTAAAGGAAGTGTAAATGTGTCAGACATGTTTAAAGGCTACATTCAGAGAGAGTTCAACAGGGAGGCTGTGGTTGATCTGTGCAAACAATGTCCCGCAACCATGTCAAAGTGTTTATACCGCAATATGGCCAAGCAGTTTGTTTCTGAACAACACTGAAAACATGGAGTTCACAATCACATCATATGTTCCAATAAGCTTTAACAAAGGGGACTTCTAGGTGTCAAAAGAGTTTGCTTGTTTTTGGTGAAAAACTTCACATTGCCCCCTTAGATCAAGTATCTTCAAAAGAAAGAAATGTTGTGCATTTTACTGTGGTAGTGTTTCAAAACATGAATGAACTGCCTACCTAGGCATCAATTTTAATAGTTGACTCGGAATGTACAAAAATGCTGTCTTGGTAGGCTCACTAGACAGACTTGCATGATTCGCAACTCTCTAGGTCACCATTTAGACTCTTTCTTTCTTTCTTTCTTTAGTTCATTCTATTTTCCTTCCTTCTGTCTCTCTTGCCTTAGTTCAGTCTTCATTCTCTTTTCCTTAGTTGCGACTGTCTTCCTTTTTTTCTTTCCTTAGTTATTTAGTTTCTGTGTAGTACTATGGCAGTGTCTTAAAACATGAATGAACAGCCTATTTAGATTTTTAAGAATGTACCTATGATGCCCAAAAAAATGCTGTCTAGGTAGGCCCACTAGATAGTCAGCTCACTAGGTCACTATGCATGCACACTTGGTAGGCAGCTTACAAGGTCGCTGTTAAGACTATGTCTCACTAGGTAGACCGCTCACTAGGCAACAAGATATGCTCACTTTCTAGGTGCAGAAAGTCTCGTGCTCTCATGTGCATGCTCACTTGGTCACTGTGTAGGCTCACAACACAATCTCAATAAGTGGGCAGCTCTCAAAGCAGGCAAACTAAGTAGGCTCAGATTCACTAGGTAAGCAGCTTACTCAATATGTATGCTAACTTAATAGGCAATTTACAGGTCCCTTTTTAAACTCATTACAGTCTCACTATGTACACTGTTCACTAGGATTCAGTTGAGGCAGCAGGATACAACCCCTTATCAATTACTACGTGTATTACAATTATTACTATAATTAATTATAGTTCATCAAAGAACCATTTAAGTATTACAGTTTTTATTACAACAGAAAGATCATAATAAATAAGACATCTTCCAACAGAACCTTTCAGCTTTCTGTCTTCTCTTTTTTATGTTTATATTCTCAGTTATGAGGAAAATATGGTTTGGAAGTCCAACTGTTTTGCATCCGCGCGAGGCAGCAGTACACAACAGCTGTTTGCGCAACCGTCTCTTCATGAGGGTAAACATAAACATTTAATGCAAACTAACCTTTAATATCTCTGGCGAGGCTTTTCCACACGGGTGAGAACGCGACACAGTGTCCGCACCAGGTCGCGTAAAACTCCACGAGCATAGCCGCGGTGGAGTTAATCAGCACGGTGTTCACATTCTCCGGTGATAAAATAACGATCTGATCCGATTCAGTGTAAAGTCCAGCTTCAGCGGCTGAAGGAAGAAGACTTAAAAAAGAAACAAGAGTACACAGGACAGTGTTAAGGGGGTTTATTCTGGTTTTTGTCCTGTAATAGGACGTGGCACGGTAGCTCCGCCGCGCCATCTTCCCTTATTCAAACTGAAGTAACTGTATTAGAAAGTGATAGAAACTTTTCAGCCAGTCGTCCCACACTCAACTCCCTCCCATTTCACTCATCTCTTTCTGATCTCTGAGCTTATATATTCTACACCATACACTACAATGAACGCCTCTTTGCATTAGAACATGTTTTAAATCAGATTTAGAGAAATGTTATGAGATAAAACAAGAAAAGTGACATATGCTTGGTTATAGTTCTTTCTTTCCTTCTATCTGTCTTTCATTCTTTCTCTCCTTCCTCCCTCTATCTTTCCTTACATAGATCCTTCTCCCTTCTGTCTTTCATTCTTTCTTTCCTTAGTTCCTTCCCTGCTTTCCATCCTTCCTTCTGTCTTACTTGCTTTCATTCTATCTTTTATTTCCATCCTCCCTCCTTTCCTTTATTACTTAGTTATCTTCTGTCTTCATGTCCTTCTATCCTTCCTTCTGTCTTTCCTCCCTACCTTCCTCATTCCCCCCCCTCTGTCTTTAATTATTTCCTTAAATAGTTCCTTCTCCCTTCCTCCATTCTTCCTTCTGTCTTTCTTTCCTTAGTCCCTTCCCCCTTCCCATCCATCCATCCTTCTATCTATCTTTCATTCTTTCCTTCCTTCTTTCATTCCTTAGTTCCTTTCTGTCTTCATTTCCTTCTTTCTTTCCTTCCTTATGTCTTCATTTCTTCATGTCTTCATTTTGTCAGCCATTTGTTCAGAATCACCCTTTTCTCAAATATTGACATAACATAGAGCCTGAGAGAGCATGCTTCACCCAGGCAAACTTTAATTCAATGTTGATACGGAGAGGTCACCTCGGAACATTCTGGAGGGTAAATCCTGCATTTTATATGAACATTCAGTGTTGACAAACCATCAGATCAATAAATGTCACAAAACAACCTCAGCTGGTAAATATGACATATAACATAAAAACAGAAAGTCACAACAATGGTTATGACTGAGAAATGAGATATTTATTTACAATTTCCAAAGGATCAGTTTGGTTAACAAATATATCTATAATATGTACATGGAAGCAAAAGAAACCATGTCAATTTTTACAGCAATCTTCCATGAGTCCACTGACAGGAGATAGGCCATGACTATTTACACAGATAAAACCATTTACAAGTCTTCAAGTGCACCTCTGTCACTCACAGTAAATCATTATAAATATACATTTACTTATACATACACTTAAAGGATGCAAAACATTTCTATGCCCTAACAATTTAAGAGTAGAAACTGATTATCAAACCATTATCAAACAACCCGCCCCCACCCAGGCAGAATCTTAACCGCCCACAAAGTTAAAAGTTTGTTAGCCAAAAAGGCTTTGATTATTAGTTGTAGCCTATTCTCTGAATGAGGTAGAGATCTCAGTTACCTATATAACTAGCTCTGTTCACTGGATTGTTATTGGATGAGTGACAGATTCTGTGTATCAGAGACTGTTGCTGCATAGATTAACTTAAATGACACTCACTGACACCATAAAATGTTCTAGCTCTAACCTCACAATGATGCTGTAGATCACTATCGGACAGACTGGCTCAGGAAGAACAGCTTTGAGGAAGGGCTGTTTACAGCTAGTTAAAAATGTAAGACACTATGATCACAAGTTTCTTCTGCAACCAGGATTGTTAAGGAGAATGATTTACAAACAAATATGTACATCACAGTATTCTTGGAAAGCAGGATTTAGTTATGAAGACAGGATGGATGTGGTGAGCCCTTCAGCAGTGAGTAAAACACTTCCTTTTCAAAAAGTAAACAAATCTGCCCTTGTGCCAGTGATGGTGTATTACTGTCCATCTTTCCTTTATGCACTTGCTTCTTAAAAACACAACATTTTAACTTTTAAAAGGGTTCTGATGATGGGTGCACACATACCAAGGAAAAAATGCACATCTTACAGCATTAGAGGTTTGTCCAGCTATCAAGAAAGAAGATGGTTACATGAGTTACATGACCAGATTAAAGCCAAAATGACCTACGATACACATGTCAATGGAAGGCTGGGAAATGTCACTCTTGCATGAGCAAACAAATTATCATGGAGGCACTTAAAATTAATATGAAAGGCAAATGTTAAGGCTAGAATCCAGCATTACCATGTTTAGCACAGCTAGGATAACATTTCAATCTAAATGTCAACCTTTTGGAATTCAGTAACTGATGCACCTGTTGCCAATACAACATTGTATGAAGGAGCAAAGAACAAAACCATTTCAAGGATAGGCTTTCAATGTTGCTTTCAAAAAGCAGACAGTTAAATATCATTTACTTATTTTTGCACTCATTATTACCATGCATCAAATCCCTTTACATTGTATTGCCATTTAGACATAACATTTTTAATTATTGTGCTTAGTTCTGCAATTCATTCTGTAAATTGTTAAATATTCTCTCTTTTTTTTTACACTTTCAACATTACATTCAAATTCAAATGTTACTTTAAAATTAAAATAATAGTAGGTATTTTTGCAGACTAATTAGTTAAAAAAAAAGTCCAAGTCTTCAGGTCTGTCCTAATTTGATCCGACCCTTCTAAATTTGTATTCGATTAAGACTTGAGATGGCAAAGCCAGTTTTAGCAGCAATGATGAACAGACCCAGTATGGGGAATTTAGACCCAAGCAGCTGCTACAATTAACACAGGACCACCAATAGCTGAATTCATCCCACTTCCCTGATGACACTAACAAGAAGTCAGACCTTAGGAAGATTAGACTGCTGACAAGATGCTATGGACTTTCCATGCTATGGATATTCAACCCACAAAATGTCTGGTTGTGGACTGTTAAAGTAGACTGAAAAAGAATTCCCCACCAAATGTCTTTTTATGCAAGAATATCTATTATACATAGACTTCCATGTATAATAGAAGGTACCTAAATGTGTTTCTCTGTACAAATAAAAGTATCATCAGAGAGTTCTCTTGGATCTTTTCTCTTGGATTTGGGTCAGAACTTCAGCTGTGTCTTTTAGCAAAGCATCAAAAATCCCATCAGCTAGCTGCATCTTTACAAAAACTTCATCCTCGTCATAGTTCACCCACTGGGATTCCTCCTCATGCAACTCCTGGACCTAGAATTGGTAGAATGGTTATAGAGTTTTGAACTTTTTAGTAATCCTTTGGGACAGTTTGAAGAATGTGAGCTTAAATAAACTTACTAGAATGTGGTCAACTCGGTCTCGTTTTTTTCGGCCAAATTTGATCATCTTCTGCCAGTCTGTTTTTTGATTCTGCTCTTTCTTTAGACCACAAAGCTTTAATACCTCAGTGGTGACAAATTCCTGAAAAAAAAAAGATAAATTCAGCTTTCTTGTGGTACAATTCTCACAGTCTAAAGGTGCTTTTTCCACCATCGCGCTAACCAATACAGGTGTACACCAGCATGGTTAGCTAAATCTGTGCAAAGAATTCCAGGCTGTAAACGGTTTGTAATCTAAATTTGAGGTTGAGGAAAACTGAGGTTTGTAATTGTGGAAATGCTGCTTGAACCGCTATTCCTCGTGCTCAGAACCGTTTGGCCCGATGGTGGAAAAGCACTTAAAGTGGCTTGTAAAAAAAAAAAAAACTTGGAAAAAGTTTCATTTATAAACTTATAAAAAGATGCAATATTGCAATATTACAAGCAATTTTGACATCTTACATACCTGAACCGTTGTGATGTTATTAGGGCATTTGACCCGATGGAAGAAGTTTGAATTAAGGCGACGTGGCTTCATCCATTGAGGTTGATCAACTTTTGGAACTTCTGCATAGATGTCTTGAATGACTTCCCATGATAAATCAAAGATGGCCTGAAAATTAAACATTTTTTCAAATTTACTGAAGATGTTTCCAAAAACCATGTAAAATGTTAAATATGGACAAACCTATATATCAACACCTTGATACCTACCTGTTTGTAACTTTGTTTGCACTGGGCCTCCTGGTCATTGGCGTTGGTGTCTTCACCCAGGAAATCATTAGAAGGTTGAGGTTTGGGTACACCAACCAGACTTGGTCTACCATTACCCAGCTTGCAACTTTTCCAGATCTCCTGTGTAGCAGCACTGACTAATTTCTCCACCTCCTGGACATTGTGAGGAACAATCATGACAGGCTCCTCTGGTTGCTTCATCTGCAAGGGAAGCTCAGGCCTGGGGGGTGTTTTTCCTGGTTCCCCTGGATCCAGACTCAAAGAGCTAGAAATCCCCTCCTGCTGGAGATTTTGCTTCTGCTGTAGTTTTCGTGAACTGAGACCATAGTCTTCATCAAACCAGTCCTGCTCATCCCCAAGGACATCAAAGAGCTCACGGCTCAGCTCCAGCTCAGCCAGACGTTTGGCTAGCTCTTCCTGTCCACTTGTTCCCAAGACAGGGCTCTCCTGTTGAAAAGGTATGGTGGAACGCTCATCAATCTCAACACTTTATAGTTTATATCAGTCACTTAGAGGTTTGGTTTAACTTTACATTTTCACCCTCAGACTTTACCAACGGGACATTCAGTGTGCTGCTGTTTGAACTTTGCAACACACTGCATGACTAAAAAAATAGTTTCTAGGTAAATGTCAGTACTTGAATCTCTGTCAATACAGCTAGAAATGTCAACTTAAGCATTACACATTAGCAATGTTACCAGCTTGCTAGAGTAAATAATTTACTTGTTTTCAATAAATAACTTGAAAGACTTTTAAAAGGCCATTTAAACTGGTCACAGCTTCTAATTTTATAAGACATTTAGACAAATTACATCTGTCAATGTCACTTACTGGCCTGTTGCAATGCTCTGGAGATGAAAGTTCTTCCTGGTCATCGTCAAAGAAGGTGCAGAAACTGTCCATCCTTGTATTGGATGCAGACCTGCTCTGAGACTTGATGTTATTACTTCTAAGTCCATCATCTTCGTTGACGAAGTCCCTTTTCAGATGATTAGCAACTGATAACTTTTCCTCCTTGTCTTTCTTGATCTTCTGGAATTGCTTCACAGCATCACTTAAAAAGTTGTCGACAATCTTATCTGCAAGTGTAGTCAAAGCTCTTTTGTTATTCAAGTCCTCAAGTCTATTATCTAAGCTGGCCTCCTCGATGGAGATGTCTGTGGATTTCTGAAGGCCAACTTTGGATTTCTCCCCTTCAACCAACAGGTCCAAAATGACTGCTGTAGGTTCCTCTTGCTGCTTTTGTCTTTTAGATATCCCCTTATCCAAATTATTTAGCAATGGAACAACATCAATGGATGTGTCCTCATATCCGAGAATGATGTCCCTGCCTCCACCGTTAGGCACCACGTGTGAATCTTTGTCACAGTTCTTAATGGTATTGCAGTCAATATCATTAAAATTTAGGTTATGCAGTGATTTATTAAAGGTACTTTTCCCAAACGAAAGCTGTTTGATGTTGAATTCAAATGGCTTGTTGTGTTCATCAGAAGGCCCTCTGTCCTCAGAATGCAAATCTAGGTCAGATTTTTCTCCTTTCCCTTTATTTAATAGATTTCTGTGCTCTAATTGCTTCTCCAAGCTGGACTCTTTGAGTTTCTTGTTTGGCTGGTCATCAAGTGATGAATCTTCATCTTCCGTGTCTGCACTAGCATCAAACTTTTCTGGAAGACGAGAGATCTTGTCCGGTGGGGCGAATATACCATGGTTGTCCCTACACTCAAAGTACACAACAGCATCATAGGTTCCATTATTACTTCCCTCAGAGTTGTCCAGTTCCACTCCAGCCCAGAATCCATTGGCAAAGTTGGTCGGTCCTTTGAATCTCAGGGTCCCTGGTTGTATGTTACTCACCAAAACCCTGTCTCCAATGCAGAAGTTTGGCAATTCGTCCTTTATTGGCAAGGTTGGAGTTTGAAGCTGTGGAGAAGTTGGACATTTTGAAGTGCTAGCAATGTCTTCTTTGGAGTGTTTCCCAAGGCTATCAGCTTGGAAGCTGCCATTGGTACTTTCTGATTGGACACTTAGTTCTTCTTCAATTTCTTCTTTACTACTGTATATAGGTGACTTATAAGAGTTTTCCTTGGGCTCTGGGGCAGAAGATGATGTAGGCTTTAATTCATGGTTATCCTCCATGAATGATGACCCAAAAAAAGACTCAAAATCATCATTATAGCCATCACCTGAGGGTGACAGCATCTCTTTGATCTTCGGTGAATCCTCCCTCTTGGACAATGAGAAGTCAGTGTAAGAATGATCCATGACTGAAGGACTCTTTTCATCTACCAAGTTGTCTATATATTTAGATTTCTCCACAGGAGATTCATTTGAGGCCACTCTAACATTTAGTGTCTCCGCAGCTTCTGCAGGGTCTCCAAATGCTGGCTTTTCATCAGCATCCTGACTATCCTTCCATGACAACATTTCTTCTTCCAGTTTGGAGTCTTTAAATTTCTGAAGTCCAAGATCCAGTTTTAGAAGAGGACCAGAGTCGCCATTTTCAGAGCCCTCTGACTCTGCATATTCCTGTTCCTCCATAATATCTGACCTCTGGTTAGAGACAATGCTCTCGTCTTCTGAAAGAAGGTCATTGGCCCGTGGCCTGGCAGAATGCTCCTTGAGCGAGGGGATATCCTCTGAATGGTGGCTAGGGTATTCTGAACTATGCAAGCTCATCAAGTTGTCCATATGATCTGGGCTTCCCATTATTGGGGTTGGGGTGACTGTAGGAGGATCTTCATCTGAGGAAATTTCCTCATGTTCTGATGAATATTTGCGAGGTTCTGGTTGCAACTCATCATCTGAAAACAAATGAAAATTTTATAGAATACTGTCAGATTATGTATACATTTTGTTCTTAAACCATATTCTGATTATTTCAACATTCATGCTTTTTAGTCTTTATAGTTATTGCACCTTTCTCAAAGGATGTCTCTGTGGGCACCTTCTCTGATTTCTCAGACTCTGTGATGATCATCCAGTTCTTGCTGCTCTCAGACCTGTGAAAGGAAACATATTCATCAGAAATTATGGTAAGTGAATAATAAAAAAAAGATAATGGAAATAATAAAAAATAATTAATTGTTAAATGTCAAAGCAAACCTATGAAGTGGAGGGGGTTTTATCCAAGGCTTTTCAGAGGCTGACGTGGGAGTTTTAATCTGAGGTTTAGTAGTTGGAGTGCTGTCAGGCTCTTTACTCAACTCAGCCTTGGTCTTTTGAATAAAGTCGTTATAGGACTAGGGACACACAGACACACAAAGCCCACTGAGTCCTCTCCATTATAGTCAATTATAATATTCAAAAGATTAAGAAACAAAATAGAGAGTAAACGATCTTCAGCATTTTCTTTAAGAGAAACTGCATAATGTTTATTGTTCCAGACAGGAATATGTGAATTCAGAAGGGGTTGGTTGCTGACCTCGAGCTGTTTCAGCAGACTCGCCTCTTGAGCTTTCAGCCGTTCTTTTTGTCTCTTCTTCTGCTCTTTCTTCAGCTGGTACACCACTGATTTGCGCTTACGGAGCTCATCCTTGAGAGCACGAATACGGCTCTCAATATCACTTTGATCTGATGTGGTCTCTACAGTAAAAGGTGCAAAAAGATGAAAAAAAATTTTGCTCAAGTATACGATGATGTTTCGAGACTCATTCTTTGTGGGGATAAAAACAAGCAACTTTCTAGTTATCATCCCTTTACCTTTGACTATTTTACATTTTAGTTTTAACCACTGCACATAGTACACAACTTTGGAAGGGGAATTGACCCCAAATATAAACAAACAAAAACAAAGGGAAACCCTAGTCTAATCTGTGTCACATGGCACTGCACAAAGTTTTTAAATTCTCCATAAAGTTTAGGGATTTTTATGGCAAAGCACAACATGATAAAGTAATTGAAAAACTACAAATATTAAGAGATGGGTAATATTTACACCATAATAGGAGCACAGCTTCCTTGAACACAGTCTCACTTTCACACTCAGAGATCATCAGTACTAGGCATGTAGACTCAGTGCTTATATAACATGATGACTAAGTAGTTTGAGCAAGAGAAGTGCACACATACAGTTGAAGTCAGAAGTTTAAATACACCTTAGACAAATACATATCAACTCAGTTTTTCACAAATCCTGACATTTAATCATACAAAACATTCCCTTTCTTAGGTAAGTTAGTATCACTACTTTATTTTAAGTATGTGAAATGTCAGAAAAATAGTAGAGGGAACTATTTATTTCAGCACATTTTCAGTGGTTCAGAAGTTTACATGCACTTTGTAAGTATTTAGTAGCATTAACTTTAAATTGCTTAACATTGGTCAAACGTTTTGGGTAGCCTTCCACAAACTTCTCACAATAAGTTGCTGGAATTTTTGGCCTATTCCTCCAGACAGAACTGGTGTAACTGAGTCAGGTTTGTAGGCCTCCTTGCTCGCACACGCTTTTTCAGTTCTGCCCACAAATGTTCTATCGAATTGAGGTTAGTGCTTTGTGATGGCCACTGCAATACCTTGACTTTGTTGTCCTTAAGCCATTTTGCCACAACTTTGGAGGTAAGCTTGTGGTCATTGTCCATTTGGAAGACCCATTTGTGACCAAGGTTTCACTTACTGGCTGATGTCTTGAGATGTTGCTACAATACAGCCAAATAACTTTCCTTTGCCATCTATTTTGTGAAGTGCACCAGTCACTCCTGCAGCAAAGCACCCCCACAACATGATGCTGCCATCCCCATGTGTCATGGTTGGGATGGTGTTCTTCGACTTGCAATCATCACCCTTTTTCCTCCAAACATAACGATGGTCATTATGGCCAAACAGTAAAAAAATATTTTTTCTAAAAGTAAGATCTTCATCCCCATGTGCACTTGCAAACTTTAGTCTGGCTTTTTTATGGCGGTTTTGGTGCAGTGGCAACTTCCTTGCCATGCAGCCTTTCAGGTTTTGTCGATATAGGACTCGTTTTACTGTGGATATAGATACTTGTCTACCTTAATCCTCCAGCATCTTCACAAGGTTCTTTGCTGTTGTTTTGGAATTGATTTGCACTTTTCACACAACAACATTTTCATCACTAGGAGACAGAATGAGTCTCCTTCCTAAGCAGTATGATGGCTGTTTGGTCCCATGGTATTTATACTTGCATACTATTGTTTGTACAGTTGAACGAGGTGCCTTCAGGCATTTGGAAATTGCTCCCAAGGATGAACCAGACTTGGGGAGGTCCACAGTTTTTTTTCTGAGGTCTTGGCTGATTATTGATTTTCCCATGATGTCAAGAAAAGAGGTACTGAGTTTAAAGGTAGGCATTAATATACATCCACAGGTACACCTCCAATTGACTCAAACTAGAAGCTTTCTATCAGAAGATAATTGTCAAATTGCCTAAATGCTTGACATCAATTTCTGAATTTTTCCCAATCTGCTTAAAGGCACAGTTAACTGTGTATGTAAGCTTCCGACCCACTGGAATTGTGATAATCAAAAGTTAAACAATCTGTCTGTAAACACTTGTTGGAAAAATTACTTGTGTCATGCACAATGTAGATGTCCTAAATGACTTGCCAAAACTATAGTTTCTAATATGAAATGTGTGGAGTGTTTTTTTTTTTTTTATAAAGACTTCAACCTAAGTGTATGTAAACTTCTGACTTCAACTGTATATACCGATTTGCCACAACATTAAAACCAACTGCCTAAAATTGTGCAAGTCCCCCTCGTGCTGCCATAACAGAGCCAACCCGCATCTCAGAATAGCTTTCGGAGATGTTATTCTTCTCACCATTATTGTACAGAGCGGTTATCTGAGTTACCGTAGATTTTGTCCGTTCGAACCAGTCAGGCCATTCTCTGTTGACCTCTCTCATCAACAAGATGACCGCAGAACTGCCGCTCACTGGATGTTTTTTGCACCATTCTGAGAAATTTCTAGAGAATGTTGTGTGTGAAAATCTCAGGAGATCAGCGGTTACAGAAATACTCAATCCAGCCCATCTCGCACCAACAATCATCCATGCCATTATCTAATCAGTCAATCATGTGCCAGAAGTGCAGTGCATAAAAAAAAATGTGATCTAAATGATTGACCGTGGCATGATAGTTGATGCCAGATGGGCTAGTTTGAGTATTTCTGTAACTGCTGATCTCCTGGGATTTTGTCGCATAACAGTCTCTAGAATTTACTCAGAATGGTGCCAAAAACAAAAAACATCCAATGAGTGGAAGTTCTGTGGACGGAAATGCCTTGTTGATGAGAGAGGTCAACAGAGAATGGCCAGACTGGTTCGAACTGACAAAGTCAACGGTTACACAGATAAGGCGCTGGTATGGCGGCACGGGTAGGACCTACACAATGTTAAGCAGGTGGTTTTAATGTTTGGGAGACCAGAGCAAGGATCTTACCAGATGGAGTGGCTGATTGGGGGTCATTGGTGTGGGGCTCACTGGTCTTGGAGCCAGAGTGCACCTGCATCCTGCTGCTTCCACTGGTGACTGTACCAGCCCGGCTATTGTCTGAATGTTGAAGAGAGCTGAGGCTGGCTTTCCCTGGAGGAGACTGCAACACACACAGGATGAGGGATCCAAGGTCAGGACATGCATTCATTCTCACCAAAGATATATAATATACAGACAATATATATTTTTGTTCTATGTCCTGATAAACATTTGTGTAGTCAATAGTCCCGAGGCTGATTCAGTTCTCACTAGGGATGTCCCGATCAGCTTTTTTGGCCCCCTGATCCCGATATGTAAATATTAAATATCTGCCGATACCGAGTCCCAATCCGATACTTGTATTTAGATATCTAGGTAATAGAGCTGCAGACTATTTTTTTGTTTGTTTACAAAGATAATTAAGTAAACAAAGTAACTAAAGTCTTCAGCTTAATGCATTTAACTTAGTGCAGCTAGCATTTCTATGAAATGTAATTCACATATAAAATCAACTTCTACTTAGAATGGTGTAATGGCTCATTTTAACTTTAATATTCAGGTACAAAAATAAATTACAGTTCTGTATGGATGAATAGAAATCTTACATACACTTACAAATGGTGTAAACAGCTTGACTTGAATAGTCACAACAAAAATAATTATTCTATAAAACTAATTCAAAATGTCACAATTCCACTTAAAAGTGGCGTAAACAGTTACACATGAACAGGCCCAAGTTCAACAATAATGAAATTATTATTAATAGTTGCGTTGTCAATATCAAAATGCCATTGTGACATACTGACAAGCAGTAAAAACCATGAAAGCATCACACACCGCAGAGATACATTCAAAAATAAGAAAAATATATTCATAACAAGCACTAAAGTGAGAAATCATTGATATCTATGGTCTGTTTACTGTCTTTGAGTTATGTAAAAAAAAAAATCACTAATTATTAAGCAAATGAACGATGACACGGTGTGGTTATTGAAAGTTAAACAGTTATATTTATTATTAATGGTATTGTGACAAACATTAATCTGATTTAAATTTGGATGAGTGACTGATGATGAGAAATTGAGAAATTCATTAGAGGAGCAGTGTATGTGTGATTGACTGCATGCTGCAAAAAAGATCGACCCTAAATCTAGGCACGATCGCGGATTTTAGATGAATATCGGCCGATTTTGATCAACGGCCGATCGTTTGGGACATCGTTTCTCACCCTTTTGTTGTTTATGGAGTGGAGCTCAGGTGAGTAGAGGGCATCAGGGACAGGGCTGCTAGCCGGTTGAGGTGAGAAGTGCTCAGAAAGGGGACGGTCTGAGGATGGGCTAGCCAGCTGCTCTGAAACAGAAGCATCTGTGTGCACACTGGACACAGATAGAGCTGGGAAGTCTTCCTCACTGCCTGCTTCTGTGGGAACATGCATAAAGTCAAATAAACATGTGCGCACGTACAATGAAATAGAGACACAATGAGACTGCAGCATTGTTAAGATGCAATGGGTCAATTCAGTGTATTCAAAACACATCACATTTAATTAGAGTACAACTGACGTGCAATGTTTTATGCAGCTTTGAACAAGCTCATCCAATCAGATTTTAGAGCAGGAACAATTCATTTTATAACTAGCTTTAAAAGACCATTCTCAGTGTCACTTCTTTATCTTCTTGTTCTCTTTCATTCAGTTTTACTCTTTACCTAGTCCAGTTGGACACTCTGGTCTTCCACTGGTGTTATTGCGTTGCTGTGGTGGTGTTCTGCTGTGTGGCTGCTGTTGCTTTTCCCAGGCTGCTAGTGCACGCTTCTCCATGTGCCGCACATCGGCCTCCTCAACATCCAACCGCTGCCTCCACTCCAGAAGTTCCTCCGCATGTCTGCGCCTCTGCATCAACTGCTGTTCTCTCTTAGTGAGAAACCTGGAGGAAAAAGGGAGAGATAGAGACATAGACAGAGAGAAAGAGAGAGAGCAAGCAGAGGAAGGGAGAATGACATTGTGTGAAGCAAACTGAAACAATTTAGAGACACACCACCACAAAAAGCAGGCAAAGCAATAATCTAAATATTGCCCTCACCAATTTTTTCTCCCACCTGGTTAGTTTCTTCCAAAAACTGTGAATCTCCACCACCACCACCACAACACCACACACAAACACACACACAAAACACCATGCTTCCCAAAATAAGCACAGCCTCCACCTGGAGACCTGCACTCATTGCAATGGTGGATAAATGGGCAAAGGACCCTGTTGTGCATTCACTCATACATCTGATTTAGATCAAGGGTGAACAACAAGAAAATAACAAACACACAAGTTCCTTCCAAGGTTTGACAAACAGTGTGTTTTGCTTTTGTCTCTATAAGTGATATATTGCATTGAAGACTGAAAGGCATTTTTTCATAAAATGTATAAAAATAGCCTTTTCTCCAGGTTTCACATTAAATTGAAAACTGATTTTTAATTAGCATTTCACATGCTATACTGAATTTTATAGCACTTCCATAATTTTAAAGCAAGCTGTGTCATGTCCTTCAATGGAGACAAGTCAATTTTATGAAAAAAAAAAAAAGCACAAAGATGCCCTCCATGTCTCATGCCTTTGGTTGTGGTAATCAAACCTGCCTGCCTTTTTCATTGAGGTTGAAGCTCATTAAAAACATGTTAGAGAAAAACAGATGGCTTTATTTAAAAGCAATTGTCTTGCCTTGTGAATTCAGCGGCCATCTTCATCTAACCATAAATTCCATTATGTTGCCTCAGTCATATATACTCATTAGCTCATCACAGGCTACACTTATTTAATCAGGGGCTGGAGTTAAGATTTACTGTGGCCATTGGGCAGATGAAGAAGTCCTAAACTTGCATTATACAGAGCCATACAATACATCAGTCTGCCCAGCCTGTCTGAAGGGAGATATTCCTCTCCATCTGCACTCACCACGGTACCAAGTTCAAGAACTGATTTAACAGAGATTGTCCTTTGTGTGGTGTGTGTGAATGTTACAAATCTGGTCATTTGAAAATTTTTAAGTCAAATTTCACCCCAAAATTCACCTTCATTATTATTTTGTATTTACTTTTTTGGCTTAAAGACAATGAAGTAGAATTTAGTACCACTATTTTATATTATTTATTTTTGCATTGTGACCTGACTTTCATTACAGTTAAGTACAGTATAGTTTAATTTAAATTCTTTTGATTTTGGTGTTAAATAAGACTGGACATTTTAAAGAGATTCTCTAATACAGTATATACACATTACATTTATATATTAATTCAAGACAGACCAGCAGCAAGGTGAAGACTGGATTTTAAGGGATCACACCATAGAGACAAAAGACAAAATCACTCATTTAATCCACCATTATTCAAATAAGTCTGATCTTTGGCTTTTTCGATTCATGACAATCCTGAACAGTTGTGATTTACCTGTTTCTGATCTGCAAAAACATGATGGAATTGTTTTTTAATTAAAACTTAATAATCAGCTTAAAAAATCTTTTAGTTTGATACACAACTAAGATTTATATGCATGCATAGCAGCTTTATCCAAAGAATCAGCTCATTTCAACATGGTGTAGATGGTACATTTTCATTCATCCATCATTACATTAGTCTTTCTGCTTTGATCACCACCAAACATTCCCCCACCCATCCAGCTGTGGCAGTGGATGAACAAAAGCATGCTCCATGGGTAATAGGTGCTGAGAGAGGGGAGGGGGGAATTGTGGGAAACTGTACCTGACCAACTGGCTGTAGATAAAATGCTGGAATTTGGGGTGGAGTTTTGGGAGACAGACAGACAGAGAGGCCCAGTGATGAGTGGTAAAGACAGAAAAGAAGTAATGGACAGGTGAACGGTGTCTAAAAAATAAATAAATAGAAAAAAAGAAAGAAAGAGGAGAGAGAGGGCAGTCAGATAGGGGAAATATCAAGAAGAGTGAAAAAAGAATGAGAGACAAAAAGTGATAATGCACAAAGATGGAGATATGGAGAGAGAAAAAACACAGATATAGAGAGAAAGATTGAATGTATATTCATTTATGTTTTCCCTTAACTAATTTGTGTCAACAAAAGCATCAACCAATCAGTGATGGTTAGTAATTACCCACATGCTGCAACATTTTAACAAGCAACTACTGTGAGGAGAGGATAAAAACAATTTAACATCTTAAAAATGATCAAAGACTGAGAAAAGACCCTGCATTTAAGTGAACAGTTTGCAAGTTGAAAGGTCTCTGTAATTACAAGCTGTCCATTTTATCTACACATGTTTCCATTTATCTGCTCAAAACGACAGTCTGACAAATCTCATAAATTCATTAAACACACACACACACTTTTTTAAGTATGTATTTGAAGCAAAATTGCATATATGAACATTATGGTTGTATTTAATTTAGGCTGATTTTAATGAAAATCCTTCTGTCTGGACACAAAGACTTATTTTTTTAATACAGTATTGCAATAAAAAAAAAAAAATTTCACATTATAGAACTGATCATTTGGGTAGGAATTAGGAATGTGTTTTAAATGTCATTCCTTGATTTTTTTTCTTTTGATTTTGGAGTGAAATATATCCAGACATTTCTTCACGAGATTCTCCCATTTGTTGTTTTTCTTCAAAGATATGTTTGAGGGATACCTGCTAATTCTTTTGATCCATTAATCATGCCACGAACGAAGGAATTTTGTGAAAAATAAATGCAAATCGCAATCATCTGCGCTTACACAAAGAGTTGCCTAAACCGGATTACAACAAGTCACTTTCAATGAAATGCAGGATAAAAGGTTAATCTGTGCTGTGTGCATATGTGACAGACGCATATGGATGATCATTGAATAATTACAGATGAAAGTTCCACAAAAGAGATCATCGTGCTATTAGTCAAAGCGAGAGAAAGTGAGCAAAGGCATGTGAACGGAGCAACAATTGCAACACAGCATGTGATAAGTTGAATCAGACAAGCATGAAATCCCTTCCTTCAGTGCACCAATTTTATTCACACACAAAAAAATGTTTGTGTGTCACTGCTATAAAAAGTTTTAGAACAATGGCATGTCTCTCACCAGATGCCAGGCTATCGTGGCAAAAACAAGAGCATGTTGACAAATCAGCTTGGCTGTCTGAATGTAGGAGACAGCATGAGATCACATATAATGAGCACAGAATTTAGAGAACATTTAGAAGACATGAAGCACATTTCGAAATCTCACAAACAAACAAAGGAATGATTCGTTAAGTGAGGTTCGATAGCAATTGAACCTTAATCTAAAAATGTAGAAAGCTGCCTAGTTAGCAACTTAGAGCATCTTCAATCAAAAAATTTTTTTTTTTTGATCCTCATAAGCGCTGTCTATGTAGGCACATCTCTGGATTTTGAAATGCAGCCAATACTGACAAAAGTAGACAAAAAAAACAAAAAAATCATCATGACTTGCAGATTGAGAGCATATCAAAACTTCTAAAGTACATTGCACTTCCTTCAGAAATACTGCATACTAGTGGTAGAAGTACAATGACACTGCTGTTTTAGATGTACTGCTATATATACTGCTAATATAAAAATTGTTCTTTCATTAATTTGGAGATTGGGGGGTTTTCCTATATGGAGCATGCTTTTGTTCAAACCAGTTTCTGATCACAGACATTTACTAACACTTTAAACTGTTACATAGTCAGCTGTTAAAGAGCAAGCTGTAGACAAACCTCATGGTTCGAGGAAATGAATAAACATTATTAGTAGTATTACCCAGTCACAAACAATTAGAAACCACCCTGAGCACACCAAATAGGCATTCTTTCCTTAGCCTTCTTGGAAGAGGTTTGCACAGCAGAATGTATGCCTCAAAGATTTTCAAGTTAGATTAATGCAATCAATGAATAAAATATTCTGATTGTAACAGATTTTCTTGACAAACAAACAAGAGTACAGGAGATTAGACGGAAAAAGTGGGAAGAGTGTTTGTTTACTTTTCATCCATGTGAGAGCGCATCTTCTTTAGTTTCTGCATGATACTGCTGGTCTCACTGCCAGAAACAGACATAGGGGAGGGGCTACGCATCTCTGTCACCATCACACTGGGTGGAGTAGACTCCTCTGGCACACCTGCCTCAGGTGACTCCTGTGGATATAAGCAAAAATAATCTGTTTACCCATTTAAAAAAAGCTTGTATTGAACATTTGCATGGGGCCAGAGAAACAGGTGTAGATAAACAGTAATTCACAAGTATCGTGAAGCATTGTTCATTGACTGACACTTGGCTGATCTTTCAGAGGACTGACCAGGCTTGTGTCCCCTGCAATCTTGAGCCGCTCTTTGAGTTTAAGGGTTGTCTGTCTCATTCTCTCTATCTCCTCCTGCTGTTTGAGAAGCAGCTGTCTCTCCCTCCTTGCTGCTTTATTGGCCTCCTGCAGTCGCTTGATCTCTGCCTGTGGGTCAAGTAACACAGTAAGATTTTAGCCTTTATTTTTGTGCTGTGCACATGAACATTCATAGAGACACTAGACTAGTGCTGAAACAACTAATCGATAATTCTCATAAATGTTGCATATTTCTATTCTGGTGTTACCATTGCCCTCTGCTGAGCTGATTTTTTTGTCCCATTCCATACCTGATGTATATTTTTCCTCTTTAATGAACAGTACTTTTAAGTTTTACAAGTTCCAGAAAGGAACCGTTTTGCATATGTCCTGAACGTAATAATCATCACAAAATTAAACATTCAGGCTTTGTTCAAATTTTGTGAGAGTATAGGAATCATGAATTCAGTGCTGTAAATTGCACCAAATCTTATGCCCTTTATCATTTCTCTCTTTTTTTTAAATAAAGGAAATAAACATTTGTTTTATCTGATTAATCAATTAATCTATGAAT
Organism: Moxostoma hubbsi; assembly: GCA_032164185.1. Classification (NCBI taxonomy): domain Eukaryota; kingdom Metazoa; phylum Chordata; class Actinopteri; order Cypriniformes; family Catostomidae; genus Moxostoma; species Moxostoma hubbsi. Next base: position 6,138,080 of record JAVLUX010000117.1, read on the forward strand.
TAATAGATTACCAAAATAATAATTAGTTGCAATCCGACACTAGGCACAAACATACAACTGAAAAATGCACAGAGCTATCCATATATATATCGATAATTTAAAGTAAAGTGATACCAAGTTCTTAAATATAGTTTTTCTTCACTTATTTATTTAAAAGTGTAGCTCAGAGATGGCTACTTTATTTACAATAAAATTTCACAGCTGCACATATGCTTTAGTCAGAGGAAAATACAAAGCATGTATCAGCACATCACCTGTTCCTGCTGTAGTTTCAATATCAGTCCTCTTTGTTTCTTACGGAGGGGTGGCATCTTATCGTCCTCTCCTTTATCACGGAGATGCCTGAAAAAGAAGAGTACGTCAACCTGCAGCTTATTAAATCATACTGCCTTTGAGTTTATGTATTTGTATTTCAATACTGGGAAATCTTGGAATAGAGACACAATGCTGCAACTTGCATGCGTTTTTAAAATACAACATGAAAGTGAATTTACAAAGCATTTATTTATCTTCTGTAATGTGTTGTAATTTTGAGTAAAATGCAATATTCTGTAGGAAATGCAGGGTGGGGCTTGTTTTCATTTATCAGGATTTAATTGGATCATGAATAGTAGACTGTTATTAATCGGTTCTTTTTTTTTAATCGCCCATACAGTCTTGATGACAACAACAGAAAAGCTAATTTTGAGGCAAAGAAAGTTTAGTTCATTCTGATTAAATCTTTACAAAAACATGTATTGAAAAATCACAATATGACCATGGATGTTTATTATAGAAAACAGGGTCAATTTTAATTTCCTGTTCATTTGAAAATTCTTCTATCTAATATTCATGTTATTGAGAAGGGCACTGGTGTGGTAGCAATAATGTCATAATATGAATGATCATCTTGCCTCTTCTGGTGTTCCAGCCAGGCCAGCTCAGCTTTGGTCTTCTCTCTGAGGGCTTTCTGACGCAAACGCAGTAAAGAACTCTGGTGCTGCGCTCGAACCTCCTCTTCCTTCATATAATGACGTACCAGGTCCATGGTGAACATGGAGAAGCTGTCCTGGCCACTGGAGAAGGGCATGCTACAATCCTGCAGTGAATGGCGTGACAGAGCAGGGGAAAACCACAAGAGCCAAGTCACTTATTCATCCATACACAAAGTTACAAAGCAAATCAGTAGAGGAAAAATAATCCTTAAAATTAAATAAATAAACCTACATGGTAAGTGAAGCTAATGTGTCAAGTCAGTCTTTAAATCTTTAAAGCTCACTGTCAAACACAGAGGTGAAGAGCTTACAAGATCTCACCTTTGAGCTTTCTCTGGGGCTGGATCTGTAATTGCTGCGGTCGTCGTCAGATTCTGGGCGTGAGCTGGGTTTCCGGTCCAGCGATTCGCGACGATGAGCCTCAGAAGGTAAAAGAGAGCGGAATGATTTTTCCTCAATGTCATCCTCCGTCATAGAGTCATCAAACTTCACAGAGTACTCCGTGGCAATAGAGGCACTGTCTGCTGATAGGAGGAAAAGGGAATTCACAATGTTTTGACTATGTAGAATTTCTACAGTACAAGGTGGCTGAATGTTATTTTTGTATAAACAAAAACCACACGTAAACATCTAAATTGACGAACAAATTCTTCCAGTTTTACCATTTGTGATTACTGGATAGAGATTACTGTGATTACTGGAAAAAGGTGCTCACAAAGAGCAATTTCAAGCTGAAGAAATATTTTAGGGGAAAACCCCCCCTTCACAATAGGAATTTCTTTGACTTTTTAAGAACCCTGGTACCATGAGTTTTTTCCAGACAGATTATTTACATTGCTTGCCCTAAAGACTTGAGTTTTACCTTTCTCTTCAAGCAGGCTGCGCACACTGTCTGAGCGAAGGGAGTCATCAACAGCAGTATGAGCCTGGTCCTCCACTGAACAACTACTCCTGTCTTTCTCTGCTGACCTCTTCTCCTTCTGATCAGAAAGAGATGGACTAAGCTGGGTAATACTGCTGCCGCCACCACTGAAAAACAAAGAAGCGTGTGTAAGAGAGTAGAGAAAAGTAGATATGAACATTTATGGACAGTGCACTCTTTATACCAGTAACCATCTATAATTGGACATTCTGCTCAAATTAAGAGTTTTTTTTGGGGGGTGGTAGTACCTGATGGTGGGTCTCCTGGAAGGGATGGAGTCTGAGAGGCTGTCTGGTGGTGTCTCGACCTCTGACTGGGCTCTCTCTGGAGACCGCTCACTCTTCCAGCTATTGGAGAACATCCAAAACAGTGTTTGAACAAAGTGTCTCATTGCAAGAACTATTATCACCATTACATTTTTTGTTTTACAATATTTCCCTTGAGAAAATGCTAAATAAACGGACAGTTAAAGAATAGACCCACCCTCCGCTGTTGCTCTTATTCACTGCTCACTTCTGCACATTAATGGGGTGGTCACAATAGGCTTTGAGCATGCAGAATTTTTGGACACGGCAAAGGACTTGAATATAATGTCACGTGCAATGACTTCAGGTTTTAATTAACGACTATTTAATTATTAATTAATAAATACATTCGTATTCAAATTTTACAATATATTGTCTACTCAATTTCCTGCAACAATAAACACCTGCAGCTTTGTATTATGTATTCTTTGCATTGAAAGTCAGCGTGTGACATTTAAAATTTCTATTGGTCACATATCTTCTTGTAATACGGATTCACAGGCCAGAAATAACCAAACTTAAATTTTTGTCCATTGTAAAATTAGATATTTCTTTGAAAGAACATGCGTTTTCACTCTTCGCAGTTCGGATGAATCTGAATGGGAGTGAATGGAGCGTGAAGTGTAGTGTGACTGGAGCTTAATCAGAGAACCAGTGGCGTTCAGCATCATTGATGTCAAATCTAGTATGGGGTGTCTTTTTGAATGTAATTAAGGCCCTTTTTTTTTTAGAGCTTTGGTAGCCCCTGGTCACTTTATGCTTTCAACGTATGGAAAGCAGGGCCTCAGACATTCTTCAAAATATCTCCTTCAGTGTTTTACAGAAGAAGAAAAAAGAAGCAATTTGTGTTGGAAACAACATGCGGGTGATTTTAAGGGGAACAATTCCTTTAATGAAGAAATCTATCTGGCTCTTAAGCTGGAGTCAGCATGGGATTTAAAAGATGAATTACATATGAGAATGCCAAATGCCAAAATGGTTACCTGTTCATGTGTTGTTGTGGCTGGTGCTGTTTCAAGCTTTGGTTGTGCTGTTTCTGCTGGTCATACAAAGGCGGGTTAGATGGGCCTGCAACACTCATCGCAATCTGTGAACGAGCCAGTTCAGTCATCTACATAGATGCCAGTACGAGACAGAGAGAGAGACATACACACTTTTAATCTTTCAGTCTGACTTTAAAGAGAAAGCTGCAATGTCTGTAGGGAATAAAGTTTACACTTCAGCTTCTCTGAGTGGACAAGTATGTAATCTTTTTTCTTGGCAGTTGCTGTTGGGTTTTACCAGCATGCAAAGAAATGTTTGAGTGTATGTATTGTGTATGTAGCTCACTTCTTTAATGTGTCGTGCTGTTTCAGCTGTGTGGCGAGCAGCCTCAGCCTGCTGGTTGATCATCTTGTTTGTGGCTTCATGCAAACCTAACGCCTGATGCTGAGACTGGAGCACACTTTCCTGCAGCTCTGCATGGGCCTGGAAACAAACACACAAATCAAGAAAATGAGTGTTTTTTTTTTTTTTTTTTCTTCAAACACTCATTGTGAGCTTTATGAATTGAATGTTATGAGCTAAAAGGGCTGGGAAACAAAGAGGAAGATAATGCGTCTTTCTAATGCATTGTCTTCGCTGGCTGCATTCAAAATCAAATAGCATGACCACTGTAGTCTAACTCAAGCACAAATTACTTGTGAGCTGTTTCTTTTAATCAATTGATCAGATAGGTACAAAAACAGTTTGCAAGCCTCAGTTCGCAAAAACGAAAAGCTGTAAGACTGTGAGTACAAGTGTTTAAATATCTATTTTGATTTTACAACTCTTTATAATTTTTTTGTCAGCCCATATTTCGATGCATGTAATTTCATCTTGTGCCGATAGTAAACATTGCATTCATAGTTAACTGGTTTAGCACATATAGCAATCTAGCACTACATAAGTCCACACTAAAAGCGTGTCTGGAGAGGGCATAAAGTAAGCAGAATGTGATTGTAAATACCCGTGCGGCTCTCTGCCTGCTCTCTTCCAGCTCCCGTTGTGTTTCCAGGGCTTCCTGCTCCGCCTTCATTCTAAGCAGGTACAGGTCACGCTCATGCCTCTGCTGTTGGGACTGCAAGAGTCAAATGTTAAAACCCACTCTCAAAAACATGGTACATGGCCACATGAGCACAACCCTAGCAGGTAGTCAGTTATACATATAATCACTGAGCTAAGGGGCCTGTCTCACCTTCAGAATCTGAGCAAGCGAGACTGTTTCTTGCTGAGCGAGAGACACGCCTCTCACTCTCTCCACATCACTGATCTGTCGAACAGACTCCTCCACTGCATCCAGGTAACTGAGCTCTGCAGACAGACGCTGCTGCAGGACTCCAGGTGCAAACTGAAGCTCTGCAGATCCTAGGGGGATAGACAGTGTGGTCAGTAATGAATTCCAATTCAAATACTGAAATTCTCCAGAACCGGATATCCATACCCAAATTAATTGGCAGATTAGTTGTTGATGGATAATTAATGCAGACAAAGTTGTTTACCAGCAGTCTTGTGTTCTGCTCGGGGGCTCTGACTATAGGGCGAGGAGTTGGATTTAGCCCTGGCAGCTGAAGAGGAGGATGAGGAGGAGCTGGGCAGGGCAGTGTGAGGAGGGCTTGAGCTGTGGACAGACCCTCTGACTGGGATCCCATCACCTGGATATAGCCGAGAAGAACCAGATCCAGCTGGAGAACCAGCAGCAGGAGTTGTACCAGGGCTTCGGGGAGATTTCTTTCCTTCTGAGCCAAGACTAAAAAACAAGAAACGGGAAGAGAAAAATACTGATGAATTTATGAAAAACACTGATGAATTACCAATTAAAAAAAACAGTCAACAGAGACAGCAGTCGCAACCCATATTAGTTCTTCTGTAACTTAATGCATTTCTGAGTGCGACAGGATTAAATTAGAGGGGTGGGGGGGTTGGGGGGACTGCAGGCCATGATTTTAATCAGGAATTGATTAGATAACAAAAAGTGGGCAATGCTACCAAAATGGAACCGGATCTGAATAAAGAGTCTATCCTCCTGACAAAACACTGGCAGATGTTGGTTGGTTGGTTGGTTGATGAAGAGGAAAGTCATTTCAGAGGTGGAGAAAGTTTTTACATTTTGATGAAAGATTATGAAGATAAACACGTTTTTCTTTAAAATAAAATGCACCGCTGAATAGTGGGAACACCTATTTAACTATATTGAGAAGGGATGCGCACGGGTAGTCGGTTACTAAGTACCAAAATCACTTTTTGGTTATTCTACACGTGCAATTGTAGGACTGTAACACGACCCGGGTTCGGGTCAGTATTTCAAGAACAGGATGAGTTAGGGGCTGTTCACACATGTTTTTGGGCGGGTCTGCGCAGTTTTTCCCAATCACGTTAAAACTAAACTGCAATGGAAAAACAAGCTCAGAAATGTAAAGCGGGTAGAGTTGAGGCAAGTCGAACCGTAACATGCAGTGGAAAAGTGCAATTACAATGGAAGTGTATAGTGCCAATTTTTGGAGGGGTTTAAAAGCAGATGCTTTTGGGAATATACAAATCTTATAATTTTATAAAAGCACTAACATTAATTCTTCTGTCAAATCTCATGTATTATTTGAGCTGTAAAATTTTGTTGACATTACATCTTCATGGCAATGTAGTGAACTTTATACAGAAAAGGAAATCAAGTGATTTTATCACACTAAAATCAAGTTTACACGCATGTTGTTTATGTCCTGTGGCTATTCTTTTGAAACAGTGAGTATTTTAATGTTCAAAAATATTAATGCCTCAGTGTTCTCCATATTTTTTTATTTTTTTAAAGAAAAGGAAAGTCAAAATTTATTTTTGGGGTTAACTATATTATGCCACAAATGACGTCAACTGAGCAAAACTTGTAATGAACCTGGAATATTCTTTATAAAAATAATTTTTGAAGTGCATCTCAAGACAACTGTTTCATTTGTTGCGCTGGGTCTAGTTTTTTAGTGCAGATGTCACAAAGCTTAAAAAAAAGTAATACAGGGTGCAAAGATGATTTCATGTGACTTTTACACACCATTCCAGATTTGGTTTTTGCCTAGCAAAGTTTTAGTGCTTGACAAACGGTAGGCCAAAGTTTTTTAACTTTTGCTCTGGTGTGCATAATTGCATACAATTCAACAAGTTCAATGTTAGTCCATTTAAAAATCAAAGCATCCTGAAAAGGCTAATATACCGCACACAGCATTGTGGATTCATTTACATGAGAGCTCATATCAGATTTGGCACTTAAATTATGCATTTTCTATTGGTTAAGAAACTATGCTACAGGTAGTGACAGCATAATGATTTTAGTTTGACTTTAATGTGAGTGATTTTATCATTTGTAGATCTATGTTCTGTATTCTGCAATTTAGACTCATAGCTCAGTGTGCACTTTATGTCCTGCTATTTTTAAAAGTGTTTGTATCTATTTGCACATATATTGCAATAAAACATTATTTAATCCCGAGTCAGTAAAACTTAACAGTTGTCTGAATATTGCCCATCCCTAATATTAAGTAAATAAACTTTATTTTTATTTCACGTTGACTTTTTTTATAAGTGAAAATGCATCTTTTAAAAAATGTTCAAAAAAAGTTGTCAAAAGAAACAATCTTGCCTTGCTAAAAACTCTTTACACAGAACGACTGTTGAGCTGAATGATGACAAACAAGAAAAACCTCTAATGGATCGAGGTCCATCAAATAGCATTTTTTTTTATCTCCTTTTCTACCAAATTTGGAATGCCCACTACTTAGTAGGTCCTCGTGGTGGTGCGGTTACTCACCTCAATCCGGGTGGAGGAGGACAAGTCTCAGTTGCCTCTGTTTCTGAGATAGTAAATCCGTGAATCTTTTCACACTCGTTGTGCATGACAATGCGGAGACTCCCAGCATGTGGAGGCTCATGCTACTCTCCACGATCCATGCACTCCATTGAGAGTGAGAACCACTAATTGCGACCACAAGGAGGTTACCCCATGTGACTCTACCCTCCCTCGCAACCGGGCCAATTTGGTTGCTTAGGAGACCTGGCTGGAGTCACTCAGCACACCGTGGATTTGAAATTGTGACTCCAGGGGTGGTAGCCAGCATCTAGTTTTAAATATCCTTAATCTCAAACAATGAGGATTTTGTGCAACTAGGGTATGGTGAGGGGGTCTGGAAAGTGTGCTGTTGATGGGGATAACCCTTAAACTTATGCTAATCCAGCTAAATCTATGTGCTGCTGGATATACCCACCCAGAGACCACAGCTCTGAAAGATATGGCTCTCTGAATGCTGAACAGGCAAGGCATGAGAGGAATCTGACTCATGGGATTCAACAAATGCCACAGGGAGGCTCGAATGTCACATGGGAGAAAAATATCTCATTGGCAATGAGCCTGACCTGCAGCACAGATAACTGACTGAACAAAGAGCCAGTGTGTGTATGCTGCCTCCCGCCTCGTTTTCTGAAGGGCCATAGCTGACCAAGCACTGCACATATATCAGCGCTACTATTGACTCTGGCACCTCTGTGTAGGGCTGTAATAATTATGATAAACAGGAGCACTGTGGACATCATGTTTAAAGATATTTCCGGTCTTAAACAGCCTATTTTCATATGTCCGAGTTCATTTCTGTTGACTTGCAGACTAGCAGAAAGATAATGAGATGATTGCACTAGTTAGTTACTTTAAAGAAAAGTTTTCAACTTTTATTTTTTTAAGACTGCAACACTTGTCAACTTTCAAAAATAGCATGACATACATGCAACAGGCTGTTCCATTCATAAATCAGTAGGGGGTTTACATTTATATTTATTATTGGCAAGCACTTCAATTTAAAGCAAAATACAGTGCCTTCACAGGGTCTCAGACTTGACATAGTGGAAAATGCAACAACAAAAAATTGACACGCTATTAAATGTAAGGACACATTAGAATATTAATTTTATTGTTTTACAAAGTGCTTAATATCAATGTTTACTGCATCTTTCTGTTGCACTGTACTTCTTGTATGCTATAATTACCAGAATATGAACAGTAATGTCAGCTTTATAAACAATACTCTGAACTTTATGAAAGAATCGAATGAGTCGTTCTCTTCTAATTAATGAATACGATAGTCTTGAACTCTGGTCTCAGAACTAACTGACTCACTCACTGTACTTCAAATGTGCCAAGAACTGTAAATGTGATGTGTACTTGAGGGTCGTGACAATTAGAGGTTGACCGAGTGTGAATTTTGCCCATACCGATATCTAAGGTTGTTTTTAAAATCCATTTTATGTAAAAAAAAAAAAAAAACACAAAAACAAACCAACATAATTTTCTTACTATGACAGGCACAGAAAAAGAGTCCTGAAAGAATAAAATCTCAGATGCAGTTTACCGCTTAACCAAAATTAAAAAAAAAAAAAACAATTGGGTGCATAACACAGACTTTTAGGTATAAACAAGCACGAAATACACAGGGGACTCTAACTTTGAAATTAAGAAATTATATTAAAAAGAAAATATATATATATATATATATATATATATATATATATATATATATATATATATATATATATATATATATATATTTATTATTTACTGATAATTCTATTTCCAAAAAGCAACTATCGGCACAGATTAATCGTTAAAACCGATATATCGGTCAACCTCTACTGACAAAAAAAGTATAATTAACTCATTTACCAATTTTTTTTACTATTGGAATTACAACATGCATTTAAAAGGTACTCATTGACAATGGAGCGTTGTTGAAATAAATGGTTCCAGCAGCAGTGCTGAACTCTCCTCCGTTTTTGGGGAATAACAAACAAACAAAAACATTGTTACCAAAAAAGTATTGGTTGCCGTTTAGCATAGTTTTAGGCCCAATTGAAAGTTTGAATCTACTAAACGGGAAAACTGATTTTGGTTTCCTACATGTCAAACAACTTACGGTTTAACTCCAAAAGCTTTCTACAACTATTCTACAAACCAGCTGAATTTCAAACAATGTATAAGCATATACGTTAATCAGTATTTCACAGCAACATGCTGTACCAGTTGAACTACAGGATCACCATACTGGGTTAAAATGATCATACCTGTGGATGGAGTGGGCTGAGGCTCCACCCAGTGTGCCATCTGTGTCAATGTTCCTGTGAGAGCTGCGACTGGATGCTTTCTCTGAAATGCTCTTCTTAAAACCCTCAGCGGGGAGATCAGAGTCTGCAGAGGACGTGTTTCTCTGCCCCTCCAACAGGCTCTTCTCTAAGGCTGTAGGATTCAAAACAGACATAAGAGCAGAGAAACCGATATTACACTGCATCACATACTGAAGAACAGATGACGTTTTCACACGTGTTTGGACTTCTGGTACTGTGGTCTAAGTCTATGAGTATTTCTGACCTCTCTTGCTGCCTGAGCTGACCGAGTGTGGAGAGGAAAGTGGTGTGAGGATTGGTGAACGGTGAGATCCCTCTCCATCTCTATTATCACATGCTGATCTGCCACTCAGCATCACGTCACAGGGACTGAACGCACCATGTCCGTTACTGTGGCGAGAGGGCATCAAAATTCAAAGTCAAAAGGATAGATATTATATACAGTACATTACTACAATAGATTAAAATGATCCAAATTCAATTAAAAAGGCAAAATATCAATAAAAAAAGAACTGGATGCCACTCACATGCAAACTGAGGATGTCATGTCATTGAAAACAATGTAGCATGATGCTGCTTAACATTTTTTATAGCAAAATAATGACTACTGTTTCACTTCCCTTTTTTAAAGAAAAATAGTGAGAATACAGTGTGCATACTGCGTACACATACAGTGAACAGTATTACATACAAAGTAAGCGAGTATTACTTTTTTAATATAGCCACTTAACCCGAATCAAAGTTTAATCTGTGAAAGGTACAATGATAGAGCAACACTGCCCCCCTGAGGTTGATTCTCAGAATTTTGCTTGTGTTTACATTCATAACTTGAAAGACCTGCTGCTCCAAAAAAGACAAACACACAAGCCTATTATACAACGTGGCCATACACAGTATTAAGATCAACTCTATCCACCCATATACAAATATCAAAATGGAAAACTAAAATATATTTGTATTTGCTTTACCTGAGCCCATTAGGACTTCTCTTGGATGCTGATTGGCTACTGCCACGAGAGGAAATGAAGTCATCCTCATAGACCATTCCATCCAATGAGCTGCCAGCAGACAGAATAGAATGGAGAGCGGGGGAACTCTTACCTCCCCTCTCTTCAAGAGCTACTTAAACATAAGAAACCAAAATATGCACTTGTTTTATATGAATTTCACAAATAAATACATGCATAACATTCACTGTATCTCATTAAATATAATGATATATCTCTGGCACATGGTTAGTTAAACAACACAGGTCAAATAAGTTTTTGAAGTTTTCACCTTTGCCATAATTCTGCATGTTCTTGGTGAATATATTGATTACACTGTGTGGGCTTCCCTTGGCCAATTCTTCCCATGGTCCATTGCTCTCTCGTAGCAGACTTGATGGACTAAAGGGCAAGTGCTTCTCTGCCTCTTTCTGGAAGCGTGAAATTGGGTTCAAACTGTCTCCATACTGGGCTGCACTGTATCTGCAACTGGATTTTGGCAGCTCTTGGAGATCTTCGTCATCAGAAATACTGCCCTCACTCAACAGAGGACCCTCACTGATGGAACCTCCACTTGAGTCCAGCACAACTTCCTTGACTAGAGGCTTTGGAGGAGATTTGGCCTTGTGTAAGTTACTAGAAGTGAGGCCGGACAGAGGAGGTGCTGAGTAGGGATTGTATACACCCTCAGTTCTTTCCCTAAAGCTGTGCAGATTGCCAACACCTGGTAGGGTGTCATCATAGGTGCTTTGACCTGCAGCAAGGAGCCTCTGAATTCTCTCAACCAGGTCATCAGAATCGGTCTGATTTTCTCTGACTGGCGGACTGACAGGCTTAGCCCAGCAGTTATCGTTAGGGATTGAAAGACCCGTGCCTGTGTCCCTGGCACAACCGTAGTTAATTCCGACACCAGTTAGCTTGCGTGCCTCACTCTCTATGCGGTTAGATAGAGAGGCAGCGGTGGCCCTCAGAGCCTCGATGCGGCTCATTTTGCGAGATACGGCTGAAGGTGCAACAGGTGCAGTTCTGGATTCTCTTTCAGGTCTGGACAGTTCCGGATCAAGTTCTAAGAGCTGAGAAAAGATGTGGCCAGAGGGGGGTGCTAGTGAGTTGATGCCTCTGATTAGAGCAGGGCTACGTTGATCAGTGTGGAGCCAGGGCGATCCTGCAAATCCCAACTCATTCCTGCAAAAAAAAAAAAACACACACACACACACACACACACACACACACACACACACACACACACACACACACACACACACACACACACACACACACATGCCAATGCCTCATTAAATTCTACTTATTTGACAAAATAAATGTACAGCCTCTAATGGATACAAAAAAAAAAAAAAAAGTATACTCCCCATGTCATTTCATATCGGACTTATTTTTTTCATGGAACACAAGAGGAAATTTTTTGACAGCTTTTTCCCCCCATACAATGCAAGAGAAGCGGGAGTTGGTTCCTAACATTCTGCCTAACACCTTTTGTGTTCCACAAAAAATATCATAGTCATACAGGTTTGGAATAAAATGAGGTTGAGTAAATTATTTTCATATTTGGGAGGACTTTTCCTTTAACATTTTGGAAATCAGAAAGCATTACATGAAGTAACCTCACCCAAATAAATCGTTAAGGAGTTTCAGGTGTTTCACATGCCATTTTGTTACATTTAAAAAGCTTTTCAGGAACTTCCCAGTAACCAAATCTCAATATGTAGCAGAAGCAACTAACAACATACACTTAGAGGTGGCCATGGCAACCGATAAGAACTGGCAACAAACACTTCTTGCAAAGCACTAGGCTAAGAAATTAATCTATTCTTACATCAAGGAATTAATCTATTTTTATTCTTTAACTACTTGAAATACTTTTTGAAATGATTTCTGTGTAAAGAAATAAAAATGACTTCCTTTTTAAGGGAAGTGGATATTTCATTAACTGTGCAAGTTTAATGCAGTTAAAATGGCTTTGGTGGAAACACAAGCAATGTTTACTAATTGGTGTTCATGTAAAAGATAATAAGATTTTCACGGTTATGAATGCGGAAATAATTAATGAGATACACTGTGCATTTTACCTGGAGAAAGGTGGCTGGCATTGGCCCGTAAGCGACAGATCACTGCTAGAGGTGGCACTCTGAGGTCGATCATGTCTTTTATTTTCTTTATCTGACTCTCCAGATGGTTGGTATACTGGTCTCGGCTGCAATGCCAAAACACAAACAACACTATCTGTCATCGTGGATTTTTCAATGGCCAACACCGATATCAAGAGACCAGGGTGACCGATTGCCAATAAAATGCCATATAATACAATTTAATGAGAGCAAATAACAATCTATTACAATAACAACAACATAACAATAAAGTCAGAAATATCTGAAATAAAAAAATGTGTATTATCAATTGACCAGGATGTCAGAATATTTTGAAATGGGCTAGAGATGGGCAGGATGATCCACTAATTAAAGGAATGTTCCGGGTTCAATAGAAGTTTAGCTCAATCGACAGCATTTGTTGCATAATGTTGATTTGCACAAAAGATCTTTTCGACTCATCCCTCCTTTTCTTTGAAAAAGCAAAAATCAAGGTTACAGTGAGGCACTTACAATGGAAGTGAATGGGGCCAATTTTTGAAGGGTTTAAAAAAGGTAGAAATGTGAAGCTTCTACTTTTATAAAAGCTCTAACATGAATTCTTCTGTCAAAACTAAAAGCTATTATTTAGCTGTTAAGTTGTTTAAATCGTAATTTTTACAGTCGTTTTAGGCGTTCACATCGTCATAGCAACGAAGATGTAAAATTGGCTAAACCCAGAATATTCCTTTAAATAGTTGTCCATGAACCGATTAGTGAGATCGACTAGAGTAATTAGATACATCTTTATTTAATAACTTTGCAGTGATGCTTTAAAATGATGAGATTCGATTTTTTTTTTTTTACTGCGGACAGCTTGCAGTGCAATGCTGTTCATGTAGTTTTGCACTTCCCTAAAATTGACACAAAGGAGAGCTAATCCTTCTGTTAATCAACCAAGAGGCACACACAGAAACCAATGCCAATAATCTCAAAAAGCTAAATAATATACAGTATTAACTTAAAACCATCCAGAATAACTTCAGAACTTCAACAGGTTATTTTACAAAAAAATGCTGTATAAAATGTTGTATGCAATAGGAGTATGTTCACCTGCTGGCTGATGTTTGTTCCAGCAGCAGTGCTGAACTCTCCTCCATACTGTGTCTGTTCCAACAGTAGTTTGGTGTATGTTTCCTGCAGCCGCTTCTTTATTGGCCCTTCAGGCGCCACTGGGGCCTTTGTGGTCCCTGATCGCTGTCTTCTGTAGAGCTCCTGCAGGCGTTTATTCTTCTTCTCTTCCTCCTCTCTCTGAGACTTCCTTTCCTCTGCTTGCCGTTTCTTACGCTCTTCCTGCTTTAGAGTGATGTACATCCGCACCGCCTCTGCGTCATAGTGACGTTTCTTTGGCACGGGCTGCTTTGGGGGCTCTAACGTTGTGGTAGTTTTAGCAGGACTGGCACTGCGGGAAGCTCGGGTTGAGGCACGGACTCTGGCACTGGACACCGGTTCCCTCCTGCTGCCCTCCTCCAACTGCAGGTCATCTAATATTCCACGGATGTCAGCTGAAAGTAGGTCTGTGTTGGAAGACTTTCCTCTATTTTCAACTACTGATCTGAAGGGTCCAGCTGGATCCTCAGGAAGCATGTGACTGCAAGGTCGCTCTGTACTGTTGGGTCTTGAACGGCGGGTCCGCTCCAGACGGGTATCGGAGCTGGAGCGAGGGACAGGGCCTGCTAGAAAAGATGTGGCAAATGATAAGAGAATATAGATTGTAAGACTTTTTCTCCTTTATTTCCATTCACTATTAAATTTAACACAAATGAAAAGCTATGAGGGATGAGTGCAGTCTGATCAACAGGCTTTTCTGTCTTCAGGCCTAATTTTCACAACCCATGTTTTAATTCATATCACTTTAAATATGACACAAGTTATTCTCTGTACTACTACTATTAAGGGGGGGAATAAGGGCAAAAATGCCCCCATAATTTATAATGTTGGGGCAAAAAGTGCCCTCATAATGAATTAAATTTGATTTGTAACTGCTGATACAGGTCTTAATATTCTATTATGTTTACATTTAAAGGTGCTGTAAGCGCTTTGTTTCACGGAAAACTATGCAACAAATGTTCCAACTTCCTTAAAGATATTAATGAAATAAGTGTCCTGAGATATCTCTCCAGTCTCTGTTACAGCTGTAGACCTTGTCCGAAGACAAATTTTTGTTTGTTGTTTACACTGACACTTTTTACCTGTGAATCATTTTGCTCGTTCGCATAGTGTTGTATTTGAAGCGGATCATTGAGGCTACGATTCTTGATGTTTGTCAGCTGAAGATGCTATTGTGTCACTGTTGAATTTGACTGCCATAGGAACAAACAATTCTGCTCTTTTGCTCCACTTCTGTCTCCAAATGATCTTTGGAGGGTGGGGTTTTAGATTGAAGGGGCATGGCTAATTCAACGGCTCAGTCACGTGAAAGCTTCAGAACGCTAAGATCACTTACAGCACCTTTAACCTAAAAGGATGACACATTGTATATATTTAAGCATTATCACACGAGCAAGAGTGCGATATGGCCCTACGTCAGCACTGCTGTGATTTGGCCGCAGGCCGAGTGCCGTAGGTAATCACAGGTCATTCACAATAGAAGCCGCAATCTTCTCCGCCATTTTAAACAGTACTTATTCTCCAATGTGGAAACTCCAGTAAGAGGCAAGCGCCTTGAGTTCTGTAATTAATGAGTCTCTTGTGTCTCTCAGCTTTGATAAGCCTTAATGCTGAAGTTGTTAGTTTAAAGCAGTTAAAGCTATTTTCTAGTCGTGTAGTAGTAATACGAGCGATCAAGAGCTGTTGTGTGTAAACAACACACAACAGACTAATGCAGATTCACTTCACGTCACCTAACTGGCTCATATTACACACACAAATTATCTTTTGCCACCACCTGCTGGCTAACATATGTAATGTCAAAAAAACGACATGTAAGAGACACTTATACGGTCACTCTTAACACAACTGCACTGCTCTTACACAAGCAGATACACACACACACACACACACACACACACACACACACACACCCGAGTGCTGATAGTGTAAGACCATCAGTGCTCATAGAATGTCTCTTGTCCAATCAGATTTAAGGACCGGAACTAACTGTTGTATAATTAATATATATATATATATATATATATATATATATATATATAGTATTTTATTTTAAATATTGCCCTCATAAAAGGTAAAAAATGCCCCTGAATATCAAATGCAGAGGGCAAATATTGCACTGTAATTGGAAAGATAATTTCTGACACTGATTCAGGTGTATGACAGTTGTTTATCTGATGGTCAGTACTGGACTAACTGAAATAAAAATGAAAATCCCCAAAGGAAATTCCAGGACATTATCTTGCTTAAATAATAATGCTGGATTGAAAAATAATGAACATCTAGGTTTTCTTTTTAAGCCTCTTTTTTTTCCCCGTTAGCCAAATTAACAAATGAATAGCCAAACAATATTAGGCTGAAAGGCCAAATGTTAGAAATGGATACAGCGATAAACAACTATAACAGTTAATGCTTGCTTCCAGTTACATATCAATTATTTGAAGAAATAAATAAAAACAGAAAAATAAAGTCAACAACATCACCCAAACACAAAGCATTTTCAGCATATGCCCTATATTCATGTTTATTTAAACTGGGGGGGGTGATAAAACATTCTCTTCAGTGGCTGCTTGTATATGATGTTTAAATCAATATGGCATCAAGCATTTCTGTCTCTGCAGTCCAATAAATCATTACTGGAGTGTCTGAATAAAGTCTGGGTCCAGCCCTGCGACTGTGGAGAAGAAATTAGGTTGACTTGCATTGTGCAGTGAATCAGAAACATCAAGTCGAACCCTATTTGTTACGGTCACTGAGCAGCAAAGTTTACCGATGTAGGGAAGCTCTCTGAATCTTTATTTATTAACAGACTTGACACTTGGTCCACAAGTTGCTGCAACAAATGTGGTATTTAATGCTGGCTTTAAACTAATTTAAACACCTCTGTCAAGGACATAATTTGGTTATTGCCTCCAAAGCCATTACATTTTTTACCCAAAACTGAAAATTCCGTCATCATTCACTCATCCTAATGTTGTTCCAAATCTGTATGGCTTGCTTTCTTTCTTCCATGGAAAACAAAAGGAGATATTGGGCAGTCTGTTAGCCTCAGTCACCATTTACCATTCAATGAAAGTGAATGAGGATATAATTCTGCCTAACATCTCTCTTTGTTTTCCAGAGAAGAAAGCAAGTCATATGGGTTTGGAAACGTCATGAGAGTGAGTAAATGATAATATTTGGGTGAACTATCCCTTTAAAAACTACAGAAATTAAAATTATTTAAAACACCATAAGCTCTGTCAAGGTTATCATTTGGTTGTGCATCCAAAATTCGAGAAGCTATAAACATGGTCTCTGACACTGAATGCTAACTGAATAAATACAGTATATTTAATGACTAAATTAGTGTTTTGTTTGTGATGTGGATGAGCTCAGAATTGTCACCATGGCAATGGGGGCGGAGTATGGCAGATATCGCTCCTCTCACCTTTTCTTGTCTGTCTCTCTGTGGACTGTGCCTGTGGCTCTTTGTGTAACCGTGGCGCTGGACCCAGCATCATCTTCACCAGCTTCTGACCATCTCGCCATGATGACGTGCTGATTGCTATGGAGACAGATTACGCAGATTAATTGAGACAGCAGTTGTTCCCAGAATTGATTTGTACTTGTACTTTTGTTTTTAAACATGAGTGATTAAGGCACAGTGGAAAGTATGACAAAAGTAACCAATAATAAACAGAGTAACAGCTCTGAATAGCATTCACACAACCCCAACCGACTCACATTTAATAAAACAGACATTGTGAAATCATAATTGACCCTTAATGTGCAGAATTAATCACTGCATGTCATTCTAAAGATAATTAATGTTTGCTTTCATAATCAAAATATAATAAGATTTCACTCGTTTCTCCTGTTGCTTGCAAGCACACACACATGTTGGTTTCACTATATTAGTGAAGACATCTAATAGACACCACTGTTTTTATTTGGAGGTGATATTTGCTTAACCTAGCCCTAAACATAAGAAACGCAGAGATTGCTGTTGATATCAAAGAAGACTAAACAAACCAATATTTGGCCGCTTTTAGAATTTGAAATAGTAAGGGCCACTTCAAATGTACTCACAAGTAGGATTTTGTTACATTTGTGAGGATGTATAAAAAAATGTTGGCCCTCACAAGTATAGCCAAACCTTTAGACACACACACAGGTGGAAATAGTAACAACTCTACAGCATTAAACAAGGCCAGAACAGTTTAAGCTGGGATGTATCAAGCATTCCTGTGTGAGTGTTGCAGCAACCATCCTGTTAATCTTCATGCTAGACATTCTGGACATTTCTGTGGTGATAACAGCTTGTGCTTGTGGGCAGACATTAACACAGAAGTTTGTTTCCAAGAACGCACAGAACAGGGCACTGTGACACTGGCAGGTCAAGAGAGGCTCACACTGGGCTGCCAGCAAATCAGCACAGTTTATGGGCATGCTTGTGGATTTAGTTTAATTTGTACAAGGGATGTGCAAAACATATATTTTCAAAATTGACTAATCAGTGGGTAGCATGAACGGCTAGTTGATTAATTTGGCTTGAAAAAATTTAATTCTCACATCATGCCATTCCAGATGTGTATAACTTTTTTTCTTATGCACAACACAAAATGTCTTCTGAAGTGAGAACAATCCAAAATATAACTCCTTTTTCACCGTACATCTTGCCATTGTCATGATTTCAAGCTCAATTACAGTTCTTGATGCATGCGCAGAGCGATTGATGGCACTGTAGTAAGTGTAACTGAGCTTAAAATCCTGATGGCCAAGGAGACTGCTGTCAAGATTCATAGTGGAAAAGGAGTTTTGCTTTGGTCTGTTCTCACCCAAAACAAACTGGATCGCTTCAGAAGACATTAAATAAACAACTAAAGTATTGATTACTTTTATGATGCCTTTATGTGATATTTGGACCTTGAGTTTTCCAGCCACCATTCACTTGCATTGAATAGACCAACAGAGCGGAGATATTCTTCTAAAACTCTTCATTTGTGTTCTGCAGAATAAAGAAATTCATGCACATCTGGGATGGCATAAGGGTGAGTATATGATGAGAGAATAAAAATTTTGGGTGAAATATCCCTTTAAGTTTAATTATGCTTGTTTCGGTTTCACCTGACCCCGAATAGACAAGCATTTTTTTTTTAGGGGGACATTACTTGCGCTCCAAAAAAGCTGGATAGAGTGCTATGGAATGGAACAGGTTGTCGTTTTTAGAAGAGAGTTTTTTTTAGTTTTTTTTTTTTACTTCAAAACGCCCGTGGCTAATAATCTCACTAATCAACTAGTCAGTTGTGGATACTCATCCCTAACTGCAAATTGTAACTCTTCTACAATATAAAATGCATGTTCTAACTATGAATTTCAATATCAATTGCTTAAACAAGATACAGTTATTTGCTTTTAGGGACAGAGAAGAGACCTGGTTTAGCATTGGAGTCTGGTGCGGAGGAAGATCTGTGCACTTTTCTCACAGGCTTGGATGGTTTCTTCTCCTTGGCCCTCTCTCGTTCTGCAGGCCTCTTTTTTGGTTTTGCACTCTCTGCTGTGAAGGGACAGGGAGAGACAAATGAGTGTGATAACATTGTTAATTACACTAATTTCATATCAAATATTAAAATGGAAACACTCAAACTCTTAAAAGACAATCACTTAAAACAGTGACTCCAATACTGAGGGGGGGGGGCCTTCTCCTATTTTCTCCCCAATTTGGCATGCCCAATTCCCCATGCACTCTAAGTCCTCGTGGTGGCATAGGGGCTCACCTCTTTCTGGGTGGCGGAGGACAAATCTTAGTCACCTCCGCATCTGAGACAGTCAATCTGTGCATCTCATCACGTGGCTTGTTGAGTGAGTTACCGCTGAGACCTAGTGCGTGTGGAGGCTTCACGCTATTCTCCGCGGCATCCACGCACAACTCACCACGTGCCCCACCGAGAGTGAACCACATTATAGTGACCATGAGGAGGTTAACCCAACATGACTCTACCCACTCTAGCAACCGGGCCAATTGCTTGCTTAGGAAGCCTGACTGGAGTCACTCAGCATGCCCTGGATTCCAACTTGTGACTCCAGGAGTGATAGTCAAGAGTCTTTCCTTGCTGAGCTACACATGCAGATTAAACTTGCTCTTAAAAAAATTATAATATTAATATATTTTTTTAAATAATGTAATTTAAAATGAAATTTATTACATATAGTATTAAAACTATATGTGATGCAAGAAAGCTTGAGTGACATTAGGGAAAAAATTAAATGTTCCAAAAATGCAGACTATGGCCTCTTTAATGACAGCATCTCAAATCTGCAGACAAGCAGGGAGATTAACTGCATTTTTTTGCTTATCATGTATGACCTTGTTTCACAAAGCTATTCCAAAGAACTACTTTTAAACAAACTGATGCAATCCTTTCATATAAACTTTAATAAAACTCTTTAGAACCATCAGGGCTGACATGGTAACTATGGCTGGCAGTGTGGCAGTGTGCCTGGAATCTTAGAGCAAATTTGGAACACATAAGTCAGCATTGCAAGACCGGTTTGTTTCTTTCATGCTTCCTTAACATACTGCAATGTGGTTTTGATTCCAGGTGTACAAAATACAAATACATGAATTTGTGTTTTCTTTTAAGAGGCATTTAGTGGTGGGTATAACAGTAACACTGGCCTAATGCATGTTCATTACTCATCCTACAGCCTGACTCAATAGAGGTATTAGATACATTTTTATCAACAGTGCTGCTTTAGAGATGACAACAATCAGCTGTGACTAAGACATTACAACATTTTCACAAGTATGTATACCTGTGAGCTGTTGTGTCAAGTCTTTGTATATTTCCCTGCTTAAGTTCTGGAAGTCCTCTTGGGCCCACACTTTCCCATCAGGTGTGCGAATTTTAGTCTCACTTGTGTTGAAGCCTAGAAGTCGAAAAAACACGTCAGTGAGCTTCCACTCAATTGACAAGCTCATAAACATTTATCTGATGCTTTAATTCCAAGTATCATACAATAAACTTATCACAGGGACAGAGCTAGAAGAGCAACCTGAAGTTAGGTGCCTTACACAGGGGCAAATGGTGATAAATCATGGATTGCCCTCTATGGGGATGGAATTTACCACCTTAAGGTTACTAGGCCAAGTTTCACCTTTCCTCTCTGAAGTCATATTACCTTTATAAATGGGTCCCGGAGGGGCCAGGGCCACTTTCCGAACTTTAGCAGTGGGTGCAGTGGTACTGTGTCCTGCCGCCCCAATTCCTACAGGCTGCTCCAGGTATCCCAGAAGATTGTTTCTCTCCGCTGTCTCCTCCAGATTTTCCCTCTGTCTGCGGATTCGCTCTTTCAGCTTTTCCAGTTTATCGTCTGGTTGCCGTCGTCGTAGGTTCTCTAGCCGCTGTGAAGCCGCGACTGAACCCGGGCTGGACGTCAGGGAACTCTGAGACGTCTCAGCCTGCAAGTGTGTTCTCAGCTTGACCTCTGATCCCGCTGTGGCTTGGTCAGGCTGGTGAATCGCGTTCAGAGCAGAATAGTCATTGAGGTAGCGAACAGATGTGTTGTCAACAGCTGAGGAGCGTGTGCTGTCCAGTTCTGCAGTCTGCATGTCACGGGTATCACACTGATAGACCAGTCGGCTCAGGGCACAGTCCGACTGAGAGACCCCGACCTCCACTGGTAGTGACTGGGGGTCAGGTTCAGAGTGCGTCTGGGACATTGGCAGCGGAGATGCTTCTCTATAAAAACCAGGCAAATGCAGTTCACACTGACGAGCATTTTAGAGGTTTTAAAATATAAAAAAAAAAAAAAATCAGCATAACCCAGCTGGAAACATAAAAAGCAGTACAGGCGGAACTGAAGGAGAGTGTCAACTACATGTGCGCCGATTGTTAGAACTATAGAAGCAGAAGGGGTGGTTCCTCGTCATTTATAATTTGTGACTTTTACCTGTATGAAGCAAGTGGTTCTCTGAACTCTACAGCACTGGGCTTCCTTGCATTGTTGTCCATAGTGCTGTTCCTCAGCGGACTGCGTGAATTTTGGTCTGGACTACGCCGACTCGGTGTTCTGGACTTGGACCCACTTTCCTCCACATGATGCCCATCTGTATGAAATACATGAAAAAAATTGTGTTGCATCATTCTGATATGTAATTTTTTCCAACATCAAGATTTCAGGTTAAATGGTAAGTTCACCCAAAAATTAAAACATTCTCATCATTTTCTCAACTTAATGATACCCCAGGTGTGTATGACTTTCTCCAGCAGAACCCATTTGAGGAAAAATATCTTATCTCAGTAGGTCCTTAAAATGCAAGTGGATGGTGATCAGTTTTTTGAAGCTCCAAAAAGAACAGACAGTCATCATAAACTTCATCCATCTGACACCAGCGGTTAAATTAATGTCTTCTAAAGCAACACGATCACTTTTGGTGCAAAAAAGATCAATTCTGAAGTACTTTTTAACTATAATCCAGTCAGCAGCAGTATGTGCATGACGTAATCGCATTGGCATGTGAGACGGGAGAACTGACACATGTATGACACACCCGGAAGAGCAGCTTTATTTACAATGGAGTAGGAGGAATGCTGTACAGAAGCTTAGTTGGTTTTGGTTTATATCTCTATTTGTATCTGATTGTTAACTCACAATGATGCGTTAATGTGCTTATCCTAGATGTCTCAACCGAGAGGAGAACGTGAGATTACAACTGTAAAATGGCAACGCAAATACGTCACACGAGAGACCATGTGAACTCAGCCCTCTCCTGAAGCTTACTGGAAACTATGTTTTATATTTAAAAAGTACTTACATATTGATATATTTCACAACAAATGTGATCGTATTGCTTTAGAAGACATTAATTTAACTGCTGGAGTCGTTTGGATGATGTTTAACCTGACTGTCTGTGATTTTTGAGCTTCAAAAGATACATTTCCATTCACTTGCATTATAAGGACCTACTGAGCTGATATTTTTCTTCAAATGTGTTCTTCTGAAAAATGAAACTCATACACACTTGGGATATCATGAGGGTGAGTAAATGATGGGAGAGTTTAAACTTTTGGGTGAACTATCCCTTTAAGTTTTACCTATAAGGGAAGTGTATATTTTAATAAGTTTTCACCATTTAAATCAATTTTTAGCTTTTTTGCAATTCACTTAAATAGTCATATAGTGTGACAAATTATCTTTAAGAATAATATTTAATTAAATCTCTTGCATATAAAATAATTTTAAAAGTATTACATAGAAAATAAAATCTGTTTAAAATAATTTTTGTATAGCATGTCACTACTTAAAGGGCACCTACCCATATATCTTCTAGATTAATTTTTTATATTTATACACTCATCTACTGTATATCTATTTCTACATATTTATATAAAAGTGAATAATTTCATACAAAACTATTTGTGAAAAATGTATTAACCTGGATTAAAATATCAGCCAAGAGCATAACACAAGCTATACAAGAATTTAATGATGACCTCACATACAAAAATTATTATTATTTTTTTTTTTTTAAACCATGTGATCTTAAAACCAGCTTGCTTCAATAATTACAAACAAAACAAACATATAAGCAATCCAGACATTCCTCTTCATGTTGCTACTGGTTTGGTCCAATACAATATTACAGCTGACATTTAAAACACCTAAAGAAGCACAGGGATATGAAGTATTCTCAAGTGGCATGCCTGTGTGTGTGCGTGTTACAGAGGACGTGTCTGTCTCACCTCTGCGGCTTATTTTCCGACTGCCACAAACAGTTGCTTTCTTTGTGTCGAGCACTACATCCAGAAGCACTCCACTGCCTGGTGCAGCCTCCAGACGATTCTCAATGTGCCGTAACTGAGACAAGACCACAGTTAACCATACAGTCAAGTGACGCACTCATATGATTAAAAGCTACAGATATATCAAATCTACAAGGTGTATCCCAGACTAAACGTAGTCTGGCTCATGTTTTTTTAATAATGTCTTCTTGATCTCTGTATGAGAAACTTGTTACAACTGGGCTTCTTTAGAACTCAATTAACAACATAATTCCTGTATGTAACAAATATCTGAAGGTATCAGGCTTTATTTTGTATCATAAGTAGCCCAGCACCTGAAACACAGGTTAAAACAAATACTCACGGCAGCCTTGGTCTGATTCAGACTATTCCAGGCATTTGATATCTCTGTTGAGAGACAAACATTATCATAAGGAACCACACAAACATACAACTGTCTCTATCAAACAGTTAACATAAGGTGATTATAATGATGTTGCCAGTAAAGAGTGACATATTTGGACCTCTCCTGTTGTCCTGCCCACAGAGGGCAGGCTGCGAAGAGACGGTGGCTGGCGGCCCCACCTCACTTTGAAAGCGACTCCCCATCGCTAAGCCAACCTGAGAGGAAGAGGGGAAAGAGAAGAACATGCAAACAATGTAAGACAGCCAATTATCTCAGAAATATCTGCTGACAAACACTGTGATCTTTGGGATTGGCTTGCTGCTTAGAATTTATCCTTAAGTGTCACTAAAACACATGACTCTTCCATTCACAGTACTCAGTTTATTCCTTTGTGCATCCACTGTGATTTTGAACGATGCTTAAAATCTGTCCAAATCACAAGTTTAACTGATAGTTAGAAAGCAAATATATGATCACAGCACACCACTTTCTGTTTCGATGTTTCTAAACGTTCTGAAACTCACCACAGGCCTTACAGTGTCTTCTGTTTCATTATGAATCACAATATTAACAAGAAAAACCTCTCAATGTTGGACACTTAAATAAGCTGTACAGCTAATTTTAACTACAGACATTTTCTCAGTCAAAGTTCAACATCAAATCAATGTCATATGTAATAATCATGCAGTGATTTTGTTTATTATTTTTATTACTTTTGTATTATTTGTATTACTTTTTCTTTTCTGAATGTTTACTTGACACAGCTGTTAGACACCAGAAAAACATCAAGCAATGTTTGCCTACAGAATAAAAACAATATAACAAGGATTATGATATAAATTATGTAAAATGAATCTTCATCTTGGTTGTATTGCTTGTAATTCAAGATATTTCAGCAATGGTGTAAAAATGGCCATTTGTTGAATATATCCTACGGTGCAGACATGTGACGGTGACCCCGTCTTCTTCTAAGAACTAGCATTATTGCTTTGTGTCCCTGTCCTTGAACGTCTTCAGTGCGTGATATCAACCAAGAAGATTCAATGGACTATTCAGTGGTAAATACAGCGTCATGTGTAGACAGTCTAAAGCACTGTCACAAAAGCACAAAATATTCTAAAGGGATGCTGAAATCCCCCCCCACCCCCCACTTTGAATCTTCTGTATTTATTATGCATAAGCCATATCTCACAGCATGCATAATTAAGCACTTTGAGTGAATTTCAAACCAATATAAATGGAAAGCAGAGTTAAAGAGTCATTAAAACAGGTTTCGCCACTTCTCTATTATTGGGAATAAGGTAATGGAGATGACTAAATGTTTCTGGTATGAGGAAAACAACCTTACAGGCAATCAATAAAAATTTGAAAAGTTCTGTAAACCATCTTTCGATTGACAGTAGGGCTGAAATGATTAGTCGACATCATCAACAACTCGACAATAAAAAAAATCTTCGATAATTTTAATTTTTATATAACACAAGATCATATGAAACTCTAATGATGGCGCGATAGCAGCACTAAAGCTCGCTCCCGACTGTGGAGAGGAGAAAAGCACAGCTCACAGTCCAGATGCACTCTAAAATTTCCAAACGGCTTTAAGCGATGTAGATCACAATGCATAAGGACATTCTAAAATTCTAAAATACAGAATTGCTCTCGTTGTGGAATAAGCGGAGCCGGATTTAAGCAAAACTTGTGTGTCGAGCATCTTTAAAGGAAAGACCCCGGCATTACATCTTTAATGCAGTTATATTTAATGTGTTACACCTTTATTAAAGTTCAAATAATAAGGAAGCAGGTCATGTAAATAACTACAAACTCTGGAATTTATCTGTGTGTTCAGTGCCTCTTCTAGGAGTTGCACGAATGTCCCGATTGAAGGTGGAGAGATTGAACCTGCACCTGGCTGATGCACACTCTGTCACGGGGACGCTCATCCCTCGAGCGCACACGCTTAATGGAGCTAGATTATAATGTGATGGCTCGCGACTTATTGAATCATAATCTATTTCTTATCATGAAGAAAACTGGCAAAAAGCAGGTTTATTAATAAGAATTTTTATTTTTTATTTTGTGAGTTAAAGGCGGATTGAAGTGAACAGAAAGGTGAGACAGAGTTGTCTTCGCCCCATTATACACGGCACCAAAAAAAACTTTTTGATTTGTTTTCCAATATAAATATCTAAATCTCTTTTAAAACGGCATACATTTACTTTAGCAGCCTCACTGAAGAATATTTCTTTTTATCTGAGAATGGAATATAATATAAAAATGCATTCACCTGAGAAGCAGCATATTAGATATGTATACTTGCGTTTAGAGAATAGACCTTGAAAATAAGTATATTTAGTCTTTACTGCACTTGCAGAATATAACAAAGTAAAAACATACACATATGCAAAATACACTTATATTTAAGAGACATTCTCTTAAAGAGTCTAAATATCCTATATGATGCTTCTCAAATAAATGTATCTTGGTTTAAGAATTTTTAAACAGTTTTAAAATGGAAAACAAGTCAAAAACACTTGATAACAATAGGATTTTTTGCATTGATTTTTTAACTTAAAGTATTTTTCCGTTAATTCAGTGAATGTCAATGAGAGGTATTATTAAAAGAACACTTTGTCCTCTTTATTGTTAGTATGTTTAATATAACCTTTTAAGTCAGAGCACAAGCTGACTGGTCAAGACTTAACAATTTATCATTGCAATAATCGTCCGAATAGTCAAATAATCATTCTAATAATCATTCGATTAGTCGATTATCAAAATAATAATTAGTTGCAGCCCTATCTGAATGCTCTTGAGCAACAGAGACACTCATGTTTTGCATCTTAAACATACCACTCATGTCATGACAGTTTACTCATAACAAACAAACGACCTTAAAGGGATGGTTCACCCAAAAATTCAAATTCTCATGATTTAATCACCCTCCTGGCATTCTAGATGTGTATGACTTTCTTTCTTCTGCAGAACAGAAGTTGTTTTAGAAGAACATTTCAGCTCTGTAGGTCCATACAATGCAAAACACTGGGAGCTGATGAAAACACGCTGCGTGATCATGAGGAAGGATTATATCAAGATGTAGATTGGAATGCAGGTGCGAAAAACTTCATATAAATAAAATAGACAGTTGCTCTCTCACTGTTGCTTGTGTGCTAGTGATTGCCCCTCTGTGTGATTTTGAAAAATGTATGACAGAAGACCTTTTTATGATGCCACACAATTTTGTGATCAGTAATAAAAAAAAAGGAGATTTGTGACATTAACTGTGTAAACTCATTTTGTACAAAAGGACAGGGATTCTTTCATTAAAGCAATTTCAAAAGATGCTCTGTGAAATTCACATGCAAGATCATGATTGTATCAAAATCATCGGGTTTTGCACAAATTTTTCACTCAAACTTTTATGCTGATAATATAATTTGTAATGAAAAATAAACAATTAAATTAGGAAAAAAGCAAAAAAGAAATATTAGTGTACTCAAACTCAAATCACATCCATGCACTTGTTTTTTGTTTGTTTTTTCATGTCAAAACGGTTGTCGACCCCTGCTTTAGAATATATGGATTTAACCATCAGAGTTGTCTGGAGTACTTTTATGTTGCCCTGATGTGGATTTTGGAGCTTCTAAATTTTGGCACTCATTCACTTGCATTGTATGGACCTACAGAGCTGAAATATTCTTCTAAAAATCTTCATTTATATTCAGCAGATGAAAGAAGATCATACACATCTGGGATGTGATTCCTTTTTTGGGTGAACTAAACCTTTAATAGCAAAAAAGTCAGATTACTCTATTTAGCCTACATTTTTCTCACAAACTGACATCTATAAGCCAACAAGTTTAATTAAACACCTTTGCCAAATCTAAAGAAACAAAGAAAAGAAAAATCAGACGACACCGCGTTTGTGTGTGTGTGTGTGTGTGTGTGTGTGTGAGGGAGAGGTTCAAAGGAACTCTAATTAGTCAGGAAACCACCTGTGACTCTCACCTGTCCATGAAAGAGATTTAAATTTAAAGTGCAACAAAAGTGCCTCAACAGTGTGCTCTGGACAGGCTATACTGTCTGAAGCGATAATATAATCTGATTCTTTATGAACTAATTAACACCTCTCGACACGAATAAAATTAGCACAAGAAAGAATCAAAGCTTTCCCAACTAAAATGTCCAAAGGGCAAAGTATTGTCCAAAAAGCACAAAATATATTTAGATTTATCCATAAAAAGAAAAAAAATGGGTTCAGTGTTGTAACCGAGTCTCTGAATTCTCTGAATCTGAGCATAGTTGAGTTAAACCTGTCTGTCAAATGACAGATCATAGTCTAAGACCCTGTTTCGACCACTTTACTCATAATTTACTCACACTCATGCCATCCCAGATGTTTTCTTGACTTTTTGTATTCTTCAGAACACAAATGAAGATTTTTAGACAACTCTATTGGTCCTCACAATGCAAGTGAATGGTGGCCAGAACGGTGAAGGTCCAAATATCACATTAAGGCAATAAGTCATCAAAAAAGTAATCCATACGACTCGATTACACTTCCTAGTGTTTGACGCATGCGCAGAGCTCCAGATGGTGCTATAGGAAGTGTAATCGAGCTTGAAATAATTATAACCACGGAGACTACTGTCAAGACTGGGTGAAAAAGGAATGCCATTTGTGTCAGTTTTCATCCAAAACGGATTGAATCGCTTCAGAAGACATTGATTAAACCAGCTGGATTACTATTTTTATGAAGCATTCATATGATATTTGGACCTTCAGAGTTCTGCCCGCCATTCACCTTCATTTTATGGACCTCCCGAGCTGAAATATTCTTCTAAAAATGTATCTTCATTTGTGTCTATCACATGTGGTCAGTCCTAAATACAGGTGTAAGCAGGGTCTAATACGTTTTTTTGACCGGATCACAAAAAACACATTAGAAGGTAGTCAAAAACGAATGTGGACACATTGCATTTGAAGTGAAAATGCTTATCCATCCTCGTTGCATCCCATAAACACTGAGCTAAAACAGGAGTTTTAAACATTGCCGGTTATGTGCGGCTTTAAATGGAAAAAACTTATTTTTGATCTGAAAATTTGAAAAAAGCAGATACATACACAAGCACGAGAACTTCATGGACCTTCTTCAGTGTATCAACATGCATTGTCATGAAATCAGAGACCGTCCCCTAAAAATTGAACCACAAGTGGTTTCAAGACAGTGGTGTAGTGGTGTCTGAAGAGGTGGGCATACTGTGAATTTCTGAAGTTAATATGAGTGTAGTAATGTTCACGTTAACACGTTATCTTGCATTAACATATATAGCCAACATAAGAATGAATGATTATTTGTTTTATTTGTGCAGCCTACTATAATGTGCTTTTCTGTGTAAAGTGAAATTGTTTTCCTACTTAGAAATATCAACTGAAATTATTTGATATCACGAGAAAAAGGCACCATCGACAACAGAAAAGGCAAAAAAAAAAAAAAAAGAAAGACATTTGATATAATTACAGAACACAGTTGTCCAGCATCTGTGGAGAGCATCAAAAACTAGAACAGGTGCAATAACATGCTGTATTTTCACAAAGTTTAATTGCATAAGTTAAATTTAAATGTATACATTTACATTTAGCAGGGAAATACGTTTAGTGCAAAATATGGTTACTCCAGAGTTATTCAGCATTAGATGCCGGAAATGTCCCACACCTTACTGAAATGGAAAATATGATTGGTTAGCAAATATCCAATCAGGTCTGAAATTAACGGATCAGCTTTGTCGGACTGTCTGTCTTGCCCATGCCATCAGTTGTGATATGGCCTACTGCTGCTCTGTGCGCATTTAGAGAGAATCTCTGTACATTTATATTAAAAAAAAAAATTATCAAAAAACACAATTCACTCAACAGTCCTCATTGTTCTGACGCCATACGTACCATAAATTTTAAGAGGGCAAACGCAAAATCCTAAGAAAGATAGGTTTGCATAAGGCATATGCCCTAGACTACACTACTGTCCTAGGAGACGTATTTAAGCGAGCAGGTGTAAACATCGATGTTTCTCGCCTGACCACATGTGATCGGACCACCCCGAGATGCATCTTATACCAGGTGTAAACAGAGTCTAAGAGGACTGTTTTTCAAGCTAAAGCTTTCTTTAAATTTATTTGAAAAAACAAACTGACCAGACAAAAAAAAAAAAAAAATCTTTCTACATCAATTTTATTTTACATTTAGAAAACAGAACAACTAAAATTAACAAAAACTTATAAACTTGGCACTGCGCCGCTATGATATCAAGTTAATTACTGTTTTGACCATCACACATCTAAGCAAATGATTATGAATACTGCAATTACAATAGTTAAAAATTAGTTCAGGAGAGGAGGAAGGGCATGTTAAGCCTTCTAACAAAGAGCAGAATGGTGCAGGACTCACCCTCCAGCAGCTTTATTCAGAGAGACATGAGTCCGCCTTGTCTTCCGGACTGCTGGACACATCAGTCAGCAGGCGATTCTGTTCAACACTACACCTGGAATAAGACCCAAGGGAAAAGGATGATGTTACGTCATGATCAAATGTTTGCACTGACACACTGTCTTAGACTCTTAAATCATTAGGTAAATGAAACCGATTAAGTATATCACAACCAGCCAGCAGATTGTTATATGTAGCATTATGATCATTCCTCTAGTTATTCTCAAATAAATACTGGGATCAATACAACTAATTATAGCAATTGATTGGATTGGCAATTGATACAGTAACTACTCATGAAGTGTCATTCTGAGTTAAAGGAAACGTAACAGATTTGCATGATCAGCTGACAGTGATCTCTGGTACAAGTTGACAGGTCAGATTACATACCTCCTGTTATTTACTATAGCAAAATACAATGTCAAAGGGGAAACACACACACACACACACACACACACACACACACACACACACACACACAGGTGGTGAACTATAAACTAAAGAAATCGGACAGCATCTTATACATTGCTAATTCACAAATACATGTCCATGTACATGACAAAACTCTAGCAAACCAACGACACAAGAAAGAAAAGGAAACATTCAAAGGACATACGAACATTTAAAAATACAAAGAAATAACATATCAACAACACAAGTGTCAATCGTACTAATACAACTTTACATAAAATGCAATACAAACTGGAAACGTACCACCTAGCGAACTGAATCATCAACCTTCCAAATAACCAACCAACCAACCAATTAGACGTCTGTTGAACGAAAAATCATTCACTCATGAACAATTTCACAATATCTAACCGGTATTTTCTGACCGAGGTTGTACATTCTCTGAGGTAACTTATTGCTAACAGCTGCTGCTAACCGGCTAAATCATTAAAGCTCGCGAACAAACACAATGTATCTTTACTGGCTTTAGGTTGTATTTCGCTGAGCAATCAAGTCGGAATGTAGTTATTTAACACCTACCTAAAAAAATACTGTTCCTTCTACCCGCCTTTCGGTGTCAGTTTCCCGGCTTTGATGATAAATTATAACTGCCGTTCGCTAGATTTGACGGTCCGCCATTTTCCAAACAACTGTTCCCGGAAGTTCACGTCGGAAAGATTCATAAACTCGCGAGACTTCATTACAGAACGTCAGGTGCTTTTTTTCTTGGCCGTGTTTGACCTCTAGTGTTCACTAATGGAATCGACGTTCCGAAAAAATAAACCAAAAAAAGCTAAAGAGTCTGAAAGAAAACTTCAGCAAAATGTAAGTCGAAGGAATATTTGTTTGTTCAATTACTTATTTAACAAAAACAACGCACACAAATGACAATATCTTCATTGTAAAAGAAGATAAATTCTGCAAACCCAATGAAAACATGGGAACTTGTTGGCCACCTGTCGTCGCCCCCTCCCCATAAAGCAGTTCTCTTCATTTCCATACGACCCAGTTGATGTAGACTTCAGAGGATCTCAGACGTTGTTGAAGCCCATAAGATTTAAAGGTATTGTGGTGGAAGTATTGGTCCTCCGTCAGTCTAAAAAACAAATAGATTGTTTTGCTATAAATGGAAGAGACACGGTATTGTTGCTGCTTTCCTTTGATATTAGAGATTTACAAAGATCTGACGTTAAATCAGTTGCAGTTACGGACCATAGAATTGTCAAAAATGTGATAGTGCCTCGGAGTTCATTGGTGTATCAGTCTATCATACGTACATAAATAAAAATACTTAAAGGGATAGCTCACACAAAAATGAAAATTGTCTAATCATTTACTCACCCTCATGCCATCCCAGATGGTATGACATTCAAAACAGATAAATATTTTAGTACTTTTTTGCTTGAAATTCTTTTCCTTGCCCAGTAGGGGGCGGTATGCATGAAGAATGTGAATCACCAAAAACACAAGAATAAGAAATTGAAAAAGATCTGTTTCTCACCCACACCTATCATATTGCTTTTGAAGATATTAATTTAACCACTTGAGCCTTATGGATTACTTTTATGCAGCTTTTTTGTTTTGGAGCTTCAAAATGTTGGCACCCATTCGCTTGCATTGTATGGACCTACAGAGCTGAAATATTATTCTAAAAATCATAATTTCATACATCTGGGATGGCATGAAGGTGAGTAAATGATGTGAGTATTTTCATTTGTGGGTGAGCTATTAATTTAACATTGAGAGGTTCAGACATGTTATAGAAAGCATTTGGTTCAGTGTTGCATAACCTAATGACCGGACCTGACAAAAAAAACATTACATTTGTCCACCTTCTGTCTCAAAAAGATTAATTGTATGCAATGGCTAGAAAATATTTCCAACACAATCTGTGTTAGAAGAAAAACTTCTGGAAAATGTAAGCATATCCAAAAGCTGAAATAGGTATTGATAAATGGTTCTTAATTTTCTTTTAATGCAAGGCCCCTCACTTACCGACAATATTCAAAGGCCTCCTCCCTCCCTCAAAATAAAAAAAAAAATATATTAATAAAAATAAATTGTTCAGCTGTGCATTTTCCCCTGAGTGAGAAATATGATCTCAGTTTATGTGAAAATTTTGATTCTAGTTTTTTTTTAAGTTAAGAATTTGAATAATTTTAAAGGAATAGTTAACCAGAAATTCTCTCATCATTTACCCACCCTGATGCCATCTCAGATATGTATGACTTCTTTCTTCTGCAGAACACAAATTAAGATTTTTATGAGAACAGCTCAGCTCGGTTGGTCGATTCAATGGAAGTGAATGGTGGCCTGAACTTTGAAGCTCCAAAAAGTACATAAAGGCAGCATAAAAGTAATCCATATGACTCCAATGGTTAAATACATGTCTTCAATAGCAATACGATAGGTGTGTGTGTGAGAAGCAGCTTGATATTTAGGTGCTTTTTTACTATAAATCTCCACCTTTGACCAGCCCCAATCAATTGGTGGTGATATGTATGGAGAATGCGAATTGCCAAAAACATGAGAAGAATGTGGAAGTGAAAGTAGAAAGTAAAAAAAAGACTTAAATATTGTTCTCTCCCACAGCTATCGATTCTGAACACATTGATTTAACCACTAGAGTCGTATGGATTGCTTGTATGCTGCCATTATATGCTTTTTGAGCTTCAAAGTTCTGGCCACCATTTACTTGCATTTTTGGTCCCATTGGAAGTTATCTGAGGCCCTCTTTTAGGCCCACCCCCTGGTTAAAAACCTCTGGTTTAAAACAAGCCAGAGCACCATTAGGAAAGCCCTTGAAATTAGTGACTGTAATGAATGAGATAAGAATTATGATGAACCATAAGCAGACAAAAGTGTTACATCTAATAAAAGCTTATCATAGAAAAAAGTTAAGAACCTATCTAGACATCAACAGATGGATATAGCATGCAAATAGTTTGTTCTCTGCTGTGTAGGGTGAATACAGGTATAATGGGACAATTTCTGATCATTCATAATTGCCATTGTCTTCGAAAGTATGATCACAATGTTTACATTAGTGTCATTCCATACTAGTTTTATATAGTTTAGTATGCTGATGTTTAGTAATGGGATAGCAAATGATACAGTAGATGATTAAGCTTGTAAAGCTGTCCCACTTTACCTTTATTTACCCTATTATATAGCTTACCTAATATAACATCCATTTAGAATATTTTATTGTGGCAAAATTGAATAATCGTTGTTGATTTTATTTCTTTTTCAAAATATAAACTCACTCAGCCAGTACTTAAATGTTTGCAATAGTATTTCCTATGCACCAGTATACAGGATAGATTGATAGCATATTATGGTATACTATAGTAACCATAACAATTGATTTGCAATCTCTTCTTTGAATAAAACCATTAAAGAAACCATGCATTTAGTCTAATGCGTGCATGAAATTTCACACACCGTTAAACGCATCACTTTCCCAAAGCTAATATTTCCAAATTAGATAGTCCTTTGAATAATAGCCCTATAAACAGCCGGCCGTACAGTCATTGTAGAAATATAATGTGACATATTTAATAATTTATGTACGCTAATTACCGAGACAGTGACTCTCGGCCCCCCTCTGCTGATCTAACCTGTCGTACTCAGTTTGAAACTGGATATCGCTTGTGTTCTGCGCCCGCAATCTCTACTGTTATAGTCTATCTTAACCCTTTTAGTGCTGTATCCGATAGAGAGAGAGAGACTTATTATTCATCAGCGCTTAACAAACACATATTTCCAGCAGAAAGGCGCGGCAGAATGGAAAAACGCCATCCACTCGCAGCTAAATGTGAGGAATAGTGTGGAAAAACTCTGCGTTCCTGCGCGTTATTGCGGTGGTGTAGCTCAGAGCACTTGTGGCTGAGCTCCGTGGATCTGATGCTGGTAAGCGCATGATTTTTATTCATGGTTATTATTACAGAAGCGATAGATTGCTGCCAATGTTTACCATCGCCATTCAGAAAAATCTGTATAATTGAAATGCTTGTGTACGATTAAGTGGAAGAGTCATTTCTGTTAGACATTAACTTGTTTCAGTGTGTTGATTTTATTATTATTGTATTAGTATTATTGTTTTGTAAATAGACATTAGTTGCCAGGGAGAATCATTATGACCATCTTATGAAATCAACATTTTCTAGTCGAGCATTATATTTTTATGGGTATTTAGAGAGTTATTATTATTATTATTATTATTATTATTATTATTTTCACTTTTGTGCATTTTTGGACCATTATTAAAATTGTACTTGCTTCTGTAACGCCTGGCTATTAAAACAGTGCATAGTCTGTTAAAGCAGTTTATTAGTTTGCAACAGATGTGAGTCACATAGAGCCTCATTCTGCATTTTGATTATGCATTTGCGCTCTGGGGTGTGTGATGCCCTCCATGCACAGCCGTCCTATGGATTGGCGTGGTTTAATGGTTTCTGCTGGTCTGCCAAAGAAATAGCCAAACGGTGGTATTTACGAAACCGTTTAGGGGAGATTCATTATCACCATTGTGCCCTTGTGCCAGACATTTAATCTAGCGAGATTTTCATTGCCTATAGCCCTATATTGAGAAAAGAATAACAGTGCTTACAAAGCAGTAAAATAATAGTGTTAAAGTTATAGGTAAGCCTAGATTTTAGGCTTTAGGTTTGTTTAAATGAAATGCTGCATTAGAACTGCTATATATAATTGTTTTGATATAGACAATATCATTTCCTTTAGAAAATATGAATGTATTGCCTGTGTATAGAACTCTCCACATTGATACTGGAGTGTTGTAAACAATGTCTGTAATTTTAATGGTAAAAGACTGTAAAAATGCTACAGAAATAAAACTTTAATTGATTAAAGAATATTAACTGTAAAATATACAGTACAAAATTTTTGTATATTTTAAAAGACAATACAGATGTTTTTTTTTTTTTACAATAAAATTTTGTAAAAAATTTATTTAAAAAAAAAAACATTGTTTAACAAGAGAGTACACATACTTTTAATAGTAAATTATTGTTAAAATTACAGTTAAAACAGTAATCAGGTGTTCCCTCAATTCCCTGCATAACCCATCATATTTCATTATATTTTATGGGAATAGTTATGTTTCTTCTTATTTTTAATATCAGTTATGTATTTTGGGGTGTTCTGTTTTATATTTAATGTCGTTTAGTTAATGTTTATCGCATTAATTCTAATTTCACATATGTTACCCTGATGGTGTATAGTGTTTGTGTGAGTGACACTGAGCACTGTCTCTACATGTTTATTGGTCATTGCTTTTTGAAGAGCCACTATTGATGAACTTCATGTCATCATGTGCTCTTATAAGTCTTACGGAGATTAACAATAGTTTATAAAATGAAAAGCAGATTTTTACATTGTCAGAAGGTTAATATCAAGTTTATGATGTTTTTTTTACTGTAAATATAACAATTTTTTTCTCTTGCAGTGCCTTCGTGGTCATGTAAATTACAACAGTTTTGAACTGTAAAATGTACAGGTTGTTATGTAAAGTTGTTTCTATTTTTACTGTATTTTTTAATAATTATTCTGGCAACCACATCTGACAGTTTTTTTTTTTTTTTTGTAAATACAACAGGATTTTTTTTTATGTTGTTGCCAGGGGCAATGTTATGTGTTTTGCTTGAGTGTTCTAAATGGTTGCTAGGGCATTGCTGTTGGTGGCTCAAATCTAAAGAACCCACACCCATGACTCTGTGATCACTAATTTCATGTAAGTCTTTGGGATTTGGGAATTGTTAATGCTCAGAAAAGTAAAACTGCACCTCTTCTCAACAAGCCGCATGATTTGAGATGTCGTTCATGTCTGTATCACTAATAATGCGGGAATGAGTTATGTACAAAAGTTTAATACTGCAAATTAAGGGTTTATTCAAATCCCTAACCCAAAATATGAGCAAAAATTCAAAATAAATAACTTTAAGCATAACCCCCCTCAATTGCACTGTAAAAGGACATAGCCACATGTCACTGACCACGGTTCAGTCAATGTACCTTTCTTGATAACATGAGCAAGGGCCTTTAAATGCAAATGGATTTTTAGTAAGGGAACAAGGTTTTAGTCAATACAGGTTCTCTATTACAAAGTAGATAACAGACCCATTTATAGAGTCAGCACCCTAGGAGGTGCTGTCAATATCAAGGTGAAATACTGTATGTAGTGCTGCTTTAAAACACTTGAGAGCTGCCACATTAGTCATTAATTGGAACATGATTGACAAATAGTACTTCCCATTCTATCATCACTGTATCATTTGTTACATATAAAGCTACTAGAAAAAAACATATTATTTATGATTGTAATTTTCAATGCAATGTGCCTGAAAGGCGAATGCAGACTCACTAGTAGACTGATATATCCACACTGGCCATTATTGGCTGCTTTACAGACATGGTCATTCAACCTAATGTCAGTTCAGAAATATACCAACAGCTTTGTCAATGTATTGTATAGTGCACAAAATTCAGTAATTTTGTGAAACTCTTGTTTGCTTCACTGTGTTGAATAATCAGATTTATATGTCGGCCACCCTGCTTTAATTGGTATTGGCATTAGCCATGAAAAATCCCATATTGGTTGACTACTAACATGATTTAATCAAGACATTTTGCTTTAGTCTATTGGAAGAGTTATGTATGATTATTATCTGTTTTAGATTTAAAGGGATAGTTTACCCAAAATGAAAATTCTCTCATCGTTTACTCACCCTCATGCCATCCCAGATGTGTATGAAGGTCTTTCTTCTGTAGAACACAAATTAAGATTTTAGAAGAATATTTCAGCTCTGTAGATCTATATATTGCAAGTGAATTGTGGCAAGAACTTTGAATCTCCAAAAATCACATTAAGTCAGCATAAAAGTAATCCATAAGACTCCAGTGGTTAAATATATGTCTTCTGAAGAGATATGATGGGTTTGGGTGAGAAACAGATCAATATTTAAGTTTAAGCTTTTTTACTATAAATCTCCACTTTACTTCCACATCTTTTTCTTTCGTTTTTTGGTGATTTGCATTCTTTGTGGATATCACTACTTACTGGTCGGGGCTGGTCAAAGGTGGAGATTTATAGTAAAAAAAAGGACTTAAATATTGATCTGTTTCTCACCCACACCTATCATATGACTTCTGAAAACTTGGATTTAATCATTGGAGTCTTATGGATAACTTTTATGATGACTTAATGTTCTTTGTGGAGCTTCAAAGAATTTGGATGATTTATCCCATTAAGTTCTATTAAAGAAAGTTGAAACACTAACTAAAAATGTTATCTGCTAAGACTGAGATCAGGGTGCCAGCAGTTCCAAGATCAGGGTTATTCCATGGTCTCTTCCTCTTTGATCTCTGTGACATCCACCTATGATTAGATTCTTTCACTGCATGTGGCTAGGACTTGACTGTTTGCTGAGTTAAAGAGACCAGATTTGCTAAAGGCTTTAAAATGTTTATTGAAGTCCCCAGCTCATTTATCCTATTTAGTGTTTATCTGAATCAGGTCTGAGTTAAAACAGTTTGATCCAGATTCCCTGAATCACATTGCAAAGAGTGACTTTAATTTTATTTGTGTGGCTAAAAGGCATTTGTGTGGAAACAAGTGTTTGTTGTCATGGAGACTAGGGTTGAAACATATGGCTTATTGTTTTGTTACTAAATTTTAATGAAGGTTTTTTTTTTTTTCCTTTAACATTACTTATAAGCACAGTCTAAAAGTCGATATCACATAATGAACTCACTGTCAGAAGTTGACTTTGGTCTGTGTGTCATGTGACTGTGAAGACATGCCCTTGTTGACAACAACTTTATTAGGACCTCAGAAATATTGTTAAGACATGTCGTTAGAATTAATTAATATCCCAGAGGGACATCTGTTGTTTTTCCATGGGAAAAAAAAATCTGCAAAGAATACTTTGAATACAGATTTAAATGAGATGGCCTTGCAAATGTACCTTGCAGTTGGAGCTCTTAAGAGGATATTTTAGATGTAGTAAAATCAGAAAGGACAAAATAAAAATATCCAGTACTGTACTGTACCAATCACTGAGCCGTAAGACCCTTTGATAGCCCTTATTTCACATGAAATTGTCTTTTATTGTAATGTGGCAGCAGCACTAGAAATTTCTGAGTACTTGAGTGGTAAAAGGGCCTTTTTCTATCAAGCTTAAAAAATCACTAAGTCATGGTGCAGTGAATTAAAGGTGCACCAATGCATGAGTGAGGCTGTAATTCAGAGACTGGCAAGTCATCAATTAAAGCATCTTTTCAGCATAATTAGCCCCTGATTAGTTTTGAGTAGGTTTTCTCCATCTGTTCTAATGTGAATGTCTCAGCTCTGTCCTAAGAGGAAGTCAGGAATGTTGGATATGTCCTACTTAAAAGGGAAAGTTCACACAGAATGAAAATCCTGTCATCATTTGCATCACTCAGTTTGTTTGCAGTATGGAAGTGTAAACAGTAATTTCACAAGTTATGAGAATGGAACATTTCTAATTTGTCAGCAAATTAAGCACCACCATAAGAGCTGGTCATATTGCTTATATGCATTGTATTGTCCAGTTTACATGCTTTAAAACAACACCCATTATGTGTTGGTCAAGCATGTAGTTATTAATTAATTTGATTACTTTTTTCCATCACAGAGCATCAAAAGTATGCCAAAACATGTATGTAATATTATTTAAGTGACTCAAGAGCAAGCGCACAGTATATGCTCGATTTATTTTCTCTGTTCTGCAGATGACATAATAAATTAGCCTAAATCATAACATTATAACATACCGTACTTTGATGAACTAGTGCTTAATGTTACAGTAATTTAATAAATAATTTGGAAAACAAGAATTTAGTTGCTTTTGTTTTGGATGTCAGTCCCATTTTATCAGCCCAACATCCTTTTGTGAAACCTTTTGTGTTTCACTGAAGAAAGAAAGTCATGCAGGTTTGTAACTACATGAGGATGAGTAAATAGTAAATGTTCATTTATTGACTTTTTTTAACTGTCCCTTTAATTTTCAGCTATTTATTTAGAATGCAAGGTTTTCAGTGTGTGCCAGCATTTACAAGAATGTCTGTGATATATTATGTGTAATTTTCAAAATGTGGGAGGCTGTCATATGGACACAAACTATTTAGCGTGGCATTATTGGTGACTCGTCAGTTCTCTCCAGAAAGTAAACATGCCCTGGAAATGAGATTGTTTTTCCAGGTTTCTAAAAGGTTTCTAAATGAGTTAGCCAGGCTTTTCTACTTGATGTAATTGTATTACATCCCCTGTAATAGGCTCTTTTGTCATTTCATTGGAAATGATAGTTTGCCACCTCGAGTGTGACATACTTTGATAACTGCA
Organism: Moxostoma hubbsi; assembly: GCA_032164185.1. Taxonomy (NCBI): domain Eukaryota; kingdom Metazoa; phylum Chordata; class Actinopteri; order Cypriniformes; family Catostomidae; genus Moxostoma; species Moxostoma hubbsi. The sequence continues at coordinate 6,178,173 of JAVLUX010000117.1, forward strand.
CTCAGAAATGAATAAGATAAATTGACTTGTTACGTGCACAATAGACTTATATGATGCGATAATTGTCTCGTTTGTTAGCGGAGAGTTAGACACTTGCATTTGCAACAAATTTATTTATTCTATTTATCTCAGAGTGCAAGACGGATAACATGATCCATCTTTCTAAGTAATCTTAGAATGAACCCCAGGGAGTACTTCCATTTCGCTTTGTTAAACCTCCTAAAAATGGGTATTACAACTTTAAAAACATTAGGGCTGTAAAAAGATAATATAATTGTAATAAAGATACAAAAAAATATACAGTATAAACATCTAATCATCGGGATTTTGTTGTTGTTGTTTAAATCCACGTATTAACACATTATAACATCTATTGACATGTCGGTGAAAGATTTGCAAGATTTGTTGAAAGCCATTAGGTAGTGCATATATATATATATATATATATATATATATGCACTATACACGCTATGGCTACCTAATTTTACTTGCCAGACTTTGGATAAAAAAGATATTAGTTCAAATATTTCATTAAAATATTTTATAATGCATTATTGCCCCTTTAAATGTACTTGGATATCTACATATTTTTACACTTTTACACTACATCACTAAATTTATTTAGATTGTTGTTTATATGCATCATTTTACAATTTACATGTATTTATATTGAGTTTACAATGATATGTATAACCAGTGCTAAAATGCAGTCTCTTTAAAAGCACCGGTAGTTCAACAAGCGATTACAGTTGGGCAAATTAATGAGAGACAACTACACATATTAATCACTGACGAGTCAAATCTGAATATTTAATTTCCAGTGGTTAATACATTTTTTTTAGACACATAGCACGAAATTGCATATGCAAGTGATTTACATGCAATGTAGAGGGCTGTCATACAGTTTGTTTTTTTTGTAAGGAAAGAGAACAAAATCATATTTGTAAGTTGTGTTCATTTGCCTGGATGATTTTCCAGTTTATATTTTAATGTTGCTCATATTAGCAGAGGGTGTGTAAGGCTTTGGAAAGCTTAGCCTTCCCCAGGCCATATGCATGGTGTGCTTATATGATTATAGAAATCGACAGGGAATTCGGTTCATCATGATCGCAAGGGAAATCGACTTTTCACATGAAAACATCTTAATTGTAATTTTTTGTCACACCACAGTACATTCTATTATTTTCTATTATTAATCGTGCAGCCCTTAACACTGTAGCAAACTTAGCTAAATAATTAATGTGTAATGCAATGGTTGAGTCTACATAAAATCTGACTGAATGGGTTGTTCACACACACTAAATTATATGGTTAAAAAAGCAGTGACATGTTTTCTTTTGAAGCTCTTACAAGTTGACACCAAAAGCGGCAGCTGGGATAATCAGCTTGAAGATTTGAGCTGACATTGCTGTCTGCGTAACACTTTTGAGAACCTCATCACTTTTAGTGCTTCTGCTTTGAACCCGGGGCCATGCCGATCAAATCCCACGACTTCATGCTCACAAAAAGACAATTCACGAAGGCCCTCACCATATTGCTAAACTGTTTTTAGCTGTTTCTTCTTACTCTTTGTAGAAGAGTCACGGTTGATTACTGTATGTGTTCATTCTAGCTTTTGTCCTTGGCTATGTTGTAAGAAGGCAACCTGGCCACATTCTATTCACGGTGGTGATAATTGAAAAGCATGTAGTGCAAATGAGTGTAATATTCTGACAGCTGGAAATGAAGTGCAGGAAATGGGAGTGTAGTTTTTTTTTTTTTTTTTAACTCAGATTTTACTCATTTCTTTAGATTCATGAAGAGATCTGGACATAAGCAGCCTGACCGAACACTGGTTCTCTGTCTTAGGTCTCTATTTTTACACCTGGTTCAATTGCTTTGTCCAAAACTGAGTTTGATTCTACCCCCCTCCACCTATCTCCACATGTTTATTTTCATATTGAACTTTTGGTTTGGATCTAGCAGCAGCTATTTAGCTAGGCAACGACTCACAGTTTTATTTTTTACTTCTTTTGCACCTTCTCCGTGATTTCATAAACATATTTAGCATTTCTGATCCCAGCATTTCATTTTCTTAATAACCTTTCAAAAGCAGTAATGTGTATCGCTGCTGGAGGGCAGACTGCATCAGGCTGAAAGCTTTTTAGTCATGTGTTGAGGAGCACTAAAACCTTTGTGTCTGAGTGGATGTGTCTGTCAGGTTGCTATAGACGTACCACCTGATACAGCTTTACCAAGCATTTGTCTGTGCAATCAGTTTAAGATTAAAAGTCAGGCCGAAAAGTTTTTTTTCATTTTAGACATTATGCTGTCTTTGCCAGGGAAATTGTGGATATTAAAGTGGCTTCCGATTAACTGATAGTTTTTTTTTTTTTAGAATAGATGCCAATATTTCATTTGATGTAAACTAAAACCATGTACCATGTGACATGTTACTACATTTTAATAGTGGTGTTCTGTGTAACCACATACTCACTTGTGTGGAAATTCCCATTACCAGTGAAGTATGTACTTTATAAATATGATAAGGATGCACAGTATAAGTTGGTAAATTGTAACGCTGCCTATTTTATCCATTTGGCTACAGGTGTGACTAAATATTTCATAAAGAGGTGTGGCATGTGTATATGTATGTTTGTTTCCAGAAGCTTTAAGCTTACAGTCTATATATGATTATTTATAGATTTATCTCACTGTTGTAGGAGTCAGAGGACTCTTATTATGTGAAAATGGAACCCCGTTTCAAGATTAAGATCTGCAGCCTTGGTCTACAGGCGTTGAACCTTATAAAGAGAGTTCTTCAGTTCGTTTGAGAACAACCAGAACAAAATGGCAGTCCCAACCACTGCACTCTTAAAGTCAACTATAACATGTTGTGAAGATTTCAGCAGCTATTCTTATCTTCCAACACAGCACCTTCAGTCCAATGGCAACTTAGTGCCACAATGGAGATCGCACTTTAACGAGAGACACAATTTAATCTTGGAGCTTTTTTTTTTACTCTTATCTACATGCAGTAACACATTGACATAGTGAGTGATATGTGCAGTCATGAAATCAGAGACCCTCCCTTTGAAATCCAAACATAAGTGTTCACAGGAGATGCATTTGAGACGCATATTACCACCAGGTGCAAGCAGTGATGTGTCTCGCCTGAACACTTTTGGATCACCCTAGACGAATCTTAATACCAGGTGTAAACAGAGCCAAAGTGATACCCATGCTTAAAACAGGACATGACGCTTTTTGACTTTTCCATGTGATCACTGGATTACTTGATCATGCCACTTTTGCTGAACATACGGTCATGTAAACAAGCAAATCAATTCATGTAAGTGCTCATTATAACCCCCACACACATATCATCAAAAGAGATATTTTTTATCTCTTTTTATTTTAACCCTGATCCTTAGTATCTGTGTCTTTCCTTTGTCATGTTTTATCTCCCTTTCATTATCGATTGTTGTTTACTTTTCTGCTGTGCACAAATGTATTCTTTCTGCAATAAATAAAACGCCTCCTCCAAGCAGCACGGGATGAGCAGCGTTACCTTCATCATCTGTTTTTGCTCAGTAACACACACACACACACACACACACACACACACACACACACACACTCTCTCTCTCTCTCCTGTCACCATAATACAGTAATTAGACACATTCTCACTGTTGTCTCTTGTCCCGGAGTGCCATTGTTCAGGGACTGATAGGTACCTTAGCTCAGGTGGACGGGGAGGTGAGTTCCCGCAGCTGGGCCATTCTCCCTGCGGCTGACGTGGGAACCAGTCAGACCTCAGGTTGGACTAGATTCTGCCGGTCTGTGTGTCAAACAGACAGGGCTTCATACCGTTTCTGACCGTCAGGCATGAGTCATCTTCATTGTGAATGTGGCAAAGGGGAAAAATAAATCCTCTCCATACAAGGTTGTTTAGTCACCTCTTAGTTATACACAAAAACATAACAGCAAAAGTATTTGGGCTGTTCACACAAGATGCATGCTTGCATCTGACTGCAATTGTTTTCAATGTAAACATGCTCTTGACGTGCATCTTTGACCGTTGTGATGTGTCTCGTCAATGGTGACTGAGGTTGCCTCCAGTCGAAATCTCTTTTAACTTTTATTGCATCTTTTATCTGACTATTTATATTTGCCCCAACCTATACTCATTGTGAAAAATCATTTCAAATTTGTAACATAGAAGTTACATCCATTTGCTTTAGGACTACATAACCTGCAAAGAAGTATGCTATTGCCACCTATAGGTCTTCGACATTTTTACAATGTAAAAAAAAAGAAACAAAAAAACAAAGTGGATATTTTATGAGTTCATTTTTACGAGTTTTATTCAATTCAATTTCAGATTTTACTCAATTTAGGTTTCCACAATGGTTAATTTTTTGTAAAGAAAACCCAGGCAAGGAATAATTTTTATCCATCCATCCATCCATCGTCAACCGCTTATCCTGCATACAGGGTCGCGGGGGCTGGAGCCTATCCCAGCTAACATCGGGCGAAAGGCGGGGTACACCCTGGACAGGTCGCCAGTCCATCGCAGGGCCACACATAGACAAACACACACTCACACTCACATTCACACCTAGGGCAATTTTTTTTTTGGAGACACCAATTAACCTAACCTGCATGTCTTTGGATGGTGGGAGGAAGCCGGAGAACCCGGAGAGGAATAATTTTTATGTAATTATTTAAATGAAAAATAATTATTTTTGATTACTTTTAAGTATTCACATCAGTAACTTATGAGTCTCCCTTTATGAGTGAATTATGCTTATGTAGACGATAGGCAGCGAGGCAGCTCACTAGGTTTAGGAATAGAGCTTATATATTCAACCTATATAAATGTGAATGTGAATGTTTCCTGTTTTCTTATTAATTCTCTCTCTCTCTCTCTCTCTCTCTCTCTCTCTCTCTCTCTCTCTCTCTCTCTCTCTCGGATGACGATAATTTTAATGAGGATGATGATGTCGACTATGTTAATCATGTCAAAAAAAGCTATGATTAAGCCTTCAATGTGTGATGTACCAGACAAAAAAGGACACACAATCCACAATCCAATGATTCAGATAGGAGTTTGAATGAAATCCTCCTCTTTTCACAACCATTTCAAGGCTGACACAATGCAACCAAAGTGGATTTCATTGTGTGCTTTCATTTCAGTGTATATTTTCTGCTTCTGCCATTTGCTGAAATTGCACCAACACTTAACCCAACAATCTGTAACAATCTGTTTCCTGGTGACTCATGAGATTTCCCCCTTTCAAGCTTGCATTAAGTGTTTACCACATATTGAAAATATTGTCTATGTTTAAATAACAGTATATATCATAGCCTATATTATTATACATTAATATCTATTAAACATGCTTCTACAGCGATAGAATATGATGTAATGGGGATGTAATATTGGAGGTGAGCTGTCATTACTAGTCTTTTCATGGTGAATTGCCCACTCTTTCCTGGTGAAATGACGCCATAGCACACAGCAGAACAATTCAATCGAAAACAACATCACTGTGATAAATTACTTCAGTTGACACCTTTGACATTGTCAGAGCCATTATTTTGCTGATGGAAATATGCTGGAGACCATTAGCGCTGACCGTTTTGACTCAGTTAGTGGCTGCATATTTGTGGCAAATCACAGAACTAGATTCACTAACAAAAAAAAAATACTAAAATGTACCATGGTTTTTTTCATCTTGGATCTTAATCCAAGATGTTGCCGTCTGATGTTGTTCTACTCATTTTGTGACATATACCTTGGTAATACCATGATTTGTTGCACATGTACAATGTTGTACTCTGAAGTACTTTGCAGTACTGCAATATAAATATAGTACCATTGTGTGTGAATAGGTAATCATTCATATACATGTGGGTTGTTGCTGCATAATGAGTCCTTTTAAAATCTATGTAATCTATACCTTAAATACCTATATCTTAAGTCCTGAACTGGTCGCCATTTCTTTTACATTTCTCACTGTTTTTAATAATTTTTGCCTTCAATAGTGTATTTGTAGTGTGGCCATTCATATTTATTAGTACAAATGGAGTCTAAAGCTACATGCATAGTAATTATAAAAGAGTTTGCAAAATGCAATTTAAAATACTGCAGGACATGTCACATATATTATAATACACTGGCAGCCAAAAGTTTGGATGATGTGTTGTAAAATGCACGGATCATCACCAAATTGCTCCTGGATCGTTGGAAGAAGTTGCTCTTGCAGGACGTTTTGATAATATTCTTTATTCATGGCAGTGTTTTTGGGCAGAATTATGAGAGAACCCACTACCTTGGATGAAAAATAACCCCACACATGGATAGTCTCAGGATGCTTCACTGTTGGCACGACACAGGACTCATGGTAGCGTTCACCTTTTCTTCTCCGGACTATCGATTTTCCAGATGTCCCAAACAGTCGGAAGGGGGATTCATCAGAGAAAATATCTTTGCACCAGTCTTCTGCTGTCCAATCCTTGTACATCCTGCAGAATTTTAGTCTGTCCTTGATGTTTTTCTTGGAGAGAAGTGGCTTCTTTGCTGCCTTTCTTGACACCAGGCCATTGTCCATAAGTCTTGCCCTCACTGTGCATGCAGATGCACTCACACCAACCTGCTACCAATATTGAGCAAGCTCTGCACTGGTGATGATACGATTCCATAGCTGACACCTCAAGAGGAGATGGTCCTGGTGCTTGCTGGAGACTCTGGGACATCCTGAAGCCTTCTTCACTGCAGTTGAACCTCTCTCCTTGAAGTTCTTGATGAACCGGTAAATGGTTCTTTCAGATGCATTATTCTTTGCAGCAATTTCCTTGCATGTGAGGCCATTTTGATGCAAAGCGATGATGGCTGCACGTCTTTCTTTATAGGTAACCATTGCTAACAAGAACACAATGATTCAAAGCACTTATTCCCTCCTTTTATAGCAAACAGTCTGCTCTTATAATCCAAATATAGTACCATTGTGTACATTGTGTAAATGATTTCAACTGACTAGCACTCGCTCACACTTTCCCAGGTGCTGCTGATATGATTAGTGAAATTATGTTAGCTGGTCATTTTTTGACAGGACCAAAAAACTGTGAAATTTGGGTTTTTGTGATAAAGTAAAAATTTTTGGCCAATGAAGTTTTTTGCAATTATTTAAAATGCATCTGATCACTCTGCACAATAATCTAGAAACAATGTGAATCAACACTACAACAACTGAAGCAGAAACATTTGCGAAAAACAACATTTATGTCACTGCCAATACTTTTGGCCATGGCTGTATATATGTGTATATACTAATATAGATATATAATGCAACTTATTAGCATTATCTCAGTTAAGTTGAATACTTAAATACTGAGATTGTGGACCTTGTATAGCATTGTCACAATAATGACAAAAATGTATTTGATCTACCAGCATCACATCTTATTACATCAAAAATTCCTTTCCGGTTTCTGCTGTTTGTATCAGTGGCATAGACAGAAATAAGACTTTGGGTGTGCCAAGAGAAAACTGGATGTGCAAAAACTACAGCACAATTAAGTGAAATATAATAAAATAACTATTAACAAACATTGCATGAATGAATTTTTGGCTATGATGTTTTTAAGCTCTGTGTAGTTTAAATGAAAGAAAAAAAGCTGGCCTGTTAATATATAAAAATATTAGGCTTAATAAGTTGTCAAAAAAAAAAGAGTTTTTGAATTATTCATCATTATTTTCCAAAATATGCTAAAGATGCAAATATAAATGATGGTACAATTTGCAAAGTACAGAAAAATTATAAAAATACAGCAGATTTTAGTTCCATTCATTGGTTTAAAAACTTAAACCACTTGAAAATAAATCAATCAATAATGTGTTGTCTTGAACAGAAGGATGCACAACTTTAAGAAGATTACACTTTTTTTTTTTTTTTTTTTACAGGTACAGGGAGATTTGGTTCATAATAAAAGAGAAAAATAATACTGTTGTTATGTTAATTATTAAGCCAATATAAATAAATGATAATATCATGTCTGACGAAAACAGTAAAGTGTCAAACAAAAAACTGCCATTTCATTTAGGTGTGCAAGCTTATATTTGGGTGGCAGTTACACACCCTGTCACACCCGTGGCTATGGCACTGATTTGTGTGTTCTGTGCATGAGATGAAACTGATTTAAAAGCTGTGGATTGAGGTTTAGAAGTTCTCATTAATGAGATAGAAATGGTCTACTGCTGATGTTCTCTTCACCTCCTGTGGTAAAGCAATAAAAGTAATCAAGTGAAGAAATCAATTTCATCTCCTGTATTTCAGCCTGTCTCTGTTGACTTGAGCTCTGATAATACTTCCAGACAGGCTTGTTAAGTGCCAGAGGTAATGTAGGAGTGTAGGAAAAAGAGGGAGATAACAAAAACTCGCTGGTCAAAAGGGATTTGTTCAGGGTAGCAGGTGTTGGCTAAGGTTCCGCGTTCTTTCTGACTCACCTTGAATTATCCGACACTGAGGGAGTCGAGTTCAAATTCCTGTGAAAAGCGTGAGGACATACTTCCGTTCTCAGCCTCGTTAACACATCCGGTCCACTATTCTAAGCATTAAAGACTCTGAAAGGGTTGCTTTTGTCCGTTTGATAAGAAAGATCTTGAGTCAGTTTTGATTATATTTTGTCCTCAACTCACTTGGCTCTATTTAAAAAAAATTAGTATCATTATCATATCTCTATTCCTTTGGAAAAAGGAATAACCCCATAACCGCCTGCATTCCTTTTGGTCCAGGTGCACCATGTTACTGTAACTGTTTGAGTGGAATAATGGATCTGTGCCAGTCACAGCCATATATGACTATTACTTATATGAAAATTACTGGAGATGCTCTCCTGTGCTCGCAGCTTATTTCTGTAGATTTACAGTTTGCATGCATAATTTCTTTTGGAGTGTTATGGATAAAATAGAGTGTTATATCACATATACAGCAATACCTTGGCGTACCATATGCATTTCATGGTAAATTAATATGGTTATCATTTAGTGCCATGGTATTATCATCTAGACTATCATTGTACCATGGTTATGGCACAGTACTTTTAATAAATGGGACTGCCTTACAGCCAAAATTTACAGTAAAAAACAAAAACAGCAAAAGAAGTTGTTGCCAGATATTCACTGAAAAAATATATACGTTTCAGGCATTATAGAATTTAGTTTTGGTGCCTGTATATTTTACATTTCACAACTGTTTACAGTATATCATTAAATTATATAAAGTCAACATACCAACCAACTAGAACTAAACTTCACAAAAATTACATGCCATAAGCTTCCAGACGGACTGTGATGCTCCTCACTGAATGATACCTATATCAACTTGGTCAAAGAAGGGACAACACTCTTAAAAAAAGAAGAAAAAAGAACTACATAGAAAATGAATTAACCAACAAAATCCTTCATCGGCCAAAATCAAACGCGTCTACGTGTATTTCTTCAGTAAATTCGGGATGACTTCAAGGACTTTAACACTAAAACTTATAGTTCATACAAAATTATTTAGTTTAACCATTGACCCACAAAACTTTATTTATCTACACATTTTATATGTTTATACATACATAAATAACTAATATTGACATGAAATTAATTCATTTTCTGTTATAGCATGATTTAATGTACAGTACGGCTGCTTTGAAACAATGCCTGTTGTGCTATATAAATTAGATATGACATGAACTTCAAAAATCTGCTTTGCACTTTAAAATTTAAAGTCACATGATGATTTAAATTACATCAAGAGTGGCCCTTCCAGGAGCAATGGCCAATAAATATGTTGACACATCACTCACAAAAACACAAAACCATCAGGGTAAAAGATGTCATGCTTAAATAATCTAATAAAGATTAACAAAATAACTAAAATGTAACATAAAACACCCCAATATACATAACTGATATAAAAATTAATAATAAATATTTAAATTAAATATAAATAAATGTGATTGGTCATGCAGGGACTTCTGGGAATATTCAATTATTGTTTTTTCAATGTGGTATTAACAATATTTATCTTACTAATAAAAATGTGTATTTATTTTCTTATGAAACAATCAAAGTTAACTATAAGGCAGATTATACTTTTACTTTTAAAAGACATATTTGCTATATAATATTATAATGAATATAATAATATTATTGTTTTCACTGTTTTATCTATCTGTCACAGCCTCGTTATCATTCCTGTTAAAAATCAAAGATAGCACTGCTGCCTATATTTTAATATTGAATCTTCAATTGACGTCACAGATTTGTTATATCTGTGTGTAATTATATCATCTCATGTGTTTGATCACAATATCACAGTGTCATATTTTAGATGTGTTTAGTTCAGGCATGCTCAAAGCTCAATTTCCTAGGTTTCCAACAGTTTCACTCATCAATGTAGGAAATGGATCCATTATGCCGATAATTAACTGACAGTCTGCCACAGAGAAACTTGCATGGGTTTTGTTTGTATACAAATGTGTTTTTATTTCTCACACACACTTCTGTTCTTTTTATTCAGTAAACCACAGTTGCTAAAGAATCTAATTGGGACCCTTGGCTGAAACTTGGAACTGGCAGTTGTATGTTTCTCTCTGGTTTTTGGAAGCTCTTCTTCGTTATTATGCAGCTGCAATTAATCCATCTACTTCCGTGACAATGTGTGGCCTGTCATTAGCTCACTATCGGAAAGGCTACAGAAAGAGTCACAATGGGGCAGAGGTCCATGTATGTATTCAGATCTTTTGCTTCTGAATGGAGTGTCAATAGCTTCTCACAATGGTGGAAGAATACAAATTTGCATTGGTTAGACAACCAGTGCTGTCCCCAACTCATGGTCACCCCAAACTTGTCATCTCAAACTTGTATTCCGCAGAACACAAACAAAGATATTTTCATGGAAATATGATGTCTGTTGGTCCTCACAATGCAAGTGAATGGTGACCAAATTCAGAAACTCCCGAAAGCACATAAAGGGAGCATAAAGGTAACCCATAAGACTCCAGTGGTTTAATCCATGTTTTCTGAAAAGGTCTATTTGGTTTTGGGTCAAAAGTAATTTTTAATTGGTACAAACATGATTTCAAGCTCAATTACACTTCCTAGCTCTTGACACATGCACAGAGTGCTAGATGGTGCTAGGAAGTGTAATCAAGCTTGAAATCAAGATTGCCAAGGAGACTACTGATGTCAAGATTTATAGTGAAAAAGGAGATATATCTGGGCCTGTTCTCACCCAAAACTGATTGGATCACTTCGGAAGACATTAATCTATGGAGCTTGGAAATTTGGTCACCATTCACTTTAAATTTATGGACAGACAGGCAACATATCTCCATTAAAATATCTTCATTTATGTTCTGCGGAAGAAATAAAGGAGTGAATTATGAGAGAATTATAATTTTTGGGTAAACTCTCTTTTCAGAAGTCTCCAAGGAAGAGGCACTTGTGTCCTCTGGAATTTCAGAAGAGATCTCATCAATGTCACAAACTGTGCCACATTCTATAAGCTACACATATATTTTCTATCTCTATCCTTTCATTCTATGTCAATAACTGTATAATTTGTGTCTAGTTTTATTTCAGTCAAGGAATTCTAAAAGAAACATCTGAAACATAGTTACCCCCTTGTCCGCATAGCTGCGTTATTGGTATAATAATATCCACATTTAAAACATTAAGAATTTGGGATTCCTCCCATTTACTGAAAGCTACCATCATCTTATATTTCACCCTAATTAATGAATGTGAAGATGTTGGATGTGGGCCATGGAACATTTAGTCTTAACACAAACACCCCTGCATGCTCCCCCAGCTTTCAACAGCTGCCTCATTTTCAGCTGGGGTTTAATAAGCTGCCACATCGTTTCCGTGTAGATTTGCGTGATGAATCACGGTGCTCAAAGCACAAGATTAGTTTGTATTTTTCAGTCACATTATTTTATTTGGCCAGTCTTACAAATGTATGCCCTGTCAGCTTTTGCTTCATGGTTTCTACAAATTAAAAGGGGCTGAATAATTAGTGCTGGATCCTGCCAACAAGGTGCAATGAAAAGTTGGTGTCTATGCATGAAAATCCATCATAAAGCTGCCTCATTGGAGACTAGACACAGAAAATATATTTTATGCAAATATAAAATGTTCTATAAGCCTATACAGAGAATTTACAGAGAATCTACATGAAAAATTGGTAATCTATAATCAAAATATAGTTTTTGCCTGTAGCACAGGACAGTAACTGCTATAAACTTTGAGGAGGACACGCCCCTCCCCCTAAGTTTAAGGTTAGTGGTCAATTAATATGGGTTTGTCAATGGATGATTCTTAAAATTTTACCTTTGATCCCCCTGATCTTGATTTTTTTTTTGGTTACATACTGGAACCAACATCTTTTGTGTGCAACAATGATGTTTTATTTTCTGACCTAGCTGAGTTCTGCTTCCTCCCAAGGTTTCTATATAACATCTCTTTATAACTGTTGCCTTTGGCTTGCTCACTTGGGGGTTTCCTATTTTCATTTTATTTTTCCTGTAAAGCTGTTTTGAAACAGGGTATTGTAAAATACACTTTGGTTGTCTTCATCTAGTCAGTTATTGGACAAAAATTTGGACATGCCCAAGAGTACAAAATTAGTAATCAATATGGGTTTTTTTTGTCCATTTTCCCTAAAGTGAAAGTATTTTAACATAAAAAATTACATACATCACCTTTAACAACTGACAGCAACATTATAGTATTAAAGCCCATACATTGCCTGATGCTTCAAAGAAAATATAGCTTTTGTATTCTTAGACTAGTCAAATATGTACCTAACATAATCATGTATTCCCATTGAGTCTCAGATGAAGTGTTCATTGTTTTAGAAAGAATGCTGCTTGCTTTATGTGTTGCCTCAAAAATTATCCTGCAACCATGATCAGTCTTTTTAAATCATTACAAAGTTCTAGCAGGGTCACATCAACCTAATGAGGGAATGTGTTATCCTGAGGGTAAACAAATAAAATCCCAATAAAATCCCAGCTAAGCTCACAAATCATCCAAAAGAACCCTTCAAATTCTGTGAAACAATTCATTCAGGGAGGAAGATATAGTCCTCTCTTCCTCTGAGACACAAGGGGAATACATGATTATGTTGGATACATATTTTACTAAGGATAGTCCAAGAATACTAAAAGCTATTTTTGTCTTTGAAGCATCAGGCAATGTGTGGGCTTTTAGCCTTTAATGTCGCTGTCAGTGGTTAAAGGTGATCAGGGATGGGCAGTATTTCATATCCATGTAATTAAATACATTTAAGTTCGGTATTTGTGTATTTTCAAAAAACATAAAATACTTTGTGCCTGTCAATGTCTTTATTAGGCTGCTGATTTCTTATATCAACTAGTTCATGCATGCCCCCCAACTCCAACTTTCATGCATGCAAGTTAAAGATGTCAGAGAGAACGGCTCCATCTAGCTTTGGGTCAGCAAATTTTCTGCATTCTTGAAGGAAATATGGAGTCATGCTGCATTCCATTCAACTCGAATGTGGGATATTCCTTCTTTTATTTATTATTTTTTTTATCCCCTTTTCTCCCCAATTTGGAATGCCAAATTCCCACTACTTAGAAGGTCCTCATGGTAGTGTGGTTACTTACCTCAATCCAGGTGGCAGAGGACAAGTCTGAGACAGTCGATCCACGCATCTTACCACGCGCCCCATTGAGAGCGAGAACCACTAATCGCAACCATGAGGAGGTTACCCCATGTGACTGTACCCTCCCTAGCAACCGGGCCAATTTGGTTGCTTAGAAGGCCTGGCTGGAGTCACTCAGCACACCCTGGATTCGAACTCACAACTCCAGGGGTTGTAGTCAGCGTCAGTACTCGCTAATATTCCTATTGCTACTTGATCTCTCCAATCTCCGATCATAAAAGCATTGCCAGATGCTCGGAAGATGACATGTAAGTAAACAAAAATACAATGCTCCCGTTAGCTTAGCAGCTGTTCGACTGTCACCAGAGACGTTTCCTATCAACCCAACTGATGAACAATGCTGCAACGCTAGCATTTGTGCTGCAGGTTAACGGTTATCAAAAGAAAGTATAATATACTATGTCTTCTATACCCATTTCTGCAGGTGTTTGTTAAACAAGTTTTAATAACATAGAATGTAGGAACTTTGACTCATTTAACAATATTACTTAATAAAATTGAATGTTTATCACTTACTTTGTATATCTCCCCTGGTCCTGCCTTCAAGTGCACCTAGGAAGCTCATACCTCAAAGTCGGGCATCGTTACAACGGCATGTCACGCATTCATGTGAGAAACAAAATACGGAAGAAGCCAAACTTAAACAATCACACAAAAGAAGGCTCTTTTTCTGTTGAATCGGTGATTAAACATTGGTGAATAAACCTGCATCACTTACTGTATAAACGACATATGATTTATTAATGATATAGTTATTCATATACATATGAATTAGTTATCTAACATATTTTTTAATTAATTTGCTTAAAAAAAAGTGTGAGTCATTATTTGATATTTGTCATATACAGTATAACAAATTAATATTATTGAAATAATTTTCCAAAATCATTGCTTTTCATCATCTTTCATGTCGAGTTCCGAGCAGATTTCAGCCTAAATGTGATACTTCATTGAATGGCCAATTTTATATATATTTTGTGGATTTTCAAGAGACAAAATACTGTATTTGATTTTGATAAATCTTTTTCCACACAGTATTTGGTATTTTATTTTGATACATTTAAACTGAAGAATTTTGTATTTTTATTTTTAATACATTTTCATGTATTTATGCCGTGAAATATGCATTATGTATATGCATTTTTTTTATGTTAAAACACGTTCTCCTATGCCAGTTTCATGTGGACAGTCAACTACAGTATGAGTAAGGCATTGGCAGGTTGATTTCCCTTGAAATTGTGTCTCTGTGGCTGTCAAGACATTGCTCTGTGTGTCTGAACATCTGAGCAGGCCTGACACAGCAACAATTTGCTCACCCAATGGCATGAATTTGTCATGTTTTTTGTCATTATTTTTGTATTTCCGTTTGGTGGCGCAGAAATGACACAATTTTTTAAAATATTGCAAATTCTTGTCCTCAATTTATTTGCATGAACTCCAGACTGACACGTAATGAAGCACACATAATGATCAAATATATACCTTAAATATCCTGTAAGTCACTTTGCACAAAAGTGTCTGCCAAATGATTAAATGTAAATTAAATTCCAGAGGGAACCCATGTCTTAAAAATGCTAATTCCCTTCCAGGTTTCATGAATACAAATTGGATAACTCTATTCAATCACGGATAATAATTGGTCTTTTCCAATGTAACCCTTCGTCCCACTCTTTTTTCCACTGTAAACAGAACGATGCTGAGTATCTGGCCTCAGAATGTTAGAATTGGGCACCTGTTCAGTCAGCACTCAGTCCCTCTCTGACTGTAATGCCCCGGTGGTCCCGTCCTTTGGTCAGGGTGTGTGTGGTGGAAGCCCATCTCCACGATGCTACACGCTCCAGCCTCAGGACCCGGAGAGCTGGCTCAAGCAACGGGGAACACTGGAGGAAGGCTCCCGCTCATGCTCCCTCCTGGAGCCCCAGAGCCTGGCGGACAGCTTCCTGTCCCATGCATCCAGTTTCGACACCCTCTACGTCCCCCACACCTGTCCAATGGGCCTGGCGCCATCCAAACTGGATCTGGGGGGGTCATGCGAGGGGCCGATGGGTCTGGACCCCAACATGCACGTCAGCCCGAATATCATTAAACGCCGCAGAGGGGGGCTCATCGAACAACGGGACATCATTAAAGCACACCAGGCACACAAGATTCAGAGCACCCCACAGGCTCGGCGCAAGGAATGGGAGTAAGTGGCACACGCACATACACAGAATGCAGTTTAATAGTATGTACATACATTTTTAGCTGGCTCTTATTGATAGTACAATTTAACAGAATTAAAGTGTCTGTGGCACTAGCGTCACCAAAAGAAACTTCTCCCATCTTCAATTGGTTGTGCAACCAGATAGTCCCGCCCCAAACCCACTCCATTGGTCAAGCCAATGTTGCAGTCTTTAGGTGAAGTCAGTCAACAATGCCTAACTAATAGTTGTCTCTGCATATTAAGATAGGCACCCATTAGCTTTGAGTTGTGAAAAGTCGTTCCGCTCTTACCAGAAATAGATGTACCTTTCTTATTTTGGTGAAACTGTGGAAAAACCAAAGTTTAATAATTTGGAGATGCCATGCACAGAACGAGCCACTCAAAATACATAATCTTATTTTAGATATATGGTTATACAATGATAAAGCACCCAGTCAGATTAAATGGCTGATATTTAGCCATTTTGAGATCCTCACAGTTGTCCTGTATTAAAGGAATATTACGTGTTCAATACAAGTTTAGCTCAGTCACCTGTTTGTTTCTAGCAACATTATGACAACATTGTAACACAAAAAATAATTTAAACTTTATCAATTCCGTCCCTTCAAAAATCTAGGTTACAGAGAGACACTTACAATGAAAGTTAATGGGGCCAATTTTCGGAGGGTTTAAAGGCAGAAATGCGAAGCCTATAATTTTATAAAAACAAAGTTGTAAAATCGGATTTAACTTTACATAGAAAAGGTTAGTAAGTGATTTTAACACATTAAAATCATGATAATTAGCATTTTGTGGCTATATGGCTATATTTTTTTAAGTATTTTAACATTTACAGATTGGGCATATTCACTTCCATAAATGCTTCAGTGTAACCCAGATTTTTGCCTTTTTTTAAAGAAAAGGAGGCACAGGTTGAATTTTTTTTTTTTTGCGGTAATCAACATAATGCCACAAATTGTGCTCAACTTGTATTGAGCCCAGAGAAATTCTTAAATCTGCCTTCTAACAGAAATGTATTAACAGTGGAATTAGCTCATTGTAATCATTTTAAACATGATGAAACATTTTTACAGTGCACTAACAGCCCTGTTAAATCAAGATATTGCAATTTTTTTTGTTGCCAAATATCTTTGAGTGAATTTGAGAAAACATTGTGTAATTTAGCCTTAATGTTTATTTAATTTCAGCAGTACATATATATCAATTACACTGTTACTCTAGATATAGGCTTCGATTTGTAAAAACCCAAATCAGTTTACCACTAGTTTCAGAGTGGATCATGTGTTCCCATGGCGATGAGATTCTAGAATATTTCATGTTACAAGAATGGAAGGAAACATGAGATTCCATGCATTATGTTCCTTTGGTGATGCTTTTACATGGCACTACTGACTTTTTGGGCTTTTTGAAGGTAAGTTTTCAACCTCTGCATTTGACATTGGACTTGCAGCTGCGGGTTTGACAGTTGTTAAACCAGGAGATAAATGGCCAGAAAAGTTTAAAACACTTTCTGTGAGCTTACTTGTTATCAGTGCCTTATATAGTACTTGTCATAACACTGGGAAATTATAGGTGTGCTGCATCATCAATAAAGATTTTCAATTAGATTGTCTAAGTTAAAATACTTTTTAAGCAGAATAGAACAGTAGTCAGGAAAACAGTTTTGGTTTCCAATTGTCTCTTGAATTTTTATGGTTTAATGCAGCAAATAATTCACTGCACAAAACAAATTGTGGTCGGCACAAAAAACATGTTTATCCTTACTACACGTGAATGCACATTTAAGGTAGTCTGGGTTGTATTTCTATGTCATCAACAGGATGTGAGAAGTGTTATCTTCTTCCCTTTAAAAGTTGACAAACCTTTTATTTATGGATGGTTTTATGATTGGTTGCATTCAGGGTTGGGGAGTAACGAAACACATATATAATGGAATTACATATTTAAAATACAAAATATAAGTAACTGTATTCCACTGCATAAAATATTTAGGTTTTTCAGTGAATGTATTTTTAACATGTATTTTGTCTAGTGAAAACAATCTGCCAGTCTACAAATCTACTAGTGCTGAAGAAGTAATCCAAAGTATTTAGAATACATTACTGATCTTGAGTAATCGAATGGAATATGTTACAAATTACATTTTACAGCATGTATTCTGTAATATGTTGTGGAATACATTTCAAAAGTAATCCTCCCAACCCTGGTTGCATTTTATTATTTACATTTAGCATTGTATTCTCCTGCTGTTTGCGACCTTATCAAAACAAACCTGCCAAATTATTACCCACCAGTTGAGAACCATTGAGCTGGATCATAAGCAATAGCAAGACAACATTCTTACATTTATTTATTGTAAAAATCTTTGGATTGTTTCTGCATGGTATCTTTGATAGTTAAGTTCATTAAAAGACTGTTGCTGAACTATTGCGTAATCTCTCTCTGGACAGAGCTTTAGAACATTAGAACAATGTGTATGTTGTGGCAGTGGCCTGCTAAATTGTCCTGCAGTGCTGGAGCATTGCACTACTGAAATTATAATCTCTCAGTTGGCTTTAAACACAATATTACACGGTGGAGGTATAATGAACCAACGGCCCTGAGGCGCACGCACACACACACACACACACACACACACACACACACACACACTCTCTCTAGCCAAGATCTAGCTGAGCTGGGCAGCATGTCTCAGCTACTGATTTGTTCTCTGTTGCTTTCTTTACCCAAATATGTTTCAACAGTGATGGGAATGTGTATAAATGGTATTTTATTAGTCTGAATTATTGTGTAAAGGGCATCAGATTATTTTAAGTGTAATATAGAGACGCTGTCAAGTGTTTGATGTGTGTGAATAATTTTAATTTACTGTGTGTGTGTGTGTGTGTGTGTGTGTGTGTGGGAGGGTTTAACTTGAGCTATACTTTATATAGCTATACTATAATCTATATAAAAATAATAGATGTCTACAGTATAATATGTCCTCATTTAGATAGCCTTGTAAACGTGTGTGTGTGTTGTGTGTGTGGCCTTGAAAATAGCTAAGAGACTAATAGATATATTAATCAAATCTCTTTGACAAATTAATTTGTTATCCTGATGGGACAACGATTAATACGTTTCTGCATTCTGTCATAACAACTCTCTCCATTTAGTTATAACTGCTCATTGAGACCAAATGGTCTAACTGTCACAGTCTAACCTCTATCCGAAATATTGATTAAAAAAATCGAACCCCGGTTTTGACATAGATACAGATACAACTTAACCCATGTAATGTGACAACATGCCCCAACAAGTGTTAACATGTAGTTAACACTCTTAGGTGAGAAAGAGTCACTGGAGGAAAAATTGTGACAACTAGCCCTGGTCTCCCTTATACTGTTAGCTGCTTATGATTAAAGCATCAGCGAGTGAGGTTTTTCTGTTATAGCATAATCTGCTGTACAGCTGCTTTGAAACAACATCTGTTGTGAAAAGTGCTATACAAATAAATTTGACTTAACTTAAAGGGGGTTTCAAACTTTTTGATGCCAAGG
The DNA here is from genome assembly GCA_032164185.1 of Moxostoma hubbsi. NCBI lineage: Eukaryota > Metazoa > Chordata > Actinopteri > Cypriniformes > Catostomidae > Moxostoma > Moxostoma hubbsi. The sequence goes on from JAVLUX010000117.1 coordinate 6,197,645, forward strand.
ACCCCCAAATATGATCCCCTTGCATAAGAAAAATTAACATGATTTGTTTGGTCACTACATAATTCTCATACTTCTACAGTATTTGTGTTATTTCACAGTTCAATTGACTTTTTTATAATTAGGCACTACATTTATAAATGTGGAAAAGGGTAGTAATTAAAAATGAGATGTGATCGAACTTTTGAATTGTTTTAGTAGAATTGTAAAAAGGGAAATCAATGAATGAGTCTGGCAAATGGTCCGGAGGCAAAAATATTAATTCAATTCTTTCTGTTTCGCTTTTTTTTTTTCAGGTTACTTGGATGAAAAATATACTGTGTGCTACATAATCTTTTTTATATGTGAGTTAATGGTGTATCATTCTGTATTGTGTTTTGTGTCTCACTATCTACTGATAAAGCTTGTCGTGATAGCATTTCTAAGGTTACCTTAGGCTCACAAAAGAGCATACCATGAACTTCTATCCCTCTCGAGCACAAACGTACAAGAGGAAGGCTTATCTCTATCTTTTAAATTCTAAAATAATATATTTCCTCCTCTTTTTCTCTCCAGCCACACTTTAATTTTGTTCTTTTCAATAGCCTCGGCTCTTAACATTAAGATGTGGAGGAGTGCACATTTTTCAGTGGTTTCGAAAATGGCCCCTTTTTCCATTTGTTATAAGTGCAGTGTGTGAATGTGTTATAAAATACAGAGCACTAGCTGGATTTATGTGCTTTCATTTTCACCACACTCTAATGCGAAGCATCTAATATAAGAAATGGGAACCACATAATAGCTTAATCTGCAATCTTAGTCATACAGTTTTCTGTCTTACATTCAGTAAAAAAAACTTAAACATATAACTGGACTAAAACCTGGTTACGTGAGGGTGTGTTGCATGAATGCGGTGTGTATGTTTGTGTACAGTGTGACTGTGTGGGATTCTCTGTTCAGTTGTTAAACAGCAGACAGGAAAAAGACAAAGCCAGACAAGAGGAAAAAAATGGTCATTGTCACAAGCACACAACCTCATGCATCATTTCACACACATGCAGAGACAGTTGCACTTTGCAATATGTATTGCACGAGGCTATTATCGCAGATGTCCGTACACATGCCGTATGGTTTTTTGATTCTCGCCGGGTTGCGTGATTAAGCACATCAAGATATTTCTGTGGATGACTGTAGACAAAAGCACTGGTGAATTCTAGTGTGATACTGTTTTCATCTCACAGTTGACTTTACTGTATTTAGAGTGGTAGGTCATTGGCATTGGCATGGAAACATTGCCGTTGATTGCACAAAAATCGTGGAGGAAACTCTCGAAAAGTGGTTGGAGCAGATGCCTGAGCCACCAGTCTCTGTTTCCTCTTTTCAAGATCTAATTAAACCTTTCACTGATACTGACCTTTGACCCTTCTTCTGTTAAACATGGGCAGCTTTGAATACACTCTCCTCAATAATATGCTAAATCCTTGGAAAACATGATTCAGCATGATAATGGCACCATTCAAACTTATATTTTTTTATTATTTTTATTGCGTTTAAGGTGGTCTTTTAGGCTATTCTCATGGAACAACAAATATTTAAAGGTGAATTGTGCAACAACTTGTTTTGTTAAAACACCAATCCATGCAGAAGTGTAAACACTGGCGCTTTCAAAACATTGCTCTCAGCAACATTGTCTCAACCAATGGCAGATGGGTGAAGTCTTTGGGAAACCTGTTTGAAAAAGTCTTATTTTTTGCATTTCCATTTGCTGATGCTAGTGTCACATAAATCACACACATCACCTTTAAGCAATAAGGTACGAGAGGCCTATTATAAAACAAATAAACAAACAAAAACATTAAAAATAAAAATGTTCAGTTTGGAGGAAAATGTGTTGATTTAATACTTTTTGTTTTGTTGGAGAAATAAACCAGTGTGGTTGAAATCTTTTTAAGACAGGAAATTCGGAGAACAGCACTAGAAGGGAGACACATTGTACGATAATAAGACCTGCTACTAAACAGAGTGGGCAGGAGCTGTTTTGAGTGTATAAGAGAGACTCCAAATGACAGACAGGCCTATATTTAGATATCCATGAAATATAGACATATAGGTTCATGCATATGCATTCATAACACATAGCTGCACTGAAACACACACAGGCAAACATACATTCATGAAACACACACACAGGCAAACATACATTCATGAAACACACACACAGATACACTTACAATCATTCAAGGAATGCTTAAGACATTCACGATAAACACATCCTCTCTAACCTTCATGAAATACAGAGACACTTGAAAACATTCATAAAACTTACACACACATACATTGGCTTTATAATGCCCTTAGGTGGTGTAAAGGAGCTGGGGCTGTTCTTCAAAGTGGAAAACAGAGGTGTTCCTCTTTTCCGTGGACAGGTGGTTGTGGCGCTTCTAATGGAATGGCCTATGGCGCACCACTGTCTCCATCTTTCACCGTCATTCTGTGCTCTGACCGAGAGAACTGTGTAGCCTGAACATAACATCTGTGTGCTAGGTGCAATTTTGTGTCTCAGGCATTCAAAATATCCACCACAAGCAGTGCCAAAATGATTTTAAAGGAAAAGTTCACCCCAAACATTATAATTCTGGCATTGTTTACTTTGGATTCCGACTGTAATAACTGTGAAAAAAGATGACTTGATCAGAATAGTTTTTAAGCACAGAAAATTTTTCAGCAAACATGAAGAAAAAAGATAGTAAAGATACCTCAAATTCAATCAAACGCACACCTTTCAGCAACACTGGAAATGAACAGCAACCAATCATAAATATATATATATATATATATATATATATATATATATATATATATATATATATATATATACTCATCAGTCAATCATTGTTTTGAGGAATGAAGTCTATATAATGCTTGAAATTGCCAAAAAACTGAAGATTTCATACACAGGTGTACACTACAATCTTCAAAGACAAAGTAAAACGGACTCTAACAAGGACAGAAAGAGATGTGGAAGACACATGTCCTCAGCTGACAGCTTCATTGAATTCTACCTGCACAACACCAGTTTCATGTTCAACAGTAAAGAGAAGATGTAGATGCCTTACCGGTACCGATGTTTACTCTAGTTATTTTGCTTTTGGCGGTCTTTCTATCTTCTTGCTTGAAGCAAGTTGCTTCAGACCTTTTTTTGCTTCTTCGGCAGTACAGCTACTGAATCTCCCATTGTCTCCGCAGCTAAAGCACGATAAAATAGTATGTTCAATTGTGTTCTGTCACCATGACAAATTCTGTGTTTGTGTAAGTAAACTTGGCAATAAAGCTCATTCTGATTCTTTTCGTTCTTCATGTCACCAAACAACAATGTTCTAAGCATTCGTTAAAGGGTACAACTTTTTAAATTGGCTCCAAACTACTGAATGCACCTTTAAAGAGGTCTTGAGGTTTATATTGTGATGCTATGGGTATTTTTGTCTTCATGCGACATTAAATACATTTGAAAATGTTTTCTCCTCAAATAGTTTTGTTGAGACTATAAATGTTCCTCCCTTGACAACCAGCAGAGTTTAAATGTCAGACTTGTTTGTCGAAGCTGAATAATTTATGTTGACAAGTTGAAAAGGCCTATTCATCAGCCTGATCTGATGCATCTGTCAGTCACAAAAGGAGGAGGGGCAGAAATGAAGAACAGCATTTCTAGATGCAGGAGCACAAACTTATTTGTCAATGTGTTCATAAATGTAGCTTAATGCACTAAGCGATTATGCTTGAATTCATATATGTTTGAGGTGGATAGGGAGGGACCAGACTGTGCCATGTTGATGCATTACTTTCATAAAGTACATGTTTGAATGGGTTCGGTATCGATTGCCTTGTTCTGTCTGCAGTCTTGAATAGTGAAATAGAGGTATATGTCTGAGCATTTCTGTCAGAAAATTAGATTTCATGATTTGATTTGGGCATATGCATAATATTTTGAAGAATTCCAATGGGAGTTGGTTTTTTTTCATATATAAACAACTTCATAAAGTTTGAAAAATTGAATGCAACATTTATTAAGATGTCACTTTCAAATATTAAAAGAATAGTTCACCCAAAAATGAAAATACGCTTATCCTGTACTCACCCTTATGCCATCCCAGATGTTTATGACTTTCTTTCTTCTGTTGAACACAACAAAGATTTTTAAAAGAATCTCAGCACTGTAGGTCCTCACAATAGCCCCTTTCTCACTTACAGTCCCGGTACTTTCTAGATAAGAACTCTTAAGAGGAAAGGAACAACCAACACACACACACACACACACACACACACACACACACACACACACACACACACACACACGTTGGTGTGGCTATCCTTATAAGGAATCTCCATTGACATGATGATTTTTATACTGTATGAACTACAGATTCTAATCCTACCCCTAAACCTAACTCTCACAAAAAACGTTCTGCATTTTTCATAAAAAAAAACAAAACATTGTTTAATACGTTTTTTTAAGCAATTTGAATTAGGGGGACACTAGAAATGTCCTCAAAAAACACATTTATAGCATAATACCCTTGGAATTAATTACCAGTTTGTAACCTAAAAAAATGTCCTCATAAACCACCCAAACCCTCCCACCCACATGCACACACACATATGTAAAACGAGTGATCCTCTTTGATACTTTGTTGGTTTTATGCTATTTCTGTTAAGGGAACTGTAAAATTAACGCAATCCTCTGAGTAGCAGGCAAGCAGCAGTTACAAGTTTGCTTACAAATGGCGACTGCCGACTCCTAGAGTTCCTCAGTGCTATGTGCTTCATAGGTTTATAACCAGTCATGTGCTTCAGCAACTCCCACAGTCCCTCTATGCCCCCAAAAGTACCTATCCCAGATGAACTATATTGTTGTTCTTCTGGTGCGTAAATGACGAAAAGTAGTAGTCCTCAATTTTGAAGCTCCAAAATGCACAAAAAGGCAGCATAAATGTAATCTATAAGACTCCAGTTAAATCTATATCTTCAGAAGTGATATGACAGGTTTGGGTGAGAAACAGATGAATATTTAAGGCCTTTTTACAATAAATATTCCTCCCTGCCAAAGAATGTGAATCGTCAGAAACAAAAGAAGAAGAATCTGAAAGTGAAAGTTGAGATTGATATTAAAAAAGAACTTGAATATTTATCTTTTTCTCACCCACACGTATCATACCCATCTAGGATGGTATGAAGATGATAAAGGATAAGAGAATTAAAATTTTTGGGCGAACTATTCCACCATCTAGCCTGCAGTATAGTTTGCTAAAAATGAACACCTTTCACTTTGCAGGTAGGCTTCAGTGTTAGCCACATCTGCTTCTAAAAATGCTATTTATTTGGAGTCATAAGGTTTCCAGAACTAGTTTTCTGGCTTGTTTGAAAAGTATCTATAAGTCATTTCAGTATGTGGCTCGAGGAGAATCCAGGGTGAGCATATATGCTGACCTTCTGGATAGATACCATTACACTAGCAATTTCTCCTGTTTTCAATGCCTGAACCCCTTCAACAAACAGCTCCCGTTGGGCAGGAGATGTAGGCTGCTTTTCTTAGCCTCAGAGAAAATTGATATTTCTTTCATTTTTACAAATAAACAGTTTACAGATTGTCTGTATTCAGTATGTTAGTGTGTACATTTTGAGATTTTTTTTCCTTTTTCTCTTTCAAGTATGAGATACTATGGGGAGAATTTCAGCAGAGGGGAAGATTTTCAGTGAATTACTACTTACATTTATTTTTCACATAAAGCAGTCATATGTCTTCACAAGACTTGGAATATATACGTAGCCCTCAAATTGGGACATAAAGGGGAGTATCTCCATTTTCACATATTAATTAAAGTCTTGGTGTTCCTCTGAAAATAAATGAATAAAGCTTCGCATCACCCGAAAACTCTCACTTACTGTCATCTGAAGCAGTTTCAAAAACAAAACTGCCAGAGTGAGACCCAGTGTGTGCGTGATACAGACTGACTGAAAGACCTGACTATTCAGCAAGCTGCAGCCAGATATACTTAAAGAGACTGAATGGCAGCCAGAGAAAATAGTTTTGAGATTTTAAACTTCAGCATTCAATATGTTTTATATCTGTTTTGTCTATTGGCAATGTACACTTAAGTTTCTCTTCCAAATAAACTTTGATATTAATTGAATCTGTCCATTTGATCCTATTATTAAAAAAGTCCACTGGAAAACACCAGGAGCTTTTGCCCAAATTGAAATTGCAACATGTCAACTGATTTTATGGCATTTTAACATGTACATATATAAATAAGTTAAATAAATAATGACTAACGAATTTCTTAATTCGGAGTATAAAGTACAAATTTTTATGATGATTTTTTTTTATGTTTGTTGTGATTTATGTACCATAATTTAATTGTGATTAATCACAGAAAACTGTGTGATTTAATTAAAAAAATGTAAAATATTCACAATAAATAAATAAATAAGCTGACAGCTTGTATTAGCTTCTTCATCTTTGTTAATGCAATTCATGTCAGACACCAAGAAATATTATTTTACAATGCAAGTGTTAAAATATATTTGTCTTAGAACAGTTCCATTTTTAGCATAATTTAAATATATTTTAAATGTAAAATTGTATTTTCTCTAAAACAAATTGTTTATATTTTCTGCTTTAGATACAGTGAATCAGATCAACCAATTTGTTTCAGTGCCACTGAAGGTTAATGTGTGTAAAACAGCTCTGTTAAAAAATACTATTATTATTATAAAAAATACTAATATTATTATTATTTTTAATTTCAGTCTCTATCCTTCTGTCTCTATGAGATCATTACCAAACCCTAACCACTTTGTTGGATGGAAGTGCTTCATTTTAAATTTAAAAGTTTGTCAGTTTAGATATTAGATCTTTCTTTCTTTCTTTCTTTCTTTCTTTCGTAAAGCCAGCCAATATGATTATAGCTGGCCAGATCAAAAAAGTGCAATATCCATTGGATGGACAGTCATCAGTCTGTGGGCATGCTGTCTGGGTGATAATTATTCAGACGTCTAATTCTCTATTACATTGTGATCTAAAACCTTAAGATATTAAAATCTTTGATTTGGATCAAAGATTCATACAAAGCGAGGTCATTGTCTAAGCTGAATTGCTCATATCAAACCTCATGAAATCTTAAGGGCATTTTAAGCTTCATACTTCATTATATGATTATATGAAGCCTTAGAAAATAATGTTCAGTAACAAGAGCCAGATTCAGAAGTAGACTCCCACACACTGTACTTCTCTTAGTCTGTTTGGTTTAAATCTTATAGATTTTTTCCCCATTTATGATTTTCATAAAAGATATAACATTTTGTATTCCTGTCACTACTTTTTAAAAAGTATGTCATATCCATAACTGAAATGGGTAATTAACTACAGTGGTTTAGAACAGTGAGAAAAATTATGCTTTATGCAAATAATAAAACACAACTAACCATATAAAAGTGCATCATTAATATAGCAAAATAAATATTCTTATCAATGTTTAAAAGGGAGGAGAGGGAGCCTGGGTAGCTCAGCGAGTAAAGATGCTGACTACCACCCCTGGAGTTGCGAGTTCGAATCCAGGGCGTGCTGAGTGACTGCAGCCAGGTCTCCTAAGCAACCAAATTGGCCCAGTTGCTAGGGAGGGTAGAGTCACATGGGGTAATCTCCTTGTGGTCTCTATAATGTGGTTCTTGCTCTTGGTGGGGCGCATTGTGTAGTTGTGTGTGTGGATGCTGCGGAGAATAGCGCGAAGTCTCTGCGGTTTTTATAACTCTATTCAGATGCGCATATTGACATCTCAGACATTGAGGCAACTGAGATTCGTCCTCCGCCACCTGGATTGAGGTGAGTCAATATGGAGTAGTGGTGGTGTAGTGGGCTAAAGCACATAACTATTAATCAGAAGGTCGCTGGTTCGATCCCCACGGCCAGCACCATTGTGTCCTTGAGCAATGCACTTAACTCCAGGTTGCTCTGGGGGATTGTCCCTGTAATAAGTGCACTGTAAGTCGCTTTGGATAAAAGTGTCTGCCAAATGCATAAATGTAAATGAGTCACTATGCCACCACAAGGATTTAGAGTGCATTGGGAATTGGGCATTCCAAATTGGGGAGAAAAGGGGAAAAAAAGGGAGGAGAAAACACTTCCTATATCTTTTGTTGTTGACAGCATAGACCAATCCAATCAAACTCTATGGTATTTTGATGCAGATACTTTTTTCACTTTGTAGTATGGGTTTATAGTAATACAGAATTTGACCCCACATTTGTTTTGTTTATTAGGCTGGTAATTCACACTTTTGCTGTTGTCGATTGTCCTATTTCATTTTAATAATTTTGCCTGTTGGTTCAATATGCAGATCATGGTACTTTATATACATTTCAGTTTAGTGTTGAAACAGAGTTTAAGGACATTTTTGTTTACTTTTGTAATATAAACAATTAAAGGAGCTATATGTAACATTGAATTCAAGTGTTTAAAATGGGTACTGCAGTCCAAATTCAAAATATTGGAGAGAGTTGTCCTCCTCATGTGGGTTGCCAGGTTGAGGACACATGCAACAGGAACAAGCACACTGACAATGGCAAGCGATGAGCTTTACACTGTAAATTGATCAGCTAATGTATACATTTGCGATATTTGTATTGTTTGCAAATTATGAACCAGCTCATGTGGATTTTTTTTTATAACTCTATCAATGTTAGCTAGATGTATTGCTGGCTTCCATGGTTGCAGTGCGCTGATTTTGCCCGCTAACTTGTTTAAAATCTAGCATCCCGGGGTGTCGAAATACTATTGGGAAATGGGCAGTGGGCGAAAAACACAAACAGAAGTTCCGGCCCGGAACAGACATTTCAAAGTAGAATATACTGGCTGTAACACTGTTTTCAGAGAAACCAACTGAGCATGTTTCCTAAATCTCATATAATATATTAAGAAAAAAAATAAATAAATAAATAAAAAATATATATATATATATGTACTGAAAATATATTACATATTGCACCTTTAAGAAAGTGTGTTGGGTCACAACTTGAATTCCAATGTAATATATGGGTCTTGAAAAAAAACAGATGTGTAGAAGGACTCTTTGGTGGTTAGTAGCAAGGCAAAAGTGGGGAAATCGTGGGGGTGGGAGCTTTTAGGAGCATCACTCCATATTCTGAAACATAAATGTGTTGCGAATACAGCAGGCCAGATGAATGTTGCTGTGGAATCACTCACATGCACGTTCACACCACATTTAAATATCAAAGGTAACAATGTGTTTGGAAACCCTCTGCATACCTGTGAAAAGGTCTGTTCTGGGAAAGGTTTGATGAAGGAATAGCATTAACCCCATTTTGGTCTTTTCAAATATGATTTTGAAAATTAGCTAAGCAGACATCACAAGTTAGTCTTTAATTAATGTGTCTGACCTACCTGTTGTTCATCTGAAACAGTCTTGCACTGTAGGCGGGAGTGTGCCATCACAACAGGCTGGTGAAAGATTTTGTTTGTGTGTGTGTGTCATCAGTCATCTTGCCTCTTCGTACCTCTATCGGGAGGCCACTGTAATTTCTCATGTGTGGTGAGTAATGTTTGTTTAGAGAGTGAGCTTGATAGATGGAGATAGCTAATAGGCGCATTTCATGGTAGCACCTTACAGCCATGGCCAAAATTATTGGCAGTGACATACATTTTGTTTCGCAAAGTTTTCTGCTTCAGTTGTTGTGGTGTTGATTCACATTGTTTCTAGATTATTGTGCAGAGTGATCAGATGCATTTTAAATAATTGCAAAAAGCTTAATTGGCCAAAACAAATAAACTTTTATCACAAAAACCCAAATTTCACAGTTTTTTTTGGCCCTGACACAAAATAACCAGCTAACATTATTTCACTAATCATATCAGCAGCACCTGGGAAAGTGTGAACGAGTGCTAGTCAGTTGAAATCACTCTCTCATTCTGATTGGATTATAAGAGCAGACTGTTTGCTATAAAAGGAGGGAAGAAGTGCTTCCAATCATTGTGTTCTTGTTAGCAATGGTTACCTATAAAGAAAGACATGCAGCCATCATCACTTTGCATCAAAATGGCCTCACATGCAAGGAAATTGCTACAAAGAATATTGTACCTGAAAGAACCATTTACCGGATCATTAAGAACTTCAAGGAGAGAGGTTCAGCTGCAGCGAAGAAGGCTTCATGACGTCCCAGAGTGTCCAGCAAGCACCAGGACCATCTCCTCCTGAGGAGTCAGAGTGAATTGCAGGGGTTATGAAGAATAATGGTCAACACTTTAAATATTTACTCATTGCATATATTGAATGTTTTTTGCCAATGAAAGCCTTTCAAACTTGTGAAATGTGTATCATTGTTTTCCAGTATACCATAGAAACATGTTAAAAAATAATCTACAAATACTGAAGCAGCAAACTTTGCAAAACACAATTTATGTCACTGCCAATACTTTTGGCCACGGCTGTACATTCTGCTTCCTTCCAATCTGGCCCAAGCTCATCATCTCCCCCTAGTGGTTGATACAGACAATGCATTTAAAACATGGTGAACGCCTGTCTTGTGTTTCTTTTAGGTATAAATCATATTAATTTTCATTGAGAAATTTAGTTATAACGATCATGTGCAAAACATTGACGACATACCTACCATGAGCTGAGATTAAGCATTGAGGCATGCATCTCTAGAAGCCAAAAGTTAGGTTTCCTGGTGAAGAAATACACTACTCACAATCCTGAAACAAGATCCACCAATCAGAGAAGTCTCTGGAAATGGCAATAAAGGCAAACGTTCAGCAGCATCCTCCTCTGAAGCTCCCAGCACTTTCAAACTACATACTGTATATACTGTATTTGTATATATGCGCAATATTTTTATAAATGTAAATTAAATATATTGTTTTTATTCTTAATATGTATAAATTTTTCTTTCTGATTTTCGTTATTTTTTTTTTAATTTTTTTTTTTTGTACATTTATCCAAATATGCAATGTGGTGATTTATCTCAAAGCTAATTAGTTTAGTTCATGCTTAGAACTTTTTTGAAATCCCTATGGAGAAAATGAATGGTAATAATACTGTACTTTCAGAATCAAGGAAAAACAAATCTGGGTTGTTCACTATTTTGCTCAAGTGATCCTCAGGGAAATAAATAAATGAATTATAGATTTCAATTTTGGAAGCCTGCAATTCTATCAGTTGTGACCTTTATCCCTGATTGCAGTTGTCACATAGACTTTCATATTCATGCACCTTTCTATTCGATTGCATTTTTTTTTCACACTAATCACCTGAAGTGATACTTTACTTACAGCTACTAATCATAATCAAACCCTGCTCATTATAAAACATCTCACACACTAAATGGTAATATTGGTTTCAGTATATTAGTAAGAATATCTCATAGACGCAATGCTTTTTATTGGGAGGTGATGATATTTGCTATACTCAGAAAGCTAACCCTCACAAAAATGTGCTATTATCAGCAGTTAAAGCAAAACAACACATGATTTAAGCAGATTTATGAACCTTTCAAATAGTGAGGACTTCATAAAATGTAATTACATGCAAGTTTTGACATGTTTCACTTTATTTGTGAGGGTTTAAAAATAAGATTTTACATTTGTTTTTCTATGAACTTTCCACTGACTTCTATTGTTTTAAAATTTATTGTTTTAAATTCTCTCATCTTTTACTCACCCTTATGCTGTCTCAAACCCATTTGACTATATTTCTTCTGCAGAACACAAACAAAGATATTTTCATTGATGTGTGATGTATTTATATCTATACCATGAAAGTCAGTGGGGTCCAAAATTTACAAGCTCCAAAAAAGGATATAAAGGTAATCCATACATTTCACTTGGTTTAATCCATGTCTTCTGAAGCTATATGATTTTGGGTTTTGGGTGAGAATCAGATCAAAATGAAACTCGTTTACTATAAATGAAAATGTATATATGTAGACAGATTATGAAAATATATTTGATTTCTGCAGAAGACAGATGAGATTGCATAAAGGTGAGTAAATGTAGAGATAATTACCATTTTTGAGCAAACTATTCCTTTAATACTGAGCTACTGCTATTTCCACTAACATTATCTTGTCCCTCAGTCAAACTTTTTTGCATTTTTACATTTTCCTTAAGACATTATTTAGTGTGTTCATTAGCCTGTTTTCCTTGAAGGGACTGTTGGCTGGTCCCCACAATGTATCCAAAATCTGACCCATACAAAGTCACACACAGCACTACCAGTCTTCCTCCTCTTCATCCACAGCCCCATCTGTCCCTACCCTGAATTTATGTCCCTGAGGCTCTTCTCTCTGCCAGCGGGGTGAGAGCCAAGCGTGCCATCCATCCTCCCCCGCCATGTGGGTTCTACACCTCCGGTAAACCCTGCCAGGGCCATCAATTGCGGGATGCTTCTGAATGGTCACTGTGCAGGAAGTGTAATTTACAATGTTGCTGAAATCTGCTCTCTAGATGACAATATGAATAACTGCATTAATTTCACCTCATTTGAATAATCAGAGCAGTAAAATGTGTTTTATGGAGATCAATTATTTAATCTCAGAAATATAAGTACTAAACTTTGATCAGAAGATCTAGAGAGAGCTTTATAGAGTTTGTTAGAATAGCATATTTTTGCTAGCTGTATAATTTTTGGTCAAAGGATTTCATGCAGTCCTGTTTATGAGTAGCCCCCAGTAATTAGAAATAAGATTGATTCAAGCATGAGTCTGAAAGCAACTTTGAAAATGTCTTATTTACTAATCAGTTGGTATCACTGTGGTACTTTTATACAGTATATACCATGGTACTGAATGATTATTATATTCATATATATGATATTACAAGGTTTTGCCAAGAATTCCATTGTATTACCATTGTATGCCACCGGTCCTACTCGACCCACCCTGAGCGGGTTTCAATATGGCGATCCCCGACATGAGATACGGACGCGCTAACAAGGAGACTAGAAAAGCCATAGTCTCTAGCCTCGGTCGCTAGTGATTCTCTTAAGACCAGGAGAGTGCGGATTACACATTGCACAGCTATCATGTACCAGCTGGCTACCGTTACATTCTCCTCCCTAAACATCACTTCCATCCGGGTCACGGCACCAGTGTCACAGGTCCTACTAGCCTGCCCCGAGTGGAATCCAATCCAGCAATCCCAGGCATTGGAGCCAGATACCCTAGCAAGGAGACTAAAAAAGCCATGTGCTCTTGCCTCGGTCGCTAGTGTGTCTCTTAAGGCCTAGAGAGTGAGGTTTACACACTGCACAGCTGTCATGTACCAGCTGGCTACCGTTACATTCTCATCCCTAAACATCACTTCCATCTGGGTCACGGCACCAATGTCACGGGTCCTACTGGCCTGCCCCGAGTGGAATCCAATTCGGCAATCCCAGGCATGGGAGCCGGATACCCTAGCAAGGAGACTAAAAAAGCCATGTCCTCTTGCCTCGGTCGCTAGTGTGTCTCTTAAGGCCAGGAGAGTGAGGTTTACACACTACACAGCTATCATGTACTAGCTGGCTACCGTTACATATGAATAAAAAAAGGCAATATTATGGCACATATCCAAAACATGATGGTAGTTCCAATGTTCTTTTTGTAACTTTACCTTTTTTTTCACACATATTAATTGGTAGTTCACCCAAAAATTCATACTGTATTCTGTCATCATTTACTCACTCCCAAGTAGTTAAAAACCTATGACATTTGTTTTTCCATGGACCACAAAAAGAGATATTTAGAAAAACCTCAGATGTGCTGTTTTAATACAATGAAAGTAAATGGTAATTATGAATGGTAATGGTAAAATTATATGTATAACTGCACCATATATGTAGTCCATACGATTTGCACCCTTTTTTCCAAGTCCACTGAAATTACTTTTTTCTTCTGTGGTCACTAAGAGTTTTCCTTTTATGCTGTTGTGCATGCTCTTACCACTAGATGGAGCTAAGTGTCTGTCTACTCTCACAATGTCCAAGCAAAGAAACGGTTCACATTCATAACAGAAAGTAACGGGTGCCTTACTTTATTTACTCTCTCTCTCTATATATATATAAACCAAAAATGTTTACACAAATACAGCAGGAAAAAAATATGTTTTTGGCTTTAAGATGTTTTTGTGTGAAATGCAAAGACTTGTATTGTAAAACTGTTCCTTGATGCCAAAATAATTGTTACAAAGCAACCGGAGATGATAACTAACTGACTGTGTTTATATTGTAGTATGTCACGTTGAAGAAGCATGGCAGAGAAGATACTGCATTAAACATTCTTATTTTTCAACTGAATAATTCAACATACTTAGTACGATAGACACCAGGGATGTGTCACCTCACACCCAGGTAAACAATTACAGTACATCAGAGTTCAGGCTTGGTTTTACACTTAATTACACTTTTATCTTATATCTGAGATATTTTTTAAATGTACAAGGCAAGGAAAATCTTCTCTGATTATGGATGAATATACACATCACTTTAAATGATTGCTGCTGTCATATTTGATTATATGTTGTGGTGATGATGTACTGAGATCACGTACAACAATTAATATCCTATTTCATGTTGCTGTTGATAGTCTTTCCTCTTGCCCTATGCAATTAAGCATTTCTGCATCAGTGCATAGGAAGATGAAGACAAGTGTGTGAGCTCAACCTCAGGTATCTCACAAATACAAACGCACAAAGGATATATTTATGCAGATTTGCACAATACATGTACACTGCTGTCAACCAAGTGGCAGTCAATTATTGTACACCAAAAAGAGATCATTGTCTGAATATGGGGTTTATGTAAGCCTGAGTTACGGTTACAGCCCAGTTAGTTGAGATGAGGAGAAGATGAGGCGGTTGCTAGGTAACAGAGCACAGAAAACACAAGCCAAATTTCTTGAATTAGGGCCTGGTTGAGATACTGCAGTGATCCAATAGATGGGCTTTATTTAGTCTTTGTTATTTGTGATCAAGTGTTCTCGTCTGGGCTTTGTGTAGTGAAATTTAATACTTAATGTTAGGGACAGTGTATATGTTTAGTTCATGATCACTGAAGTAGAGCTGAATGACATATTGATGTCTTATTCTGGATCAGATAATATCTATGGCCTTTAAATATTTGGTATCTGTCGGAGTTGACAGTAAATGGTTTCAGGACACGTTTTCCTTCAGTTATTAAGTACAAACTTTATTTTATGCCAGGTTTTTAAAAAGTAATAAGCAGTTTTCTATATTCTCTAATTTACATTATAAATATGTAATGTCCGATTTTACTTTGTAAAATTCTAGATTGGAGCTTCATTTTGGACACTTAAAAAACACAACAAAATACAAAACAGTATAGATTAATAATATCAGCCAACATATTAGTTATTGTAACATAAAAATAATAATTGTCAATTGACATCTATATCAGTGCATCCAGAAATGCTCAGAGGACATCAGGCAGTGAATGTGGGAAATGTAATGTTGATGGAAAGATTTATAGGTTATATTCATAGTCAATAAAGCACTTGCAGTGTTACAATAAAGAAGCTGATGTGAACACCTACCTGGATAAATTGAACCCCAAATCTCATTTGAGTTGAACTGTGAAAACAGCATTTTTAAATACGGCAAATATCTGCACAAAAAAAAAATCATCTCATTGAAGTGAAATAAAATGCATTAACTTTCCACTTGCTAATCCATTTGTAAATGGAGGAAAAACTGCCAAGGAAAAATGGCCTTTTCCACTCCATTTGGCTTGCACAAATTCGTTACCTTTCCATTTTCCGTTTGTCTTAGGCCCCAGCAAAGTTTCACCGACTCATGGACAAAATTCTCCATCCCCACGCTGCATATGCCACTGCCTACCTGGATGATATTATTATTTATAGCAATGATTGACTGCGGCATATCCAGCATCTAAGGGCCATCTTGAGATCACGGAGATGAGTGAGACTCACAGAAAAGTAAATTTGTGAAAAATCAAAGTGGAAGTGTGCAATTGGGCAGGTGGAAATACAGTATCTGTGTTTCCACTTGGGTCGTGGACAAGTGTGTCCCCAAATTGATAAAACAGCAGCTGTTGCGGCTTGTCTGAGACCCAAGACCAAAAAGGAGGTGAGACAGTTACTTGGACTGGCTGGCTATTATTATAGGTGTGTACCTAATTATTTGAATGTCACCAGCCCGCTGACTGATCTCAATAACAATGGATCACCAGACCTGGTCTAGTGGACGGAGTCATGCCAACAGGCAATTACACTAGAGAAAGCTGCACTCTGTGGCAGACCACTCTTGCTTTGCCCTGACTTTCTCCCTTTTTTGTTACAGACGGACGCATCAGATATGGGGTTGGGGGCTGTATTATAACAGCTAATGGAGGGGGAGGAGTGCCCCATGCAATACTTTAGTCGGAACCTAATGTATTAGGGAAGAAAAAGTACCCGGACATCAAATGGGTGGTCCTCACTCTCCAGTACTATCTGCTTGGGAGGGCCTTCAACCTCTGTTTGGGATGTGCAGATCACTCATTGGTATCTGGCATTTTAGCCTTTTAAATTCAAGGTGGTCTAAAGTATGGGGGCGCAGATGGCTGTGGCCGATTTTCTCGCTCGTAATGGGGGGTGGAGTCAATGGAAGGCCAGACGGTTCCCTGGCCTGAGTCGGGTGGTGGGGGTCTGTGGAGGCAGTGGTGTGATCGAGTGATGGTCTTGTGGAGTGTTAGGTCCAGGAAAGCTGAGTGGTTATGGATTTACATCTGTGCAACTACGCTGGATATGCCGCTGTCAATCATTGCTATAAATAATAATATCATCCAGGTAGGCAGTGGCATATGCAGCGTGGGGATGGAGAATTTTGTCCATGAGTCGCTGAAACTTTGCTGGGGCCTAAGACAAAAGGAAAACGGGAAGGTAACGAATTTGTGCAAGCCAAATGGAGTGGAAAAGGCAGTTTTTCCTCGGGACATTGGAGTCAAGGGGATCTGCCAATATCCCTTCGTTAAATCCAGTGTTGAATAAAGGCGAGCCACACTTAACCAATCAAGCAGTTCATCAATGTGAGGCATTGGGTACTTGTCAAATTTAGACACTGCATTAACTTTTCTAGAGACCACACAAAACCGGACCATCCAGTCAGACTTTGGTACCAAAACCACTGGGCTGGCCCAGTTACTGTGGGACTCCTCAATCACACCCATATCGAGCATGGCCTTGAGTTCCTCCAGTACCTTTTTTCTTGTGTTCCGGTAACCGATAGGGGTGGGAACATACAACCACTTCTGGATTTGTCTAAATGTGGTGTTCTATGAGGTTTGTACGAATGTGTAGAGACGAAAACACATCGTAAAACTCCTTTTGCAACCTAATTCTGTGACCTAATTCTGCCCTCTCTGGGACAACCGTCGCTAAAGCACCGTGTACAATCTCTCTCCACAGTTTTAGGAGATTCAGGTGGTAAATTTGCCATGCTCCGCCTCTATCTTTTCATTATAAATTGTTTCGTTAACTCAGTCTACCAGGGCATACGTCTGAGAATCCACACTGTTGTGATTCAACTTAATCCCCAGTAGTTCGTAAAGTTCGAGGAGTTCACGTAAAGTTCACGAGGTCCCTTGATCCGTTAGGATCTCTTTCAGAATCCCACTCGGGAGACAATTTTAAAGAGTGCCTCTGCAACACTGCATGCCAAAATGTTGCACAGGGGCACTGCTTCAGAGTATTGCATTGCAAAATCTACCAAGACTAGTGCAATGCGATGCCCCTGTGCCATCCGTTATAATGGCCCGACGAGGTCCATGCCAATTCTTTCGAAGGGAAATTCGTTCAACAGAAGAGGGCATAATGGTGCTTATGGAGTGGCCGGTGGATTCACCAATTGAAAATCGCGACATTCAGCACACCACCTGCGTACATCCCTGCGAATGCCTGGCCAATAAAAACGGGCCATGAAATGGTTCAGTGTCTTATCTTCCCCTAAATCTCCTGCCATCAGATTATAATAAGCCGCCTGGATGACCATGTCTCAGCGGCTTTTCGGAATAAAAAACTGGGTTGTATCTGCTTTTGATTGAGCATCCTGCGTCACTTTATATCTATCTTTCTATCACCTATCTTTATTAATTGAAAAGTATGGATAGGAGAACGCAACACCAGGCAAAAGCTTTTGACCATCAATTACACTTGCTTGGTCAAAGGTGTGCCTGAGAGACTCGTCTCTTGTCTGCTCCAGAGGGAAATGCCCCATGGGTTCAATGCCTCCCCAGCCAGCATTGCACAAATCCCATACCTTATTACAGTATTGCAGGACCCATCCACACATATTCCCCTTAATAATTTCTGAAATGCTGGCCAATTCATTCCTAAAATTAGCAGATGAGTGAGGTAGGGACTATCCGGTGCCTCTGTTCTTTGTTTTTGTCCCTGGAATTGAACAGTAACAGGCACTAAAGGGTATTTGTGTATATCCCTATGCACACACCTCGCCTTCACCCAGCGTGCTGTACCCAAAGTCTTACCTTGAACCAAGCTTTGGTGACTCGAAGTCTGATCATAACCCGAATCCACCAAGGTTGGGTATATACCCCCTTGGATACACCGAGAGAGAGAGAGTGAGTGAGAGAGAGAGAGAGAGAGAGAGAGAGAGAAGGAGAGAGAGAGAAAGGGAATCGCCATCTCTCAGATATGCCAACAAGTGGTCCTCTGCCAGCTGGACATCCTCCTCCAGCAATAACGCATGGTGTACTTTGTTCCAAAATACAGTCTGTAACACAGATCAAATTCATGGGCAAGGAAGAGGCGAGAAACCGGCTTGACAAATAACTTAAAGGTTTAATGTAAAACTCAAAAGACAAACACATAAGAGGACGGACATGTCCGTAATTGAGCTCTCTCTCTCAATCGCCGTCTGAGAGTGGCCTTTATCCCTCTTGACGGCTTAATTAGCCTAATACGGGACCGGGCGTGCGTAATCACGCCCGGTCCCGCCCTCCACCGTGCCACACAGTCTTTATTCACACAAACTTTTTGATTTTCAGCAGAATGCTCCCAAATGCACACACACACATACACACACACACACACACACACACACACACACTATTGGAAGATCAGCTCTCCCTCTTGTCTGCCGCCGTCTCCTCTCCTTTTATCTCTACGTCACACCTCACTGGAACACAAACAGGTGTTAGCACAGGTGTAAATCCTTAACCACTCAGCTTTCCCGGACCTCACTCTCCACAGATCGGTGCTCGATCACTCCCTTGCCTCCACAGTCTGAAAATATATTGGTATCAGTATCAGACATGACAGTCTAATAGCAGCTATTAGGGGAAAATATGTTGTGTGCTGTTGGTTGTTGGAGTGCTTCACTATCTAGATAGATTTTCCGCTGGATGTATAGATTTCAGATCGAAGTTGCATTATAAGTGTGTATGTGGATCATCCTTTGCTGGCTGGACATTTGGAGTTTCAAGGTTCTACTGTATGTCACACTTAGCGTGTGTCTTTGGTTTTGAAGGGCAATGTGACATGAGAGCAATGTGTTTGAGTGTGTATTAGATTACAGCTACAAAAGGTGTCTTTTGTTGCGTGAATCCTGTGTAGCCAACAACAGGATGAACAAATTAGAAATTCAAAGTTGTACAGTCACCATGGAGACCACTATTAGGATGACAAGGACACTATATTATGTGGGAGCAGAGATGTCTTGTAGGTTCATGCCTTTTAGTTAGCTTTTAATTAGTAGGAATTATATCGCAGAACTTAAACAGAGAGGTCAGTGTGTACGTACGTATTTACCTTGGATTAAGGTGCTTAAAGAATTGTCAAATTAATTAGGTGTTTTCTGTGATCAAACACAGGACAGAAAAGAGAGAGGGAGGGAGAAAGACTAAGAGAGAGGCTATTACCAGTCTAGACATTACGTATTTTTAAATGATGTCGATTGTCACTAAGTTTATAGTGACAATGCATATACAGTACTTTATAGACAGTAGTCACATTTGGTCTTAAAGGATTTGTTTATCTAATTATGAAAATTCTGTAATTGTTTACTTAATTTTCAGTGAATAATTTACATTTTGGTCTGTTCCCCACATAAAGACTTGCATGAGTTGCTTGTATGGGGATTTTGGTCTTGTTTGAAGCTTTGTTGTGTGGAAAAGTGCTATGTGAAAATTTTCCCTTTTGACAAACTTCCTTTATTTTATTTCCCTATTCCTTTAATTTTCAATGTAATAATTGATCTGATCAATATCTCTTGGGCTCATGTTTAGATCAAACTTGGTCTGCCTGCACAATGTATCACTCTGATACACACTGATCCATTTCTCTTTGGAAAAGAAAACTAAAAGTCCTAGTTTATCTCCCTGAGCTCAGTCAATCTATATTCTGCTTAGGCCACTCCCATGCTTTCCATAAGACATAAGGCCAACAGATGATTATGAAGATGTGTTGACATTTGGTGAATGCATATGCTACAGTACTTCCTCCCTGCTTTTTTCATTCCCCCATTCTCTCTCTCTCTCTCTCTCTCTCTCTCTCTCTCTCTCTCTCTCTCTCTCTCTCTCTCTCTCTCTCTCTCTCTTTCTCTCTCTCTTTCATTGTGGCATGCATTCACACTACACTTTCTCTCACTCTGTCACCCTTATACACACACACATACATCCATATTTTCAACCCCCTCCATGGAATAGAAATGTACTTTCACATTGTATTTAGTAATTGGCCATTGAGGATGGCAGCTCTGGAGACCGAGTATTTCTGTCTGTGTATGTGCTTGCTCTATCTTATTTATAGTAGGTCTCAATATAGGGCACCTGCTGAAATATACTTGTCCACTAAGTAATTTCAACTGGGTTTTAACCTCACCATCCAAATATGTCTATAATTTGGGCAAAGGTCACAAGGTTCCAGACAGGCATTCCCTGAAGGGTATTGGAGATGCCAACTGTATTTACATTTTTTTTTTTATTCCATCTGCAAATATTTTGTGTTTTCTAAATCATTTGTTTCTAAAAATTATTGGGAGTATAAAAAAGGGAGAGTAGTCTATTTTCATCGATCTTGCTGTACTGTTATTTTGATAATTACCTCAATCTAGAATGATCTACTGGGTCATTGGACTATTGCAATTCCCATCATAATTTTTATTAGCCGCATCTATTTTTTCCCCGCTCTACAAGATCTCTCATTTTGCAGCTGACTATTATTAGCAGGTTCTCTCTGGCCCTTAAACTGTTCTGCTCATTAATTTTAAGCAGATTACGTGACAGAACGCAATGCCTCCCTGTCTCGCCTCACATTTGTTGAGTGCATTCATTAGCTTCCAAATGAGTGTATTATTTGTATACTTTGTGAGGAGAAAAAAGTTGAAAATGTTGTGGAATTCTTAATATCTTAAAACTGGGTGGTTAAAGGACACATGCAGCATACATTGCACCTGAAGAAATAGCTCACAATTCCAGCAGGGTTGTTCAACTGATAATGTCTTGTCTTGTTTCTTGGCATCAATTGTGTTGTTACCAGGCCAACAGGCCCAATCTCGCACGTAAGCATGTCAGTAGAACTTACAGGCGTGCCGGAACAGTGACTTTTAAGCACTAATTATCTCTCAACTCAAACTGATCTGAACGAGAAGCTCCAAGATTAGATATATTTTTTAAAACTTGTGTTATTGCCTGAAATCACTTGGTACAGCTGTATGTTGTGATTGATAAGGAATCTTTACAGTGCTTGCAAGATTGAAGTGTATGAACATCCCTTAAACCCTGTAAGAGGAATTATTCTTAAAATAATGATTTCTAGATTTTTTTTTAAGTGCAAAAAAACAAACACAAACTTTTGTGTGTGTATTTATTCCCAAATAAAAGCTAAATATATTGGAAATTCACCCATTGAAATTAAAAGAGTCAGGGCCTCCATGCCACTTGTGGGTGCGTTCTATTCAGAAGTGATCATATCTATGCCCTATTGCCTTTAAAGTCTTTACTCTCCACTGTGAGAGGTTTGGAGGGCTGAAAGAAATGGGGTCCATGTACCTTCGGATATTATTTTTATTTTTTTCATTTTTGTCTTCAAAACGAAATAACTAACTAAATAAGTTCATTTATCGTGTTCTCATTATCTCTCTTTATCACAAACCTAATTTTTCATTCATGTATATAAATCGAGTTTATAACTTGAATATTTGTTTTGCACATGTGTGCCTGACACTCCTCTTTCCACGTATTGGTCAACACACACCAACGTCTGTTCTTCCTCAACCCAGTTCATAGAAAATATGAACTGGGGAATAAGAGTTCACCAAGTTTAAGTTTGCCAATTTTTTTGCATTTAGATTCTAACATTAATATTTCTTTGAAAAACTTCTGACTGCTGCATGTTTATTGCAATCTCATCAAGCAGTGGACACCTGGATACAACAACCATTGGTGGCAGTGTTTTTTATTTTCAAAAGGAAAATATGAATTGGGATGCTGTGCACAGACTAAATAGACTTTGTTATCTGGTCATTATTGTTGTAGTTATTAATGATAATTAAATCAATCCAATAATTGCAGGGGAAACGTAATGGGAAATATAAATGTTCAGATGTGAATAAGCCTCACCAGGACATCATCATAGTTTTGAGGAGTATAAAGGACACAAGGGCTCAGCCCTCATTGTTCATGTACTATATTACTATTTATTTTATTCTCTCTTTCAATTTTTCATTCGTAGTTACACCTTTTGCTTTGGGGTTGGGGAGTTACGGAATACATGTAACGGGATTACATATATAAATACAAAATATAAGTAACTGTTTTCCACAACAGTTACAATTTAAATCATTAGTAATTAGAATACAGTTATATTCAAAAAGTATTTTGATTACTGAAGAGATTACTTTGCATTTTATTGTAATTTGTTTCATTTAATATTTAGTCCTTTCAGATGGAAAACATTTATACATATAAATGATGCGATCCAAAGTGCATTTGAACAGCGGTGAAACATTTTCTTATCATGTGTTGGACAAAATACGTATTAAGTAAGTTTGGAGCAGATGAAATAGAAATAAACCTTGTGTAAATTGTCAGCTTTACACTAATCTAAAATGCTATTTCTAGCTATTTTAAATGCACATGTCATATCTAGACACGATCATAATTTTTTAACAAGAAAATTCACATTTGATCATAATTTCTATTTTCTAGTAAGACCTTTGATATTAGGGCAAAAATCTTATTCTTGATAATAATAATAAATATATATTAACTTTTTTACTATAAATTCTCCTCCTTGCCCTGTTGGTGGCGATATGCACAAAGAATGCAAATCGCCAAAAACAAAAGAATAATAATAATGTCAAAGTAAATGTAGGAAGTGATGTCACACAAACAGATATCATACTTGGATAATTTTCCTTGTTTTCCTTATTTCCACTTCTTGGTCTCATCTTTTCCTTTTAAATATAATAAAAACTTCAATATTGATATATTTTTCTCACCTATCACTAGCAAATCACTTTTGAAGAAATGGATTTAACTACTGGAATCGTATGGATTTTATATGCTGCCTTAAGTGCTTAGTATTTGGAGCTATAAAGTTTGGTCACCATTCATTTGCATTGTATGGAACTACAGAGCTGAGATATTCTTCTAAAAATCTTTATTTATGTTCTGCAGAAGAAATAAAGTCACACACTTCTGGGATTGCATGAGGTGGAATAAATGATGAGAGAATTTTTATTTTTGGGTGAACATCCTTTAATGACTAGACTACTGTACATTAACAAAATAAGATGAAAATTTAGTTTTAAACCTTTTAAACGCTCGTTGACTTAAATATGAGAAAGGTGCATTAACCTACATTCGAAGGAAAACATTAATGAACTTGTTCGAACTGCCATAGATGCGAAGGATTGAGTAATTCACTCAAGCGAATCAAGATCGGAGCACACACACATAGAAAGAGAGAGAGAGAGAGAGAGAGAGAGAGAGAGAGAGAGAGCGCTTAAACACGTTCGCGCTTCGGTGAGGGGTGGACAGGTGCGCGTGCCAGGCTTAAACAAACAACATTCGCGCCTCTCCGCACACACAGTGAAGATGGAGCTTGTTGAGCGCTGTGGTTAGTGCGCTGCAAGATTAAAAAAAGAAGAACACATTAAAAAAAAAAAACATATATGAGATGGAAGAGTGACGGAAGACGGAAAAAAGACCCCGAGGGATAAAAAAAAAAAACGATGGCTTTTTAGTGTTTAACACAGCGCTTTAATGCAAGAACATGGACTGTGCTGATTTATACTTTTCTTCAGCAAAGTATTTGCGCTCCTCATGTTAAAAAGAACATCTTAATGGGATGTACGACTGGACATTCGGATTATAAACCGTTTTATTCCCCATTTTACTTTCAGGTAATGTCACTTTTGGTGTCTTGGCGCTTTCTGTTTGGAATAAGGTACGTGTTGCGCTTGTTGGAGGATGACGCAGTCGTCGTCTAAGTATCCTGTGGCAAAAATGGAAAAAACGCCGCACCTGTGAGGTTACGATAAACTCTTGCAGTTTTGGATGGTTATTTTTGATTCACCACGTGGATGTGATTGCATTTTTAATTTTATTTTTTGCAGCTGTTGACTGTGCTGAAATACACTCAGCCTTGTTTTCCACGTGCTAAGATTTATGTGTTTTTTTCCCCATACAGAATGGCTCGGTTCGGAGACGATGTTCCCGGTCTGTTGGGAGCCGGGGATGGGGGGTCGGAGCGCAGTCGGAACCGAGAGGCTCCGGCGGTATCCACAGGTGGTATTTCACCAGCTTTCAAACAGACCAAAGCGCAGCGAGCCAGAACCATGGCCCTGTACAACCCAATCCCAGTCCGACAGAACTGCTTAACCGTCAACAGATCGCTCTTCATTTTCGGGGAGGACAACATCATTAGGAAGTATGCAAAGAAGATAACAGAGTGGCCATATCCTTTTTTCCAGAACGGTAAAACACGCCCTACCCCTCACACACACACACACACACACACACACACACACACACACACACACACACACACACACACAGTGTTGACAGCATGCACACTGTTGTCAAATGTGCATACAAAAGCATGCATTTTCTTCTAATCTGAAGCAATAAATGGTTTGCTCTTGTTCACACTGTTCACATTTTCTTCCAATCCCCTCAAAATATGTTCATTTATTTTACCAAACGTACAGAAAGTGTTGTTTCATATAATATATAGTGAAAGTTCATGGATTTATGTTTTTTTTTTAAACTTATCAAATACACTTCTTCTATATTACACAGCATCATTCATTAGACATATTAACACATTTCAGGACCATGGACAGGGACAGTGCACTAGGTTTTTTGAAATCACAACAGGGCAATATGCAGTTGAAGTCAGAAGTTTATATACACCTTAGCCAAATACATTTAAACAAAGTTTTTCACAATTCCTGACATTTCATCTTAGAAAACATTCCATGTCTTAGGTCATTTAGGACAGTCTTTCCCAACATTTCTCTGCCACAGCACACTTTATATGACTAAAAAATTCTACAGCACACCACTATCCCACATAGGCTGACCATCATCAATATTTTTCCTTTTCAAGAACTTATCCATGTTTTCTGTCCATTTTCATTTTCTGTCCATCTCCAGCATGTTTACTTGTAATATTTGATATTCGGCTATCCAAAAAAAAAAAAGGTCACAGGTGGTAAGAGCGCTGAATGGGTAATGAAAAAACAACAAATGTGCTTCTTTTCTAATTTTAAGATTTGTTCTTGCAATGCCACAACACATGACAAGGATACAAACTCATGAGGGGCGAAAAAGTTAAGACAATCCTGGGCCACACATTTTTTTTTCGGAGGATATTTTTTAAAGAATAAGCTAAAAGCACCAATTCCAGCTATTTTAGTGATCTGAGTTTATTCTAGTTTTCAATTTTGCAGAATTAGCTGCAAAATAAAAGAGTATTTTGGTGAGGCTTGCTTCTGTTTCACAAATTTGTTCAATTTTATTAACTGATTAGTTCAGTTACCCCTTCTGGAATTGTCACTAGGTGGTGACAAATGAGCATCTTATGTGTTATGAGTGAGTCAGTGAATCATTTTGAGTCATTCATGACCGAAATCTACCGCAAGACTTTATAGTGTTTAAGCATTAAAAGAATAAAGCAGATCTATAATGTTTCTTCAGTCTGAGCATTATTTTTCATCTAAAAGACAACAATAATAGTCTTATAATAGTGAGTTTCAATAACGTCCTTACCTTCTCCTTTATTAATACTTGCATGGCTATAAATCTTCTGACTTCAGTATAAGAATTATAAACACAAAGCAGATCTACTGTATATTTTTCCAACAGTAGCCTATTTAAACTGCTGAGCATTGCTTTTATCAGAAAAGACCACAATTGAAAAGAAAAATAATAATAATTTTGAGTTTCAGTAATGTTCTTTCGTCATTGTAAAGTGCATTTCACGTGAGTTGAGTTGAGGCGTCAACACACAGTTCAACACCAGCCTCTAGCGCGGCATTGCCCTCCACATGACAAGAGTTGCAGAAAGTGTCACAGGGGGGCGAGTTAACGAGTTTGCCACATAAAAAGCAGGAGGTGTCAAGTCAAGTCAAGTGGTTTTTATTGTCGTTTCAACCATATACAGTTAGTACAATACACAGTGAAACGAGACAAAGTTCCTCCAGGACCATGGTGCTACATAAAACAACATAGGACAAACCCAGAACCACATGAGACTACACAGACTAAATAAAAATACCTATATAATGTGCACATGCAAACGTGTGCAAAAAGTACGGGACAGTACAATAAATTACTAACAATGAACAGGACAATAGACACAGTAAGAGACAGTGCAGTGCCGACCAGTACACAGTAGTGCAAAAGATGACAGTTTCTGAAAATGCCAAATGTAAACATAACATACTATGAGATAGTGTTCTATAGACATAGCAGTTATTGAGGTAGCAGCCAGTTATAAAGTGTCAATAATTAAAGTGCAACTCAGGACACGTGTGTGTGTGTGTGTGTGTGTGTGTGTCAGTCCAGTCTCTGAGTATTGAGGAGTCTGATGGCTTGGGGGAAGAAGCTGTTAAACAGTCTGGCCGTGAGGGCCCAAATGCTTCGGTACCTCTTGCCAGATGGCAGGAGGGTGAAGAGTTTGTGTGAGGTGTGTGTGGGTCGTCCACAATGCTGGTGGCTTTGCAGATGCAGTGTTTTTTGTAAATGTCTTTGATGGAGGGAAGAGAGACCCCGATGATCTTCTCAAGTGTCCTCACTATCCTCTGCAGGGCTTTGCGGTCCCAAACCAGGCAGTGATGCATCTGCTCAGGATGCTCTCAATAGTCCCTCTATATAATGTAGTGAGGATGGGGGGTGGGAGATGTGCTTTCCTCAGCCTTCGAAGAATGTAGAGACGCTGCTGGGCTTTCTTGGTAATAGAGCTGGTGTTGAGGGATCAGGTGAGGTTCTCCGCCAGTTGAACACCAAGGAACTAAAGGTTTTTTATGCTCTTGACGATCTCCACAGAGGAGCCGTTAATTTTCAGCAGAGAGTGGTCACTCTGTGCTCTCCTAAAGTCAACAACCATCTTTTTTGTTTTGTCGACATTCAGAGACAGGTTGTTGGCTCTACACCAGTCCGTTAGCCGCTGCACCTCCTCTCTGTATGCTGACTCAACGTTCTTGCTGATGAGACCCACCACGGTCGTGTCATCGGCAAACTTAATAATGTGGTTCAAGCTGTGCATTGCTGCACAGTCGTGAGTCAGCAGAGTGAACAGCAGTGGACTGAGCCCACAGCCCTGGGGGGCCCCAGTGCTCAGTATGGTGGAGATGCTGTTCCCGATCCGGACTGACTGAGGTCTCCCAGTCAGGAAGTC
Source organism: Moxostoma hubbsi (assembly GCA_032164185.1). NCBI lineage: Eukaryota > Metazoa > Chordata > Actinopteri > Cypriniformes > Catostomidae > Moxostoma > Moxostoma hubbsi. The sequence continues at coordinate 6,225,551 of JAVLUX010000117.1, forward strand.
GAGGATCCAGTTGCAGAGGGAGTTATCCAGGACCAGCCGGTTCAGCTTTCCAATCAGGTGCTGGGGAATAATTATGTTGAATGCTGAGCTGAAGTCTATGAACAGCATTTGAACGTATGAGTCCTTTTTATCTAGGTGGGTGAGGGCCAGATGGAGGGTGGTGGCGATGGCATCATCTGTTGAGCGGTTTGGACGATACGCAAACTGCAGTGGGTCTAGTGAGGGGGGCAGCTGGGTCTTAATGTGCCTCATGACGAGCCTCTCGAAGCACTTCATAATGATGGGTGTGAGTGTGACAGTATGCTAGTTGTTGAGGCAGGACACTGAAGACTTCTTTGTCATGGGGTCGATGGTGGTGGCCTTGAAGCACGTTGGAACGACGGCGCTGCTCAGACAGATGTTGAAGATGTCGGTAAGAACATCTGCCAGCTGGTCTGCACATCCTCTGAGCACTCTGCCTGGAATTTTGTCTGGTCCAGCAGCCTTCCGTGGGTTGACTCTACGTAGAGTTTTCATCAGCCGTGGTAAGACAGAGCACCTGGTCGTTGGGAGGAGGGGTGGTCTTCCTCGCAACCATGTCGTTCTGCATTTTAAACCGAACGTAGAAGTTGTTCAGCGCATCACGAAGGGAGGCATTTTTGTCACAGGCAACTGATGTTGTCCTGTAGTTGGTGATGACCTGGATGCCCTGCCACATGCGCTGCGTGTCACAGCTGTCCTGGAAGTGACTGTGGATTCTCTGGGCATGTGCGCATTTTGCCACTCTGATGGCCCGGGACAGTTCATAGACTTCAATGTATTCTGCAGCGCAGACGTGTCATGTGAAAAACACTTAACGCGTATAAATATCAGTTAATTTTACACATTAATCATTGCTCTTCACAATCACAAAAGTGAACGATTATGGTTTCAAAATGGCGAATTTCTATGAAAGGTGAGGAGTTTGGATCCTGGTATTCATTTTTCATGCATTTATTTTGTGGAATTTGACAGTTTTCCATGGCACACCTGACAATCTTTCAAGGCACTCTAGTGTGCTGCGGCAAAGTGGTTGGGAAACACTTAGTTAGGATGGATGGATGCACTTTTTTGAGCTTCAAAATCTAAGGCACTTTTCATTCTGATTATAAAGCTTGGAAGAGCCAGGATATTTTTTTAAATGAACTCCGATTGTGTTTGGCTGAAAGAAGAAAGTCATATACAACTAGGATGGCTTGAGAGTAAATTGAGGTTTAATTTTCATTTTTGGTTGAATTAACCCTTTAACTTAGTGTATGTAAATTTTGACTCACTGTAATTGTGATATAGTCGATTAAAAGTAAAACAATCTGTTTCTAAACAGTGGTTGGAAAAATGACTTGTGTCATAGATATCCTAAACTACTTGCCAAAACTATAGTTTTAATGCTTATATTAAATCTGTGGAGTGGTTAAAAGATTAGTATTAATGACTTGAACCTAAGTGTATGTAAACTTCTGTTCCCGTCTGTCGCTCACTTCGATGTCGTGTCGAAGAAGCGACACTAGGGGTTTCTCTTGAGCGCCGAATATGCCTCTGAAGCATGAAAAAAGGCCAATGAGAAGTTAGCAGACAATATTTGCATACCCCGCCCCCGGACATACGGGTATAAAGGCGAGGAAATACTATGAGTTCATTCAGAATTTTTTTCGGCGCCTTCGTCGTGTCAGCAGTCAGCTGCGAGTTACACACCTGTTCCTTTTCCTCTGATGCTTTGCTTGCTGTTGGATCTACGGCGCACATCAGTGGCTTTTCTCCTTCTGATCGCAACCCAGACACACGAGACAACGCCTGTGGCCGTCTGAAGCGGAGAGCACTCTACCATATCCAAGAACTACAATGTCATCTTTATAAAGACGCGTCCTGAAAAGGACATTCAACGCTGCATTGTATTGCTTTTTTAGAGGAAAATACTCTTTTACAGAGAAAATCACATTTAAAAAAAAAAAAAAAAAAAAGTTTTATTTAAAAGAGTTTTAATTTCTAAAATTTTTTAAAAAGAGTTTTAATTTTGCGCTGTCGAAGTGCCCAGAGGCAAACTGCACAGCCCCTGGGTAATTCGACAGCGCAAAATTAAAAGAGTTTTAATTCATAAAAGCTTTCAATAGAAAGCACGCCACTCCAGCTGCCCCCCTCCGCATCGCTCTTTCTTCCCACGGGATTGAGGACGATGCCACTGGTGATCTGGGGACGGCAGCGGGTGCAGCTCTCACCTCACGGCCAGCCTGCCTATCCTCTAGAGCTAGAAGGGGATGAGCTCGCTGCTGCATCGGAGAGCACGGCGTCTGATGCAGATGACTCCCCTGGGCTGCCGCCTTCGGGCCAGCACGTGCAGATGTCCGATAAGCTTGCCCGGGTAACCGCTAGCGTGGGGCTGGACTTGAACCCTCCATCCTCCCCACAGCCATCGCGGCTCAATGATTGAACACTGTGCCGCTCACAGCCGCGCACACACCCGGTCGCATTTTTCCCGGAAGTGCACGAAGAGCTGACATCTACGTGGAGTGTGCCGCTCTCCACTTGTCATGCCACCCGCTCATCCACTCTCACTACCCTCGACGGCGGAGCGGCCCACGGGTACTCGGCAATTCCCCAGGGCTGTTGCGCTCCACCTGTGCCCCGGAAACCCACCCACATGGCAGGGTCGCCCTGTGCTCCCCTCAAAGGCCTCATCATTCTTCGAAGGCCTGTAGGACGACGTCTACATTGACTGCTAAAAAGCCTACAGCGCCGCCGGACATGCCGCTTCCGCCCTGCACGCCATGGCCCTCCTGCAAGTCCACTAGGCCAAGGTGCTTAAAGATCTGCACATGGGTAGCCCTGATCCCAATGTGCTGCAGAAACTGCGCTCAGAGACCGACCTTGCCCTCAGGGCCACGAAGGTCACAGCGCAGTCACTCAGGCAGGCGATGGCCACGCTCGTGGTCCAGGAACGTCATCAATGGCTGAACTTGGTCGAGATGCGTAAAACCGACAAGACTCATTTTCTCAACGCCCCTGTCTCCCAATTTGGCCTTTTCGGCGACACCGTCAAGGACTTTACCCAGCAGTTCTCTGCGGTGAAGAAACAGACGGAGGCGATCTCTCACATCCTGCCCCGCTGCAAGCCTGCCGCCATGGGCCATGCCCCGTCTGCTCGCCGAGGGCGTCCCCCTGCGAAGAAACACCAGGCTGCTCCGCCTTAACCTGGGCCCAGCTCTTAGCCCAAGCGTCGAGTGCCCCCCGTCGCAAGGACCCCATCGAGGACCCGGAAGGCTCCCAGGCGTTCCTGAGATGGATGACCCAGGGAACAAGACGTTAGCTCCGGAGCTGGTAAGCAGACCACTTGGTTCGCAGCAGTAGACCTGAAGGACACGTACTTCCACATCTCAATATTGCCTCGACACCGACCCTTCCTTCGGTTCACGTTCGAAGGCTAGGTGTATCAGTACAAGGTCCTCCCCTTCGGCATGTCTCTGTCCCCTCGCGTTTTCACCAAAGTCGCAGAGGCAGCCCTTGCCCCGCTCCAAGAAGCCGGCATCTGCATACTCAATTACCTCGACGAATGGCTCATCCTGGCCTACTCCCGAGAGTTATTATGCGCTCACAGAGACCAGGTGCTCAGGCACCTCAGCCGTTTGGGGCTTCAGGTCAACTGGGAATAGAGCAAGCTCACCCGGGTTCAGAGCATCTCTTTTCTCGGCATGGAGTTAGACTCGGTCTCAATGTCGGCACGACTCACCAACAAGCGTGCTCAGTCAGTGTTGAAATGCATCGCCTCCTTCAGGCGAGGCATTTCCTTTACACAACGGTTCCTTTAAAACTTTTCTAGAGGCTTCTGGGGCATATGGCATCCTCCGCGGTGGTCGCGCCACTGGGTTTGATGCATATGAGACCGCTTCAGCACTAGCTTCAGACTCAAGTCCCGAGACGAGCATGGCGCCGCGGCACGCACCGTGTGATAGTCAACCCCGCCTGCTGCCGAACAATCAAACCCTGGACAGACCTCTGCTTTCTTCGGGCAGCAGTACCCTTGCAGCAGGTGTCCCGACACATCCTGGTCATGACCGACGCCTCCAAATTGGGTTGGGGCGCCGTGTGCAACGGGCATGCAGCTGCAGGCCATTGGAAAGGTGCCCCGCTGCGCTGGCATATCAATTGCCCATTAGTTCGGAACAAACATGTCTTAATCAGGTCAGACAGCACCTCCACGGTAGCTTACATTAATCGCCATGGCGGCATACGCTCCCGCCACATGTCACGACTCGCCCGTCATCTCCTCCTTTGGAGCCAGCACCGACTCAGGTCGCTGCACGCTACTCACATCCCCAGCAACCTCAATGTGGTAGCGGACACGCTGTCACAACAATGCTTGCCAGGCAATACAGCTGATATGGGATCGGTTCAGCAAGGCCCAGGTAGACCTGTTTGCCTCCCGAGAGACCTCCCACTGCCCGCTCTGGTATGCCTGAACAGTGGCTCCCCTTGGGGCAGACGCACTGGCACACAGCTGGCCCTCTGGGCTGCGCAAGTACGCATTTCCCCCAGTGAGCCTTCTTGCACAGGTGCTGTGCAAGGTCAGGGAGGACGAGGAAAAAGTCACCCTAGTGGCTCCTTACTGGCCCACCCGGCCTGGTTCTTGGACCTCGTACTCCTCTCGACAGCCCCTCCCTGGCGAATTCCCCTGAGGGAGGACCTTCTTTCTCAGGGACGGGGCACGCTCTGGCATCCGCGCCCAGACCTCTGGAACCTCCACGTCTTGCCCCTGGATGGGACGTGGAAGATCTAGCTGGTCTACCACCTACCGTCGTAGACACGATCAACCAAGCCAGGGCCCCTTCTACCAGGCAACTTTACGTCCTAAAGTGGCACCTGTTCGCAAATTGGTGTTCTTCCCGGACTGAAGACCCACAGATGTGCGCAGTTAGGTCAGTGCTCTTATTCCTACAGGAGAAGTTGGAAGGGAGGCTGTCCCCTTCCACCTTGAAGGTGTATGTTGCCGCTATCGCAGCTCACCACCACCCAATAGACGACAAGTCTCTAGGTAAGCACAACTTATTCATCAGGTTCCTAAGAGGTGCCCAGAGGTTAAATCCCTCCCGGCCAAGCCTGTTCCCCTCCTGGGATCTCTCGGTGGTCCTCACCGGTTTTCAGAGATCCCCCTTCGAGCCGCTAGAATCAGCTGGACCCTCTCTCTAAAGAAAGCCCTGCTGATCGCGCTCGCCTCCATCAAGAGGGTCTGGCACCTTCAAGCGTTCTCTGTCAGTGACACTTGCCTGGAGTTCGGCCCAGCAGACACACATGTGATCCTAAGACTGCAACCGGGTTATGTGCCCAAGGTTCCTACCACACCCTCTAGAGACCAGGTGGTGAACCTGCAAGCGCTGCCCCGGGAGGAGGCAGGCCCAGCCCCTTCGTTGCTGTGCCCGGTACTTGCCTTACGCTCCTGCGTGGACCGCACACACAACTTCAGGCATTCTGAGCAGCTCTTTGCTTTGGCGGAAAGGGAACGCTGTCTCCAAACAGAGGCTCTCCCACTGGCTGGTGGACGCCATCCTGTTGGCTTACCACACCCAGGCCATGCCCGCCCCCTTGCGGGTCCCAGCACACTCAACAAGGAGTACTGCGTCCTTGTGGGCACTGTCTAGGGGCGCCTCTCTGGCAGAAATATGCAGAGCTGCGGGTTGGGCAACACACAATACCTTTGCGAGGTTTCACAACCTCAGGGTTGAGTCAGTCTCGTCCCATGTTTTTCTAGGTAGAACTCGGTACACACTGACGGTCTGACCGGGTGAATCGCTTGCGCCCAGCGCCCTTTCCCTTGGCCGAGGTAAAACCGTGCGCTTTTCCCTCCCAGGAGATCCCACTCACTCGGCTCCCTGGATGACTCCTCCCTAGCCCTGTGGGTCCGCAATTCAGCGGAGGAATTCACCGACCCAATCCCTGTGGTTATACCAAATCTACCCTGCACTGGGAAAAGTGCTCCACAGATCAGGCCATCTACGCAAACTCCTCCTGTTTGTATTTTCCGCGGTACGTCCCCTTACGACTCCCTTAGGCAGTTCCCGCTGCCCTCCGGTCGCCATGTTGTAGCAACTCCCCCCTCCTCGAGGCTGGATCTACCACTGTGCCATTCTTTCCCAAATGTGACCAAAGAGGCCCATGTGATGTATTTTGCCACGTTACTTTCCCTTCCTGGGCAGGTGTGGTCTCCACAGGGTCTTTTCCCCCTGAAAGAATAGGAAAATGGGTAAGACCCACGATGTGGTAAGGGCCCCAGCCATTTGGTTCTATGAGAGAAACATAGAGAGTAAAGAGGCCCGGCTAGGCTTGGCCCGTCCCAGGTTGGCAAGCATCGCCTTGTTCCCCTGCTTGGGTAAGTAGAGGGATTCCAAAATTTTTTATGGGGCATTGGGGAAGGGTACGTGCAGTCTGACACAGCTGGTCGTCCTGGCACGTGAAATACATGCTCGCTCCTGTGTCAGCAGTACACGTACACAGCCGATTTGAAGTGGAATTTAGTATCGCTTATTCGACACCACATCGAAGTGAGCGACAGACGGGGAGCGTCTAGGTTACGTATGTAACCTCCGTTCCCTGTGTCCTCCCGGCCATGTCGCTGAACCGAGCCACTGAGGTGGCCAGACACTTCCGGCTCCTCAGAAAAATCCTGAATGAACTCATAGTATTTCCTTGCCTTTATACCCGTATGTCTGGGGGCGGGGTATGCAAATATTGTCTGCCAACTTCTCATTGGCCTTTTTTCATGCATCAGAGGCATATTCGGCACTCAAGAGAGACCCCTAGTGTCGCTTCTTCGACACGATGTCTCGTTCCCTCCATCAGGGAACGGAGGTTACATACGTAACCTAGATGACTTCAAATGTTTGGCCTTTTCTAATTTTAAATGGCTAACCTATGGTCTTTTATAACCATGTAAGAATGCAATCCTGAGTTATCTTGTTCCATGTTTCACAGTGTTTATACTTTACCCTGGGCTATTAATTAATTATTAGTAGGAAGTCTGAATAACTTCTGCTAACTGGTTCTTTTGGTCAGTTTGTTTTAATGAACCGGTTAAAAAATGTATTAAGTTAAAAAGTCATTACGCAATGACATCTCTAGTACGTAATTCTAATAACAGTGACAAGTTATTCACACTTAAACATTCCAATTAAGACACATGTGAATACGTTTTGCTGATTACCTTTTATTTAATTAAGTTATAATAATAAGGGTGTTTATTGTCATACGTGTTTCATTTTATGATCCTGTTTTAGGCCTATAAGTTTTCACACCCATTTTAGAATATATACAAATATAGTTAAAGCAATAAAAGATTATATATTTTATGTAATACTGCCCTTCAAAAGTTACATTAAACATAATACTGTAATTTACACAAATCATCCTGTTCAAAAGTTTGCATCCCCTTGGTTCTTGTGTTGCCTTCTTGTCTTGAGCATCAATGAATGTTTGCACCTTTTGTAAAAGTTGTGGATGAATCCAGTGCTGAAGCGGTTTCATATGCAACCCGAGCGCTGTGACTGCTGCCGAGGATGCCGTATGCCCCAGGAGCCTCTGAAAGTGTTACCGGTGTAACCGCTTGATGAATCTATCAAGTGTCAAAAGCTGTAAAAATCATATAGATACTGTTGGGAAGAACCGAAATGTGCAGAAGATGCTGGGAAACCAAAGAATGTACAGAAGTTGAGAAAGAAGTAAAATCATATGGGGTTATAACAACAGGGTGAGAAAACAATTAAAAAAAATGTTCATTTTTGGGTGAACTAATCCTTTAAGATCCAAGGGAATGTAACCTTTTGAACAGAACAATTTGTTTAAATTAAGTTACTATTTTGTCTTGTGGAATATATGTGAGTATCTGTTGTCAAATAGCTTCTTCAAGGTAGTACTAAATAAATTTTTATGATCCCTCTTATTTTTTTAAAACAACAACACACAGACGCATCAGGGTTTTAGACCTTATTCATGCTAGCGCCATCTTTGATTTTAATGGGAACTGACAAGATGGCTGTGAGGGATAGACTTACCATCTCTTCAATGGCAAAAACAGTATAAAGCTGTATAAAGCTCCTAGATCACATCTGATTTTCCACAACTCATGTTGTCTGGAGTTCTTTGTATACTGAATGTTCTTGGACAAATATTTTATCATTGTTTTGTCTGCAGAACAATCCAAAAACACTTTAAACCGCAGTAAAGCCCATTGAAGAAACTAAGTCTATCTTCACAGCCTCGTTGTCATTCCCATTAAAAATCAATGATGGCGCTAGCGTGAATAAGGTCTATTGTGCCATTTTCCCGAAAAAAAACTAGACACTCATGTCTGTGTTAAATGGCCCTAATATTAGCAGTGGGCTTTTCCAATGTTTTTGGATGTAGCATTTTTTGTCAAATCGTGACATTAACTTCTCAGCAAGTGTAAATTACTACTGTGCTGACTCATTATTTTCCCAAATGAGTCAGCAGATTGAGACTAAGAAAGAAATCTCAGTTTAGACTATTATTTCTTTAGATAGGGATCATTTTGGATAAAACTAAACTAAAAATGAAAGGGCAAACTGAAGTAGAAATAAAAACTAAAAACTAAATAAGAATTAAAAACATAATATTGGTTGTTATGACTAACGCAGTATATGTTTGAGTGGAGGGGAAAAAGCAACAAATAACTGAAATGTCAACAGAACGCAATGAGAAGTGTGTTGAAGGACAGTTTTATCTTCATACACCTAAAGCATATGCTTTTATTAAACCACTTTGAAGTTTGTTCAGCAGGATACTAATCATAATATAAATACATGAAATGCAACAGAGGTGTTTTTGTTACATTTATATTGACAATTGTTTTTTCTTAGTTGTGAAGGCTAAAATAAGCTTCAAATATTGATGTTGAGTTTATGGTTACAATTTGAATTCAGATTCATGAACAAACTCAATTGGACTTGGACTCGACCCGGTCTCGGCCTGTTATGGTCTCGGTCTTGTGTCCAACTTGGCCCCTTTTGAACTCAGACTCAACCCGGACTGGATTGTTTAAAGACTCGGACTTGACTGAGGTAGACTCGAACCCAATACTATACATTATGTTTCCCCTTCTGTCACTCACTCGACGTTGTGTCGATGCAGTGACACTAGGGGTCGCTCTTGAGAGCCCTCAAGCACTTGAATCTTTGAGAAAAGGCCAATGGGAATTGGCAAGTGGAATTTGCATGCCACTCCCCCGGACAGACTGCTATAAAAAAGAAAGAATGACCACTCTCAATCAGATTTTTCCTCTTAGCCGAGCAGTTGTGTATCAGCGAGCTGAATACTACTGCTTTTCCATTCACTTGAAGAAGTGTATGCTGTTGGATATATGGTGCATTCCAGCAGCTTCCTCTACATCTGCATGCCTAGTGCAGATAACGCCCCTGTGCGCTTCGACAGCGCTACATAGAGAATATATTTCTGCTTAAAGAGTATATTTCATTTTTAAGGGCAAACACATTGACGTGAATGTCTTTTTAAAGAAGCGTCTTTATAAAGATGCCTTTCCGTCTTTGTGTGATTCCTGGATGCGGTCGTTATCTCTCCACCTCTGACGGCCACAGGTGCCACCTCACGTATCTGGGCAGCGATCACACTGATGTAGCGTTTGTGGATGGTTCATGTTTTCATTGCGAGAATATGACCATGGCAACATTGCGGTCGCGACTTTCCTTCTTCTGGGGGAAAGCCATTCCAGCCGCCCCCCAAGCTGTGCCTTCTACCTACGGGTACGAGGCCAACCCAGCTGGCACTGGAGGCAATTTGGGGAGTTCAATGGGTGTGGTCTCGCCAGTTAAATCTCTGTGGACCTCCCATTCCCCAGCATGCTCATTTGCCTTGTGAGCAGGATGAGTTCTCGATTGCTGCATCGGAGAGCACACTGGTGATGTCAAATGCCAAGAACTCGACTGGGCTACCACCTTCGTGTCTGCCCGCCCAGTCTGAGGCAGACGCAGAGCTGACTGCTATGCTTGCCTGGGCCTCTGTGAGTGTCGGCTTGTACTGGAACCCTCTGTCCTCCCCTTAGCCCTTGCTGGAGCCCTGATTGGTTCCTGGGTTCAGGGCGCCGCTCACGGCCATGCCTCCCTGGTCCCTTTATTTCTAGAAGTGCATGACAAACTGATGAATTAATGGAGGGCACCATTTGCTGCCTGAAATCGACTTCAGGGTTCGTCTGCTCTCACTAACCTCGATGGCAGTGTGGCACATGGGTACACGGAGGTCCCTCAGGTGGATAAAGCATTCACAGTGCACCTGTGCACGCAGAACACCGCCACCTGGCGAGATCGTACACCACTCCCCTCCAGGGTGTTTGATCGTCTCTGGTGACCAAAGCCTACAGTGCTGCTTGACAGGCCGCCTCCAACCTGCATGCCATGGCCCTCATGCAAGTACAACAGGCCAAGGCACTGAAAGAGCTCACATGGGTAGTCCTGATCCCGATGTGCTGCAGGAGTTGCGCTCGACAACCAATCTTGCCCTCCAGGCAACGAAGGTCACGGCGCGAGCACTCTGGCAGGCAGTGTTCACCTTGGTAGTCTAGGAGCACCACCTTTGGCTGAATCTGGTCGAGATGATGCCCCAGCATAGAGCCCCCTGCAGGAATCAAACGCCCCCTGACTCACGGCTTGTCACCAGAACCCGGAAGGCTCCAAAGCGCCCCTGAGATGGACGACCCAGGGAGAGTGATGTCCGTTACGGAGCTGGTACCCAGATCACTCCATCCTCCGGTGGATGGCCGGAAGGTAAATCTTTTGTTTCCTTTTGTGTTGTGTTCTAAAAAAGAGTGGTTTCCTCACTCCTTGGGTCACATAATCAGTGTTCGCAGCTGCCGTTGTCAAGGCCACCACGCAAATGACCATTTGCATCCTCTTCACTTTAGTGTTGAGCGAGAACGCCACCACCCTGCGTGCAGAGGACGCGACCCTTCTTCGCAAGGACGTGATAGAGACTGTCCCTCCAGCCTAGATGAGGAAAGGGATCTACAGCCCTCACTTCATCGTGCCAAAGAAAGGCAGTGGGCGGTGCAGACAATCTTGGACCTTTAAGTTCAAGATGCTGACACTGAAACACATTTTGATGTGTGTCAGGCATCAAGATCGGTTTGCGTCGGTAGACCTGAAGGACGCATTCTTTCACGTCTTGGTTTTTCCCCCGACACAGACCCTTCCTATGATTTGCTTTTGACAGATGGGCATATCAGTACAAGGTCCTCCCCTTCGGCCTGTCCCTGTCCCCTCGCGTCTCCATGAAAGTCGCAGAGGCAGCTCATGCCCCGTTAAGGGAAGTAGGCATCCACATACTCAACTACCTTGACGACTGGCTGATTCTAGCACACTCTCAAATGAGTTCACGCACCTCAGCCATCTAGGGACACTCGGTGTCAATGATTGCATGCCTTACAAATGAGTACGCGCAGTCAGTGCTGATCTGCCTGAACTCATTCAGGCGGAGGACAGCGGTTACACCTGTAACACTTTCAGTGGCTCCTGGGGCATATGGCATCCTCGGCAGCAGTCACACCACTCGAGTTACATATGAAACCGCTTCAGCACTGGCTTCAGACTCAAGTTCCGAGATGGGCATGGCGCCGCGGCACACATCGTATGACATTTACGCCCCTCTGCCGCCACTTAGTCAGCCCTTGGACAGACCTTGCATTTCTATATGCAGGAGTTCCCTTACAGCAAGTGTTCAGATACGTCGTGGTCACCACAGATGCCTCCAAGTCGGGCTGGGGCACCGTGTGCAATGTTCACAGCCACTAGTTCCTGGACAGGACCACGGCTGTGTTGGCACATCATCCACGGCTGTGTTGGCACATCAACTGCCAACTGTTGGCACAGAGATGCTGGCTGTACTGCTTGCCCTGCGGAGGCAATTACCGTTGATATACACCGCATGTGTTGGTCAGGTTCGACTACACAGTGACAGTAGCGTATATAAATCGCTGTATGTTCTCCTCGCATGTCGTAACTCGCCCGCCATCTCCTCCTCTGGAGTCAGCTGCTGAAGTCGCTGTGGACAACTCACATCCTGGGCAGCCTCAATGCCACAGTGGACATGCTGTTGCAGCAGGCAAAGCTCAGCGGCTGTCCCTCTCCACCCTGAAGGTGTACGAAGCTGCAATAGCAGCACACCACGATGCAGTAAGTCCCTTGGTAAGCACGACCTGATCATCAGTTTCCTGAGAGGCACTAGGAGGCTGAACCCTCCTAGGCCGTGCCTCTTTCCCTCATGGGACCTCTCCGTGGACCTGTTGGGCCTTCAGAAAGCCCCGTTCGAGCCCCTAAGTCAGTCGAGTTAAAACCTGTCTCATTAAAGACCGCCCTCCTGACCGCACTCACTTCCGTCAAGAGGGTCGAGGACCTGCAAGTGTTCTCTGTCAGCGAAACGTGCCTGGAATTCGGTCCGGAAGACTCTCACGTGCTCCTGAGACCCCGACCGGGTTATTTGCCCAAGGTTCCCACAACCCCTTTTAGGGATCAGGTGGTGAGCCTGTAAGTACTGCCCCGGGAGGAGGCAGACCCAGCCTTATTGTTGCTGTGTCCGATACGTGCTTTGTGTGCTTGGATCGCGCACAGAGCTTTAGATGCTCTGAGCAGCTCTTTCTCTGCTTTAGTGGACAGCGGAAAGGGAACGCTGTCTCCAAACAGAGGCTTGTCCACTGGATCGTTGATGCCATCACTTTGGCCTACCAGACCCAGGCTGTGCTTGCCTCCTTGCGGGTTCGAGCACACTCTACAGGGAATGTGGCATCCTTGTGGGCACTGGCCAATGGCACTCTCTAGAAGACATCTGCAGAGCAGCGGGCTGCCATGCTAGTTACATTGCTTCCCCCCCTCAGGGATGTGGGGAACTACATGACGGGGGAGGTTACACAGCAGCTTGCTTGCACCTTCATCGGCTGTTGTGGCGTTTGTGGGGACCCCTAGTGTCACTACATCGACACGACGTCGAGTGAGTGACAGAAGGGGAACGTATCGGTTACTGTCGTAACCTCCGTTCCCTGACAGAGGGAATGAGAAGTTGTGTCCCTCTTGCCACAATGCTGTACTAGCCACTAAAATGGATGGGACCTTATCTAATCTCCTCAGCACAAAACCTGAATTAGAGTGGGCATTCCTTCTCCTTTTATACCCGTATGTCCAGGGCAGTGGCCAATTCTCATTGGCCTTTTCTCAAAGATTGTGGTGTTTCGGGGCTCTCAAGAGCAACCCCTAGTGTCACTACATTGACACAACTTCTCGTTCCCTCCATCGGGGAACGGATGTTATGAAAGAAACTGAGATGTTTTCATATACATGCAGTGTTATTATTTTTCTTTTCAGATAATTATTTGAAAAGTCATGAAATTGATAATTATGGTAAAGGATTAAACTCTAAACTAATTCTTGGATATTTGTTTTTATTTAATAATTCCAAGGAACACACTGACAATAAAGCATTAGACATATTACCCAATCAAGACTCTCTCAAAAACAAAGTGCAAATTTAACAACAACAAAACCCACATCTATTAAATATCTAAATAACACCTAAACAGATTCAGACACATGAATGGTTACAGGCAGGTGCTTAGACCACGATCAAATCTATAGAAAGAACATACGTCTCACACAACGCCATAGATTGCAAAAATCATTATAAAATAAACAGCCACATTTCTTTAGAAAAGAAAGTGATCCATCATTGACAATCAGGAAAAAACGATTATTGAAATCAATTGACTTTGCCTCGTCCACCATGATTTTTCCTCCAGCATGCAGGGACTGTTGGAAAAAAGACCACTATGGAGCACTGATGCAGGCTTAGCCGTAGGGTGCACTGAGGGTGCAAAGGGGGTGCTTGTGAGCACTCTTCTGAGCAATATAATGTAAAATGGGTCACCCTATGGTTGGGGAGTAACAGAATACATGTAATGGGATTATTTATTTAAAATACAAAATATAAGTAACTGTATTTCACTACAGTTACAATTTAAATCATTGGAAATTAGAATACAGTTACTTTCAAAAGTACTTTGATTACTGAAGAGATTACTTTTGCATTTTATTGTCATTTGTTTCAATTCATATTTAGTCCTTTCATTACATTTTTGCATTTGGCAGATGCTTTTATCCAAAGTGACTTACAGAGCACTTATTACAGGGACAATCCTCCCGGAGCAACCTGGAGTTAAGTTCCTTGCTCAAAGACACAATGGTGTTGACTGTGGGGATTGAACCATCAACCTTCTGCTTAACAGTTTTGTGCTTTAGCCCACTACGCCACCACCACACAAAAACATTTGTAGCATAAATTTTTTATTCAGCTAATGCCATTAATGTCTATACACATAGCAAGTCCATGTTAATCATCGGCAAACTTCAACAGTTAGTGGGACCAGCATTTTCAGTTATTTTTGAGTTATACATTTTGACATGCTGCGTGCATAGCCAGTACAAGTACTTCAGCTGTGCATCTTGCGTCATTAACTCTGAATTAAAATTTGATTGAGTTTGATTTCGTGAACTGGCTCGACTGGTTACTTGCTGAGAATCAGCTCAAAATAACGATTCGTTCAAGAATCGGACATCAGTATTAATAATGGATTTGATATCTTAAAATGTTCATACGTATGTAAACCCAGGGTTAATGATTTTATTTGCATATTTAGAATGCTACTAACATTGTTTGGATAAGTATAGCTTGCGATTTGTTTAGTGACTACTTGTCTGTCTGTGGAAATTTTGCCAGTGCTTCAATACCCAGGGTAAAATGTGGTGCTAACTACCTTTGAAAATTACTTGATGTGAAATGTTGCTTAACTCGGGTTTAAAAGACATGTGTTAGGCATAGTGTGAAAAGACGCATAGAGTTTTTTTTTAGTATCACAGATTATAGTAATTACAGTATTATATCTTCTATTTATGAAGAGGTTTTGTTACAAGAATCACTCTTGTAAGCTCATTGTGTGAACTTCTTAGGTTAATTAATAATCTGTCAGACTGATTACTGATGATGAAGACACATGTAAACTGTCGTTGATTAGTTTGTCAGCAGAAGGGAGAGGTATGCACACACATCAACATATTGCCCGCAGGAGGTATTTGGCCGTGTGTAATTTATTATAGACTTCAAAGTGAATTAATGTGGCTCGTTTTGTAATGCAACATACAATTGATTTACTCAGTGACTAACTGTAAATAATAAAGAAAAGTAAATTACTTTCTGTAGTACAGTGTGTTGTCACAGGTAGTCTAAATCTTTTTTTTTTTTTTTTTTTTTTAAGTATCCTTAACGTTATGTTAATGGAAGTAAGATAGACTAAGTAAGATAGTAAGTTAGACTAGGAATAGTCAGGCAGAGCACAGTATGTGCTTATGGCGACATTCTGATTGAATAAAATAAGATTAATGCTACTTAGATGAAAGAAATCTTGCCATCTCTTTTCACATACTTGGAAAGAGTCTAATTATTTATTTATTAAGAGGCTTAAATTAGCTCTGATGGATAATTTGATGTTAAATTTAAAATGAACCTAAATCAATTAATGTCATCTATTGCTGAAAAGTCTAAAAATTCTTTCTTTTTTATTTTTTATAAATGCCTAATGATTATTCATGCTAAAAAGAGAAACTTCTCACACTATGCAGGTGAGGGCTGAAAAGTGTGAACCAATCTGAGCCTTATACAGAGGCATCAATTGAAATGTAGAGACATTCAATAACTTGTCAGCATATATTTAACCCTGCTCTCAATTGGCAGAAATCCTTTATTTGTGTTGAATAGGAGGGATTAGAACTCGCCCATCTGATGATCATGTGACAAAAAGTTTGTAGTTTTTTGCAGAATGATTCTTGTTTTAAGAACCCAATGTGCTTAATGTTACAAGCTGTACGTCAGCTTAGTAAAGTAGGGAGAGCATTTGAGTTCTGTGATATCATGGAAATGTCCCCGTCCATGCTGATTGATATGCTATTGTGCATTCCCCCTTTCATTTGCGAGAGCGTGACTCAGTGTGCAAGCGTGTTTGTGTGTGTGCATGTTAAATTCAATTATAGCATCTATCTGGTCTTGGCTTTCTCGTGTACCTAATAGGTCACTTACGACATAATGTAGGTGTCAGTGTCTGTGATCAATTAAGGTGGATTTGAAGCATATGGTCACATATCCCTCGCTCTTAGGCTGAGATCTTCTGGGGCTGAAAAGATGGAGGCTCTGCTAATGGTGCTGTAATGACTTGGTATTGCCGAAAACAAATGCAACTGCAATCTGTCCCATAGGGAAAGGGAAAAACATGTCCCTATGGATGTAATATTCAAGTGTGCTACAAGGAGAGATCAACCATGTAATTAAATGTATTTTTTAGACTCATTATCGTTTGGATTTGATGTCATCATTAGCCAGTGGTAATCGGTTTCTAAAAGGGCTGTGCAAAATAGCTAAATAAATTATATTTTATATATATTTTTCAGCCTTTTGATGATATTAAGTATGTATCTTGATATTTATGCTCTAAAATTACTTACATTTTTTTGAATACAAATTAAGCTAATTCAACAGCATTTGTGGCATAATGTTGATAACCACAAATAAAAAATGGACACAAATAAAACAAAAACACTCTTTAGTTGAAACAAATCTAATGACACACATTTTAGTAAGCTCAATGGCTAAATAAAAAGTGCATTTAAGGAATATTACAGGTTTAGGTGAAGTTTAATCGACAGCATTTGTGGCATAATGTTGATTACTACAAATATTAATTTCTACTTGTCCCTCCTTTTCTGTAAAAGAAACACAAATCTGAGTTACAGATACTTGCAATGTCCTTTTCTGTTTAAAGTTTTATCCATTTTGTTGATGCAACCTTGTAACCGTGGATATTTTGATAGTCCACTGTGAAAACAACAAATTAAAATCTTTAATGATCAAATAATACAGTAGTTATAACAGAAGATTTATTTGTAAGTGCTTTTATATAGTTATAATCTTCACATTTCTGCCTTTAAACTTTAAAATTTGCTTGATTTCAAAGGAAAGGACGGACAAGGAAAAGGAGGGAAAGGAGGGATTTAATTTGGTGGCAATGAACATTATGCCACAAATGCTGTCGATTGAGCATAACTTGCACTGAACCCAGAATATTACTATAAATCGATGCTGGATAGTATTGCTCATGGTCTTGATTCTTGCAAACAATCAACTTTCCTTAATTAGATTTATTTACATGATACCTAATGGAATGTAATCAAATCAGTAAATCCTCACTGGGGACTCATTACATATCTTATTGTGGACTCAAATAACTTACATCTCATAACTTCATTTTGTTGTTGTCAAAGAAATATTTTTGGAATCATTGGCTTTTGAAAAGGATTATAGAATCTTAAACTTGTTAACATGGATTTGCTTTGGATTTGTGTTGTATCATTAGTGGATTTATAGTGGATTTTTAATTAATAAATCCCAGCCAAGATTTTCTCAACAGCTTTCATTTACCCTTTTTTTTGCTATGGAAAAAGTGGTTGCTGTGCACTAACATCAATATTACCCCTTTCATTTATTTTTTACATTTAGAATTGTATGTATTGATCATAAATGAATCCATAATGGATAGTGACTTTGTGAACAAAATCACGCCCACCTCATATGCACACAGAAACATAGTAGTCTATGGCATAACCAAAGGTCACATCAGTTTGCAGAACAGCATGTTCACGAGTCATGTGTGACAACCTGTGTATGAGAGCTGTAATTTAAGAGGGCTTTGTTTGAAGTGCTGCGCAACGTGTGATTTGAGCTCAGGCTGATGGGGCACTGGGGAGGAGGGACCGAGATGTGTTTGGAGAGAAAAACAGTCGTTTGATGGATTGGGAAACTTGCAGATGGAGTCATTAGGGGAGAACATGTTTGTTAGGGTGTGTGTGTAGGCAGTCGATGTCGAGGAGTTATGGAGGCAGGTCTTTCTGTCTCCATTAGTGACGAACATGAGAAGAAGCTCTTCAAGTGATGTCATCATGTGGTGTCTCGGTTCCTGATGGGGTCATGTGGACAGGTAGATGTCGATGGTCGATGAGGGAGGGACAGGGGCTTAATGAAGCACGTGGGCCGCCGTGCTGCTCGGCCGGTAGGGAAGCCGCAGCTGTTCGCCCCTCTGATCCCCACTGTGTGGCTGAGGGAGGATGTACCCCACCGTGCCCAAGCTTACTCAATAATTGATTCTGTCAATCGACACTTTGACTTCCTAGAGAGAAAAGGAGAGAGACAGAGAAAGAGGATGTGGGTCTGGGGGGTATGGCCTGTTCACTTACCGTAATCAGGTTTGAAAAACCACCCGAGGAATGAGATTTATTAGTGCTGTGCTGTGTTACAGGCAGGGATGTGCAAAACTACTCATTTTCATAATCGATTTGTCGGTTATATCGGAGGACAGAATCTTGTGTGTCCCGAGTCTCCTGGGAACTCCAAGAGTGTTTGTTCTGTCTTTTATTGCTTTGACCTTTGAACTTAGGGCCTCTTTGCAGAGAAGTTATATGGGATCTAGACAAGTCTCTTTGTTAGTTTTATTGACCAGATGTGAGACTTACTGGAACCAAAGTCTTTCCATTTATGATGTTGTGGAATTCCAGGATTAAGATTGGGTAAATCCTAACTTCAAACTTGCGTTCGAATTCCTTGTTATTTTTTACATGCTTGAAATGGTCTTCAGGAGGGAAAAATAGGTAGTTTGCAGATAAAGTCACCTAGCTCACATTTTTGTGAACAGCGATAATGATGTGGTCCTGTGGCAGAACTATTCAATAGCAGTTTAGATTTTCCTGAATTTATTAATTTATTTGGTGAAATATTGAACAGATTGTGCTGGATACACTGACTGGATGAGCTGAATAAAGCAGAACACAGTATTGATTGTATGAATGCATTCAGCAGCATGTGGAGAACACTGATAGCACAGAGACCATATTAACTCCGAGTTCTGACTTATGGCAGAGAGGAGAAATTTGTTGCCACGGATACCACCCTCTGTCTCTCCCTCAGATTGTAATGGCTGTAGTCTCTCTTTGTCTGTCACTTCCATTTTTCATAAAAAGCCAAAATAATGTCTCTGTATATAAAGTGACTTCAAATTAAGCTGTGTGACAAGTTATTTTAACATTATTGTTTTAAGTTTCCAGCAACAAGCAATTTTCCTGTCCTCACAGAAAGCGAAATACTGTGTGAAGTGACCAAAACATATCCAATTAAAAAAATGATTTATTATACCCATGGAACAGGATTTTGGACCAATGAGATTTCACTGTGGGCAGGGCTACCCAGCATGATGCAACAGAAATAGAAGTTATGCATCCAATGAAATGTCTTATTTTGCGTTGCTTGTCACAAGTTTGTTAGGAGAAAAAGTAAGATCATTAAGGAAGAGACAGGATTATACACTTGCCGCTTTATGGTGGTGTGCAAGGGTGTCAATCTCATTTTACATTGAGGGCTGTATCACACAAAAACTTTACTTTAAAACTGTTGTTTACAAATTATATTTGTTGAGCCCATCAATTTAACACTAGTGTCATACTACTAGAACTCAAGAAAGTCTATTGGGTAGAGCTGTATTTAATTAAAACAAACTGGGAGAGAGAAAGAGAAACACTTCCCGAGAGGTCTGTCCTCCAGTTGCATGTTCTCTTTGCACTTAACTCTGAACTGCACACACTGGCAGAAAAAAAGGCCAGTGCCCACCCTGCAAATTCAAACTTTTTCTATAAACATGCAAATCAGCCCTGCCTGTGAACTCACACCACCAGGAATCCTGAGAACATCTTGTAAACTTGCAGAAGGTTGCTTCTCTCATTCATTTGATGAGACAGAGTAATATTGTTCACTCACTCTTTGGGTGTGTCTGCGAGTCAGTATAGAGTTGCTTCAGGGTATATTCTTTGTCAGTGCTAGCCTGCAGTGCCCTATTGGAGTGTTCTGACAGGTTACAGTACATCTGCAGCCCTGCAAACTGTTGGATAATAATACACACACACTAACACACATGACTGCAATACAGTAATTCGAAAGTCTATAAATATTGGGGATTTAAATTACAAATGAAGGTGGACCAGTGTTTTAAGACAAGCCTCAACTAAATAGATTATTTTTTGATAAGCGAGGCCGTATTCTAAACTTTTGTAGCATTTTCCCCGTAAAATTGTCATAATTTTACAGAAATAAACTGTTGTTGTTACTGTACATTGAAGACATCTACATGTAAATTAACTGTTTGATATTAAAACACTGGTCCTCATTTTAATATTGTATTATTAATTGCATGATTTGTATTTACTTCAGTTAAAAACAAAAATTCAATACAAAAGTTTGTACTAGGGCTGTACAATTCATCGTGTTTTAACCACAATCACGGTTTCAGCCTCTCACAGTTAATTAAGCACAACCGAAAATTACAAGCAGGTAAAGTTGCAAATTGTTGTTCATTTTCATTATTGGCGGTATCTATGAATGACAGACTGAATCACAAGGTCTTTTGAAGTCCATTTTCACCTCAACTGATCTATCACGATCTATTCAGAAGTTTGCCACTGACCAATCAGTGTTTCACATTTGAGTGCGCTCTGAAAGATTTAACCTCTGAAGTTTACGAGTATTGTTTGTCTCGTATGTTTGGCACTCTGATCTGTAGTGTATTACACATACGACACATAATTCTGATGATACGGTGTTTCTGCAGTCTCAGAGTGTTAAGGTTCAGAAAGAAGATGATTCAATTTGCAGGGTAGTAGACAGTTTATTGGGAAAAACAGGGGTTCAAGGGGTAGCTAACAGAAGCGCAGGCTGGGCTGGATAAGGTCCAGAGCCAATGATGGCCTCAAATAGCGTAGACAAGGTCCATGGAACGGTAACGCCCAGCCAAGAGCAGTCCTCACATGAGGTCAAGGATGATTGCGAATGAGATAGGGAGAGCAACGGGCAGTGGTGTTAGGTGAGGCAGGGAGAAGGGGAAGGGAGACGGTAGCGGGGAGGCCGGAGGCAGCGGGGGAATAAGCACTGTCCAGTAGCCTGGGAGATGGGGATACTGGAGAGAATAAAAAACAAGACTAAACTGGTCTGAATGCAAGCAAAAGGAGATAAAAAATACAATAAAAAAATCAAAACCAGAACAAGGCTGAATAACAAGCTGAGCTCAAGACACATGAAATGAAAAGCAAAACAGAAATACCTTGGAATCCAAAGGAAAATAAAACTGAAGAAAATTAAGCTTGACTAGATAAATAGACTACCAGGAACGGCAAGATGAAAAGCAAGACGTGAATAACAAGATGCAAAAACACGATCTGGCACAGAACAAAAAAAATTAAGAGAATATAAATAGAATCTAATGAGGGGTAACACGTGAGTGTAATGTTGAACTAACAGCATAACAAGAGGGCGGTCGACAACTGACAGTTGAACGCATGGCAAACACAACAGAACAACACGCGCAGAAACACATGGTGAGCGAACACAAACACCACACGCCGAAGAGCGCTGGCGGACAAACAAGACAGCCATGCTCTCTGGACGAACAACGGCACAGACACAAACACAAATAGGCTGATCAAACCGGCGTCCTGACACAGAGCAGTTCTGTGTTCATTTTTCATTACACATGAATTCCATCTATTCTAAACTGCATTATAATTAAAGAGCTCTAGATTTACTTCACTTTATTCCAAATATGTTTCGCCATTTCAAGATTCTAAAAAAATCGAAAGTAATAATAATAATAATAATAAAACATATTTTAAAGAGAACTTGTGAACACCCTACAGAGTAATCATTTTATAACCAATCATTTACTAGTTTTTAAAGCTTGTTCGATATGAGAGCTGCCGTTTAATGTAATTTTGGTAAAAAAAATGTATAATAGAAATCTAAGCATCAAGGCTTAATCTCAAATGATAGAATAGTTGTGATTCATAATCATGATTACAGTTTTGAGCAAAATAGTCATGATTGTCATTTTAACCATTATCGTGCATCACTAGTGTGCACTATTTAACTTTGCACAGTGGGCACTGCAGTGTAATGCTGTATTAATAAGGAGACCAACGAATGCTGTGAGCCATGTGAGTTTATTTATTGCAAGATCACTCTTTTTAAGTTTGTAAATTCCTTAACCTTCCTGCTCAACTCCGTTTGAGTACATGATCCTGGCCACCATTATCGCCAACTGCATCGTCCTGGCCCTGGAGCAACACCTGCCCGGAGAGGACAAGACGCCCATGTCAAAGAGACTTGTAAGGACACACACACACACACTCACGGTTGATTTTTTTACCATTTGAAAGAATGTTGAAAGAACTAAATCACTCCAGATTCAAAATGTTGACTTAGTCATCCACTTACATGCATTTCTGGCAATTTGTGTAACTAGAAACCTTTCAGCTAGTGTGGATCACTCTGGCTGTATGGAGACCACAGTTTTATTTTAAATGCAGCATAGCATTTCTCTCTCTCTCTCTCTCTCTCTCTCTCTGTCTCTCTCTCTCTCTCTCTCTCTCTCTCTCTACACCCCCCCCCCCAATCTTTCTTACATCTTACTTTGTTCTTGACAACTTATTCAGAATTGAGTTCTCTCTATTGACCCCCAGAAGCTAATTATTCCCATATAAAATTTATTGGTATTTCTATTCTCTATTTCAGATTTATGACATATTTCGGATGAGTGCTTGTTTGAACAGAAAGGCAGCATTTGCACACCAGCCTTACTTAATTAAACCTAAAGTAAATCAAGAACACAGTAATTGGTTTTAATGTGTTTAAAACATACTGTTGAAGATAAGAACAATAAAACATTCTGGCTTTTTCTCTAAATCTGTTGAGCTCACTACTTAGAAATACATACTAGAGTTTACATTACATCTAAGGGTTCCAGAAGAAAACCCCAAGAATTTAGGAAGTGATGCAATTAAAAGTTGAGAAAACGTAAACTATTGCTGCAACACCCTTTGACAAATAAAATTTGCTTTATTCCCACTTATTTCAAACTGATACATTCAAACTGATACATGCCTTCCTATCCATCAAACACTTCATCAGCTTTTTTAAATTGAAGTTTAAACTGAATGTTCAAAAACATCTATGATGATTCCTAAAAATGCTAATGTACTTATTCTTCTTTTTTCACCTGATGAATATTTCCAATGACTCACACAAATCGGTTCCCTTTTTCCTAGGAAAAAACAGAGCCCTACTTCATAGGAATGTTTTGCCTTGAGGCTGGAATAAAAATCATTGCCTTGGGATTTGTTTTCCACAAGGGTTCGTACTTGAGAAACGGCTGGAATGTCATGGACTTCATTGTCGTCCTGAGCGGGTGAGTGACAGGTGGTGCTCTCTTCTGAATGATACTTTGTGTGCAATGCAGCAATACTAGATTAAAGATGTTGAAGATTAAAGCCTTTCTAGGGAGAGATCATTAGTAGAACAAATTTCATTGTTCAATTCTTTAAGCATCTTCATTGTGTTAGTTTCATGAGTGGCTGCATGCACTGTAGGATTGGAGTGAGAGTTTTCTCCTAAAATATACTTGTAAACATTCTGCATTGGCAAAGTGTTCCCAACACAAGGTTGCGGCTTTGCTGAAATTCACTGGACTTTCACCTCATTTCACCAGTCAAACTATGCTTGACTGAATCACATACAGTAGATGGAGAGTGTTAACTCTTGACCAGACTCACTGGAGAAATGAACAGCACCTCGAGAAAACTCCATCGCCAAGAACAGATATTGCCTTGGCGCTGTCAAAATACCAATGTCAACAAGAGCTCTCCTCAAGGGAAAGGCTGCTGCAGCTTTCATTTGCAGAGTAAACCACAATTTAGTTAAGGCCACATTGTACCTTAATGTTCCTCTTTTGTGTTTTTTAGTGAAGATTGCTAACTAAGAGTGAAAGTAATCAGAAAAGGAAAAAGAGGGAAGCACACACATACACTCAAACAGGGCAATGTAACTATACATATGAAATATTAATAGCTGTCATAGTGTTAAAGTACAAAGGGAGATGGGCTTCTTAGAGAATTTTACATGATTCCAGCTCCTATTAATTATTGATAAGTTCTGGATCTTTGTCTGTTTTAAGAGAGGAATAAGACGAGAGAAAGACTTTAACCTCTGAACCTGTATGTCTCATGAGACATACTGACACCCATCACACACTGTTAGTTGTGAAGTGTTCAAAAGGAACTAGTCATCAGAAGCTAAATGTAATCATAGAAATTAGGTTCAGAAGGGCAATTGTGTAATTAATTTGATGACTAAGAATCTAAAGGCCTTTTTACATGACTCACGTCAGGAGAGGTCTATGTTAATCAGTTGTTAAATCAGTAATTCAGTAAACACTGGCTTGCATTTTGTAAAGGTGTTTTCATACTCTTCACTCTTAATTTTTACACTTCATTTTTAAAGAGAGTTGGATATGAGCAACATCGCCTGTTGGCTGACTTGACGTGGGTGTGCCCAGCGAAATTGACCGAAAGTATGCAAATGAGCAGTGACGCAATGCAGCAACTACCGGTGGGAAGTGTTCAATTTAAAAGTTTAAATGACCAATCTTCTGTGACACTGTAATTGAGGGCAGGCAAGATGGAGGTGTTACTGTGAATGATGTCACTGTTCTATATATGATTAGTCAGTAATGGAATACAGGGATATCTAAAAACAATTATGTATGAAAAACTTTCAGAAATTGTCGACATTGAGTTATTTAGATTAATGCTTTGACAGATCAACTGTAGTACTGTATCTCTGCTCTGTAGAAATCATTGCATTGGGGAATGTTGACTCATATGACAGGGCCTTTTGTGAGAGTGAGATGTACGTTTTCTCATGGAAAAAGGTATAAAGTTGGTATGATTTTGCAGGTGTGGGAAGACAAAGTCAGTTTTTAAGTTTTTAAGACATTAGCTCTCTCTTCCTTTCACTTGCAGCTTTCTATGTTTTGTTGATGAAATGGCGAGGTAGTATTTCATCAAAACTGTGCACCCTCATTAGAGTTGAGTGAAGATTATAAGATTTGGTGGTATCAGAAGATGAGTCATCGGCACTCATTAGATTTGAATGAAGTCATGTGAATACAGAGAACAGGGAGATGAAAATGAATGATAGAGAGAAATAGAGATAAAGGAATAGTACAGAAAGCTCGTTAAATGTGTGACATCACATACATAAAAAGCCTGTTAACGTTTTACAATAAGCTTGTAATTGTTACACCCAAAAATGTAAATTCATGTTTAAAAAAATTCCAAATGACTTATCGTCACACTGTCGTTACCATGTCACACTGGCGTTATTAAATTCAACATGAAACAGTGTTTGCAACCCATATTACTTCTGTGTAGGATAATCTAAAAAAAAGTTTGGTGGGAGCTTGATTTTATACATCAGGAATTGATTAGATTGTAAAAAGGGTTCTCTATATGATAGCTGGTTGAAGGCGAGATGATGCAAAATAAGATGACTTGGTGATATATCCGAAAAAGTCATTTCAGAGGTGGTGGATGTTATTCAGTTTTTATGAAAGATTACAAAGACAATTGTTTTTGTGGCATAAAGAGCATCAGGAACATGTGTTCAGAAAATAAATAAACTAATTTGAAATAAATTCAAATCATGTGTGATTACATGTTGATTTATAACATTGTATGATTCAACCAAACACTCACTTGCTTTTTGGCAGCAATATTTGTGACTGTTGAACTGAAGCATTTGTAGTCACGATATTCACGTTACAAGAGCTCTCCACACGTCCTTGTGTAATTTCCTAGTGTCACTGCATTCACAGATCATAGAGCTTGCAGGCTTTTTTTGTGCTAGTTATCTTCCCCTGCTCTTGAGTGTGTCTTAGCAGCTTTGTGTACAGGAAGTACAGATTAGCGCTGTATGGTGGCATGGAGCAGAAGTCTGATTGTATAGTCACTGTGAGTAGGTGGATAAATGGGTTGCCAGTCCTGCCTTAAAGCCTATTATTGGCTGGCTCAGGACTCCAGTCATTTAAATGCAAATGGAGTCTTTGCAATCTTGGGTCCCTTGCAAGTCAACAACCAGCACCCAGGATCTTGTGGAATGAGAGCACCTCACTCCTAATGGCGTTAATAAGCACTGGTGTCTTCTAGTCAACCGCCCCCCTCTTTAAGCATGTGGCATGGTGGTGTACTCCCCTCGCACACTCTGTCTTTGCCTCTGTGTCTCTGCCAAACATGCAGAGCTCTTTCAGAGACTGTGATAAGCACCCTTCAAAACGACCAACATCAGTCTTTGCTACCAATTTCAAAACAGCAACATGCAAATGGATAAAACTGTGTGTATGTGACAGTAAACATGATTTATTTGGAAGTGATTAAAATGGACGCATTCCTCTAGATTTATAACATCACAGCCAACAATAGCAATCACTGCTGCACAATGAGTGTACAATTTTTGCCAGACAAATTATTTCTTTTTCGATGCTAAGCAAAACCGTCTTTGATCACTTAGGTTGTTCTAACAGCGACATAAATTTGGGATTGCATGAAATTAAATGGAACAGAGATAAGTTTTACTTTAAGTTTAACTATTTAAAAAAAATAAAAATGGTCTGATACGTATGTGTAGACCAACAATAAAAAATAAAGCAGAATGTGCTCCACAGAATGATTTAGCTAATGATTTACACAAAGAATCCTTCTGCTTGTGTTTCATGATTAAAAATATTGAAATATTTCAATAATACAAGTAAAGCTTCATAAGCTGATCATAAGGTTTATTACCACAAAAAATACAAATTAAAAAACTAAGCGTCCCTCATTTATTTAGGAAAAAAAGAAAAAATCATGGTTTCAATAAGGCACAATGAAAGTGAATGTTCCCCTTCTGTCACTCACTTGACGTTGTGTCAAATGAAGTGACACAAGGGGTCTTCTTGGGACGCCAAACGTACCTCCGAACCTGAGAAAAGGCCAATGTCAAGTTGGCAGACAGAATTGCCTGCCCCGTCCCGGACATACGAGTATAAAGGGAAGCAGGAGAGCGAGTGCAAATCAGAATTTTTCTTCGAAGCAGAATGGTTGTGCAACAGCAAGCTGAAGTTCACCACTGTTTCACTCACCTCTGTCAGCGAGAAGCATTGCTGTTGGATCTACGGCACATTTCCAACTGGCGTTCTCTCTCTCTGCACGCTGTGCGGTCTACGCCTCTTTCTCTAAAAGAGTTTGAGTTTTCCACTCACAAAAGAGCAATACACAGCGCCATTGAACGTCCTTTTCAGGACGCGTCTTTTTCAAGATGTCTTTCCGCCCCTGTGTTGTTCCTGGATGCGGTCGATTTGTCTCCGAGACTGACGGCCACATACGCTGCCTCGTGTGCCTGGGCAGTGATCACACTGAGGCGGCATTTGTGGATGGCTCATGGTTTCACTGCGAGAACATGACCATGGCAGCGTTGCAGTCATGGGTCTCCTTCCTCAAGGTGAATGCCACTTCAGCCACCCCCCGCATCACTCCTTCTTCCCATGTGATTGTGGACGACCTGTCTGGCGATGAAGGCGATATGGGGATAACGACGGGCTCGGTTTCGCCGGGTAAATCCCCATGAACCACCCGTCCCCCGACGCGCTCGCCTGCTTCCGTCCGAGCTCGGGATGAGTGCGGCTCGCCTCACAGCCAGCCGGCATTCTCCCTTGAGCCCCTGGACTTGGATGATGACATTACCGCTGCATCGGAGAGCGTCTAGGCGTCTATTGCGGAAGACTGAACTGGGCTGCCACCTTCGGGCCAGCCCGACCAGTCTGAAGCGGACGCGCAGATGGCCGACATGCTTGCCTGGGCTTGGACTGGAACCCTCCTCCCCACAGCCTTCGCGGCTTGACGACTGGTACCTCAGCTCAGGGTGCACGACTCCCGTAACCTGTGTTTGACAGCTAGATTGGTTTGCGGCGGTAGACCTGATGGACGTATAATTCCATGTCTCCATTCTGCCTCGACACCGACCCTTCTTACAGTTCGCGTTCGCCGGCCAGGCGTATCATTACAAGGTCCTCCCCTTCAGCCTGTCCCTGTCCCCTTGCGTCTTCACGAAGATCGCAGAGGCAGCTCTTACCCCGCTAAGGGAAGTGGGCATCCACATACTCAACTACCTCGACAACTGGCTCATCCCTGCTCACTCTCAAGAGTTACTGTGCGCTCACAGTGACCAGGGGCTCAGGCACCTCAGCCGTCTAGGGCTTCAGGTCAACTGGGAATATAGCAAGCTCGTCCCGGTTCAGAGCATCTCGGCATGGAGTTAGACTTAGTCTCAATGACAGTGCGTCTGACCAACAAGCGCTCAGTCAGTGCTCAGGTGCCTCACTCTCTTCGAGCATGGCACAGCGGTTCCTCTAAAACTCCAGAGGCTTCTGGGGCATATGGCATCCTTGCAGCTGCGCTGCTCTGGTTGATGCATATGAGACCGCTTCAGAACTGGCTACAGACTCGAGTCCCGAGATGGGCATGGGCAATCATCCCTTCTTGCCATCAGACTTTGAACCCTTGGACAGACCTCTGCTTTCTACGGACCGGAGTCCCCTTGCCACAGATGCCTCTTGACAGGGTTGGGCCACCGTGTGCAATGGGCATGCTGCCGCTGGCCCCTGGACAGGACCCTGGCAGCGTTGGCACATCAACTGCCTAGAGTTTTGGCTGTATCTCTTGCCCTACGGATGTTTCTCCCACTAATCTGGGTAAGCACGTCTTGATCCGTTCAGACATGACGGTAGCATACATAAATCACCAATATTCCGTGCGCTCTCGTCATATGTCTTAACTCGCCCGCCATCTCATCCTTTGCAGTCAGCCGCCACTCACATCCCTGGCAACCGCAACATGATAGCGGATTCGCTGTGGAGGCTCCACCCCCAGGTGGTCCAGCTGATGTGGGACCGCCATCTCCAAACAGAGGTTAGCTCACTGGGTCGTTGATGCTATTTCTTTAGCTTATCACACCCAGGACATGCCCGCCCCCTTGCGGGTTCGAGCACACTCTACGAGAAGTGTGGCATCCTCGTGGGCACTGGCCCATGGCACCTCATTAGCAGACGTCTGCAGAGCA
Organism: Moxostoma hubbsi; assembly: GCA_032164185.1. Lineage (NCBI taxonomy): Eukaryota > Metazoa > Chordata > Actinopteri > Cypriniformes > Catostomidae > Moxostoma > Moxostoma hubbsi. The sequence goes on from JAVLUX010000117.1 coordinate 6,254,687, forward strand.
GTGGGCTGGGCAACACCCAATACCTTTGCCAGATTTTACAATCTCAGGGTAGAGTCGGTCTCATCCCGTGTTTTGTCAGGTCCGAGCCGGTAGAACATGGTAACACGGCACAATCGACTGGGTGTCTGCTTGCACTCAGCGCCCTTCACCAAGTTGATCCAGTGCGCCTTCTATCCCAGGTTAGCCACTAAGTGTCGCTCCCTGGATGTTCTCCTTTCTAGCCTCCTGGCCTGCGAATTCAGCAGAACAATTTGCATCCAGACCCACTACGAGTCACAGGTGCTCTGTACTGGGGTCGGGCTCCATGAGTTCCCTTTTCAGGCAAACTCCCTGTGACAGGTCCCCCTGTCGGCGGACCCACGTTTCCCTTGAGCAGCCCCGGCTGCCCCGGTCGCCATGCTTGTAGAGTCCCCCCTCATTAGGCTGGACCTAACACCGCTCCACTTCCCACGTATGGCTTCACAACCCTTGTGGTGTATTTGCCACATGTTACCTCCCCCTAGACTGGGCAGGATGTGGCCTCCGCAGGGTCTTTTCCCCCTGAAAGAATAGGACCTGGAAAGATCGCCTTCCCCAACGCATTACATAGCGTTAGGATAGCCCCAGCCACTTCACATACTATGTGAGAGACATAGTGAGAGAGAAGGCCGTGGCTGCCGGGCTTGCTCCCATGCTAGTCATGCTGCACCAGTTCCCCCCCTCAGGGGTGCGGGGAACCTAAGGTCTGTATTTGACATCTCTTTGGGGGCATTGGGGAGGGCTACGTGCAGCTGAAACAGTTGCATCTAGCATGCAGTAGCCTGCTTGCACCTGTCTCAACAGTTCACGTAACACGGTCAGTGCATGGCGTTTTTATATGGGACCCCTTTTGTTTTAATTTGACTGTTTATATACTTCTTTTCCTGTCAAAATACCTTTAGTTCTTAATGTTAATATTTTATCAACATTTTACAAACAAAGTGTTCAGCAGTATGAAGATAGAAATGCACTAAAATAGCACTTAAAATTAAACATTTTCCAAAGTCTAAGTGGGTGGATGACTAATTAAAAAAAAAAAAAACTAGGTTAAGTATTCATCGCAATGGGGATTAATTCTCTTAAACTCTCATCCTCCACAATATTAATCATGGCTATCCACTTCGTTACAGCTATGGTGAAATTGCATTCACATGATTGCTGCCATTTTGAACTCCACATGAAAGCGCTGGCAGAGAACATCTTGTTTTAATTTCAGCGCTGACACTGTACACCGCAAGTCATGTGAATGCAGCTTTTCATAGGTCCTATCTGGGTTTGTTTTGAACCAAAAATTATTAAAAAGTCATTGTAATTACCCAGGGCAAACACATTGCAAAGGTTCCACCCTTCCAACCAATCTTCAGATCTCACACGGAACTGAATGAAATGTTAAATCAGTAATGTGCTAAGAAAAATTTAAGGAATTTTAAGTTACAATTTTAAATTAATCACATGTGTTAATGCATTAATTTCAATAGCTCTAAATAAAATGTAAATTATTTAAAAGTATAGCCATAAGATTGTGAGTATAGCTATAAGCATTATACATATTAACATTATCTTACCTGCCGTATGTGTAAAGTTGTATCCAATATTACTTTGTAACATTGTTTTCATGATGACACAAGGCTGCTAAATCCTGTAATCTGGTAAACACAGTAAAGCCAGTAAATCTTTAATTATATAGTACTAAAATGATGCAAACACATAAAATGTGTCTTGTCATTATACTTGTTGACTGTCCCCATTCACTTCCATTGTACTGTAAGTGCCTTACTGTAACAAGATTTTGGTCTTTTTTTAATAAAAGCGAGAATTGTCTAAACAATTTTTTGTAGTAATCAAAATGTTTAGCTTGTGTTGGACCGGAACATTCCTTTAAGGCACAAAGTTCTCAGAAAACACACCAATTAATGCTAGCTTGTGACAGGTAGTAGCACATATAAACACATATCCAAATGACTTTGTGTACTTGGCCTTCTTCACAAAAACTCAGCGGTAGCATAATTATCATAAACAGCTTTTGATTAATTGTTTGATCAGTTTAGATTAGCACTCCCCATCTCCCCCATGGTTGTTTGCTCTAAAAAAAACGTGGTGTGAGCCTGCAATAATTTCTTGGCGAGCAGGCAGAAGCATAGAGAAGCCCTCTCTTCTGACAGGAGTTATGAGTTTGTCTGCCGGGAGCGTGTTACATCATGGAGGTGTCCACGCTCTGACAGGACAGACAGCTGTCATCTGAGCACGGCCCCCATTGTTCTAGCAGGGCTTAACACCTACGCTTTTTTAAGTAGCAGAAGGCTAGAAGGGACAATGCTGTAATGGTAGGTGCTGGGTGACGAGAGAGAGAAAACGAGAGCAGAAAAATCGAAAGTAGGTAGCCTTACTTTTACCACACCTGTCACAGGCTTGCTAGAGGAAACCCAGCTGATAGATTCATAATGAGGAGCATGCAGAAGACAACATCTGCTGGACTATCAGATAGCTCTAGCTTCTGCTTGGGGAGAAATATGGGCTGCATCCCAATTCACATACTGCTACTCTGCAGTAAAAAATAGACAGTACTTTGCTGGTTATGGTAAATAAATGCTTTTGAATATAAGCACCTAACCAGATAACAACCATAAACAAAGGCAGTTCATATTAAATATAGATTGCTCTAGATTGTGTACTACTCTAGCTTACTATTGAAACTTGGCATTGCAATACTGCATATTTTGTTGGCTCTTGTATGGTGAAATGGTGGTGATGATCCATGTTTTGAAGGTTGTTTTGGAAATAATTGGCTGCTAAATGATTAAATGAACTCTAAATGTAATTGTCTTCTTAATGGCTAATTTATTTACAGATTAAATCCAGGTGGATGTCTAACAAATATCAAGTAATTTGCGCTCTTTGTATAGTGAAATTTAATTATCATTAAAACTTGACATTAATGTAATATAAGCTATGTGCAAAAGACATGGTTATTTGTACAAATGTTAATTAAATTATCCTTAGAGTAATGCAGCAGAAACCAAATAATGGCAAAATACCAGTTCTTACATTTCTTTTCATATTGCAGTTAAAAAATAGGCTTTGTGCATATGGAATACTCCACATGCATTTTATATGATCACTGGTATTATTAATGTTGAGTTAATTAATTGGTCATTAACTTAAAAGGCAATCGACCTTGAAAATATCTGACAATTGACACCTCTTGTCCATTGTCTTTATGTATGGCTATATATTCTGCTATGAGTCACAAATTAGTGAACCCAATATTTGTGCATATTATTTAGTTTTCTTTTTTTCCTTAAAAAGGACCTGAATGCAATCACGATGAAATATGTTTATCCATTGACAGCCCTAATTGTTAGATGTTTCTATGTTATAAAATTGTGTCCTGATACCACAGACCCCTTTGCAGAGGTGGGTAGTAACATGTTAAATTTACTTGAGTAACTTTTTACTTTTAGAGTAGGTTTAAAAGTGGATACTATTTACTCCCACTCAAGTAAATTTCTAATGTTTTTTTTTACTTTTACTTCTTTACAATGGGCGGCATTACATTACTGGGTTTAATTTTAGTTCATGTGTAATTTATTGAGATTTTAATGAATGGGACTTTTAAGAGAGCGGAAGTTCACACAGCTGCACGTGCTGCTGACACAGACTCACTCAAGTCATCAATTGTCACAGTTTGTCTCCCTCATGTTTTCCATAGGACTCTTATTTTGAAGTTTTCTCCTGGAATATCTCCCATATTGCACTGCTCTCATCATTTCTAGCTGTTCCTCATCATCCTCAAATGTCTTCCATTACCTCACTAGTTCCTTTGTGTATAAATACCCTCCAGTTTTGTTCATTGATTGTCAGTCCTTGCTGTGTTATGTTATGATGTTTAGCTTTATTGTTTGTTCCACTTCAATGTTTGATCCATTCCAGCGATTGCTATTAAAATATTTAAAGTGTTTTGTTGTAAAGTTGAAGTATTACTTTGTGTGAAGTTATGATGTTAAGTTTCATTGTATGTTCCAGTCCAACGTTTGTTCCACTCCTGCGTATATTATAAAAATATTAATATTCACTCCAGCGTCTCCTCTCTTCCACTCCAAGAACCCAACGTTACATCAATACTGCAGCATCCAATTTCTTCAAAATGAAACACTTTTTTTTTCTCTGCATGGTGAAAAAAATTATAGTTTCATTAAACTTAATTTAACACCAAGACAAGCTGATATTTCAACATTAATATCTCAGCTTCAATTTAAGGCAGCATGCTGAGGTAAGTTTTGGCTCTAATGCTAACGCAGGCTTTTCTGTGTAATATGATGGTAATTTTCAGGGTGATAATGGAACTAGGCTATTATGACATCAGATTTTAAGCTTATCACCCACACCTATCACATCACATTAACGTCCATTATGTCATTTGTGAAAGTAACGAGTTACTCACTACTTAAGTACTTATTAATTGGATGCTTTCTTACTCTTACTCAAGTAATTATTAATGTTAGTACTTTTAATTCTACTTCAGTAATTATTTTTATTAAAGTAATTGTACTTTTTTTAGTACAGTTTTCGGCTAAATTTATTACATTGAAATTCATTCCTTAACTTGGAGGTTAATACGTTTAAAAACTGCTGTTGCAGCTTTGACCTACCTTGGAGCTACAAAAGTCGAGAACCTTCAATAATGCAAACACAAACATGACCAATAATGCTACAGCATCCTGTTATAAGTGTACTATGATTTGAAACACTTTTTCAAATCCAGCATTTAAAAGACTCTGAGATCATACTGTATGTATATGTGTGCCTGCACATGAGCGTTTGTGTGCTTTGTGTGAACACATTTTTTGTATGTTAATTTCAGTGTCTGTCTGCTAGCTGCTCCTTTACAGGGCCATGTGACTATGCAGTACAGCTTCTTTTGGATAATGCAATCACGTAACTCTGTCATTACCTCAGCTGCTGATGTAAGAACAACAGGCAAGAGTCTTGACTGAGATGCAGATGTTCCAGTTACTGGGCTCCAGACTAACATTTGTGAGCATTGGCACCGATGTCAAGTTCTGTAGACACACACCAGCACCTCATTTGATAGCACTGGTGGGAGGTGGGAATCTGGGGCCTATTTAATGAGAAATTCAAAGACAGGATCTTAAAATAAAAGTTATATTATTGTTATATTCAGAGGTGGGTAGAGTTGCCAAAAACAGTACTCAAGTAAAAGACATACATAATAATAAAAAAAAAACACATGACATAATGGACATTAACTCCCCTATATTCCATTACATAAAACACATTTAACATTCATTACAGAATTGTTATTATTATTATTATTAATGGCAATTCTGTCATCATTCACCATCATGTTGTTCCAAACCAGTATGACTTTCTTCCATGCAACACAATAAGGAGATTTTAGACAGAGTACGCAGCCTGTGTAGGGCACCACATGCGCAAATGCTGTCTGTTAGCACTCCAGTTGTCAATAACGTGATCAGCAGATCAAAAGGCATTAACACTAAACGTGGATGCTTTCATAGATTTATTCAGTTCATCAGCCTGAAGTAGCTACGATAGTTTCCAGTTCACATGCGAGGGCACAGGTTAAATGCATAAATACTGATTATGCAATGCAGGATGCAGGAAAAAGTACACTGATATATTGCTACAGATTTAAAAACTTATGATGTTCCAAGTATATGTACAGAATCACCCTGAAAATGACCATCACCATGCCACAGAAAAGCCTGCATTATCATAAGAGCCAAAACGTACCTCTGCGTGTTGCCTTAATTTGGAGCCGCAATTTTAATCTTGAAACATCCGATTGTCTTGGTGTTAATGTAACGCTGAGTTCAAGGAGAGGAAGAGAGACGATGCAGGAGTAGATACTTTTCAATCTTTTAATAGTAAACGCATAAGTGGAACAAACGCTGGAGTGGAACAAACTATAAAGCTTAACATCACAAAATAACAACAAAACGTAACACTTTAAGGACTGACAATCGAATTAACAAAACTAGAGGGTATTTATACACAAGGAGCTAAATGAGGGAATGGAATACTGGTGAGGATTAGGGGTGCAGCGGTATAACGGTTTCATGGTATACCACGGTTTGAAAATGGATGGTTATCATACCATGTGCATTTGCTTATCTATGGTATTGAGAAAAAAATGCAACTGGACAGACAATTTCACATGTGCATGCGCATCTCCTTTCCTTCTCGACTGTCTGTCAGACTCATCAACTTGCGTCTCACACACACACAAACATGCAGCATAGAAAATGTCAGAGAGAAGTGAGGCGAGGGGGTCTGATGTGAGTGTGTGTGTGTGAGTTAAAGCGGTGTTCCTCAACTGGTCTATTTGGACTGGGTCGCAGACAGCAGGGAAAAAAACATTGAAGATATTTCGGCTGCCTCCCAAGTGATCGACTATTTAGGACTGCCGAGGCAGATTTAATGATAATCTCACAAACAGCTAAAGACTTCTCATCTGCACTTTCGCACGAGTGTAACGATCTCGCGATCATGATCTGCTCTTCTCTATGGTGCGCACGTGCAACAACTGGGCTTCCCTCGATATTGCGGAGCGCAGACATCAAAACTGATGTGACCAATTTCAATTCTAGTGAGACTTTTCTAGTTTAAAGTGTTACGGAGATTGTCAATTCGAACCTCTCAAACAGTAGCAGCCCTGACATGCCAAACAGCACTGAGGAGGAAAAGAGCAACTGTGCTCTGCGCCAAAATAAATAAATTACACACCATCACCTTTACAAATTTGTTTCATGATTTTACATACAGTGAGGAAAATAAGTATTTGAACACCCTGCTATTTTGCAAGTTCTCCCACTTAGAAATCATGGAGGGGTCTGAAATTGTCATCGTAGGTGCATGTCCACTGTGAGAGACATAATCTAAAAAAAAATCCAGAAATCACAATGTATGATTTTTTAACTATTTATTTGTATGATACAGCTGCAAATAAGTATTTGAACACCTGAGAAAATCAATGTTAATATTTGGTACAGTAGCCTTTGTTTGCAATTACAGAGGTCAAACGTTTCCTGTAGTTTTTCACCAGGTTTGCACACACTGCAGGAGGGATTTTGGCCCACTCCTCCACACAGATCTTCTCTAGATCAGTCAGGTTTCTGGGCTGTCGCTGAGAAACACGGAGTTTGAGCTCCCTCCAAAGATTCTCTATTGGGTTTAGGTCTGGAGACTGGCTAGGCCACGCCAGAACCTTGATATGCTTCTTACAGAGCCACTCCTTGGTTATCCTGGCTGTGTGCTTCAGGGTCATTGTCATGTTGGAAGACCCAGCCTCGACTGCTCTAACTGAGGGAAGGTGGTTGTTCCCCAAAATCTCGCAATACATGGCCCCAGTCATCCTCTCCTTAATACAGTGCAGTCGCCCTGTCCCATGTGCAGAAAAACACCCCCAAAGCATGATGCTACCACCCCCATGCTTCACAGTAGGGATGGTGTTCTTGGGATGGCACACATCATTCTTCTTCCTCCAAACACGGTTAGTGGAATTATGACCAAAAAGTTCTATTTTGGTCTCATCTGACCACATGACTTTCTCCCATGACTCCTCTGGATCATCAAAATGGTCATTGGCAAACTTAAGACGGGCCTTGACATGTGCTGGTTTAAGCAGGGGAACCTTCCGTGCCATGCATGATTTCAAACCATGACGTCTTAGTGTATTACCAACAGTAACCTTGGAAACGGTGGTCCCAGCTCTTTTCAGGTCATTGACCAGCTCCTCCAGTGTAGTTCTGGGCTGATTTCTCACCTTTCTTAGGATCATTGAGACCCCACGAGGTGAGATCTTGCATGGAGCCCCAGTCCGAGGGAGATTGACAGTCATGTTTAGCTTCTTCCATTTTCTAATGATTGCTCCAACAGTGGACCTTTTTTCACCAAGCTGTTTGGCAATTTCCCCGTAGCCCTTTCCAGCCTTGTGGAGGTGTACAATTTTGTCTCTAGTGTCTTTGGAAAGCTCTTTGGTCTTGGCTATGTTAGTAGTTGGATTCTTACTGATTGTATGGGGTGGACAGGTGTCTTTATGCAGCTAACGACCTCAAACAGGTGCATCTAATTTAGGATAATAAATGGAGTGGAGGTGGACATTTTAAAGGCAGACTAACAGGTCTTTGAGGGTCAGAATTCTAGCTGATAGACAGGTGTTCAAATACTTATTTGCAGCTGTATCATACAAATAAATAGTTTCATGAAATCATATATTGTGATTTCTGGATTTTTTTTTTTAGATTATGTCTCTCACAGTGGACATGCACCTACGATGACAATTTCAGACCCCTCCATGATTTCCAAGTGGGAGAACTTGCAAAATAGCAGGGTGTTCAAATACTTATTTTCCTCACTGTAAGTAAAATTAACACTTACATTTTGACAAAATGTTATAGTTTCATATGAAATAATCTAAAGGTAGAATCCATTAGACCTCATTTTATATCAACTGTAGCTGTAGTTAACGTTTCAAGATGTGTTTCAGCTAAAATTATTTTTCATAAATACTGTAATTTATTATTATATTACTATTATTTAAGACTAGCACACTGACATAACCATAATAATGAGGAGCCTTTCCTTTTGTGTAATATGTGTATAAATATGTAATATTAGGTAACAAACGGGATAATAATGGGCTCATATAAGTAAATATGCTCTTAAATTTTTAAAGGGAGGAGAGAAACTTTGTATAGATTTTGACATCAACAACAAAAATAATGTCACTTGATGCATGTCCTTGTACTGGAAAACCATGAACAAAACTATGCAACATAAAAGGAAATGCAACCCAGGATACATTAAATACAGGTTATGTTTAATCTATGGCAGGTCGACAATTGATTTCCAATGTAAAATCTGTCCTGAAGCAAAACCAGTTGAGAAGCACTGAGTTAAAGGTACAGAAAGGAGCAGTATATGTTAACTGTTAATAATCATAGGACATTACTTTAAAAGCTCACACAGCTGATGTTATTTTTAATTTAGTTTAACATGTAAACTAACATGTTATAGTTACATGCTATTTTTATCATGTTTATAATTTGGTTTATTATTATAATTCTGTTTTCTTATTTATTCTATTTATTTTATTTTCAAAAGGGAGACTTGTTTTATACTTCAATAAAATATATGGTTTCAAGTTTCAATTATAATAAAGTGTTTGCTCAAAAATTAAATAAAATAACCCTTCTGTTTTCACTGATAATACTAATTGTGTAATACCGTATACCATGATACCGTGAAACTGTGATATTTTCTGAGACGGTTATCATACCGTGAAAATCGCATACCGTTGCAACCCTAGTGAGGATGATGAGGAGCAGATGTAAGTGATGAGGGCAGTGAACTATGGGAGATTTAGTCCGGGGGGAAAACTTCAAATAAGAGCCCTAGGAAGAATTTAAATGGCAATTCCTGGCACCCAAAGACAGATGAGGAGGGTAGGGTGATGCAAAAGGTGAAGAAGGATCCAAGGAGGACGATCAGGAGGCCTGGGCCAGCTTCAGGGCTGGGAATGGATCTGAGGGCCTGGGGAGCAGCTTCAGGACTGGAAATGGATGCAGGGGACTGGGGGGCGGCTTCAGGGCTGGGAATAGATTCAGGGGCCTGGGAGGCGGCCGCAGGACAGGGACTGGGTCAGGAGGCCTGGGAGGCAGCTGCTGGACAGAGACTGGGTCAGGAGGCCAGGGGGGCGGACACAGGGCAGGGCAGGGACTGGGGCAGGAGGCCTTGGAGGTGGCAATAGGACTGGGACTGAGTCAGGAGGCCTGGGAGATGATCCCAGGACTGGGACTGGGTCAGGAGGCCAGGGAGGCAGCCACAGAGCAGAGACTGGATCGGGAGGCCTACAGTAGGAGGTGGCCACAGAGTAGGGACTAGAGGTCTCAATGTCTTGGGAGGTGGCCACAGGGCAGAGACTGGGTCAGGAGGCCTTGGAGGCAGCTGCTGGACAGAGACTGGGTCAGGAGGCCTGGGGGGCGGCCACAAGGCAGGAACTGGGGAAGGAGGGCTTGGAGGTGGTCATAGGACTGGGACTAAGTTAGGAGGCCTGGGAGGTGGCCACAGAGCAGAGACTGGGTCAGGAGGCCTGGGAGGCAGCCACAGGGCAGGAACTGGATCAGGGGGCCTAGGTGACGGCCACAGAGGAGAAGGGACTGGATCATGGGAGGCAGCACTAGGAAAGGAACAGAGTCTGGCAGTTTGGCCGCAGGAGGTGGATTAGCTGGAATAGGAGTTGGAATGCTAGGAGGTGGAGACCCAGGAATTGAAGAATTATGGGAGATGAAGCCAGGGAAGGCGGAGCCGTGGATGACTCGAGGGGCAGAGCTATGGGAGGCGGAGCCATGGGATGTAGAGACAGGGAAGGCAGAACCACGGAAGGCTTGAGGGGTGAAGCCATGGAAGGTGGAGCCATGGAAGGCTCGATAGGCGGAGCCATGGAAGGCAGAGTCATTGGAGACGGAGCCAGGGAAGGCTCGAGAGTGAAGCCATGGGAGGCGGAGTCATGGAAGGTAGAGCCAGGGAAGGCGGAGCCACGGAAAGCTCAAGGGGTGAAGCCATGGAAGGCAGAGTCATGGGAGGATTGTGGGACAAGGACGTGGAGGGAATTGAGGGATGAGTCCGTGGAAGGTTTGAGGGACGAGGCCATGGAAGGCGGAGTCTTGAGAGGATCGTGGGTAGAATCCGTGGGAGGCTCGGGGCTAAGAGCCATGGAAGGTTCAGGGCTAAGAGCCATGGAAGGCTGGGAACTGATTCCCGTGGTTGAGAGTACAGGCAGAGACTTGGAATCGACCTCCATGATCGAGAGCATGGGTAGAGACTGGGGAACGACCTCTGTGGTCATGAGCACTGGCAGAGACTGGAGAAAAGGTGTCCTTTTCCTTCTCTCCAGTTAAGTGAATGCATTGCATTCATAAACTATGCTTTTTTTTACTGTTCAGAGTGAAGAAAGTGTTTCATTTAGTTAGAAGAGCATGATGCTGCAGCAGTGATGGACAGTCCGTGTCAGCTGTTGTAAAAGTTCCAATCAATAATCTCTCAATAAATTACACATTAATTAAAATTAAACCCAATAATGTAACGACAGGAATGCTACCCATTATGACGAAGAAAAAGCACACAAATTTACTTGAGAGAGAGAGTAAATGTACCCACTTTTAAACCTACTCTAAAAGTAATGTTTTTTCCAAAAAGTTACTCAAGTAAATTTAACAGAGTAAATATAGCACATTACTACTCACCTTTGGTTGTATTACAAGAATAAGTGCAATTACCAATATTATTGTATATTTTGCCCCACTGAAAATCTCATTCAACAGTAAGGCATTAATTTTGAGTTGGTATGCAGATGTAAATTAACTGCTATCAACAACAGGAAGGTTTTCTTTAACATATACTGTATATAAAAGGTAAAAACACCTAATTTACGTAGGGCTAAATTCTGACAATACGAATGAATTTGGACTCATCAAGTTCTTGTTGTGTCAAGTTCAAGATTCCATCTTCGGATGAGACATTAAACTGAAGTCTTGATTTTCTTGATTTTTATTCATTCTTACAGTATGTGAAATATGGAATAAACAGAACATAAACAAACAGAATCAACTAAACTCCCATTCTCCATGAATATTCCCCTCCCCAATCCCACCCTGTCTCTCAATACATATCCCTGTGTTCAAAGCCTAAATTACACCATGCACAAATATAAGCAAACAAACAAACAAACAAAAATGTGTGAGAACATAAAAAACAACAAACAAAGAGAAAAGAAAGAATTCCAAGAAGAATAGAAATTACAATTACCACCACAATTCTGTTTCTCTCCACATGGTCCTCACTGAGAACCCATCTGAAATGCCAAATACCTGTCTCAATTCTTTCCATACGTCTATGCTGTTTATACGAGATCTTTTCAAATGGCTTAACCATACCAAATTCAGCGAACAATTCTTGAAATGATGGAGCGCCAATTGACTTCCATCCTCTAAGAATTATCTGTCTGCCATAAACCAAAAACTAAGTTCAAATATCTTACCCATAACCTCTTAAGAGCAGTTAAGGCCCCGTCATCAGGACTCTGAATCAACGAGGAATAATACACTGACACTTCATGACCCTTTCCAAATACTGTGAGCACCTAACAGAGGGTGTCTGCAGCTTTAGGGGGCTGTGTACTACCACCAAAAATAGTATGAATAGATGGCGCAACTGTAAATACCTGACAAATTGAGACCTAGATATCCCAAATTGCTGGGTTATATTTTCAAATGATCTCACACCTCATTTTTTATACTCAAGGAAACATCAAGGTAAGTATCAGAATTGAACATGTGAGAAACCTTTGTCTGTACTGAATATAAATGTGATGTAAATGTGAATAATAGGATGCATTTTTGCTTCTCTAGGCAATTTAATAGAAAGACTTTGCAATGGTGAGATTGGGGCAAGGACTGCTTGTAAAATGTTGTACCAGGGAGGGGCTCTTTCAGGTGGAAAATGCCACAATTTTGGGGAGGCCTAAGCCTCCTTTGTCATTGGTCTATGTAACTTATTGAAGTGCAACCAAGGTTGTTTATCATTGCAAATAAAAGACTTAGATATTCTATCAAATTGTTTAAAATAAGAAAGAGGAAGATTAGAGGGAGAGCCTGTAGTAGACAATTGAATTTTGAGATACAATTCATTTTTATAACATTGACCTTCCCTGCCATAGACAGATGTAGTGAAGCCCACCCATCCACCTCACACGAGAACCTTTTTTATTAATGGGTCAAAAGGAACTCTAAATCTCTCAGATTTGCTGGAAATAAAATGCCTAAACTCCTAATGTCTGTCTTGGGCCATTCAAAGGCGCCAGTTTGGAAAGCCATGGCTTGGCAATATATGCTGTCAGAGCAACAGCTTCCAATTTCAAACAGAGCAACTGCTACAATGCAAGGAAAGACATCCTCTTTTCTTATTGCGGCTGCTAATGTTTCCAGTGCAAGACAGAACAATAAAGGGGAGAGAGGACAGCCTTGCCAGGTTCCTCTACCAAGAGAAAAGTTTGCACTGGTTGTTTATAAAGTAACTTAATCCACCCAATAAAAGGGTTCCCATACCTGTACATTTCCAAAATCTTAAAAAGATTGTCCCAATCCACCCTATCAAACACGTCAAGTGTGATTGTTGTGATCAGGGTCTGATAATTCGCTACTGACCACATAATATTTACAAAACATCCAATATTATCAGAAGAACTACGTCAACGTACAGTATATACCCCCATTTATATATGTATAATCAATGTAATTACTCTGCTTAATCGATTAGCCAGAATTTTAGACTATGATTTTACATCTAAGTAGATCAGGGAAATTGGACGAAAACTTTTACATTAATTTGGGTCTTTATCTTCTTAAGAATTTTACTGATCAATGCATGTGTCATGGTTGGCGGTAGTTCACCTTTCTTTAATGACTCTGTGTAAACTTCTAACATAAATGGAGCCAGTTCTGTATTTAAGATCTAAAAAAATTCTGCTGCAAAACCATCTGGTCCCGGTGCCGTACCTGTTGGCAAGACTTTAATTACCTCAACAAGCTCCTCCAAAGTAATATCTGAGTCAAGAAAGTCTTTTTGATCAGTCATCAAATTAGGAAGTTCTAATGGCTCCACAAATTTGCTAATATCCTAATCAGAAGACGTGGACCTCGATCTATAAAGATTGAAATAAAATTATTTAAAGGCTTTATTAATATCTGTGGAAGAATTAAATGTATTGCCTCCAGAAGACTTCACAGAAGGAATGGTGGAAAAAAAGCTCTGTTTTATGTATCTGATAAGAACTCTCTGCCTTGTACCCTGACTCAAAATATGTCTTTCTTGCCCTGAATAACCAAATCTCTAGCGTCTGTGACAAAATAGTATTGTACCTATATTTTAGCTGACTCAACTCTCTAAGACCATTGGATGGCATTCGGCACTTCAGCTCTGTTTCAGCACTTTTCCAATTCTATGTATTCCTGTGCTTTGATCTTTTTAATGAATGAGGCATATTGTTTGATTTGCCCCTAAGAACTGCCTTAAGCGCTTCCCATGCCATGCCCACAGAGGACACTGCAGACTAATTGGTTTATACATAAGCATTTACTTCTCTCTTTAACATTTTTTTGAAATGCTGGGTCCTGTAGATGTATTAATGCACCATCTATATGATTTCCTGAAAAATTTTCCCAACTGAGCAATCAGTGGCAAATGGAATAAGTGACTTAGATATATAAAATATAGATATTCTAGAGTAAATCTTATGAACTGATGAAAAAAGGTGTAGTCTCTCTCAGATGGGTTCAGATGTCTCCAAATGTCTGTAAGACCAAAATTTTTACACATCCACTGTAGTGTCAATGTTGCTCTAAAGGGTCTACACACCTTTGCATCACTATGATCAAGGACCGGATCCATTAAATATTGAAGTCTCCACTCAAAACCATATCATATAGATTCCAGCAGCTTCAAGATAAAAAAAAAGTTTTGATCATCTGCGTTGGGTGCATAAATATTAGCCAAAATCAGATTTTGCCCCTGTATTTCAGCCAAAACAATAATGATTCTTCCTAAATGATTCAAATATTTACATTTATATATATATTTAGAGACATTTAAATTGTAAATGCTTACTTATAAATGTGATTACTCTCCTGCTCTTACATATTACATACCAGCACTACAAAACACATGCCCTGGCAAGATTTTTACACTTAAGAAAAGATACAAACTTCCTTCTTTTTATAGGGTGCCCCAGCCCATTAACATTTCATGTGGAGAGAAACATTTTACCTATATTAAAGTGTGACATGTTGACATGTAAAGAAATAATATATATATAATGTTTTTGTATGTTTGTTTTGTTGATTTTTTCCCCTTTTTGTCATGGTTATGGCATTTGTGCCAGCTCATACTGTTATTAGAAAAAATAGAAAGGGAAAAAAAAGAGTCAGGCAGGAGCCAGTGGGCAGAAAACAAACCCTCTTATATTGTATCAGTAAAATGCACAATGTGTAGTCAAAGTTACCCACTCACTCCATTGATTTAATGAAGGCCATATCTTGTCATGGTCATGTAAAAGTCTTACACCCATCCTTGCTGTCAATTCTCTGCTTAGCTGTATAGAGCAGTGCAAAGCTTACCTTCTGTTTGTGTAGCAATATTTTACACTCTTTTAATCTGTCCCATTTCACTTGAGTCAATCTAGCAAAGTCCGTAAAGTCAAGTCATTTTTATTTTTAAAGCGCTTTTCATAACACACATTGTTTCAATGCAGCTTTACAGAAAATCATGCATTATCAGAAAATGAAACTGTAAAAATGTATGATGTCTTAGAGTCATCATTGTGTAGTTTTATTATATATGATTGGAAATTGTCTATAAAAATAAATAATTAAATAATAATTGTATTTAGAACCCAAGTGATAAAGCCAAAGGCAACTGTCGTAAGGAACACAAAACTCAATAAGATGTTGCTTAGTGGTGAAAAATAACCTTGAGTGTAACCAGGCTTAATGTGGGGGCCAGTTCCCCAGATATACAGACAAACTTTATTGCTATTCTAAACATAAAACTAATCTAACACATACAACATGAAAACAGGTTGGTGAGTAAAGTGATAGAATGATCATTACCATGAAAATGAACTTTATGGAGTCTGTTGACAATGCCTTAATAACCATTTATCCTTCTTTGAGTCTAAATCAGTTTGCAATCAGATTACTTTAAGTATTCAACTAATACACCAACAATTTGAGCAAAAGCCTGGAGATGTACTTGTGTGTCAGTGCATTTCCTTGCATTACGTTTCCTCAAGTTGCTTGGTTCTTTGGTATTAGTAGAAAGTTTGCTCCGTCGATGTTTTGGACTCTGTTATGATCGCGGATATTTATTGTCTGGTTGAAGCAAGGTTGAAGGAGGACTCGCACTCTCCCATTGGGTGTGTGAACCGTAGAGCAGAGAGTGAGAGGCTTCCTCTGCACTTTTGGTGTCCCGAGTTTTCCTTCGACTCTACATGGCACAGAGGATCTGGAAAAAGCAAGAGATGCTTCCTAATAGAGCATATCAAGAGCTAAGTTCAGCAGAAGAGGAAGATCAAGAGAAGAGGAAGAAGAGTCAGAGTTCTTCCTTGGATAGAAAAGTATTGATTTGAAATTGGCCAGACCTCAAAGGTGTCCTGAACCAATCAGAAGTGAATTTCTGGAGTCACATGGTCGACTGGGCTGTCCTTTTCAAAAGTTAATTTATGATCCTTTACTCTGAAAACGGTACAAGAGACATGACATTCGTTGTCATCAACATTCTCTACTTAAACAAGCAACCATTTACACACTAAATATGACATTCTTTCATGAATATTATGTGTAAGTAACAAAACATGAAGATCCCTGGTTACAGATCATACTGGCTAATTCATTAGTTTTACAACATGGATAATTCATTTCACATTATGAGATTAAACAGACATGGGAGAGACGGTCTCCTTCAACAATTTAGGCACCAAAAATTTGTTTTTATGACCCTCTAATGGCTAGGTGGGGGATCTCTCTGATCTGTGGAATGTGATATTGTGTTCATTTGATGGCTTTGTTCGTGGACAATCCTATACTGGTGTAGTTGACAGTGTCTTTTTCAGAGTGGGTCAAGGTGCGGCTCTGAAGGTCCATACAATGCAAGTGAAGGGGTGCCTAATATTGAAGCTCAAAAATCTAAATAAAGGGAGCACAAAAGTGATCCATATGACTCCAGTGATTAGATCAATGTGTTCAGACATGATATGATAGATGTGGGTGAGAGACAGATAAATATTTAAGTAATTTTTTATCATAAATTCTCCTCCCTGCTCAGTAGGAGGCAATATGCATGAAGAATGTGAATCACTGAAAACAGAATAAGGAGTAAGAGAAAGTGAAGGAAAAAGGACTTTAATATTGATCTGTTTCTCACCCACACCTTTCATATCACTTCAGAAGATATGGATTTAATCACCAGAGTCATCTGGTGTGCTTTTATGTTGCCCTTATGTGGATATTTGAACTCATTCACTTGCATTGTACAGACCTACAGAGCTGAGATATTCTTCTAAAAATCTTTGTTTGTGTTTATCCAACACATTCTCACACCCAACTCGTCACATATTGATGCTTTTGACAGGACCCCTTGGTGTCACATTTTAACGCCCTGGGTATACCTTTGGCATCATTTTTCGACGCGTTGGGTAGTCTTAACCAAAACCGCATTCAAGGTGAGTTTAACAACGCTCCACGGCGTGTGCAAGTAAGCAGTTTAAGCGTTTTCTTAGGTACTGGTAACTAGAGCATGCTGGATAACGTATTTTTATTGGAGGTTTGTTGATGTTAATAAATATATATAATATGCTACGATTGTGTTGAATTAATCAAAGTTTTTTATATTTTTATTTTTATAATTTTGTTCAATTAATCAAAGTTTTTTATATGTTTATTTTTAAAATCCTCTATAGAAATCTATCGGACTACCCAACGTGTCGAAAAATGACGCCAAAGGTATACCCAGGGCGTTAAAATGTGACGCCAAGGGGTCCTGTCAAAAGCGTCAATATGTGACGAGTTGGGTGTGAGAATGTGTTCGTTTATCAGATGAAAGAAAGTCATACAAATCTGTGATGCATGAGGTTGAGTGAATTAGTGCTGCAACAAATAATCAATAAAATTTATAATTAGCGATAATGGTAATAATCGACAACGAATTTCCTTATCGATTAGATGGATATTTGTGGTAAGCACAGAGAAGCCCCATCACTGACGACACTTTACAGCTCAGTGAAAAATGTGTTGCATGATGAAACTCATTTGAAAGACAACAGAGACAAGTTGATGCAGAACAAACACGACCCTTGTTGTCCAGCGCACGAGAGCACTTTTTATAAACACTTCAAAGAAGATCATATTAAGCATAAAGTTTTATGAGGACCAGTTGCTGCATCAGGCAGCCTAGGTTGACAGAGGGCTTGTGCTTTTTGTTGCATGAGAGTTGTTTTGCATATGTCCTGAAAGTAATAATAATAATAATACATTCAAACTGAACTTTTCATGATTGAGGCTTTATTCAAAGTTTTGTGAGAGTTAAGAATCGTGAATTCAGTACCGTAAATCGAACCAAATCCTTACGCCCTTTATCATTTCTGTTTTTTAAATTATATTTTAATAAAATACAGAAAATAAAATGTCATTTTTTTTATCAGATTAATTGATGGATCGAAGAATAATCGTTCTTCAAAATAATCATTAGTTGCAGCCTTAGAGTAAAGAATTTTCATTTTTGGGTGAACTATCCCTTTAACATGCACATGGTTTTACATTATAAATTAACCTTTCAGTTTTTGAATTTTCCAGAAATGGTCTGGGTGGATTATAGAGGCAACGTGGCATTGTTAATGTTGAACTGTCAGTACTTGACATTGTGGATTATTTTTTATGCAAGACCAAGAATAATTCTGTTTACCCTGAAATGTCTCCTTTAAAATATATGTTTAGAAACAGGATTATTTGGCTAAAAGACTCATTAACTCATTGCAATCAGAAACTTGCCAATCTAACTAACAATCTTTCAACAGCCTTGTCTAATGAAGCAGTTTAACCAACATAGTACATAATCATAACAGTGAGCATTACAACATCAAGCTAGAAAAATGCAAAATTGCACACCCCACTGCCTGTTTTCCATGTCTCCATGGGTTGCAACTTGTCTAGATGGATGGTTGAAACATAAGGAGCCATTTTGCTGTCATTTAAATGCTCTGGACCAATCCGCTGTCAGCTTGATTGATGTATATGGACAGGTTGGGGTGTCTGAATGAAGACTTCAACCTCTGGGCCTGTCTTTTGATGTTGAATAAAATTTTGAATCAATTTGCCTCCATGTTCATGTGTCTTGTTTTCATTGGTTTATTGTCTTGTTACTCATTATCAGTTCTAGTTTGTCACTGGTTTAAGTTTATTAGTCTTGTTATCTTGTTTATAGTTCTGTCTGTCCATTGGTTGTCTTGTTACCCATGTCTGTATATTTAAGCCCTCATGTTTTCTATTGTCCCTTGTCAAATATTGGATGTGTTTTGTGCATCAGAGTCAGTTTCAGGCCAAGTCTGTGCCACGTTTATGTCAAGCCACTTTTATGTCAAGTCAGGTTGTTATGTTTTGGTTTGTACTCACGTTTGGATTACTGCACTTTGTAAATATACTGCACTTAGGTTATCTTTACGTCATCGTCATTTGCCAGCACAACATTACACTGAAACCTGCAATTCCAATATTTCTATACAAAAAAATAATACTGCACATCTTTTTCGAGAAATATTGGAAGAACAAAACTTCAGCTGTACAGACAGCCTTTTCATATCCACTTAATGAACCTTAGAAAAAATTAAAGTGTTAGCCACCTTTGTTATTTCGTTAAGGAAGTAAATGAATGGATTTGAATAGATTACATAGATAGATTAAATAGATACACTCACTGTCTTTAAAAGCAAATCAAAATTTACAGTTTGACATCTCTTTGTGATCAATTTACTGAATGACAATCACATGGTCAAGTGTTTGGAGAGCGCACTGGTGGAGTATGTGCTTCAAAGAGCCATCTGAAGTTGGTCAGTGATATATTAATAGGCTTGTGTCAGCTGTTGTCTAGAAAGGTGCGTAGGCTGGTGTTTTTCGCCAGCAGCTGTTATGCTGCAACTCATTGTGACATAAAAAAAGGATTGTTTTTAATGAATGGCTCCAGTTTAACCCATGAATGAGATTCAAAACTCTATGTTCATAATGTTCTCAAAATTAGGGCTGGGTATTGCCAACCACCTCATGATATGTATTGTAATAAACATGTCATGATTCAATACATTGCGGTATCATGATTCAAATCAATTCAGGATCAGAAGCTTTCAGTTTTAATTTATTAGGTTATTATTCAGTTGTAATGGCCATTTAACTTACAATATGTAATAAATTATCTTTCAGCTAGTGCTGTTAATGACCTTCTAACTTAAGTAAATTATGGAAATATTCATTTCAAATGTTTTATTTTATCATTAGATTTTCACCATTTTTATTACATTTTAGCTTTTAAGAAATCTACAAATCCATGCATTCCATTTTATATATATATATATATATTTATATATATATACACTCACCAAAAGGATTATTAGGAACACCATACTAATACTGTGTTTGACCCCCTTTCGCCTTCAGAACTGCCTTAATTCTACAACTTGCATTGATTCAACAAGGTGCTGAAAGCATTCTTTAGAAATGTTGGCCCATATTGATAGGATAGCATCTTGCAGTTGATGGAGATTTGTGGGATGCACATCCAGGGCACGAAGCTCCCGTTCCACCACATCCCAAAGATGCTCTATTGGGTTGAGATCTGGTGACATTTTAGTACAGTGAACTCATTGTCATGTTCAAGAAACCAATTTGAAATGATTCGAGCTTTGTGACATGGTGCATTATCCTGCTGGAAGTAGCCATCAGAGGATGGGTACATGGTGGCCATAAAGGGATGGACATGGTCAGAAACAATGCTCAGGTAGGCCGTGGCATTTAAACGATGCCCAATTGGCACTAAGGGGCCTAAAGTGTGCCAAGAAAACATCCCCCACACCATTACACCACCACCACCAGCCAAATTGAACAGGTGTTCCTAATAATCCTTTAGGTGAGTGTATATATACTGTATTCATACTGTATATGTGTGTGTGCATTTGATTGTAGAGAGGTGTGCATAGAATAAAAGAGTGATCTTGGTATTTATTTTTTTTTAAAGAATTTACATCTGGATCATTTAAATGATGATCGCGATTAATCAGTAAATCAATACTTTGGCCTGGTCTTAGTGCCAACCGTGTGAGAGAGGCCCAGAGTGGCTCAGTTTATGTCTCTCTCATGCTTAATAGAATCTCTCTTACTGCAGAGGAACACCATTTTCAGAGTTTGCACTTATTTAAACAACCCGCTTCTTCTTTATGGAAATGCTGGACATGATATGAATACACAGAATATCGATACATAATACAAAATAGTGAGAAATAGTATTGCAATATATTGATATTTGATTGTATCGACACAGCCCTACTCAAAATTATATAAAATATTTTTCAAGCATCAAAGATGGTTTGCTGCTTTGTCATTATGTTTAAAATAACACATTTTAAGACCTTAAATATCATACAGTCATGCCAAGATACCTGTAAAGATGTTTTCCCAATTGGTTTGATTGCACGGTCCAAATAAGCAATAGGAATCATAACAATTCCGATTCTCTTAACGAGTCTGGTTATTTAACGGTTCAATTAGTTATACATTTGGTATTTTTGAAGAAGAATGATTTGAAAATAAGAAACACAATTCTTATTGGATTTAATGCCCTCAGCAGCCTTTTACCAAATTCTTGCAAATTGACTTTTAAATTGAGACGTTTTATTAATACATAATACATTACATACATTTTTATAAAATACCATTAATTTCAACAAAACTCATGTGTATCTTTAACTACATGTTATCATATCAACATGATATGATATGTTGATATGTTGACCTTCCAGTAATTACTCTAGTAATAATTCTCACAATCCTTAACTAAACATAACACATCAGCAATTATTGGTTCATACTTGCCTATCAATAAGTTTTTGATACTTGAAAAGAATCTGCAATAGGTGTCATTCTTTCGGGAATCAGGCTACACTGTTCATGCTGCATGTTTTGCGCTGCTTATTTAGCAGCGGTGTTGCAGTACCGCTGAATGGCAGCAGAGGAAACACTGTCGCATTGAACAAAACATCAACAAAAGAATGAACATTCGAGAACTGTAAATGGAACCAAGAGTCAAGTCTTTCAGTTCTGGTATTGTTTTAAAATAAAACCTGTTCTGAAAAAGAAACAAACTTTCAAATGGACTCTGTGGTTATTTAGTGTGAATCAGAGGTCGGAAACCCATTTTCACACCAACCAAATGAACCAAACTCTATGTTAAATGGACTGAAGTGTGCACCAACACTTTACACATGTTTCCGTGGAGACTGAATAACTGCGTTACGCCATGAATCATAATGTTTCAAAAGTCAGACTAATCTGGAATCCTTTTTTTTCTTTTCTGGGCTTATATGAGAAAACTCAGTTTCTCTACAGCTGTTGTGTTGTGGTTAATATGTGGTTACATAGTTTAGTGAGTTGTGTGCTCCATCTCCCTTTCTGATGGGCTACACTCTTGAAATGGAATACATAGACAATCATTTAATTGCCAACAAAAGCCCTCATCAGCCAACTAACAATTGACAATGCATCTGTGTGAACTTCTGCAGTTAGTACAGGATGGACTTAAAATAATTTAGTCATTAGTCTTAAAAATTCATAAAAAAATATATTATTTTATTTTTAAAACACTGGAAATTAACTCTTACTTAATTAACAAATGCACACCAATAAGTAATATTGGCAAAATAAGTAAAATAAGTAATGTTGTTTAGGCAGAGGGTAACTGGCCACCACAGTGAGCCTGGATTCTCCCAGGTTATTTTTTTTCCATTAATCAACATCTAATGGAGTTTTGTGTTCCTTGCCACAGTCACCTTCAGCTTGCTCACAAAGGAATTAATATTTAATTTCTATACACATTTTACAATCATATTAAATCAAACTACACAATGATCACTGTAAGACATTATTGATATTACAGATTCATTTTTTATTTATTTTTTAATGCTGCTTAAAACGATGTGTGTTGTGAAAAGCGATATACAAATAAAAATGACTTGACTTGATTTCTCTTTTCCCCCTGCTCTCTCTAGCTTATAAACCTACACTTTACTTTCAGCAATAAAATGCTAAAGTAGGTAGTAATAAAAGTCTCTTAAAAGTACAGCACTGGATAAAGGTATCCTTTGGGACCATAAAAAAATGCAGTTTCTGGTAATATAAGTATTTTTTCAGACCGGAGGGTGGTCTCTGCCATTGCTACAAATATCACCTCAGTCCAACATAGTACAGAAGACAAATGCCCTGTGTCCAAATGTGCATAGTTTCCTTCTACACAGTATACAAAAAGTAGCATGTCAATGTCAAATGAGTAGGATGTTATTTCGTTTTAAGCTGCTAGTGGCACAGAAATGACACTGTTCACCTTTAACTACTTTTGTTCATCACAAAATGTCTTATTTTCCGACATGACACCAACTTGACAGTTTTACTCCAGTGATTGGCGAGTGATTGACAAACACTTTGCATTTCAGTTCATATAAACATGTAAATGAACCAGGTCAAAAGAAAAAAAAACTTTCAGGAATCAGACATCACTGTTGTAGCATCAAGGATGGATGCCAACTGCTGATGATTCCCACATTTGATACATGACATTGCCAACATATTCCCAGTTTCTTTTTCTCCAAGGAAGTCCAAAGCTTGAGAAGCTACATATTGAGAGTTATTAGCCTATACACTGGATGCAAGAACTTGCTTTCATCTATGCTCTCTATTTTAAGTAATTTGGATAGACAAGTTCCTTCAGTACAATTACCTGTTGTGGGGCCTGTAATTTGTTCTTCACTGGCTTGGCACACTGACAGGATGGGTAATCACTGGCTGGGACACACTCTCTGTCTGTCTTATGTTTCTCTCCTTTTCTCTCCTTGTCTCGGTATGGTAATTTAGGCTCCTTATGTAGGTTTTTAGAAGAATATCTGAGCTCTATTGGTCCTCACAATCACTATCAATCTCCATCTTAGACCAGCCCCAACCAGTAGGTGGCTGAAAGTTAAAGTAAATTCCACGCTAGAATGTGGAAGTGAATATGTAGATTTACAGTTAAAAAGGACATAAATATTGATATTTTTTTCACTCACACCTATCATATCACTTCAGAAGATGTGGATTTAAGATATGGTTTTATGGATTACTTTTATGCCTTCTTAATATAATTTGTGGACCTTCACAGTTCACTTGCATTGTGAGGACCAACAGAGCTGAGATATTCTTCTAAAAATCTTAATTTTTTGATGGACTATCCCTTTAAGAAATGTTGCAATTTTTTGTATTTTTGTGCAAACAGTTTGTCTAAGAAATCTTTTCTGATGACGTAATCTACATATGTTGCATAAGGAGCTTATGTTAGTGAGTAAATTATGAGATCATTTTCATTTTTGGGTTAACTATCCCTTTAATAAACATAAAGTTAAGAGTTGTTATTACACAGCTCTCTAGAAAACCTGATTCTGATAAATCATTGTATTCTGCAGTCAGATATTTTTGGATAATAAACTGTGTAATTGACAGTTATCCCAGGCAAGCAATTTCCAGCCGATTTCAGTCAGTCAGTCATTACAGTTTCTGTAGCCCAACTGACAGAGCAATGTGCTAGCATTCAAGACATTTCTCATGTTTCTGTCCATAATACACTCTTGTGCAGGGGCATAGTGTCCAGTATCCCCCAATAATCACAACAAGCAAGAACAACACCCCTAATATTCAAGCCAAATCCACGCTCTTGCACTTGTGTGAATACACAAGTCCCTGTTTCTAAAAATGTGCTGTAGTGATAAAGAACTGTAATGTGGTTAACAAATCTGGAGCTACTTCATTGAAAATTAATTAACACCCTTGTAACATATGTCAACCAAACAGAATTAAAAATTTCCATATAAATACATTTATAAACTTATCACAATACCGTTAGATCACAGTACCCTTAAAATAGTTTTACAATAATATACATTTTCATCAATGTTTGTTTCAATATATTCACTGTATAGAAATATCATCAGTGACATTGCTGATTAGGCCTGGGGTTGCTATGGTGAGAACAGGGGGTGTCATACAGCCAGATGGAGGGAGAAATTCCCCTGCTGCTGTGTGAAGCTCCTGTGATGGTGGAAGAAACGCTTGATCAGATGATGAGTGAGCTGACGGCCTTCCTTATAGTGGGGTAGTTATGCAATGCAGGTAGTGGCATGACATGATGATGTAATGTCATAACAGCAAATACCAAAAACTGGGGCAAAGCACGCATAACTAATTTTCTAATAATTCCTGATGTGAAAGTGGCCATCTCTTCTGTCAGTTGTTTTCTTTTTAGTGGTGTTTGCTAAATTTCTATTGCTTATACTTATGGTTAGGTCACAGTCATGTTAGACTTTGAGCATGCAAAATTATTTTGGACACCGCAACGAGCCAGGTTATGATGTTACACACGAGGGCTTCTGTTTTAAATAAATACTAAATCATAAAAAGCAAATAAAATTGTATTCAAAATGTTCAAAATTTCAATAATATTCCATCTCACTTTCCTGCATCAATAAAAACATGCAGCTTTGAAATATGCATTCTGTGTATTTAGCCAAGATTTCAGTCTGTGATATTTCGATCTAATATTGGTCGCACTAGGGTCAGTTCTAGGGTCAATATATATTTGGGGCTTAGCCCAGAACACTGTGGATATGTGTGGAGCCTTCATTTGATGAAATATCGGAATATAATACACTTTATAATTAAAGTTTAACTGTTACATCTGTATGGTGTCATTTGTATAATAAATCTTTAAATATTACTGATACTAAAAATAAAAGGGGGTTTGACTTGACTATGCACACACATACTTTGCAGCCACCAACAGGACAGTGCATGTGAACTCGACTGAGTTAGGATTTGGTTTTATTGATACTGTAGAAAAAATAGTATCATAAATGTATACATACACTCACTGAGGACACACAGACAATCATGCTGCAGCAGTGCAATACATAAAATCATACAGATATGGGTTTAGTTAATCTTCACATCAATCATCAGAATGGGAAAACAATGTGACCTCAGTGATTTTGACCGTTGCATGATTTTTGGTGCCAGGTGGGCTGGTTTAAGTATTTCTGTAACTGTTGATCTCTTGGGATTTTTTCTTGAGTTTACTCAGAATGGTGGCAAATACAAAAAACATCAAATGAGTGGCACCTATGCATAAGGAAACACCTTAATGATGATAGAGGTCAACGGAGAATGGCCAGACTGGTTTGAGCTATAGAAAAGCAACGGTAACTCAGATAACCACTCTCTACAATTGTGGTGAGCTGAATTGAACATATTGAACCTTAATTTGAATGGGCTACTACATCAAAAAAACTTCTGTCAGCCAAGAACATAAAGCTGAGGCTGCAGTGTGCACAAAACTGGACAGTTGAAGACTGGGAAAAACATAGTTTTGATGAAAAAACACATCTGATGAATCTTGATTTCTGCTGAGGCACACAGATGGAAGGGTCAGAATTTGGCACCAGCAGCATGAATACATGGACACAGCCTGCCTTGTGTCAACAGTCTATGCTTGTGGTGGTGTAATGTGTGGGGAATGTTTTCTTGGCACACTTTGGACCCGTTAACCCAATCAGTCATCACTTGAATGCCACAACCTATTTGAGGATTGTTGCTGACCATGTGCATCCCTTTATAGTCACAATTTACCCATCTTCTAATGGTTACTTCCAGCATGATGATGCACCATGTCACAAAGCAATATTTGTCTCAAACTGGTTTCATGAACATGACAATGAGTTCACTGTTTTTCATTGGCCTCCCAGTCCCCTTATATGAATCCAATATAACACCTTTGGGATGTGGTAGAACAGGAGATTCGCATTATGAATGTGTAGCTGGTAAATCTGAAGAAATTGCGTAATTCATTCATGTCAGCATGGACCAGAATCTCTAAGGAATGTTTCTAACATTGTGCTATGCCACGGGGAATTGAGGCTATTTTGAGAGCAAAGGGAGGCCCTACTCATTATTAGTATAGTGTGTAGTATAGTATAGTAAAAAAGTGCTCAGTGAGTGTATATTATTTCATATTAGAATATATTTAGATTTTAATATCAACTTGTTATGAAGAACTGGTTCTTTTGACGTCACTACATGATGATAAAAACATTTGGGTCTTTACTAAAATCATTCTTTGCTTAAGTCATTCTTTCACTCTCCAGCAAATGAACAATATTTTTGTGAGCTTGCAGTCTGAATAGAATGTGATGCAAAAAGTGTGCGTACCACAAAATAACAAACATGTCTTTCTATTGCATTGTGTAGCCCTGAACAATCCATCAAAATTAAATTGAAATCAAGATATGACTTGGTAATTATTTAAAGGTGAACTCAGTAGTTTTTTCACCATTAAAACATTTTTACTCCTAAAGAAGTGAATTGTAATTTTGAAACATATGTATAAAATCATGACCACTCACATGAGATGAGGACTTTAGTCATATCAATAATGTTAGAAAAGCTGTTAAAAAACAGTGCTAATAAAACTGGCAAACATAAAACTGGATGAAAATCACTCTGAGCACAAACAACATTTCAAGCAGAATTATTTGTTATTTTAGTGGAGAAACTGAGCTTCAGATCTTCGTGCTTCTCATCTGTGTCCCTGCATGTTGATATCAGACACACCGAAGATGTTCCGTGAAGTTCTTCTGCTTGTGTTTGTGCTCGCTTTTTCATAAACAATGGATATTTTGCTCTAAAAGTTGCGTTTGTGCTTAGATTAAATGTCAACTGGATCTTGGAGTAACAGCATGCTGGTTTTGTTTGTGCTTATTTTGTCATTTATGACATTTTCAGCGGTTTATCATTATGCATTAACACAATGGCATAGTGATTAATGTATGTCATCATGAAATCAGAGACCCTCTCCTTGAAAGTAATCTTAGGAGACACATTTAAGCAGCCAGGTGTAAACAGCGATACGTCTTGCCTGTCCACATGTGACTGGATAACCGAGACACATCTTAATACCAAGTGTAAAAAGAGTCCTTGAGTCCCCGTCACAAATGTGCACAGTCTAAAAATGTTACTAATTTATAAAATAAATATAATAAATAATAAACTATATAAATAGTATAATATAGTATTAATAACACTGACTCACTTTTATGCCATTTTGTATGACTTTCTTATGTGGAACTCAAGCGAAGATATTTTGATGGATATAAAAGTTGTTTTTGTCCATTCAGTGCAAGTCAATGGGGTCCAACACTTTCAAGCTCCCAAAGAGGCAAAGGCAGCATAAAGGTAATCCATACTTGAGTTGTTTATTTAATGCCTTTTGAAGCGATTTGATTGCTATTGCTGTTACTTTTCTCTTTCTATCTCTATCTCTGCAACTTCCCATAACACCCTAGAATCATGGCAGTGAGTTTTAATGGGCAAGCGCTACTCACATTTTTTTATGGATTTTAGCAATGTATTGTGATCTCATATCAGTGTTGATGCTGAGGAAAAATCCCTGCCTTTGAAATTCAGTGCGAAGTCACAATGCTAAAAACAACCTCCTTTGTGTGATATTCACACATTATTTGATGGAGACTCCATTTTGTTGCTTTGCACCTTTATATTAAACCATTCATGTGATGCATGAATCAGTGTCACAGACTTAAATATTTACTCTTGAATGAGTTAGAATTATTGTGAAATATTTCTATTATGAGTACCTTACTATGAACTACATCTATTGCTGGTTTTTGTCTTAGTCATTATTTAAATCTGTTTTTATATTGAAAACCACAAGCAAAGCAATGCAGATTATGTATATTTTTTATTTCAAAACTAATAGTTCTGACCATAAATTGTGACGGGATGAGCAGCAATCAAAAGTGGTATACAATAAATGTAGGGTTTGACATTAACACCCACCCACCCATCAAATCCAGGTAGAAATGGAGGGCAACTCCGTCACTCTTACCAGCCGCTTTGGTGGATGATGTTTTCAGGATTTTTTATCACATTGAAAATTCTATGAATGTCAGTTCTCTGATGTAAAATAAATTATAAACATTTCCATTCAGTGCTTTATAAGCACTAAATATTCTTTATGTGTGCAGTGCATTCGCGTCTTTTGTGTGGCATGATTGAAGCCTGGTATTCGTATGAGGGTGGCGCAAGCCTTCACAGACCCACTCACCTGAGTGAACTTTTCAGCGCTATCCTATCTCCGGAGAATGCGTTAACTGGGCTTCTCTCATTATCCATGCTTTACCATTATGCATGCTCCAGATAAAATATAGCACAGAACTGATCACATGCTAGATTCAACCAGGCTTTCCTCGATATTGAGGCGCAGATCACAAAACTTATGCTACTTGTGCAAAGAAATTTTACAAAGATTGTTCTACATTAGCACTTTGAAGTAAATCAAATATGTCCAACCGCTAGACAGCCTCCACATTATAAACAGTGACATGTAAAAAGAAAACAGAACTGTACCAACATAAATTACAGGACTTTTCAATCTACATGTGATCACCTTACTAATATGTATAAAAAAAAAAATGTAGTAAACTGGTAAATCTGGTATTATACAGAAATGTTACAGATTTTTATTAAATCTATTAGGGCAAATATATTAGACTTCATTTTTATTGCAATTGTGAAGTTGTACTGTAAACATGAATACATATTTGACCAACCATATTGCTAAACCAAACCCTAACACAAAAACTAAATGTCAGTAGAGTAAAATGTTATCTTAAAGTGAAAATGCAACCTCCATATCGCACTCACCATTGTTTATGTTAATGTGATTTCTTAATGGTTTCTATGAGACCAGAACCTGAGACTTTCAAGCTGTTACGCCACAAAAAAGTGTAAAAAAAAAAAAAGGTGTAAACACATTTGAATTTATGCAAAAATGTCTAATTCGAGAAAGCACTTTTCAATAACTCGGCAGAATAGGGGCGATGTCAGTGTGTGGGAACATTCGGTAGCAAAATGTAGAGCAAAATTCGGTAGCAAAAATGTGATCATCTTGGTGCAGAATGCTAACATTATTACTGGTTGCTTTATCACCAAAATAAATCAAACAGCTTAGGTCAAGGGTTAAAGCACTTTGATTGGCCTTAATTAGTGCTCATTTGTAATTTATTATAGTTTCAGATGTCTTGCCTTTTTCTCTTGTCTCTTTCTTTCTCTGTCTCTCTCTCTCTCTCTCTCTCTCTCTCTCTCTCTCTCTCTCTCTCTCTCTTTGTCTGTTTCTCCCTGCCTGTTTGACAATTAGTTAAGTGTTTGCTCTTTACCCATGATGAATAATTAATCTACTGGTGTCTTAATGATTCATATGCCATCTGTCACAATGTAACGGTTGCATGTGTGAGTCAGGGGCCCATCAAAGAGCCATGTATCAGCAGCGGGCAGAGAGAGATAATTAACCAGCACATTCTGGCTAACAGGCAGAAGACAGGAAACACCACAATAAACATTGCGAGAGACGTGGACTGCTAAAATAAATACGATTTCATCTGATGCTGTTGATGCTAGAGAAAGTGATTTGCATACACATATTGACATTTGGTTTGCAAATTGAATTAGACATTATTTGAAAAGGCACAGTTAGTTTTTCCATTTTTAATTTATGCTGGGATCTACAAAAGAACATGAAGACTGTAGTATAAGCAGCTGACAGACTAACCTACCCATGTAGTTGATACAACCCGAAGTGAATATACATTTGAAGACAGAAGTTTACATACAATTAGGTTGAAGTCCTTAAAACAAATCTTTTAACCACTCCACAGATTTAATATTAGCAAATCGTTTAGGACATCTACTTTGTGCATGACATGAGCAATTTTTCCAACAATTTTTTACATACAGATTATTTCACTTTTAATTGACAATATCACAGTTCCAGTAGGTCAGAAGTTTACATACACAAAGTTAACTGTGCCTTTAAGCAGCTTGGAATATTCCAGAAAATAATGTCAAGCATTTAGACAATTAAACAATTAGATTCTGATAGGAGGTGTACTGAATTGGAGGTGTACCTGTGGATGCTTTTAAGGCCTACCTTCAAACTCAGTTCCTCTTTGCTTGACATCATAGGAAAATCAAAAGAAAACAGCCAAGACCTCAGAAAAAAAGTCATGGACTTCCACAAGTCTTTCCTTGGGAGCAATTTCCAAATGCCTGAAGGTACCACATTCCAACCCGGTATCACGCCGAGGCGTGAAATAGACACGCCGGTCCACTCGCGGATGCGTGTCTATTTCACGCTTTGCCTCCTCTAGGCGTGTACATGACACGCGCGCGTCTACGTAGAATACCGGCAGGGGGCGATCGTTTCCTCAACGCCAACAACTGTCCGCGCACCAAAGAGGAAGCGATATATCGCGTTCTCCACTTCCGGGTTTATTTTTGTATATAAATACACTTTTTAAATAAATATATATATATATATATATATATATATATATATATATATATATATATATTTATATATATATATTTATATATATATATATATATATTTATTTGTTTATTTACTTCAGCACAAGATACTCGACAGCCCACACACACACACACACACACACACACACACACACACACGTATAACAACGTTAGGCTACAGCAACGTTAGGATTTCTTCATGAAAGCAGCACTATGTAATGAACCTTTATTTGTCACATATGGTCACAAGTGAAAGTAACCGGCGAAATTGGCCGGCATCCCGCCCGCACGAACGTGCAACGCGACGACAACGGTATCGCTTCCTCTCTGGTGCGCGGAGAGTTGTTGGCGTTGAGGAAACGATCGCCCCCTGCCGGTATTCTACGTAGACGCGCGCGTGTCATGTACACGCCTAGAGGAGGCAAAGCGTGACACCGACACGCATCCGCGAGTGGACCGGCGTGTCTATTTCACGCCTCGGCGTGATATCGGGTTGCACATTCATATGTGCAAACAATAGTATGCAAGTATAAAAACCATTGGACCACGCAGTCATCATACCACTCAGGAAGGAGATGTATTCTGTCTCCTAGAGATGAACGTAGTTTGGTGCAAATCAATCCCAGAACAACAGCAAAGGGCATTTTGAAGATGCTGGGGGAAACAAGTAGATAAGTATCTATATCCAAAGTAAAATGAGTCTTATATTGACTTAACCTGAAAGGCTGCTCAGCAAGGAAGAAGCCACTGCTCCAAAACTTCCATAAAACACCCAGACTACAGTTTACATGTGCACATGGGACAAAGTTCTTACTTTTTAGAGAAATGTCCACTGGTCTAATTAAACAAAAATTTAACTGTTTGGCCATAATGACCATTGTTATGTTTGGAGGAATAAGGATGAGGCTTGAAAGCGAAGAACACCATCCCAACCGTGAAACATGGGGGTGGCAGCATCATGTTGTGTGGGTGCTTTGCTGCAGGAGGGACTGGTGCACTTCACAAAATAGATGGCTTCATGAGGAAGGGAAATTATGGGGATATATTGAAGCAACATCTCAAGACATCATCCATGAAGTTAAAGCTTGGCCGCAAATGGGTCATACAAATGGAGAATGACCCCAAGCATACCCCCAAAGTTGTGGCAAAATTGCTTAAGGACAACAAAGTCAAAGTGGCCATAACAAAGCCCTGACCTCAATCCTATCATTTTTATGGGCAGAAATGAAAAAAGTGGAAATGAAAAAGTTTGTGTGAGCAAGGAGGCCTACAAACCTGACTCAGTTACACCAGTTCTGTCTGGAGGAATGGGCCAAAATTCCAGCAACTTATTGTGAGAAGCTTGTAGAAGGCTTCCCAAAATGTTTGACCCAAGTTAAACAATTTAAAGGCAATGCTACCAAATACTAATAAAGTATGTAAACATCTGATCCAATGGGAATGTGATGAAAGAAATAAAAGCTGAAATAACTAATTCACTCTGCTATTATTCTGACATTTCACATTCTTAAAATAATGTAGTGATCCTAACTGACCTAAGGCAGGGAATGTTTTCTATGATTAAATGTCAGGAATTGTGAAAAACCGAGTTAAAATGTATTTGTCTAAACTTCTGACTTCAACTGTATATGGGTGTGTGTGTTCTTTTAAGGAAGTGATGTACTTGTAAGTCTGAGGTAAACAGTAAAAGTGTTGAGTTTGTGAAATCCTGGCCTGTGTGATCTTTATTATAAACACGACATGGTGTCAGAAAACAGATTGTAATAAAGCACTCTTAACATAAGAAAAAATAAGCTAACAGGACAGTGTTGTGTGAGTACTGAATTCTTACCTGCAGTTGAAACACTCCACACCGCCATTGTCTATGACTGGAAATCTTGCTGAAAACCGGGAGAATAGGAGCAAAGGATTCATTTGTATCTTACAAACTCGGGATTAGTGGCTAAATCAGAATTGAGACAGATCGCTGTGCAGTTACACTGCATAGGCAAAGATGCATCGGAGGGATACAAATCACTGCACATTTAGTTTATTGACCCTGAAAACAAAAAGTTAGCGGAGGTACTTTCGGCATTCTAGTCATATTGTGTGCTGCGAACATTTTTTTTTTACATCAGTTTTTGGCTCACACATTTAATGAGCATGTGGGAGTTGACAAGTTTCTGACAGAACTGAGACTGAAAGCATGCAACTTTGAGTTAGGGGAACCTAAAGATAAGAGACAAAATCTCTCCTCTCAAAATCTCTCCTCTCAAGCCATTGACATCTGCAGAGCTAAAGAGGTTATGAAAGCACAGTCCACAGCAATGGTGGCAGACACACACACACACACACACACACACACACACACACAGTTTGTTCATGCGGTGCAAAGGAAAGGGTCCCGATATGCTTTTAAAACAAACAAAAACACAGAGCACAGTCAAAATTCAAGCTCTATTGGGCACACACAGTGTTGCAGCAGATGTGGCCGCACACATAAGCCTAAACAGTGTCCTGCCTACAATGTTCATGCAACAAATGTGGTAAAAAGAACCATTTTGCAGCTGTATGTAAAACCATGGCAGACATTGCTCCTCTCAACATTGAAACTGAGGATACAGACATCGACAAATTGTTTGTATTTACTGTCCATCAACAATCAACCCAGACACAGGCTGGCACACAAATCTAGTCGTAGGTGGAGCTGTTGTCAACTTTAAGCTCGACACAGGAGCTGAAGCAAATGTGCTGCCTAGAAAAATCATAGATAACCTACAGGCACACGTCACCATGCAATAGACAGACAAGATACTGGTGGCCTATGGGGGTGCCCACATAAAACCAGATGGTGTTGTGAAACTTCCGGTGAAGTCTAAGCAGAAAATTACCTCTTCATTACCATGGCATCAGATACAGCCCTGCTAGGAAGACAGGCATGTGTCCAGCATGACCTATTTAGAAAAGTTGATTAAATCACGTCCATTGCCCCAGCTAACAAGGGGTAGCTTCTCACACATTATTCATCTGTGTTTGAAGGTCTTGGCTAATTCCCTGGTGAGCACCACATTTACACAGATCCCAGTGTGCCCCCTGACATCCATGGATGCTGAAAGATTCCACACTCAGTACATGACCAACTTTATGTGACACTGGAAGATCTTGAAAAAAGAAGGGTGAACCCACTTCCTGTGTGAGTAGTCTCTGTATCACAGAAAATCAAAATGGTAGCCGAAGAGTTTGTCTAGACTCTAGAGCGTTAAAGCCATAAATCACCAACACTACTCAATACCCACATCAGAAGATGTCCAGTATAAACTCGCCTGCAAAAAAGCTATTCACAATCCTTGATGAGAAGGATGGATATTGGCAGATAAAACTGGATGAAGAGTCAGCTGAATTATGCACCTTCAACACACCATGGGCCAGGTTTCATTTTCATCGGTGTGGGGTCTACCAGCGAACTGTTCCAGCGGCTGAATTCAGAGAGCTTTGGGGATATCGAAGGTGTGTGCATTGTGGCTGATGACATGATCATTGCAGCATCCACCTAGGCAGAACAGGATTCCATTCTTAAAAAGTGTTGGACAGAGCTACACGACTAAATGTGAAATTCAACAAAGACAAGCTGCAATACATGTTCAAAGAGGTGAAATATATTGGACACATCACAGCAGAAGGAGTGAAGCGAGATGAATCAAAGGTGTCAGCCATAAAGCAGCTCCCTCCTCCCACAGACAAAAAGGCACTTCAGCGACTGTTGGGCATAACACGTTACCACTGCCCTCACTGCACTACTCAAGCTGCTACCGAGGAAAGACATTGCTTTGCAGTGGCGTCCTAAACAGCAGGTGGCATTTGAAGAGCTGAAAAAAGTTGTTTCCAATGCTCCATTGCTTAGATTTTTCAATCTAACAGATTCTGTTGAGGTGCAATTAGACGCTTCAAAAGATGGCCTTGGCACCTGCCTGATGCAAGGCAAACAGCCTATAGCATATGCGTCAAGGGTATTGTCATCTGCAGAACAAAATTATGCCCAGATAGAAAAATAATTGCTGGCAAGAGTGTTCGCCCTTCGTAAGTTTCACCAGTATGTCTACGGTGTCCCTGTCACAGTCCAGTCAGACCACAAACCCATTGAGGACATCTTCTCTTAGCCAATAGGGGCAGCTCCAGCATGTCTTCAAAGAATGCAGCTTCAAGTGCAGAGGTATGACATTCACATTGTGTATGTTCCAGGGAAAGACATGTTAATAGCAGACACACTATCCAGGGCCTACCCTCAAGCAGATGGTGCAGAGAGTTTTGATCTGAGTGATGGGAAAGTAATTTATGCTGTCATGGAAGACCCAATCCAAAGTAATGTAATGCAGATGATAAAAACTGCCACATATACAGTCCGTGAACTGCAGATGCTCAAACAGCTATACAAAAATTGATAGCCTAACATTAAAAAAAGTGTTCCTTTGGCAGCCCAGCCATACTGACATATCAGACATACTCTCTGTACAGATGATGGACTCTTAATGGTTGATGATTGCATAGTGGTCCCAAGAGGGTTAAGATTGAAGGTGTTGAAATGACTTCCCACTGCACACCAAGGTGTCCAGCGCTCCCTGGCTTATACCAGGTCTTGCATATACTGGCCTGGTCTCAGCATTACTGTGCACAAGATGGTTGAAAACTGTATTCCCTGTGAGGAAAGCTTACCTGATAATCAGAGGCAACCACTTCTCCCATATCCTGTTACACGGGGCCCGTGGCAGAGAATAGCCGCTGACATTTTTTAATTCCAAGGATGAGCATTTCTTCTAATTGTGGACTATTTTTCCAAATACCCAGAAGTCCATCAGCTACCAGACAAAACAGCAGGTTCTCTCATCACCAAATTAAAAGCCTTGTTTTCCAGACATGGGTTGCCTAAAATTCTAATTGCATATCTTGTCACATTTACAATGATTGGTCTTTCAGCATCATTCATTCAAGCCCAGTTTCCTCAGTCTAGTGGCATGGCTGATCGGGCTGTTAAAACTGTCAAAGCGATGATGAAAGCTGCCATGAGCACTAGCACTGATCCGCACCTTGAGCTTCTGAATCTCAGAAATAATCCTGTCACAGGTCTCAAGTACCCACATGCACAGCTGCACATAGGTTGCAACCTATGCTCCAGCCTGCCTGTGAGTAAAGCTGTCCTACAGCCCTCAACTCCACTGCATGTACAAGAAGCACTGCAGCGCCATCAACTGCAACAAAAGAGACGTTATGACAAAACAGCTGCCCCGCTTTCCTCTTTGCAGAAGGGGGAGAGAGTGTACATGAAGATAAAAAACACATGGAAACCAGCCCCAATCATATGACGTTCCCACATCATCAGGAGTCTCTTACTGGCAAAACAGAAGACATCTCTGGCCTGATTGATCAGTCAGGTACAATTGTCAGCAGGACAGTTCCCAAGATAGTGACAGTGACATAATGATTGGTACTGATGCAGAGTGGTCATATTCAAAGAACCAAGATGAAAGACTCTCCATGCCTCCAGTGCACAAAGGCTGGACACCCCGCCAGACTTCCTGTCAAATTTAAGGACTATGTCCTCAGCTAAAACAATAGATGTACTTGTAAGTCTGAGGTAAACAGTAAAAGTGTTGAGTTTGTGAAATCCTGGCCTGTGTGTTCTCTATTAGAAACATAACAAATGCTAACAAAGATTATATCACCCACAGACTTTTTATGTAATTTTTTAGAATAGAAAAAAATGCAACAACAAAAAAACAACAACAACATGGACAACAAATATAAGGACACAGCCTATATTTATGGACAATAATATTATAAAGACTTGCGGGTGGGCTATTTTAACTTGGGCCATTAAGCAACCTTCCAGAACACAATAGAAAATCCCCTAGCAAAACCCAAGCAATGCCCTGGCAGCCACCCAGAATACCTTAACATTGTGGTAGAAAGGTTTTGAACAGGCAAGCACCACCCACATTTTCTTCAGAAAATTTAAGAATCTTGTTTTTCTATTAGTATTTTTTATTTGCAGAGTCAACTTGTTAATCATTTGTGTAACCTTTGACTATGGCAGGCTCACACAAACTACAGGAAGTGCATACCATGCTTTATTTATGGCAGTCTTGTGGTCTTTTGTCAGTGATAGCATGTCATGCTATTCATTCAGTGCCAGGAAATTGTCTCTACACAGGCTTTGTGTTCCTGACCCACACATAATGCAGTTTCCTGAGAAGACAGTCAAGATTTTACTCCTTTCTCTCTGTATCTCCTGCTAAAGTGAGGAACGAGGTTTTCCTCATTCTCATTCCTTATTCCTAATCATGTCTATCATGACTATATACCTGTGAATTCATCTTTGCTTGGCAGTGATAATTTGTCAAGTCAAGTAAGTCAAGAACTGACCAATTCGGTTAGTGAGTTGTTTGATCGATTGTAGACTGATTTGAGAGTCTTTTTACTGATGCATTTAAACAACCAGCTCATAAAAGTAATTCATGCATGAATCGGACTTCACTGGTTAAGCTGTATGTTGTTGCAACAATCAAGGACAGTGCAATCATATTTATACATCTTTGTATTATTCCGCAGCCCTGAGTCTTTCTCAAAACAGGCAATTCAGACTGCAAACTCACAACTGAGCTAAAACATAATTTTCATTGCCATGGCACTGTAGATTCAGAAGCAGCATCCATAGTTGAATTGCAGTGCACTGTCAGATCAATTTAGCACAGTATTCTGTCTGCATTGGTGGAAGAATGCAGACATTCAAGAACCATTAATGGAACAAACGTCATGCAAAACCTTCTGAATAAGAACCAGTTTTCGATTGTCCACCTTAAATTCTACAAATATTTTGGTCAGATATCTCTAGTGAAATTAAAGGGTTAACCATTTACTCACTTGCTCACTTGTTCCAAACTCGGATGACTTTCTTTCTTCTGTGGAACACAAGAGCAAGTGCGGATTAACACACAGGCTTACATAGGCTGTAGCCTAGGGGCCCTAGATTGACCAGACAATTTATTTATTTTAAATTTCCTTCAGCGCAAACAAAAAAAGACCCTCGTTGGCCCATAAGAAACATAAAAAAAAAAATAAGCAGGTGATTGGATAGATGTGACTTGGGTCACATCTCTCCGATCAGCTGCTGGTCAAATCATGGCAATAATTTTCAATTTATGTCACTGTTATTGCTAGATGGCATAGCGGCAAAATGTCCGAAATAAAGTACGATAGTGGAGCACAAAAACGGAAAATACAAAGGTTAAAAGAATAACGTGACCAAGATATACTGAAAAAAATCCCTAAATTGACTGGATACTTCAAGATCTCCGCACAGGAGCAGCTAATCTGCAGAAGAAATATGCAGGTGATCTAGAGGAGGATTTTGTGGACGAAATTGGACAATTTATCAAAGAAAATGAGGACACCTCAGCAAGGTCACTGGTAGCTACAATCAGTGTTTCCAAATGTTGATATAGCACTCCGGCTATTTATGACTTTGCCTGTAACCAACGCCAGCGGGGAGCGCTCTTTTTCAAAATTGGGACTAATTAAAAATAGACTGAGATCCACGATGGGCATGGCTGGACTGGTAATCTGGCATACTGGGCATTTTCCCGGTGTGCTGACACACTTTAAGGTTATGTATAACAGACAACAAAATGGCGCCGTGATATTTGGGACAGCCCCCGACGTTTTGGGCCAGTTGCCATGTAAAACCCTGGGCCAATATATCTTCCCAGTCCAGATGAGCCAAAACCACTTGTCTCTGATGTCCATTGAAAGTGACATTCTATTTTACCAGCCTCATTAAGGACTTCTTTTTGAAAAAATTATAAAGTATAGGAATTTGCAACTATATGAACATATTTATTATTGTGCTGCTGTTTCATTATTGCTGTTATAATAACAGTGTTATTATGTACTGCTGCTGTGCTGCTGTTTTTTATTATTGCTTTGTTTTATACATAGTTTAGTGTATTGCACAGTTGTTTGTGTCTCAGTGATGATGTTGTGATTTTGCCTCTGTATAACAGGGTGTTCTGCACTGATGCTAACTAAAAGCGGTTACCAGCTTGCAGTTGATCTGTGAATGCAGGGAATTATGTTGCTTTGCTGTTTATAGTTGCATATTTCCCTTGTAATTGTTTTGTGGTTGTGGTGGCAGAGGGTAATATCTGGTATTTTTTCCACTTACATCTCTGTTGATGTTAGTTATGGTTGTAATGCCAGTGTATCTTGTGTATCATAATTAAAGGGCTGCTTCTAAGCACTGGGTCTTGTGCTTGTTTGTATTTGTGTTTTGTTTATATTGTTCAATTTCTCATTTTACTTATGTGGTGTGATGGTAAATTTCTTACAGTGGTGGCCCACTGTTGGGGGCTCACACAAAGAGCAGCCTAGGGGCCCTAACCACCTTAATCCGCCACTGCACAAGAGGCAAAGTTTTGAAGCATTTTGATACTGCTCTTTTTTTCCCCCATACAACGAAAGTGAATGGTGATTGAGGCTGTCAGTCCCTAATATTCTGCCTAACATCTCCTTTTGTACCAAATGGAAGAAAGTCATACATGTTTGAAATCATGAGTTTGCATTAATGATGACATAACTTTTATTTTGCAGTGAACTGTTCCATTAATGAGTATCAATTGTTATTCACAAGGTTTTTATAAATTGATTTATAATCATTTTGGTACTATCTGAAGCCTGCTGTCTTTTGTGATTGCACCATTTATACCAACCAAAGCCTTTGATATTACCTGTAGTTCACATTAAGGCTGGACCATATGGCAAAAAAAATAAGTAAACAAAAAAATTAAAAATCCTCTTTTTTTCAACTTAAGGTTGATTCATGATTCATGTTGATTTTTCAACTTTTAAATGTACTCAACTAGCATTATAATTCATGGCAGCCTGGTTTGAGAAATCTAAATTCTATATATTATAGAAAAGATAGGTATGCTATAAAAATGCACAAAAAAGCAGTTTAAGTAGTCAACAGTGTACATTTCAAATACATTAAAATATATATATATATATATATATATATATATATATATATATATATATATTTTTTTTTTAAAAATAACCAAGATGTTCAGAAATAATAGTAAAGGGGGCCTGGGTAGCTCAGTGAGTAAAGACACTGACTACTACCCCTGGAGTCATGAGTTCGAATCCAGGGCTTGCTGAGTGACTCCAGCTAGGTCTCCTAAGCAACCAAATTGGCCCAGTTGCTAGGGAGGGTAGAGTCACATGAGGTAACCTCCTCGTTGTCACTATATTGTGGTTCTTGCTCTCGGTGGGGCACGTGGTGTGTTGTGAGGGGATGCCGCGGAGAATAGCGTGAAGCCTCCACACGCACCATGTCTCCGTAGTAACGCGCTCGACAACGTGATAAGATGCGTGGATTGACTGTCTCAGATGCGGAGGCAACTGATATTCGTCCTCCGCCACCTTGATTGAGGAGAGTCACTACGCCACCATGAGGACTTAGAGCACGTTGGGAATTGGACATACCCCAAATTGGGGAGAAAAGGGGACAGAAAAAAAAGAAAATAAATAATATTAAAAAACAAGGAAGCTGGTAAATACTTTTTAGCCAAGTCTTTATAGAAGCTTATTTTAAAATCAATATCTGGAACTTCAAGTTTGTCCAGAAAGTGTTAATTGAAACCCCTTACGACACCCTCTAGCAACTGTTTGGGGTACAACCT
Source organism: Moxostoma hubbsi (assembly GCA_032164185.1). Classification (NCBI taxonomy): domain Eukaryota; kingdom Metazoa; phylum Chordata; class Actinopteri; order Cypriniformes; family Catostomidae; genus Moxostoma; species Moxostoma hubbsi. The sequence goes on from JAVLUX010000117.1 coordinate 6,295,728, forward strand.
GAGCAATGCAGCAATATGAAATGATAAATGATTATGATTATCATTACAGTCCAAAATGATCCCTTCACAAATGTTGGTTATAGATGCAGTGCACTTGAAACATGTCACAGATCAAAGCAATATTCAAAAGGAACAGTGGATATTTGATTTCCCCATTTATAGCCAATCCAAATGATTTTATATAAAGCGATCTGTAACTGTCAAAACTGTCAAAGTGGCGCTTGTTCACTGTCAGATCTGAAACCCTCTGCTGTGGGTAATGTTGCTGTTGCTATGCATAATCCACAGGTTTATTTGTGATGTGTTGTGGAAAGTGTTTATCAGGAGTCATTCTGCAGATTCTGTCTGACACTACCATAATTCATTAATTTAGCAGTAAAAAGGCTGGTCAAACTGTTGGATGCCGTGAACTATGTTGTGTCACTGTATATATTAAAATAATAACAGTTCTGCACTTTTGAAAGCTGAGTGAGGAGTGATTGTTTTGTGACTCCAAGCACTCTGGTTACACTGAAGTGCTTCATTGTGTCCCTGGAATGGGCATAAACAAAGTTGTGCCACTCTGTATTAGATCTTTTCTTGTTTGTTACATTTATTTTACAATTTTGTGCGATAAAATGTTATTTAGCCTAGTTGTTGAATATCCATTAGTTAAAGTACCCTGTTAAAGGGGTGTTGTCACAATAATAGAGAGAGCAAGGCAGGACCCAAATGCAAGGATAAGGGCTTTATTTACAAAAATAAAAGTACAAACCAAAACTCCCACTAAAGGGAAAAAACTCACAAAAACCAACCAAATTAATAACAGGAACAAACCAACTGGATGCAAACAGCACAACGATATCAAACAATTTCACAAAAGAAACAACACGAAGAGAGCTATATAGGGAGAGGTAATTGGTGAGCAGGTGCCGCCGATGATCAGCTGATTTGGGGTAATAATCGTTGCCAAGGCAACTGGATCTGGCAAACTCAACGTGGCACCTGAAAGACAAAAGAGGGTGTAAGAGACCAGGCAAAAGTTTTAAGCTTAAAGTTCACTTAATTGTGACAGATTTCTATAAAAACAAGACTATGTAAATATCTTATGCCATTCTGCTTGCCAACTTAGATATTTTTGCTGGAAAACAAGGCAAAACTACCAATTAAGAAAACATTTTTTTTTTTTGCAGTGTAATCATACAGTACAAATGTTCATTTACACTGACCAGTCAAATAATAGATCAGATAAAGCACTAGTCGATTGTAAAAATTGGTAGTTTTGCACATCTCTACATTTTACCTGCAAATTCTGTATAAAACTAATGAAACATATGTCATGTCAAACACAACTGTTCTTTAATAGTAATTTCTTTCTTTAAAAAAGGGGGTTTAACAATGTTAAATATAACATCAAATATTCAAATAAATCAAATAAATATTGTTGTAATATGGAATCGAGAGGTCTGTGGCAATTATCTGCCCTAGTTCACACTGGCTGAGTCTTTAAACATCTGCTGAATTTAAGTTTTGGGAACCATGATCGGACATGCATTTCTGGTGGCTTTTGCTGAAGCCACATGCTGTGTGATGAAAGTCACTCTATCACTCTCATCTAACTTACTATCTGTGTGTCTGCCTGTTTTGTACACACATTCATGTACACACACCTTTCTTTGGCAGTCTCTCTCATCACAGCGGGGTAGAAGGGGGTGGAGTTTAATTAGACAACAACAGGAGAGCCTGGTGAACTGGGCTCTGCTTTACTGCCAAAGAGAGAATCCAGTGTCTCAGCTTTGATTTGCTTCATCCCAGTTTCTAAACATAAGGCATCCAGTGGGTAGCTGTTGGAAACCGAATGCTGCGAACAAAAACCTTGCTTGCTCACTAAAGACGGCTCCACTCATTTCCCTCTGAGTGTGGCGTGCTGCATCTCAAATGAGTTCCTGATTCCTGTTAGGTGGCACAACAAATAAAGGACAACATTTGCATTTTATAATGAGCCATGCTCTATATGGGTTTCGTCTGATAGAAGAGGTTTTCTGGCTGGCCATCAGCATTTTCTGGCTGGCCTCTTAGGATGCTGCTCACATAGATTTAAATTTTGACTGCTAGTGCAAAGTTTTGCGCAGGAACTATAGAATTACTGTGAGCACTATCTAGTTATTTCATCATTGTGGTGTTCAGTTAGGCTCTTTAAGGAATAGTTCACCTAAAAAAAAATATTTTGTCACTGTTTTCTCACAATCATGTTGTTCCAAACCAAATTAGTTTATTTCTTCTGCGGAACACAGTGGATGTTATGAAGGATGTTCACTCTCTTCTTTCCCATACAACTACAATAGAATGTGACTAATGGCTTTCAAGTCAATTAGGACATAGACGCACCATAAACCTACCATAAAATTAGCCATGCAACTTGTGTGCTATATTTCAGACCTTCTGATGCTATACAAGACCTTTGTATTTGGAACAGACCGTGTTTTAAGTCATTATTCATTTAAGATAAAAAAATTATTTAGGCTAACTTTTCCTGTAGAGGTATTTTTCTTAGCTCAATGATCTCCATTATTACCCTGCAGGAACCACTACTTATTGCGGCAGGGTATCGATACAGATTTCCCAAATTGATTCTGATTGACTGAATGAAAAAATTAACAATAGGAGCCAAATTATGCAGTTAAATTGTTAACAGATATTTAAAGTATATTAAAAGTAAATAATTGATCTTGTGACTTTATGAATCAATATTGTGATAATTCAAAAGAAGATTGGAAAATCTATAATTTTACCTAGCCCTAATACTACTGTGACTTACTAAGACTTGCCAGATCACCCTGTAGCTCTAGACTGGTTGCACACAGAAGCTAAGCAAGGTTAAGCCTGGTTAAACTGAGGTCCTGACTCTCTCTGGTACTTAAAAATCCCAGGGCACTTCTCGTAAAGAGTAGGGGTGTAAGCCCGGTGTCCTGGCCCAATTCCCCAATTGGCCCTTATTATAGCCTCCTTATAATCCGCTTCCATGAATTGGCTCTATCACTCTACTCTCTCTCCTCCACCAATTGCTGGTGTGTGGCGAGCGTACTGGCACACTATGGCTGCCATCACATCATCCAAGTGGATGCTGCACACTGGTGGGGGTTGAGGAGAGTCCCCTGTTCACTATGTAAAGCTCTTTGAGTTTAGTATTAGAACAGTACTTTATAAGTGTAACGTTCATTCGTTCATTAATTCATACAGTGCCTATTGAAATGCAAACACACACACACACACACACACACACACACACACATAAATTCATAAGGAGACTTTGATGTAACTAAGTTTTAAGTGTCATGTTTGTTCCAACTTGGTTTTTTATTATTGTCACATATTAAAGTTGTGCGCTTCTATATGTGTGTGTGTGTGTGTGTGTGTTGTTAGCTCTATGTGTGACTGTACAGGAATAAAACACAGATGACTCCGTGGTCATGCCTGATGAATGTCACCTGCTCTTAGAAGGAAGCTGTGAATCTGAAATGACCCTTATTAGAAATTGTGCTGGCTGTCAGTCATGGAGAAGGATTACCTCATTTAGGAGTGCATGCTTTCAAATTACTCCTCTTTAACTTACAGTATTTCTCTTCGTTATCAGGCATTACTATAATGATGATTACTATATCACTAATGACAAAGATGGCATAAATCATACTGTATTTGTAAAATATTCATGAAATCTGCTAATTGTTCTGCAAAATTCTCATTGGTTTAGTTTCATTGACATTTGTAGGCATAATTTGTGTTTTGTTTCTATTTTCTTTACAGGATTCTGGCTACAGCAGGAGCCCACATGAATATTTCATTAGACCTGCGCACACTGAGAGCTGTGAGAGTACTACGGCCCCTCAAACTGGTTTCAGGAATTCCTAGTATGTTTATGTATCCTAATAAAAAATTTGAAAATGTATTGTGTTATTTTGTTGAAGTGAAGAACTATTACACTATATACAGTCCTATTTTGAGGAGATACATTAACAAGCAATAAATCTTTTTTACAATAATCAGAATTTTTCAATTGTTCAGCCATGACTACATTTCTACTCCACATCCCTGTATATTAAACATCAAATATTGTCTGATTGGTTCTGATTTTGGCATGCAATTTCATGGCAGCATTTCTTATTCAGTGAAGAAGAGAAAAGTCGAGTTACTTTGGAACGTTTGCCTGGTTGGGACGCGCTGTTATTAGATATGCATGTGGTTGTTATTACGATAGTCGCAGGAAATAAATTTAATATTTGTGTGTATGTGTGTATTATCAGGTCTACAAATAGTTCTTAAATCTATAATGAAGGCAATGGTGCCACTGCTACAGATTGGTCTGCTGCTGTTTTTTGCCATTCTCATGTTTGCCATCATCGGACTGGAGTTCTACAGTGGGAAACTCCACAGCCACTGTGAAGCTGAACGTAACATCAGTGGTAAGAAATATCACACACTCTTAAGTTATATTTAGAACATCTTTGTGCATTAATTGCAAAGTCACAGTGAAAGTATAAGAAAGTATCTGCAAGAAAATACTACAAATATAATTTCTTTCTCAGTATTGTCTTGTTTTTCAGTAGAAATATTTAAACATTCCTAAACAAGATATATTAACTTGAAAAGAAAACATCTTGGTTACTGTTGTAACCTCCATTCCCTGATGGAGGGAACAAGACGTTGTGTCGATGTAGTGACACTAGGTGTCACTCTTGGGAGCCCCAAACACCTCTGATTTTTGAGAATAGGCCAATGAGAATTGCCGAGTGGAATTTGCATTCCACTCTCCCGGACATACGGGTATAAAAGGAGCTGGCTCACAACCACTCATTCAGGTTTTGCGTTGGAATGCCAAGACAGGTTCCGGCCATTTCAGCAGGTAGTTCAGCATTGTGGCATGAGCAACACAATGTCTTGTTCCCTCCTACTAGCGCACTTACTGGGCCTGGCTTCGAATTCCTTTGCTGAATTCACCTGCCATAGTGCTAAGTTTCGTGAACTTGAATGGGGGAAAAGTGCACATCTTACCCTCAGGGAGGGGAAAGGCCCAAGTGGTATACCCGGCCTGCTGCCCGCATACTTACCTTTTCGTACTTGTCAACACACGGGAAAAAAACATCTTAACCTGGAGATTATAAAACCTTGCAAAGTTATTTGGTGTTGCCAAGCCAACTGCTCTAAAGATGTCTGCTAGAGAGGCACCACTGGCTAGTGCCCAGAAGGATGCCACACTCCTAGTGGAGTGTGCTCATAGTACCAAAGGGGAGGGGCCTGGTATGCTAAAGCAATGACATCTTTGATCCAGTGGGATCCATTTGGAGACAGTGTTCCCTTTCTGCTGCCCCCAAAGCAGACAAAGAGCTGCTCAGAGCATCTAAAGCTTTGCGTGCAGTCCAAGTAGGTATACAATGCTTGCACCGGATACAGCAACGACAAGGTTGGGTCTACCTCCTCCTGGGGCAGAGCTTATAGGCTCACCACCTGATCCCTTAAAGGGGTCATGGGAACCATGTCCACATAGCCCGGTCGGGGTCTCAAGACCACGTGAGAGTACACCTGACCAAACTCCAGGCAGGTGTCGTTGCCCGAGAACGCCTGCAGGTCCCCAACCCTCTTGATGGACATGAGCACAGTCATGGACTAGAGAGCCTTTAACTCAACTGACTCTAGAGGCTCAAACGTGTCTGTGCCGAGGGGAGCCTCGGCCAGGGAGTACCAGAGTGGGCAGTTGGAGGATTCCCGGTAAGCAAATAGGTCTACCTGTGCTTTGCTGAATTGACTCCAAATCAGCTGGACCACCTCGGGGTAGAGTCCGCTGCGTGGTTGAGCTCACCTGGGATGTGAGTGGCCTTCAATGACTTCAGTCACTGCTGACTCCAGGGGAGTAGACGGCAGGTGATTTGTGGCATGCAACACAAGTGTAAACTGCCTTGTTTTATATATGCTAGCATCGGCATGTTGTCCGTCTGGACCAACACTTGCTTGCCCTGGATCCGCAGGGCCAGCAATACCACCAGCAACTCAAAGCCATTAACATGCCAACACAGTTGCGGCCCTGTCCAAGTGCCCACGGCTGCATGCCCATTGCAACCGGCGCACCAGCCTAACTTAGAGGTGTCTTTTGTGGGAGCCCAGTTGAGTTGTCCACGTCCAACAGTACCAACCCACTCTCTGATGCTGCGATCGAGAGCTCATCTGGCTCATGAGCCCCGAACGAAACATTAAACTCGCCGTGGGGTGAGCTGCGTGTCTCATTCCAGAACTTGACCGGGGCAGATGAGTATACTGGGGAATGAGAGGTCCATGGGGGATCAGCCGGAGGAACCACTCCCATTGAGGTCCCCAAAGCGCCCCCAATGCTAACCGCTGTGGCCATCTGCCCGCAGGAAGAAGGACTGGGGTTGGGAGCGACTGGAGTGGCGTTCCCCAGAAGAAGGAAAGCCATGACCGCAATGTTGACATGGTCATGTTCTCGCAGTGCAGACATGAACCATCCATGGACGCTGTCTCAGCATGACTATGGTCCAGACACGTGAGGCAGCGATCGTGGAATCAGGAACTACACACAGGTGGAAAGGCATCCTTAAAAAGATGCTCTCCATCAGTGCGCACTCTTTTAGAGAAAATACTCTTTTAGAATGTATGCTCTTTTAGCTGTCGAAGTGCCCAGGGGCGTACTCGTGCATGAGGGGGAGAAACCGCTGCAATGCGCCGTATATCCAACAGCATACAAATTGCAAGGTGAATGGAATAGCAGTGGAACTCAGTGATTCAACACTGCTCAGCTCCGAAGAAATAATCTGATTGAATGGTTGTGAGCCAGCTCCTTTTATACCCGTAGGTTTTTCCTTTTTTTTTTCAAGAGTAAAAATATGATTGTATGTTTTCACAAAAAAGTTTCATTTTAAAGATATTATATTACAAAACAAGACAAAAACAATGCATAAGAAAAAATATTTGTGAAATGAAGTGTGGAAAGTCATTTTATCTTGGTCTCTGTCTTCTTCTGCAGACAATGAGACAGTAGACTCATCTGATTCTGAATACCCGTGTGGGGTCAGAAAGTGTCCAAAGAAATATAAATGCTCTGACAACTGGACCGGACCCAACGATGGCATCACCCAGTTTGATAACATCCTGTTTTCTGTCCTTACCGTCTTCCAGTGCATCACCATGGAAGGCTGGACAACAGTACTCTATAACGTGAGTTTCTGTATCAGCTCACTGTCTTGAGGGCAGCAGTTCTAGCAGTACACTTTTTGAAGACTGAAAAAGTCAAGGAAATTCATTAGACAAAAGGTGTGGCATCCCTGCTTTTAAAGTGCTTTAATTTTTTTATAGATCTGATTTTAATTTGTCTGCTACATCAAAACAAAGCACAGATCATTTAAATTAGTTTACAGTAATGCATTTATTTCCTGAAGGAAAACCATCCAGATCAACCAGGGTCATCAATGTCAATTCTGTTTTAGGTCCATTTTATGCCATCATGCATGTTGATGTGAGTCATGAGGACCCAGTAAGAGTTGTTTTTCACACTCATCCATGGTCCAGGGAACTCCCTCTCAGCTGGTCGATGATACTGCCTGCCCACACAATGTTCACAGCCTTTACATGGCAGAGAAGCACCCCACTGACTTGTCACCAGCCGGTTTACAAGGGCGGGTTTAGTTTCTTTTAAGCAGATGATTAAAAAATTCAGATGAACCATTGAAACTTGATTCTGAATCACAACACCCTCTACACATTTGAATGTACTATTTCTCATTTTCAGACACTCCTGCAACCTGGGGATTTAGTAGATGTTGAACTACTTACAAATGATAAATAGTTTATAAATACTACAAAGAAGGACTGTAAAATAATAATTTTCTCATTCCATACGATCTTCACTTGAATATCCCAAAATCAGTTTGTTAAAATCTCAAGATCTGTGCCTTTTTCAAAGATTTTCATTAAAGAGTAACTGAATTAAAAAATTTTAGGCCCCTTTCATTTGTGTTAAAGATTCATATTTTAATAATGTACCAATGTTCCACCAACATTTAAGAATTTTTCATGTCTAAGCAAAATTGAGTTTGTTACTGAAATCTAAAAAAAAAAATCTATTTGATTTGTAAATTGTAATGACACTGAATCTAAACCTTGTGTATCCAAATTAAATCTAACACTGTGTCCTAACCAGACACAATGTGATAAGATTCCACCAAACGCAAAACTGCTAACATACAGTTATGAGGACTGGGATTTTTTACAAAAGAAAAGTACAATTCAATATTACCTGGCGCAACATTTGAGAAATAGAAACCAAGCGATCAACAATACGTTTTATTGCTTATTGCTTTATTGCATTGCATCTGGTTAGGACAGTTTAATCTATAAATCAATGTTGATACTTTGCCCTACTGCAAAATAAGACCTTTATGTAGCCTATGATTTGCTTTATTTTCAATTACAGACACACTAGTAACCCTGTGTTAGTAATAATACTTAAGAAATATGTACTTCCTTTTTTGTGTTTATACAGACCAACGATGCCTTAGGCCCTACATGGAATTGGCTCTACTTCATCCCTTTAATAATAATTGGCTCTTTCTTTGTGTTGAATCTGGTATTAGGAGTCCTGTCAGGGTGAGTACTATTTGCCAGTGTGGTCTCTAACGTAAATTGACACTACATCTAACCTGATGTCTGAGCCGGCTGAGGGTAATGAGTTTTTATCAGAGGTTAATGTGAAATCTTTATCTTTAGAGACAAGGGGTGGATTAAGTTACTACACACTCACTTACCTTGTCGCTGTCTCAACCCACAGATTCTACACATCTCTCTTTTTATTTTCTCTCTTTGTCCATTGACTCTTCACATACTTCTGCACACTAAAAGTACATCCTTCACTTGTGACAGCAAAGTATATACTTCTGAGTATGTAGACCATATGCCAGTATTATGGTATAATGTCATGTGATAAAAAAAATAAAAGCAAATCCAACTTGGTTCACTTCTCGATCCCAATCTTTAATAGTATTTAGGACAGATAGTATGCAAATTGAATTGCAGCCCTATCTCACTCTGCCTTGCATTCTTTCACTCTGCAGGTGAAACAGTTGATAAATTAAATGCGTTCCAATCCCTGTGGTCCCTCTCTGTGTGGGTAATTGTTTGTTGTTGGCTCCTGTAGGGAGTTTGCTAAAGAGAGAGAGAGAGTTGAGAACCGAAGAGCCTTCATGAAACTCAGGAGACAGCAGCAGATCGAGAGGGAGCTGAATGGGTATCGGGCCTGGATCGACCGTGCAGGTACTCCTACATAAAATAGGGGCATCTGTCACAAATACACCATGCAAAACAAACTAAGTAAATCAAATCTGTCAAAACACACTGCTATGGCACAGCGTTGCCCCATTTTCCAGCAGAACAAAAGTGCAATCAGTATTTTTGTGTTTCTCTGTAAAAAAGATCAAATATCCTTAAAACAAGATATTTTTGGAGAAATAAAATTGTATAAGATAATAAGACTTTGAGAGAGTATATCTTTGATTTCTCACACCATGGCAAGTAGCTTTTCTTACTTTATGCACAAATGTTACCAATTTCAGTGAGTTTGAATCCAACCCGATCACATGAAAAGTCATACATAATTTACGACTTGGCTATTTCGTATGGTCGCACACAATGTTGTTTGCAAAACTCGTACAACTTCATCAAGTGCAAATTCCCAGATGTGTTATGCAGTGTGCAGGGCTGGACTGGGGAGATAAATCGGCCTGTGATTTTACATGGCAACTGGCCGACGTTTTGTTGTCCGTTATGCATAACGCGGTGCCTTATTTTAGCTTATCGTGGTTAATTCGGCGGGCCGTCCCACCAGCCCGCTCGGTTCTCCCGATTGGCAGTCTGCCCCTGATCGGCCCTAAAGTGCGTCGGCCCACCGGGAAAATGCCCGGTATGCCAGATTACCAGTCCAGCCCTGGCGGAGTGCGAGTTCCATGCATGAGGCGTTAAGGACATAATTATTAATATTATGCCCAAAGCCAAACCCCTTATCTAAACCTAACCAATCAGTAGTAGTGTGTTAACATAATAGGAAGCTGTTGTGTGCGACAGAAGCAAGTTATTGTCACGTATTAGATGGAAACGATGTCCAGAAATCAAATGAGTGCAATCGCACAATATCATACGAATTAGCCAAAGTTAGAAAAGTCATATGAATCCTGACGATTTCGCCATGAGGGTGTGTTGGTTATTTCAGTATTTTTGATGAAAAAAAAAGACAAAAACACTGATTAAGAAAATAATTTAATTGCAGTGAACATCATTCAGTATATCAGCCTTTCTTTGCTGTTGTAAATCTTTATGTAACTTGTCAAAATTTGATTGCGGTTTTGTTTTTTCAGAGGAGGTTATGCTTGCCGAGGAGAGCAAGAATTCAGGACCATCTGCATTAGATGGTGAGATAATTGACCTCTGTTATTATCCCTCTGCTTTTCCCACACACATTGTGGGATGCATGTGTATATTTTTAATGAGGCAAGGGTTAAGGTTGTGTATATTTTGAACCTCCTAGTAAATATGCACTCTCTCTCTGTTCCAGATTTCATCATTTATTCAGTAGTCTTTTCTTGTGTATTTCACATTATGTATATACATTATATATTCAATAGACAGATGTCATAATAAACAGAACACTATCATGCTCAGTGTGCATCTGTGAAGCGATAACCTTCCGTATAACACCCAAACCCAGTACAAGGAGACAGGTTTTCCCAAACAAGTGTTTTATTAAATGTTGATTGACAGCTTCCCAGAGGCCATCTAAATGGAAACCAGGCAGTGACCATGGTGAAATCACATTGATATGTCACTGCTATGTGCAGTTCTCATATAAGTCTTCAAGAACTGCACAATATGCAGGAAAAATATGATATGCAATACATTGTTGGAAAATGTGATTTGCAATACGATAAGTTTATTAGAATAAAAAAAAACATCTATCCCAGAGATCACAAATATAGTTGTCTTTTGTTCCAAATAGCATATAGACTGCATTTAAAATTTACTGTTTATCATTAGCTATGAAGCAGATATTAAAAATTTTTTTTTTTTTTTTTTGTAAAAAGTATATGAAAATCAAGTTAATTTCACCATATTGTTGGATATCTTAAAATAATCTGTGACATAAAATGTTTTATTTTATTTTTACTCTGTAATTCATATTCATATCAGTTTCAAAATTAGCTCATTCAATTTTGGACTTTCATTTTGAAAAATTCTGAATGAATTCTGGTCTAATTATTATTCTGAGTGAATAGTGCCGATTAAATGTACATATGCACAAATTGTGACACACTCCATCATTCGAGACAGCGCCTATTCACACTGCATGCACACACACACACCAAGCGACAATTGCCCGCCCAGTCTATTATCTGGGATCTGTGTCACCTTTTGTTAATCAATACGTTACAGTATTAAAATCATTCTGTTATTGCAAATCCTTGCGAAATGAATATCGCAATATGTACATTTGTGATATTTCGATAAATTTGATATATCATGCAGCCCTCAAGTCTACGATCATCATAGATGATTGACTTAAAAAAAAACTGGCCACAGAAAGCAAATAATCCTTAGGAGGTCAGGAGAGACTGAAACCTAACTGTGGACCTTGGATATGAGGTTTGACATTTGTGGGTATCTGGGTTGCTCTCAGAAGGGCTTGAATCAGAGACAGTTAAGCTGAGATGGATCACTGGTATTACAATGAAAAGTAGAAATTGGAATGCCCAATGTGAAAGCGTGGTCACTCAATTCTATTCAATTTGTTGATTTATTTCATTTAGAATAATAAGAGAATTATTCTGTATCTGTTCTCAGTGCTGAAAAGGGCCACCACCATAAAAAGAAGAGGGGTAGATGATGGCCGGAAAGCTCCAGAGGAGCAGTATGCAGACATCTCATCTATAGGTAAGTTGCTTCTTCTAGCAGCCCACCTTCATGTCCTTTGAAACCTGTTCAGATGAAGCATTGACCCTGAAGGCAGTTCAGATTTACTCACATGGATGTACTTTAAATGGAAATGTACAAATTCACATGGAGCTGAAATCATCCTAAATACAGAGCTGAAAGGCAGTGAACCTCAGCTTTCCTCATAGGTGATATCAGATGAGAACTTGCATTCAGGAAGTATGTGAGTGGATGAAAATAAACATAGTCTCTGTCACAATTAACCCCAGAATCACAAATATGAGATTCTTTGTAATTCTATTGTTATTGATATTTGTTTTTATGCATAATTGTTGTCACATTGCAAATGTCACAATGCAATAAGTCTTATATTTACATTTACATTTATTCATTTGGCAGATGCTTTTATCTAAAGTGACATACAAAAGAGGAAAACATTAGCGAATCATCTTAAGGAGACAGTGGTATGAAAAGTGCCATACTTCAAAGTTTCACTAGCATCAGAATAGTATTCACAACAGATTAAAGTGCAACAGGATTTTGTATTTTTTGTGACTGTTTAAGTAGAAAAGTGGAAAAGATGTGTTTTAAGTCATTTTTTTGAAGACAAAGAGTGAGTCAGCTTCATGGATGTAGTTGGGAATGATTAATTCTACCAACATGGTATGATGAAACTGAAAGTCCGGGAAAGTGTTTTGGTGCCTTTTTGTGTTGGTACAACAAGGCGACATTCCTTAGCCGCAGGCTTCTGGTAGGCGTGTAGCTCTGCAGAAATGATTTTAGGTATGCTGGAGCAGACCCAGTGACTGTTTTGTATGCCAACATCAGAGCCTTAAATTTAATACGTGCATAAACCAGAAGCCATGGAGAGAGACAAAGAGTGGTGTAACACTTAATGATCTTAAAACATGCTTTTTTTTTCTTTTGGAGTGATTAATGGCCAGGGCATGTTTCTGGTCAGTTTCTTGAGATGTTCCCTTTAACAGCTGTTTCAAGTTGTTTTGCTTTCCTATAAATATTTATTTTGTACATCAGGGATGCCTTTGAACAGAGCCAGCATACGCAGCACTAAAAGAGGACCAACTTCCTATTTCCGTCGGAAGGAACGCATGCTGCGTATCTCCGTTCGCCGTATGGTGAAGACTCACACCTTCTACTGGATTGTTCTGAGTCTGGTGGCCCTCAACACTCTCTGTGTTGCCATCGTACATCACAAACAGCCTCCATGGCTGTCTAGCCTCCTCTGTAAGACCATGAGCAAAATTATCATTTATTTTCTTTAAATACTTTTGCTGTCGGAGTGATAATGCACTGTAAATATTATTTTCTTACTATTTTTGTCTTGTTTTCCAGTAAACATATCTAAACGTCCTTGAAAAAAGATACATTTACTTGAGAACTATTTCAGCGCATAAAACTGCATCTTATTCACTAACCACCTGCAATCTAGTTTAATCAGGTGCAATCAGCACTGCATCTTGAGTATTTAAATTAAGTAATTATTATTCCTTTCCACACAAACACTCCTCATTTTTATGTAAATTAAGCTTATTAGACATTGTGCTAAATTCACTAAAAGTGCCCAGTGCAATGTGTACAGCTTTCACCTGGCAGTAAAATGTATTTTATTTAAAAGAGATGGTTGTGCACATTTTCAATCATATCAGCAGTTATTCATCAAAAAAAAAAAAAAAAAAAATCTATATATATATATATATATATATACATTGTCCTGGAAAAAAGACAAAAATACTGATTATGAAAATTATATTTTGCACCGTTAATGATCAGCAGGCTAATGTAACATTCAAGCTGTTCCTTTCTGCTGCAGACTATGCAGAGTTTCTGTTTCTGGGCTTGTTTCTCACTGAGATGTTTCTAAAGATGTATGGACTGGGGCCCAGACTCTATTTCCACTCCTCTTTCAACTGCTTTGATTGTGGGGTAAGTGCATTTACTGTTAGCCTTTCCATAATCCTCTTTGAAATGAAGATAGCCCAACAGGGCAACTGTTAAAGAAGATCAATGTGGTGACTCCAAAAGTAAAAGCAAAATTAAAATATATGAAAGATAAAAGACATGCAAAGAAATAAGTGGAGAAGAAACTGGAGATATTATTTGATCTTTTTTAAAGTTATGCCCTGACACTCAAGGCAGCATGAGCATGTCTCTAATACTATATAAATTTGAGGATCCAGCTCTGAATATCAATATGTCAAGTCAAGTCAATTTTATTTGTATAGCGCCTTTCACAACACACATCGTTTCAAAGCAGCTTTACAGAAGTTCAGCATTAACAGACGATAAAAATGTAATGTCTATAAAGTCGATAAATCATCATCCTTGTGCAGGGCTCCAAACTGCGACTAAAAATGGTCGCATTTGTGACCAAATAAATTTATTTGTGAGTGTAATTTCTGTCAAGGTCGCCATTGGCGACAGTAAAAGTTTACTCCCTTTTGATTTTAAAATTTGCATTACATTTCCCGAGATACATAACAAAAGTTTATATCAAAGAAATAGCGGGGAAAACGGAGTTCATTGCAGGAACTAACAATTTCAAAAAAGAGACTGTTAGAAAACACGGTGACAGTAACAAGCATAAAAATGCACGTGATCACATAATTGCGAAGAATGCTCCACAGACTACACTGTTAGCGAGCTGCGGGACGAAAAGGAATGGATGGAGTTAAAAAATTTAAAATATTTGGCGCCTGTTTTTCCCCCTGTAGGAGCCATTGGCTCCTTAATTGATTTTTTTTTTTTTTTTTGTTTGGAGCCCTGTTGTGGAATTAGATAAGATATGATTCTTTATCGTGTTTAAAAATAATTAAATAATAATTGTATTAATAACTCCAGTGAGCAAGCCGAAGGCGACTGTGGCAAGGAACACAAAACTCCAAAAGATGATTGTTAATGGAGAAAAATAACCTTGGGAGAAACCAGACTCACTGTGGGGGCCAGTTCCCCTCTGGCTAACATCATGAATAATGTAAATAAGAATTATTTATAGTCAAAAAACATGATTTAAAAAATTATTAAACTTATTAAGTGCTAAGGGTCAGTATTTAGACAGTGAATGTGTTTGAACTGCAAGATTAGTGACCAGTGTCTTTGAAGTCCATCCTTATGTGGCTTTATGAATTTATAATTCAATTTTAGTTCTGGAGTGTGCCACTTACTATTTAATTATTCGCTGTTTTATGGTCTGAGTTGCTCTTAAAGCTGATTTATGTAATTTTTTCAGTGGTAAAATTCTTGTATCCCAGTTTAATATGCAAAGTTGATTATAAGTGACTCTGCAACCCATCAACACATTGACTCTGTGGGACTATCAAATCTCAAAAGTTTGTTTGAATGTCCCAGCCTCCTAAGACAGCAACACTGACTCAACCAATTACATGAGTTTGGTGCCAATCTGTGTGTATACTGTAACTAATGGAAGATGGGAGAGTTTTCTGGAGTTTTCTGGAATCTGTTTGAAAACAGTGACTATTTCTGCAATTCAGTTTAGGTAAAATAGTGGCACAGGAATTACACACTTAAGTATCCCTTTAAGTATCTGAAAATATTTAGCTAAAAGCCATCTTGAGCTAACCCAATAGCAAGAACGCAATGTATAGGCCTCAAGCTGATACAGCAATAAAGAAACAAGGCTAGAATGAAATGATGAAATAAAGGTAAGTAGAGTAATAAAGTAATCTGTAGAAAACTCCTGACCCTTTTTAAAACTTTGTTGTGTTGGTAAATACAGCCAAAGCACATTGCTGTTGTTTGCAAATCTCATTGAAAATCAATGAATTATGGTTGCTTTTACACTGTAGATCATTGTTTTTGTGAATGCCCCTTAATTTACCTATTATTTAGGATGCAAAAATAGAATGTAGAATGTCTGTGAGCATTTTAACAGCATGTTCAGGCATCATCGGTGTGTTCAAACATTTGAACCCCCCTATGATGCCCAAAAATGCTGCTCAAGTAGACAGCTTATTATGTTTAGAAGCAAAGCCAAGATGTAAGTCTTTAAGATAACAAAATCTAATCAAGCCTATATATGTGAATTTCTTCCAGGTGATAGTGGGCAGCATATTTGAGGTGCTCTGGGGGTTCTTTAGACCTGGTACATCTTTTGGGATCAGTGTTCTGCGTGCCTTGCGGTTGTTGAGAATCTTCAAGATCACCAAGTAAGTGCAAGCACGCTTGGAATAGCAGCCCCCTGGGTTTGTTTCATAGGTTATAATCCATTTACTGACCTGTGATGCTTTTACACAATTTCTGGATGTCCCTGTGCTGAACTCAGAGATGTTGTATTTATGTGCTGTTAAGGTACTGGGCGTCCCTGAGAAACTTGGTTGTGTCACTCATGAACTCCATGAAGTCCATTCTCAGTTTGCTCTTCTTGCTTTTCCTCTTCATTTTGGTCTTTGCCCTTCTGGGCATGCAGCTGTTTGGTGGAAGGTAATGTATATCTTATTAATCTCAACTAGGGCTATCAATTTAAAGTGTTAATTCAGTGCGATTAATTTTACTAAAAATAACGCGTTAAGAAAAAAAATGAACGCAATTAATCGCAATGCCCACAGTGATATGGAAGATTCCTGAGAAATGCAAGCTTGTAGTACCACCTGTTTACTCCAGAGGGCAGTAAATGAAACTTCAGCGATGTGGCAATGCGCGGTTTATACAGTGACGAAAAACACCCTTGAGCAGCAGAACAACACAAACATGCTTTATGCTCTTGCGTTCAAAAGACTTGATGGAGCGCAAATCCGAACTAATGGATCTCAAGATGTGTTCTAAGTATTAAACTATATTTAATTTGACACAGTGACCTAAAAAAATTTATGTTTATGACGCAACGCATCCAAGACGCTACACAAGCATGTCTGACACAGCTGTTTATTGACTGATCCTTAAAGAAGCCCTCATAATAAATCTCCAACTGATTGACAAATTCACTTGTGAAATGGATTGCTGTGAACTGTGTGCCAATGATTGACTTATAATCAATAATATGGTAGTAAACACATTGTATTCTAAAACTGCTTTTTGTACATCTGCCACAAGAATGTAATACACTTTAATTATCTGAATATGTTTTTATTTTATATATATATATATATATATAATATTTAATTATATTAAATATTTAATATTTAAAGATAACTATGTATAATTATTTCATCATTATATTGAATAATTGTTATATGAGGGGCTTTCTCAGCAAATATTTGTATATGCGATTAATCGCGATTAATTAATCGGGACACCATGTAATTAATTCGATTAAAAAATTTAATCGATTGAAAGCCCTAATCTCAACACAAGCAATGCCTGACATAGTGGACAATTTTGTGCACCATATGAGATGCAATGCATTTATTTTTACTCTAAAAAAGGGGCACATCATGCTTTATTATTTAATGTTTTACCCCTAAATTTCACTGTTAATGTTAGTAATTTTGTCTCTCTGACCTCTGTAATTTGACTTTCTTTGCTGCTTAAGACTTCTATGTAAATATCCCCTTGCATGTGAAATGAGAAATAGCATACCAGCTCTAGAGTTATTCTAGTTCTGAAAATGTTACTAGTATTATTTTGGATTGGTTTTCAATTTCTGTTTCGTTTTTGTTTGTTTTAATGTTGCATACTTTAACATTAAAAGTTTGTTAATATATGGTATTTGTTAACATTATTTAACGCAGTGGCTTGAAGCTGTAATGCATCAACAAGAACTTTTAAAACCATTTATTTGTGTTGTTGGCGGTAGTAACGCCAGCATGTGAAGTGCAAAATTAAATAGGATGCCCTTTAATGTCGGCGTAATTCCTGACATTCCACATGTAATTCCACACGCCAATTTTCATTGGCCTTTTCTGAATAAAGCAAAGGTGATTGGGGCTCTCAAGAGTGAACCTCTAGTGTCACTACATCGACACAACGTCGAGTGAGTGACAGACAGGGAACTAATTCTACAGGGAGTGCACCAAGTTTTAAAGGTTCTACTTGTTCATAGATTTCCTGCTTCTTACTTACTTAGTAACAACTAATTATTTTGTTTTATTCACATTAATTTCAACTGCACTCAACCGACACCAGTTCTGGAGGGAATTTACATGATACATTACATATATGAATGAAAGTAAATGAAACAAAATAATACTCTTGTGGAAGTGATCTGGTGATTGCGATTTCTAATGGCGACAAAGAATCGTGTATGGCCGGCTTGCCATACCTTTATGTCACATGCAATAACACTATAAAATCATCAGTCAACTGATTCACTTTTGACTCAACAACAAAGTGTATCAATCCACCAGACCACTGGCAACAAATTTCATGCTGAAATGCAATACTTGGAGTGAAACCATAACTCTATGTGACAGGTGTTCAAAAACAAAAGAAGATTGATCAGGTTCTCCATTCAGTGAAAAGCAAATAATGTATTATTCAGGAACCTGGTCAGACTCATATTCAATAAATTGGCTTGCACACAGATGTCACATTTTCTTTTTTCTCTCTACAGGTTTATTTTTGAAGACTACACACCCACTAATTTTGACACTTTTCCAGCAGCTATCATGACAGTGTTTCAAGTAAGACTTAAGCCAGTTATTGTCTGAGTATAATGCATGACTATATGCAAAAAAATGTACTGCATTAATTTAGATTCAGATAGGAAATTAGGACTAGAGCACAGTATTAATATTGAATATGCCTGTTTGTCACAAATCAGACTCTATGTTTTCTAGTTCTTAATTAGGTAGTAAATACAAGAAATTGCAGTTGTGCAGCACAATTTTTTTTTTTTTTAATATACCCTGAAATGTAAATAATAGTAATAAATTCACATTCCTTGTAGATTCTCACTGGTGAGGACTGGAATGAAGTCATGTACAATGGCATACGGTCTCAAGGTGGTGTCAAGTCAGGGATGTGGTCGTCTGTCTACTTCATTGTCCTGACTCTGTTTGGAAATTGTATCCTTAATGATTTTAATGAATGTCTCAAATAATATATATATATTTTTTTTTTTTTGTTAAAAAAATCTGTTCAAGTTCTTTAAAGCTTCACATTAGCTACCTATTATTATTATTATTATTATTTTAAATAAAATGCTTACGCTCTGGGCCTTATTAAAATTGTCATCCAAAAGTGCTCACTGGAATGAGAATGTCTTCTTCCCCTAATATGTAGCACATCATAGTTCATGGCTGCGATGTAAACTAAAGGCTTTTGCCAATAAAAAAAGGACCCATCTGATACGTCCAGTCCCAACTTTCAATTTCAGTTGGAAATCTTTATATTAGAAAAGAAAACTGCTCTGTGTCTTGGCATCTCCAAGCTCTTTTGGATTATTAATATGCTTGGTTGATTTTTTTCTTCTTAGTTTACAGTGTGTGATTGTTGCTGCGTAGTGCTTTGTTTTGAGTCAAAGTCCTTGACAAAATTGTCAGATACACTTCTCAATGTCTTCTTAGCTATCGCTGTCGACAACTTGGCCAATGCCCAGGAGCTTACAAAGGTATATCCAGCTCAAAGTTATTTAAATCTCACAAACTAAAAATTAAGTAATGCAACTGAATGATACATAGCCTTGCTATTCCAAAGGATGAAGAGGAGGAAGAGGCTGCGTTCAATCAGAAACATGCTCTGCAGAAAGCCAAAGGGGTTGGGCCCATGTCCTCATTTATGTCCTCAGAGTAAGTAAACCAAGTACATCCTCACCTGTTATGTCCGTTCTGTCAAAGAGATGCTAACTAATACTACTAACAGCAGTCTCTTGTCTGTAAGTTTTATTTTAGGCTGGATTCAAATGTTTTGGAGAAATCGAAATTGGCATGGTTGCCAACCTATACCTGTAGGAATTTCAAGCTTTAATATCTGTCCAAATTGACCTAGGTGCACAAGCATTGTTGTAAGGTTGCCACAGTATTTAAATACTTGGTGGTCTTTGGTTCTTTAGATATTTATTTCATTCTATTCCCTTGAAGTCAAGAATTGGATGTCATGTGTACCAGAAACAATGACTCAAATTAAGCTGCACAAGATTGGTTTGATTTAATGGCCTGCAGATTTTAGCTGAAAGATAGGAATGTATCAAATAGCATTTCAACTTGGAGGCTTTTACAGCTATTTTAAAAAAGACAGATCAAGGCAATTACTTGGCTAACAAAATTGTTAAAATGTGCTAACCAGCATTGTGGGTTGTACACGATGTCCTCTTTGATATATTGCATTGTGATTTTTGGAGGCCCTTTATTCTTAAAGCATGATAAGATGCTTCAAAATCAACAGCAAGTTGTCATAGCAACCGGCAGGCTTCCCAGCCTACTCAGGGATGAGTCTATTATGTTGTCATAGAGACAGCTTCGTTGCCATTAAAAGGAGAATATTTAATGCCTTTACATCGGTCAGCCTGGATTTACATATATAATTTTTTGTAAGAAGAGTGGAATGCAATCTAGCTCGCCTTAAATGTGCTGTAAGCATTTTTTTTTTTCATGGAAAAGTATGCAAAAAATGTTCCTACTCTCTTAAAGATATTAAATAAATAAGTGTCCTGAGATATCTCACCAGTCTCTGTGACAGCTGTAGACTTTGTAAAAAAACTAAAAAACCTAAACAAAATGTGTCTGCGAGCTGCGAACATTGATGCTTTTCACCAGTCAATATTTTTGCTCGTTCTCATAGTGGTTGTATTTGAAGTGGATTATTGAGGCTATGATTCATAATGTTTGTTAGTTGGGGGCACTATTGAGGCACTTTTGAATTCAACAGCTACAGCAAAAAACATTGCTAATCTTTTGCTCGGTTTTGGTCTCAAAATTATCTATGGGGTGCAGGGTTTTGGAATGAGGGGACTGGCTAATTCAGTGGCTCATTCACGTGATCGCCTCAGAACGCTAAAATCTTACAGCACCTTTAATCTCAAAACATAACAGAGAATCAGTAACCTAATGGCTAAAAAGATTCAGCATATTTTTTCCATTATCTGAGTTTTACTTAAAAGCATACACAGATGCACCTTCCTATATTTTTGGGAATTTAAAGGGATAGTTCAACCGAAAATGAAAATTCCATCCTTATTTGCTCATCCTCATGTTGTTCCAAACTTGTGTTTGTGATGACTTCATATCCTACATGGAACACAAAAAGAGATATCAGAAAATCAGTTACCATTTATTTTCATTACATCTTTTTACCAAACAATGAAAGTGACTAAAAGTGACCAAACATTCTGCCTAACTGCCTTCATGTTCTAAATAAGACAATCATACTGGTTTGGAACAGCATGTGGGTGAGTAAATGATGCCAGAATTTTCATTTTTGGATCAACCATCCCTTTAACACTGCATGGATGTGATTCGAGATACCTGGAATTGAGCATGTGCAAGTTTGGGATGACAGTGTAGTGTGTTTTTGGCGTGACAGTCCACTCACCTTTACATCTCTTGATTGATCATAGATGGTTTGGAAGCTCATGTGGGCCCATTTTTTCTTCTCTTTTTTCTTGACATAGCATAATGCAGAAACGTACATACTACGATCACTGTAGAACTTTGTGATTTTTGTATGATGATTTGAGTGTTTCATGCTTGTTGGGAAATATGGAGGTCTACAGATCCAGTTGCAGCATGTTCTGTTGCCAGAAAGTAAAATAAAAGATTTTAGTAAGCTTAGCCAAAATGATGTTGTCAGTCAAGAAATGTAAAAGGTTTTCAAAAACTGTCTCTATGCCCTATACAGTGTTTATTTTCTTATTTATTTATTTTGAACATGCACACAATTTACAATACCTAATAGCCTAATTAGGCTACAGTACCTAATAAGAGGCTGTCATTATAGAGAAATTAATAAATGCATCATTCACTCACCCTCATGTTGTTCCAGACTCGTATGACTCTCTTTCTTTGTTGAAACACAAAATAATAATTAATGATTAATTATTATTATTTTGTGCAATTTCAATTAATGGGGAATGGAGCTATAAAACTTCAAAACGGACATAAAGCAGGAGAGTTGTCAACCCTAGCAGCAACAAATATTGCATATGCCACCTTTCTTGTGTTTTAAGCCATTGTCTGTGAGTAATATGTTCTAATTTGGTGACTCCCCTTGTGAAAAACATAATCATGGCAAAATATAAATTGCCAAAGTCTCACACATGGTGAACCTACACAAGAAGCATCATTACTATGACAACTAATGTGGATGTGCTAGCAAATACAACTGCAGTCTAAACAGAACAATTCTGAAATGGCAACAAATAACTTGCAGTTTGTACAGTCAGACTAAAAAAATCTGATTTGAGAAGAAATCAGATTTTCCCAGCAGTGTGAACAAAGCCCTTTTCCTGTTTTCTATGGAAGAGACGAAGTCATACAGGTTTAAAATGAGAACAGAGTGATTAAATAATTCAGAAATTGTATTTGTTTGGGTACAAATGTATATAATACATGCCTGCAGGACAAATACTGAAATCAAACCCCAAAAAAGATGTTCTATATGAGGCATTGCAGACCATGCCTTTGTCAGAACACCTTGGGATGATGTGAATACCACAGGGTCTCTTCTCTACTGCATTTTGGGTATTAATGTGAGAGCCGGTCGCACTTTGTCAGTGAACTCAGACTGGAAATTGTGGCTTGTGGCATTTGGATCTTGCATGTTTACTTCAAAGTTAAACAAAAGAAGTTGCAGCATGTCCGAAACTGCTTGAAAACTCTGAAAAATGAATGCATGTCTACAATTAGCATGACAGTTATGGGTGTCTTCCCTGAGAAATGTGACTGGTAGACTACAAAAGAAATGATTCAGGGTGCTTTCTCTTTCTCTAAAGATGTGTGCTTATGCATATGGACTCCATTTATATATGTTTATATATGTGCCATGTTTCTTACTGTCTTAACATTCCAAAAAATGTCCAAAATACTGTATTTGTTGCTTCTGATCTAATATATCTACCATCATGTTGTCATGTGACGCTTTGCTGCCATGCTACACAGCCCAAAACGTTTCATGCTATTGTTAAATACAGCGTAAGTGTAATGTAAAATGTAACAAATGTTGTTAACACCATGTCCCAACCAGGCGTGACACAATAAAACGACAAGCATTTCAAAATAACTTCCATGTTAATCAGACTTTTCGTCCTTACAAGATGCGACCGGGACTAGCAACTACAGGGCATTTTCATAGTTGCTTGGATTCTATTTATGATGGGTAGTCCCACACGCTGTGAAATTGGTCCAAGATCCTGCTCCTCTACTGTGCATTAAACATCAAACATCTTCTGATTGGCTGTGATTGTGTCACATAGCAATTGATTGTTGCTTGGAAAACCTGTAAATATCAGGGAATTTTAAACTTTATCCTAGGCCTAGAAAATTCATGGAAATTGTTAAAATCTTAAAAATCATAGATTTTATTTTTGGCAATATAGATTTATCTGGTTAGACTGTGCTCTGAAATATTTCATTGGCTTGATATTGCTCATGTGTAGAGTAAAACATGCACGCAAGCCGTAGCTATTTATTCTTATGAGTCTGATCTTTTCAATGTATCTGTCAAACCCTTTCTCAAATTATTTGATTTAAGTCTAAATTATTTTTAAAAAGTCCTATCCGTTAATCACAAATGGATGGAAAGTTTATGGAGAAGTCATAGAAATCAATTGATCAAAAAGATGGGGAAACCTGTAATTAGGGCACGGTGTTCATTGGCACATAGAGTACCAAAACCCCAAAAATATGTTTGTCTAGATTTTAGTCCTTGCTTTTTTGGGCTGTGATGCTTGGCTTGTTTTGTCTCTGTTCTTGAAAGCACTAATGTCTTGTTTTCAACCAATTGCTCATTGATTACACGGACCACACAAGAGTACAAGTACCAGTAAGTAATAGTCTGTTTATTCCAATTTTAACATTCTGCACTGCCTAATTTTCCTATTTCTGTGAAGTTTTCTGTTCTGCCATCTTTATCTTAAGTCTGATTTCACATTTTTAAATCTAATCTTTGGTTGGCATTTGATTTGTCAGTTTCCTACAATAATATTTCTTGCACTCGTTACAAGTTTCGCTGTTTTGTTTTTCACTTTGATATCACAACTCTATCCAGTTTCCATCTCTGCTATGCTAACAAGCTGGACCATGAATTCCAGTCACAAAGAAACAGTCACAGAACTGAATTTCTGATTCTATCTACCAAATGTACTTGTTACAGATGCATACATTTATTATTAAGATATTGACCACATATATTTCATTTTAATTGGTGCAAAACCTCACGTTAGGTAATTTCTACCCTGCTGAATGGACCTTTATACCTGGTTACCATCATGTTATACTTTGTACTCTGGTCCCCAGCATGTGCTGCTTAACCAGTAAAATATCCTTGATCATCAAGCTTTTAAAAACAGTGGATTCAGTTCAATTTAGTTCATGTAATGGTCTAATCCAGTGGTCTCAACTGGTGGGTTGAGACAAAGAAATGGGTAACAATGTCTGTTCTAATAAAGTCATGAATAGTGGGGAAAAATGAAAGCTAATGGTAAATAATAAAATGCAACTTACTTTAAAAAAAAAAAAATTGACTCATCCTTCCTTTTCTTTTAAAAAAGCAAAAATCAAGTGTACAGTGAGGCACTTACAGTGGAAGTAAATGCGGCCAATTTTTGGAGGGTTTTAAGGCAGAAATATGAAACTCATAATTTTAGAAAATAACTTACATTAATTATTCTGTTAAAACTATTTTTGAGCTGTAAAGTTGTTTAAATTGTAATTTTAACAGTCATTTTGGGTTTGTTGACATTACATTGTTATGGCAATGAAGTTAAAAAATTGGATGTAACTTTCCACAGAAAAGGTTAGTTAGTAAATTTATCACACTAAAATCATCAAGAAAACGAGGGGTAAGTCAAAATGAAATTTTGTGGTAATCAATATTATGCCACAAATTCTGTAGATTGAGCTTAACTTGTATTGAACCTGGAATATTCCTTTAATTACATTTTCCTTTACTTCTTTGTTTTTTACTTGTTTTTGTATTGAGTTGATTCATGAAGCAAAACAGTTGGGTACCACTGGTCTAAGCTGGTCTTTTCAGTAGAGTAGAAAAGGTTTACCAATGAAAATGTACATAGTAATGATTACTGTGTAATGTTAAAAATGGTTATGGCATGACTGTTGAAATACATTGGCTTATTGTGTGTCTTTTCTTTTTTTCTTGTCAGGAGGAGGAAGAGGCCCTACCTGTATAGGAAGCGTGCAATTCACCGGAGCCGCGCAGCCTACTCCTTTGAGGATTCTGAGAGCATCGCTGATGCTCCTCCACTCAATGCCTCTAACTCTTTCATGTCCAGGAGAGAGAGGAGTAGAAGGTTGACCATGTCAGTCTGGGAGCAGAGGACCAGCCAGCTGCGGCGACACAGGCAGATGTCCAGTCGCGAGATCCTTTTCAGCAGCCCGAGCGAGGAGCACGATGGACCACCCGACTGCCACCACCGGAAGCCAGGGATGTCCCCGTCTGACAGCAAGCATGGAGCCATTGAGTCCACAACAACCACCACCATGCTGGAGACCACCTTAGAGCCTCCCATGCCTATGGACATGCCTGTGGATGAACAAGCTTTGTCCATCCCTATTCCAGAACCGCCTTTGGCTATTCCAATAATGGAGCCTCACATGCATGTGGACATATCCCTCCCTGAGCCTCCAGTAATGCTAAATCTACCCCTAACAGAGCCATCTGAATCAAAAACCTCAACAGAGGACACCAATAACCATTGCCCCAGACTGAAGGGGAATAGACGACAGCGAGCGGTGCGCAAGTACAGGCCTCCTGCGATGGGGGACACGCTGACCCCTGATATGGGGCCCAGGCCCAGACGGCCACGCCACCGCGATTCACAACTAGACACTAGGGAAAAGGAAGCACAACAAGGAGATGGTGGTGTTGACAGCCGAGAACAGAGGCTCGGGAATGGGGGAGAAGAGAAGGAGTCAAAGAATGATGGAGAGATCAGTTCAGACAACAGAGTGATTGATCATAGGTGATGCAAAGCTATTTAATTATTTGTTGTTTTTTATGCACTTTGAAGAATATAGACAATTTAACAATTTAAGTAGGTGATGATTAGGAGATCATAAAGTACTTACAAAAGTTACAAATAAAAGGCACCAGCTTTATGTAAATAAACAAACAAAGGGCAATAACTGGTTTATAGAAATATAGTTCCTGGAAGAGTTGGAGGAAATGTGCTAGAAGTAATAGGTATTATGTAATTACTTAAGTAGTTACAAGAAAAAGTTTTTTTTTTTTTTTTTTTTTTTTTTTTTTTTTAAGTAAAACACTACCAGCTAAGGCAATTGTAAACCTACATCTTTCCTATAACTAGTTAACCTAGGCCTGCCATACTGCCATCTGGCATGACTCTATATTACATTCAAGTGTCTCCCACTACATTTGTCCACAAAAAACACACACTTTGAACTTAAAGCTGAAGCTGTGTAATTTGTATGCCACTAGCATCACCAAATGAAATTGCAAAAATAATGAATTTTTCTAACAGGTTTCCTGACAACTCACCCTGTCTTTCATGGTTGGACAAACAGATAATCACACACAATTTTGCTGTGGCAGGCTGGTTATGATGCTTAAGAATTTGTTTGTTTGTTTGTTTGTTTTTGCATAGTGCACAAAATTCCTTGTTTAGAAATACTGCCATTAACATCTCCCCTTCTACAGGCAGAACAAACTAGACAGCTCTGAATCCTCAGAGCCTAAACCACCCATCAATTCCCCCCGGAAAAACCAGCCCCAGGACTCAGAACCTGCAACACTACAGCTCACTGACAACACACTCCAGCAGTCCCCACAGGCCACTAAGAGTGCTGGCGAGACTGAAAATAACAACCACGGATCCTTGAACCAGGATAAGTCCTCCCTCAACACCAGCATTGTTATAGAAGTGACAGACACTCAGCCATCCATGGAGTTGACCTCGATAACAGGTTTGAGACTCCCTGCACCCCTGATAACCCCCCTGATAACACCAGTTTAGACCAGCATGAATTTTCACGTGCTTACAGCACATTTAAGCCTGCTTAAAATCCTCGTGGAAAAACCAGCACTCAAAAAAA
Organism: Moxostoma hubbsi; assembly: GCA_032164185.1. Lineage (NCBI taxonomy): Eukaryota > Metazoa > Chordata > Actinopteri > Cypriniformes > Catostomidae > Moxostoma > Moxostoma hubbsi. The sequence continues at coordinate 6,322,829 of JAVLUX010000117.1, forward strand.
TGCATGTGACCATCTGTGCCGGTCTTTTCAGCAGGGAAACTGCACAAATTATTTTAAAAGTTACTTAGGTTGTTTTAGTCGATTAGGATAAATAGCACAAGCTTATTCGTATCTGTATAAATTTTACACCTACATTGCACAGTATCTCAGGTAGTGTGTTATGAGTTGCTTGTTAGTGAAATGTTAGTTAAATGTTATGGAGGTTGTAAGCCTGGTGATTCATACTGAGTTTATCATATAAATCCTATGAAATCCTGCTTTTTAATACAAATACCTGTATTTTACAGGTAATAGCAAAGATGTGGAGGCCTCAAAGTCAGAGAAAGAAGAAGAGGAAACCCCAAATGCACCCAAAGGCCCTCCACCTGTCAGCATGTTAATTTTCAAACCCAACAACCCGTAAGGCTAGGCGTTTGTTGAGCCACAGCTGTATTCTATATTTTATAGATTTGTTTGCACTTCATCTGTCTGTCTTTCTCTCTCTTTCTCATCTCTTCTACAGGGTCCGCAGGGTCTGTCACTACATTGTCAATCTTCGCTATTTCGAGATGTCAATCCTTCTTGTGATTGCTGCCAGTAGCATTGCCTTGGCTGCCGAAGACCCCGTCAACACAAATTCAGAAAGGAACAAAGTAAGAATATCCCTCCACCTGTCAGTCTTCAATTGACAGCATTTGTGGATTCAGTGACCATTTGCAAAAAAAATTTAATTGAAAATCAAACCTCACATAAAAATATTATTCTATTTTTAATACTAATGACATTATTATTTATGTAGCATAAACATTCATGTGTATCTTAAGCTTCAAAGGTGAACAATTTACTTTTTTTTTTAAAAAAAATGTTCTAGGTTGTTGGGGCATTTTATGTAACTATAACAGTAACACTTTACAATAAGGTTCCATTTGTTAACATTAGTTAACAATGTAAGTTGACATGAACTAACAGTGAACAATAATTTTGCAGCATTTATTAATCTTAGTTACTGTTAATTAAAATATATACTAATACATTTGTAAACAATAGTTTATGTACTATGAACTAGCAATGAACAATTGTATTTTATTAACTAACATTAACAAAGATTATTACATTATGTAAAAAATATATTGTTAATTGTTAGTTCATGTTAACTGATGTTCCCTGTCTGTCGCTCACTTCAACATTGTGTCGAAGAAGCGACACTAGGGGTCTCTCTTGAGCACCGAATATGCCTCTGATCTATGAAAAAAATACGGGGAAATACGTCGAGTTCATTCAGAAATTTTCTTCGGAGCCGATGGTCGTGTATGCAGTCAGCTGCGTGTCACACACCCGTTCCTGTTCCTCTGACGTTTGCCTGCTGTTGGATCTACGGCGCACTTCAGTGGCTTTCTCCTTCTCTGCACGCTAGTACAGTTTGCCCCTGGGCGCTTCAACAGTGCAAAAACTAAAAGAGTTATTTAAAAGAGTGATTTTCGCTAAAAGAGTTTTTTCCTCTAAAAGAGCAATACACAGCTGGCATTGAACGTCCTTTTCAGGATGCGTCTTTATAAAGATGCCCTTCCGTAGTTCCTGGATGCAGTAGAGTGCTCTCCGCTTCAGACGGCCACAGGCGTTGTCCCGTGAGCCTGGGTTGCGATCACACTGAGGCAGTGTTTGTGGATGGTTCATGTTCTCACTGCGAGAGCATGACCATGGCAACGTTGCTGTCAGGGCTTGCTTTCAATAGAAAGCACGGTGTCTGACTCCCCTGGGCTGCCGCCTTTGGTCCAGCACGCCCAGGCTAAGACTGACGCGCAGATGTCCGATATGCTTGCCCGGGCCGCCACTATGCGTGGGGCTGGACTGGAACCCTCTGTCCTCCCCACAGCCATCGCGGTTGGATGACTGGTTCCTGGGGGCTCCGCGCCGCTCACAGCCGCGCCCCGTCCCGTTTTCCCCGGAGGTGCATGATGAGCTGACGTCTTCATGGAGGGCGCCCCTCTCCACACGTCACAAAGCCACTCGGTCATCCACTCTCGCTACCCTCGACGGCGGATGGCCCACGGGTACACGGCGATTCCCCAGGAGGACAGGGCTGTTGCGCTCCACCTGTGTCCCGAGAACCCTACCACCTGGCGGGGTCGCCCTGTACTCCCCTCCAAGGCCTGTAGGACAACGTCTTCATTGACTGCCAAAGCCTACAGCGCCACTGGAAACGCCGCTTCCGCCCTGCATGCCATGAACCTCCTGCAAGTCCACCAGGCCAAGGCACAGAAAGATCTGCACGGGGGTAGCCCTGATTCCGACGTGCTGCAGGAACTGCGCTCAGTGACCGACCTCGCCCTCAGAGCCATGAAGGTCACAGCGCAGTCACTTGGACAGGTGATGGCCACACTCGTGGTCCAGGAACGTCATCTGTGGCTGAACTTGGTCGAGATGCGTGAGACCGAGAAAATGCGCTTCCTCAACGCTCCTGTCTCCCAGTTCAGCCTCTTCGGCGACACTGTCGAGGACTTTACTTAGCAGTTCTGCGGTGAAGAAACAGATGGAGGCCATCTCACATATCCTGCCCCGCCGCAAACCTGCTGCCATTGGCCATGCCCCGTCTGCTCGCCGAGGGTGTCCTCCTGCAGCAAAGAAATGCCCTGCTCCGCCTCAACCCGGGCCCAGCTCTCAGCCCCCGCATCGAGCACCCCGCATGAAGTCGAAGCCCCCCCGTCTCACGGACCCCCTCGAGGACCCGCAAGGCTCCCAGGCGCTCCTGAGACGATCGACCCAGGGACCAAGACGTTAGCTCAGGAGCAGGTAAGCAGACCGCTCCGTCCCCCGGTGGAGGGCCTGGAGGATAAACTTTTGTTGAATTTATTTCCTAGACGGGGCTGCGGTACCCACGTTCTCAGGAAAAGAGCTATTTCCTTTGTCTCTGGGTCACCTGGCCCGCAAATGCCGTTTCTGATGAGTCCAGAGGACGCCTCTACCGGACCTCCTCCTCAGTCACTAACCCGCCCCCTGCCAGGTGTGCGGAGCAAGGTAAGTGCTTTGAGTCTTTGCACCAGAGCCTCAGGACGCGCCCTCGCCTCCCGATGGCGTACTACCTGCACCGCCCCGCTGTGAAGCCCCGCCGGGTACGTTAAAAATAATCGTCCCCTTGTTGCCCCTGGCACGGAGCTTGGATGCGTGGCTTTCACTTCCCAACCCATCACGCTGGCTGGCCTGGACCATTCGACACGGTTACACAATTCAGTTTGCCAGGCCTCGCCCCCCTTTGCGGGCGTCCGCTTTTCCGCAGTAAACGGTGAACATGCCAAATCCCTGCACATGGAAATCACTACTCTCTTACTCAAAGACGCGATAGAGCCTGTCCCTACAACCGAGATGAAGATGGGTTTCTACAGCTCTTACTTCATCAAGAATGGCGGTGGCTTACGACCGATCTTGGACTTGCGAGTTTTCATCCGGGCTTTCTCAAACTCCCATTCAAAATGCTCACGCAAAAACACATCTTAACTTGCGTAGACACGATCAACCAAGACAGAGCCTAACTTTACGCCATGAAGTGGCACTTGTTCGCAAATTGGTGTTCTTCCCGGACTGAGGACCCACAGAGGTGCGCAGTTAGGTCAGTGCTCTTATTCCTGCAGGAGAGGCTGGACGGGAGGCTGTCCCCTTCCACCTTGAAGGTGTACGTTGCTGTTATTGTGGCCCACCACTACGCAGTAGACAGCAAGTCCTTGGGCAAGCACGACTTAATCATCAGGTTCCTAAGTCACGCCCAGAGGCTAAATCCTTCCTGGCCAAGCCTGTTCCCATCCTGGGATCTCTCAGTGGTCCTCACAGGCCTTCAGAGACCCCCATTCGAGCCGCTAGATCAGTTGGACTCAGGGCCCTCTCTCTAAAGACTGCCCTGCTGATCGCGCTTGCCTCCATCAAGAGGGTCGGGGACCTGCAAGCTTTCTCTGTCAGCAACACTTCCCTGGAGTTCTGTCCGGCAGACACACACATGATCCTATGACCGCGACTGGGCTACGTGCCCAAAGTTCCTACCACGCCCTACATAGACATGGTAGTGAACCTTCAAACGCTGCCCTGGAGTCATCAGTGTCAGACGCCGTGCTCTCCGATGCAGCGGCGAGCTCATCCACCTCGAGCTCTAGAGGATAGGCAGGCTGGCTGTGAGGCTAGCCGGTGTTGCCTCGAGCACGGATGGGAGTCAACGAGTGTGCCGGGGGGCAGATGGTCCGAGGGGGCGTACCCGGCGGAGCTGCACCCACTGCCATCCCCAGATTGCCTCCATCGCCAGCCGCATCGTCCTCAATCCCGTGGGAAGAAGGAGCTGCCCCTTCGTTGCTGTGTCCAGTACGTGCTTTGCATACCTACTTGGACCGCACGCAGAGCTTTAGACGTTCTTAGCAGCTCTTTGTCTGCTTTGGTGGACAGCGGAAGGGGAACGCTGTCTCCAAACAGAGGCTTTCCCACTGGGTGGTGGATGCAATTTCATTGGCCTATCACACCCAGGCCGTGCCCCCCGCCTTGCGGGTCCGAGCACACTCAACAAGGAGTGTTGCATCCTTGTGGGCACTAGCCAGAGGCACCTCCCTGGCAGACATATGTAGAGCAGGGGGTTGGGCAACACCTAATACCTTTGCGAGATTTTACAATCTCAGGGTTGAGTCAGTTTAACTCGGTAAACACGCTGACGGACTGGCAGGGTGGATCGCTTGCACTTAGCTCCCTTTCCCTCTGCTAAGGTAAAACTGTGTGCTTTCTCTCCCAGGAGATCCTGTACAGATGGTGAGTGTCAGATGGTGAATGTCTAGGTTACGTATGTAACCTCCGTTCCCTGATGGAGGGAACGAGATGGTGTGTCCTCCTGGCTACGTCGCTGAGCCGAGCCTCTGTGGTGGCCGGACCATTTCCGGCTCCTCAGAAAAATCCTGAATGAACTCGACGTATTTCCCCACCTTTATACCCGTATGTCCGGGGGCGGGGTATGCAAATACTGTCTGCCTAATTCTCATTGGCCTTTTTTCATAGATCAGAGGCATATTCGGCGCTCAAGAGAGACCCCTAGTGTCGCTTCTTTTAGGGAACGGAGGTTACATACGTAACCTAGATGTTGATAACTAATGTTAACAAATTAAACCTTATTGTAAAATGTTTACTATAACTTTATAAGATGTTAAATGATTGATTATTATCTATGATTCTAGTTAAATAAATAATAATTGCTTTTTAATGTTAAATGAGGTATCAGCATTAGTATTGATATCAGTGATATTGGCCTTGAGAATACTTGGTATCAGATAAAAAAAGAATATAAGTCACTAATTCTCAAACATTCTAAAGTACACTTGCATTAATATTTTATTAATTGCATCTAAAGAACCTTACGTTTTTGTTTGAAAACACATTGATTTCGCTACGTTTATGCCTCTTATCCACACTAGAACTCTGTTTTCCTCCAGCTAAATAGAGACTTTTTTTTCATCACATGGATTTTCTAACCCATTGCATTCATAATAATATTCTCAAAAGGTGGATATTGCATAATAATGAACTCTTATTCTACACATTATGATAATGACACAATCTTATGTCAAACGCTCACATCATAATTTGCGTTTTTTTTCTTTTAACATTAATATGTACTCCTCAGATTCACAAAGAATTATTTAATTTCACTACAAATGCAACATCTGTTAATTGTTCTGCAATATGCAGAATAAAGGAAAAGGGTAATTTATATCTTTCTGATTATCTGATATTTTTTATTTTTTTTGGCAACAAATCCAACAGAAAGCCAATACAATCAGGATCCAGGCGTGTTTGAGTTCCATTGGTCCTGATGTTTGGAATTGTTTGCAAGCTAATAGAATTATATTTTAGTTGCAGGTCTTAAATTTCCCTAGTGTAAGAGCACAACTGTATAAATCACAACAGCTAATTACTGGCTAAGACTGATACAGTAAGAGTTGATGTGATCTTGTATGCATGTAAATGAATTATGAACTGTACTGTCATTTCAATGAATGCCAAGAAACCTCTACATTACAAACTTGGGTACATCACTCTCAATTCAGTGTGAGTAATATCACTTTTGTGATGTCATCAGTACATCCATCATGGGATCATGAGAATATTCATTCTGCAACATTCTGTCTTGTTCACTTGTTCAAATTTAGCAATCAGTGACAAACAACTTTAATATCTAAATCTCTGGCATGCTGTTTTCTCTCTATGCCTTATTGCCCAATACCAAAGAACTATGATTCTTGTTTTTTTATTATTTTATATATTTATTTATATTTATCTGTGCTTTGTGCTCAATAGGTGCTCCGCTATTTCGATTATGTGTTCACTGGCGTCTTCACATTTGAAATGATAATCAAGGTGAGTGAGTTTCCTGGTTTATACTGGGGGTTTGATTTCCTTTATGTTCCTGTTTAAAGGCACAGTTTAAATTGTACGAGGCATACAGAGAGAGATAGAGTATTACAGAGAAAGGAGAAGGACACAAGGGGTATGAGAGCAAAATAAGAAACACAAAAATCCACCTCTTACCATGCAATACAAACACAGAGTAACTATATGCACCCCAATAGTCTGATAGAGCCAGACAAAGGTATGAAAAAATGCTTGCTTTTTGGAGATACATATGGTGCCTGGATATACATATCCATTTTATTTTTTATTATATTTTAGATTAATAGTGAAGTTCAACTAAATAGTAAAGTCTATGTAAACTAGTGTAATTTATATTTGTCTACTTAACTAACTTCAAGTGTTTAGGTCTTTGGATCAAAGATGTTTTTTTTAAACATATTGATAATCCTGAATAACAGGATCTAGCAATATGATTGTAATACCCTGGTAATTTTCTGCTTGGCTCAAGAGAATTGCCTAGTCATGTAGTATCTAATAAAAATATGTTAAAAGGTTCATGAATGAAACCTTAGATGTTTAGAAACAGAAAAATAGTTATAGCTGGACTCAAAATGTGTGTGTGTGTTTCTCAGATGATTGAACAGGGTTTGATCTTGCATGACGGCTCCTATTTCCGTGACCTGTGGAACATTTTGGACTTCATAGTTGTGGTGGGAGCTCTGGTGGCCTTCGCTCTTACGTGAGTCAAATCAATATATGTGTATTAGTAAATAAAGACACATCAAGTGTTTTTCACATCAAGGGGCTTTAAGCCTGAGTTCAACAGCTTGAACTCATTTACATTTAAGCTAATAAGTATCAGATTTCACAGTCAGTTATGCAAGGATTCATCCTGTTGGTAAGTCTGAAACATTCTGTAAAACAGATCAAATTCGCGGGCAAGGAAGAGGCGAGAAACCGGCTTGTCAAATAAATAATAATTTAATGAATAACTTAAAACAAACACATAGGACAGCAGACGTCTGCTGATTAAGCTCTCTCTCCCGATCGCCGTCTGCGAGTGGCCTTTTAACCCTCTTGCCGGCTCAATCAGCCCGATACAGGACCGGGCGTGCGCAATCACGCGCCGGTCCCGCCCTCCACCGTGCCACACATTCAGATTCAGCTGTTTAGCTGGATTGCTCAAACGTTTTGTTGTTCATTTACAAATTTCATTAATGACATGTAACAATGCCATGGGTCATGTGGGGGAAAACATTCAGACATTCCAAATTGTTCACATATATTGTTGTTAGTGGATGCTCTCTTTTCTCTGTTGTGAATGTAAAACATTTGTCTTCATTGAGAAGTTGTTAAGTTCAGAAAGCCTGTCTGTTTCTCGTTTGTTTCTCTGTTGGTTCTCTTATGGATTTTGGCTCACGGCAGGAATGTGATGGGGTAAAAATATTCTCTTGTGATTTTGTGCGACTGCCATGTGATGATGATGTGTGCATGTGTGTATATTTGAGAAATATGAAACAAATGTCTTTAATCTGTGTTGAGTAATACATGTTTTTATTTTATTCAGGAGTAACACAGGACGAGACATTAAAACCATAAAATCACTGCGTGTGCTTAGAGTGCTGCGTCCTCTTAAGACAATTAAAAGACTTCCCAAACTCAAGGTATATTAATATGAAAACTGTACATCACCAACCAAAAGTATCCATATAAAAAAAATAATAATAATATGTTAAATGGGACCATATTCTAATTGTTTGTGATGTTTAAATTTATTTGCATGTATTGTTATTCAAGGATTTAGTTTTAGATGACCATTGTTACCCTCTCATTTCCCTTAGAATTAAACAGGCTACCTTTTCTACTGTAACTTTAAGAGTTCTTTATGTTAATGACCTCTGATGTAATTGGATAATTTCTGCATTCCAGCGTAGTTCACACTATCATTCATATCTATCTATCTATCTATCTATCTATCTATCTATCTATCTATCTATCTATCTATCTATCTATCTATCTATCTATCTATCTATCTATCTATCTATCTATCTATCTGTCTAGCTGTCTGTCTGTCTGTCTGTCTGTCTGTCTTGCATCTCTACACAGAATTTTAAGCGGGCACAAAGCAGCCTTAAATCGGCTGTGTAAAGACACCTTTTGTTTTATTGTGACTTTGAATCACAAGGTATGTTATTTGATTTGTCAGACAAAAAATGTACCCTTTTAATTTGCAAGTGTATGAAGTCATGTGATCCCTGCAGTCAGCAAAGACAGCAGAATGAGGTGAAATAGGTGGGAAGTGATGAAACTGTCTTGCCTAGTGTAAAATGATTGTTTCAGGATTTTGATTTCCCCAATCTCACACTTGGAAACTCTCTACAGACTAACTGAGCACTCACTATGTAAGGGTGTGTGTCCACATGTGTCTGCACATGTAAAAACAAAATAGACATGGTGTAAGATACAGAGAAAAAGAGAGAGTGTGATGTGTGGAAAAAAAGTGGCAAAGTGATAAAGTGTGAGAGATAGATTTACAGTAAGAGACAGAAGGACAAGTGCTTTTCTGTCTCCAAGGATGATAAAATGGAACAGATCTCATTAGAGACTTCAGAGTTGCAAATATTTCAAATGGAAATAATTTTTTTACCACTTACCATTTATACTGACCATCACAAGATTATCAATACATGCAGCAGTCACCTAAAACCATATTTTACTAATATAATCAAAGAATAGTCACATAGAGTCACAGATTTCATGCTAATGTAACACCAGTTCTGCTAGATAGCAGGTGATGATTTTTCGACTTCTCTTTGTATGACATGTTCTTTCTGAATTTTAACACTTGTCTCAATGATTTACAGGCAGTGTTTGACTGTGTGGTCACATCACTGAAGAATGTCTTCAACATCCTCATTGTCTACAAGCTCTTTATGTTCATATTTGCCGTCATCGCTGTACAGCTTTTCAAAGGGAAATTTTACTACTGTACTGACAGTTCCAAGGACACAGAGGAAGAGTGCAAGTAGGTGTCTGTTAATCCTGCAGTGTAAATTATTTTCATGATCGTAAAAATTTGTATTTAGCTGCTTAGACGTTTCAAAACTCAAAAGACATTTTCTGATAATAGACATCAATTTGACATGTTTTTGGGACATTCAGCCAGAAAATGAAAAATGACTATCTGTTTTCTCTGAATATTTTGTAGGGGCTACTACATTGACTATGACAGATACAAGAAAAAAGAGAAGCGAGACTGGAAGAGACGTGATTTCCACTATGATAATGTCATCTGGGCCTTGCTCACTCTCTTCACTGTTTCTACTGGGGAGGGTTGGCCGCAGTAAGAGCACACTTTAGTTTAGAACTCTTGAAGCTTTTAGCAACCTCATATTATTAACACTATATTATTTTGACAAATGTATGACCTCTCAATAAGTTTAACATTCATACAGTACTAACACCTTTCTATATTATTAATCTCAGTGTTATTTGCATGCTTGGTCTCTCACACTTAAGGCTTTACCATCTGAAAAGAGTTCAATTTGTTTTAGTTTGTTTAATTTTCTAAAGGAAACTTGGATGTGAATATTTTTTTTTTGTTTTGTATGTGGTAAAACTCTTAAAGCTGTAGTTATAGCAGAAACTCTGATCGTTGGTTATAATACATGAAGTAAAAATTGTTTAATACATATGTAAAGCATTGATCCATGTAAAAGTCATCAATTGTGTATAGTTCTGGCTCTTGTTTGGCATTGTAGAGTTCTGCAGCACTCTGTTGACGTGACCGAGGAGGACCGGGGTCCCATCCATGGCAACAGGATGGAGATGTCCATCTTCTATGTGATTTATTTCGTTGTGTTCCCCTTTTTCTTTGTAAATATATTTGTGGCTCTCATCATCATCACCTTCCAAGAGCAGGGCGACAAAATGATGGAGGAGTGCAGTCTGGAGAAAAACGAGGTGACCGATTATAAGTACAAACGGCTGTATTTTTTAAGAGAGATTAGACAAGGTCAACTTCTCAATGTTTTCCAAATTTTGCATTCAAGCTACAGTATGTGAAGTTTTCAGTGAAGTGAAATAATGTTCCTAGTTCCTCATTTGTAATTTTTCTTATAGGGATAGTAACCCCAAAAGTGAAAATTCTGGCATAATTTACTCACCATACTGTGTTACAATACAATTACAACATACAATCTATTTATGACAATTTTATAACCAATTTTATAACCCTAGATTATCATCAATAATGTCATAGTGGCTCTTTTATCAGTGTCATGGGGTCTGTTCCAAAATTTAGTGAGCTACCTCACTGTATCCTGCCTACATAGGCAGCTGTCTCCTTTGGCAGCATTCAAATGAAATAGAGCCTTATAAGAGACTGATTTGGAATTCTCTTCAGAGGCAGCAACTCCATGCATCATTCAAATAGTGCTCCTCACCCGCCGAGACTCGGCTCACAGCTGATTTCAATACAGATGGCGCAAGAGGAATAATGCAACACTCTAATGAGTATAATATTAACATAGCACACACATTTTGGGGAAAAATTTTGAAATGAAAATGGGTTTTCTATTAATTTAAGATGTCTTTTATCGGGAGTCATGTGATGCTAAGTGAAGGTTGGCCACTTAAAGGCGAGCTCCGCTTAAACTTTGCTACAATTATCCTTTTAAGCAATATTTACCAGTGAGAACTGTAATAGTTTGTTTGCTATCTGTGCTGGGAGGGCAGGATGTCGAAAAATTCGAAATCATCAGCCAATGGGGACATTTCAAGCACTTATGTTCTCACGTGTTGGACGCCTCGCTGGATCAGGATGGTGGAGGTCCAGTTGATGGTGGCAGTGAAGCTTCGTGAAGTAGGTTGGAAGATCTCAAACATTTACATAGCACTGATGAAAATCTCGACCGTCTTGGAGGGCTTCACAGAAATACATTGAGCGATCACATCTTTGAAGGCAAAAGTTTCCACCCTGATCACAAGAATGGATGATGTTGAAAAACAGGTTGAGTTTCTGGAGTTGGCCGAAAGAGAGCTACAGTCTAACCTGTGGCTGATGTGGAACGCGTGTGACTGTGCATGGACCGCTGGATTTCCATGGGTTGGATGCCATTTGGGACTGATCTGCGTGGGGTTGAAGCACATAATTTTTTTTTCTGTTCTGTGGGTTGTTCAGGATTTGATTGTTACATCAATGTTGGATAGTGGTCTATATAACTTTGCCTTGGGTACACAATTTATATTTACATGTCACAGTTTAATATATTAATATTTCTTCATTTTAATATAAATGTTTATCTCCACTTGGAATGTTAATGGGCTGGGGCACCCAATAAAAAGAAGGAAGGTTGTATCTTTCCTTAAGCATAAAAAATATTATATAGTGTTCCTTCAAGAAACGCACCTTTCTTCACAGGAAGCTGAAAAACTTGGTAGGGCATGGGGTGGCCATGAGTTTTGCATTGCTGGTTTTAGTAAGAGCAGGGGAGTCATCACATTGATAAGCAAGTATTTACAATTCAAATGTCTCAAACAGATCAAAGATAATCTAGGAAGAGTCATTATTGTTTTCGCTAAAACACAGGGGCAAAACTTTATCATGTCCAATATTTATGCACCCAATTCTGGTTATCAGAACTTTTTTATAGATCTTGTGGGGAAGCTAATTGGACCTTCATAATAGGGTTTTGGGTAGAGACTTCAATGTTTTAATGGATCTAATAAAGTAAATCTTATGAACTAATGAAAAAAGGCACAGTCCCTCCCAGATGGGTTAAGAAGACTCCAAATGACCAAGATTTTTACACATCCTCTTTTTACACACCCTTGATATATATATATATATATATATATATATATATATATATATATATATATATATATATCAAGGGTTCGTTGGGTTACTTTTGAAATATATTCCACTACAGATCACAGAATACATGTTGTAAAATGTAATTTGTAACGTATTCCGTTAGATTACTCAAGGTCAGCAACGTATTCTAAATACTTTGGATTACTTCTTCAGCACTTGTTTTGACTATAAAAACGTATGCAGTGTTGTTTCTAAAACAAGATCAATCAAATTGATCTTGTTTTAAGGATTTGTTTTATTTTTACAGGAAAACAATACAAAAATGATTATCAAGAATACGTTTTTTACCCTAATATCAAAGGTCTTACTAGAAAAAAATTAATTATGACTGACAATTTACACAAGGTTTCTTTCTATTTCTTCTGCTCCAAACTTAGTTCTCCATCTGCTCGTATGAATGTAACACATCATACGAAAATGTTTCACCGCTGTTCAAATGCACTTTGGATCTCATCATTTATATATATAAATGTTTCCAAACTGAAAGTACTAAATATTAAATTAAACAAATTGCAATAAAATGCAAAATAATCTCTTCAGTAATCAAAATTATTTTTGAATGTAACTGTATTCTAATTACTAATGATTTAAATTGTAACTGTAGTGGAATACAGTTAATTATACTTACTGTATTTTAAATACGTAATCCTGTTACATTCCCAACCCTATATATATATATATATATATATATATATATATATATATATATATATATATATATATATATTAACAGCTCTTAAGAGGTTATGGGAAAGAAATTTGAACTTGGTATTGGAGGATGGGGAGTGGGAAAGAATAACTATGTCTTGGGATATAAGGGTATACCTTATTCAGTTTAAGATTGCTCTGTGGTTCTGCACTAATTAAACTAGGTGACAAATATACTAAAAGCTGTTTCCAAACTAGCATAATGATCACAAATCAGGGGGAAATAATGGGGGATAAAGTTGATTCTGCGTATGAGTGTGTGAATATACATATATATATATATATACAGTATATTCTGTTTTTGTATATATATGAATCAATAAGAAGTGTTGATAAAAGAAAGCTAGCTTAGTACTGTATATTTATACTCAAAATTAATCTTGCTATGTCCACCATCTTGTATTTATTTTTCACAGAGCTCTTTACAGTGCATCCTTGTTGCGCCATACTTTTAGAATTTGGCCAAAGCAAGATATCTTAGCGGGCAGCAAAATTAAGAGACCTACCTTTTAGAACAGCCTTCATGTTGGGAGTGCACATATCATTCCTTAGAAGGCTTCCTCTGGAGGCAGCTCACTAAATTTTGAACTGAGTAACTTGAATTCTTGAGTGCCAGTGATTTGCTTCTCTTTTGACAATTACATGCTAATCTAATGTGTGGTTAATTGTTAATGTATTTTGCTCAAGCAGAAACTGACCATGTCTTATTGTATATTTCTTTCTTAGAGGGCTTGTATCGACTTTGCTATCAGTGCCAAGCCTCTGACACGCTACATGCCCCAGAACAGACAGACCTTACAGTACCGGCTTTGGCACTTTGTGGTGTCGCCCTCGTTTGAGTACACTGTGCTTACGATGATTGCTCTCAACACCATCGTGCTCATGATGAAAGTGAGGAGAAAACACTTCATGCTGACTATAGCACAGCTGCATATAATTATGAAAGCTGGGTGCAAGAAATGTGTAAACACCCTAATTTAATACTAAAAAAATGTATGAGATAATCCCTTCAGTATGTCCCACGCAACATTCTGTTATAATATTAAATATGTCAGGAAACACAGGAAAGAAAACTGTGCTCATTAAATAATTTTATGGCATTTATTAATAATTCTAACATTGAAGCGAACTGATATCATGCCCTTAATGTTCTTTTACTGAACTGATTTTCATAAGCACAATTTTTGCCTAGAATATCTGTAACCATTTGTTAAAATGTAAAATATCTTGAAATGTTATTTTAATTTGGAATCATAAAAAAATATATCACTTTACTTTTTGCACCCCTGTTGGCAGCTTTGGTAAGAAAGTGGAAAGAAAATTATTATAAATGTTATTGTTGGGGCCTGTGGTCTGTGATACTGCGCTCATACCAGACAGTCATGAGTCACGTCTTATTAAATATTGATCAGAAGCCATCAGCATCAACTTTTCCTCATTAGCTTTGGCCTAACATCCCCTGTGACTAATTTTAACTGGAGATAGATCTGGGCCTCAACAAGTCATCATGTCTGCTTTGGTCTGCAGTTGTGTTTAACACTTTCTATAATAATAAGAGATAAAAGCACATATATTTATAGATATTATTCCTTATGTGAAGTAAAGTCTGGAAAGCTTCTATAATTTGGTCTCATGTAGTTTGAATACCTCAGTTTTGATGAAGGAGTTTGAAGGTTTTAGCTGTTTTTTGTACTTGCATTGCTAATGGATGAATGGATGGAGGGAGGGATTCATAGACTATTTGTAAAAGCCAACATAATAACAACATATAGAATAAAATAGTATGACTCTCTCTCTCTCTCTCTCTCTCTCTCTCACTCTCACTCTCTCTCTCTCTCTCTCTCTCTCTCTCTCTCTCTCTCTCTCTCTCTCTCTCTCTCTTTATTAGCACCATGATCCTCGTCCTGAAGGCTATGAAGATGCACTGAAACACATCAACACTGCGTTCACAGTTATTTTCTCTGTGGAATGTGTTCTCAAAATCCTGGCATTTGGTTTTTTGGTAAGCACTTGGGACATAGTAAACTGCATAAAACTGTATATTCATTCAAATTTCCTCATCCAAAATGATCTTTGTGTTTTCAGAATTATTTCAGAGACACATGGAATATATTTGACTTCATTACAGTTCTTGGAAGTATCACTGAAATTGTGGTTGACCAATTATCTAAGGTGAGAATAAATGTAACCTATGCACACATTTATATGTATGTATGTATGTATGTAATGATTGATGTCTTTTGATTTTTAAACTTCTCCAGTTTGCAGAAAATATTCATTTGCATTAGAAATCACTTAGGTATTCTGATTGGCTTGTAGACAGTATTTATTTATATGAGCAATCACCTTTGTGTTCTGATTGGTTTGTAGGCTGGAACTTTTAATATGAGCTTCCTAAAGTTATTCCGTGCAGCTCGGCTGATTAAACTTCTGCGTCAGGGCTACACCATCCGTATTCTGCTCTGGACTTTTGTTCAATCATTCAAGGTCAGACTGGTGCATTATTAAAGTCAAAACATAAGTGAAAAACATTGACATGTGAGCTGATATCAGCAACACAATATCAATTTATGTAACACTCATAGAATATTTCAGTCTTCGGTACATGTAAATGTAATGTTTGCCTGGTGAATTGAGATTGGATAAGTTTTCATGGTTTATTAATAGAAAGTGTATCATTGTAGGAGAGTATCAGTCTTTCTCCCTCCCTCCCTCCTTCTATATAAAGTATATTAATACTGTCATATTACAAAAAAAACACTGTTCTTTTGCTGCTTTTGATGCACTAGTATTTCCTTCAGGATATGTCAGTCTAGCTTCAGATTAATTTTTGATGAGATTTTAACAAGTTATTTGTCTTGCAGGCTCTTCCATATGTCTGCCTGCTCATCGCTATGCTGTTTTTCATCTATGCTATCATTGGCATGCAGGTAAAAGTTGTCTTTTTCCCCCAGCTGTCTTTCTACATCTTTATAGTCCTTTCTCACTTTGTCTTTCTCTCTCTAAGCATGCAAATTTAATCAACCCCTCTTGTGTGTGTTTTTGTAATTTTGTAAAGGTTTTTGGCAACATCAAGGTAAATGAAAAAAGCCAAATCAACCGACACAATAACTTTAGGACATTCTTTGGTGCCCTCATGCTGTTGTTCAGGTAAGATGATGTTTATAAAAGGATATTAATATTCTTACAAAATCTGCATATTTTCATGTCATTTCTTTGTTTAAAAAATTATGTTAAATGTTGAATGTCGATTATTTCACTGTGAAGACACTACAATGAAACAATAAATAAATAAATGATTTATGTGTGTCTGTTTAGGAGTGCAACAGGTGAGTCATGGCAGGACATCATGTTGTCGTGTTTAGGAGAGAAAGAGTGTGAAACCGACATGTCTCTCCAAAACTCAACAAAAAAGGAAATAAGAAAAGAATGCGGGACTGACTTTGCATACTTCTACTTTGTCTCCTTCATCTTCTTCAGTTCCTTTTTGGTGAGGCAGTTTACTGGCACAAACACACAGCAATACAAACCTTTTTACTTGAAAGCAGTATACTTAAAGGAATAGTCCACCCAACAGTTAAAATTCTTTCATAATTTACTCACTTTACTCACTCATTTAAGTCGCCTTAAACTCATATGTCTTTCTTTCTTCTGCGGAACACAAACTAGGATATTTTGATGGAGATATGTTGTATTTATATCCATACAATGCAAGGAAAAGGGGTCTAACACTTTCAAGCCCAAAAAGGACTTAAGGCAGCATAAAGATAATCATCTTCACAACTCGAGTGATTGAATCTATGTCTTATGAAACAATACAATTGGTTTTGTGTGAGACCAGACCAAAATATAACTCCTTTTTTACAATAAATCTTGACATCTGCAGTCTCTCTGGCATGATCATGATTTGAAACTTGATTACACTTTCTTATGCTAGATGCATGCGCAAAGCTCTTAGTACGTGCTCTGTGCATGTACATGCACTGTGCGCCCACTCAAGGTGTGCAAGTCTAGTGTCAAGTGCGAGGAAGTGTAATCGAGCTTTAAATCATGATCACCAAGGAGACTGTTGATGTTAGATTATGAAGATTTATAGTGAAAAAAAGTTACATTTTGGTGTGTTTGTCACCCAAAACCAATTGTATGGCTTCAGAAGACATGGATTAGACCAGCTTGAAAGTGTTGGACCCAACTGACTTGCACTCTATGGATATAAATCCATCGCATCTCCATCAAGATATCCTACTTTTTTATTCCGCTGAAGAAAGTCATATGAGTTTGAAACGGCATAAGAGTAAGTAAATGAGGAGAGTATAATCACTTATGGGTGAACTATTCCTTTAAGGCATATTCCCACCACATTTAAATTTTCTGCATAGATATAAACAGTACTATAAATGTAGATCTTACAATGAAACATGAAATCTCTATGAACTTCACATTAAGTTCAAAATATACATTGTTCTGTCGTTTTTTTCATCCAAAACTATCTAACTATTTTCAGAGAATAGGAAAAAATTAATCATCATACTCTATGTGAATAGTTTAGGCGTGGAAAGTAAGATTTACATGGAATAACTTTTTTATGTTTGTTACTTTATTGTATTGCACCTAGTTAGGACTTGATGTTGACCTCACTTTATATAATTCTACTGTTCTATCTATATTCTTCTCTCTCTCATAGATGCTCAATCTGTTTGTGGCTGTGATCATGGATAATTTTGAGTACCTGACACGAGACTCATCCATTCTGGGTCCACATCACTTGGATGAGTTTGTACGGATCTGGGGAGAGTATGATCGTGCTGCATGGTGAGAGAGATGGTTTTAAATACTTTTCAGTTGATCACATGCCGTACAGATGTAATACAATAAAACAAAATCAAATAACATGTTGATAGATGTTTAACAGGGTCTGTTTGCTTGTTTTCTCAATTTGCAAGAATATCATATTTGAAAAACATTAAATTGTGACTTTCCGTTGTAAATGTCCCATGAGTGTCTATGAAATGTACAGGATAATTTGCTTTTAAATGTTAAATTGTCTGTAATATATCTGTGTCTCTCTTACGCTAATTTGAACAAGTGCAGGGTAATTTAAAGGGGTCATATAACTGAGGGATCCATTTTACTATTGAGATAAAAGTTCATTGTACTATGAAAATAAACCGTAACTTTTAGAACTCGAAACATTCTCCCAGTCCAAAAAGAATATTATTTAAACTAAATGAACATTTATTTAGCAATTAAGCTAATATTGAACTTCTGTTTACTTAGTTTTATCTTAAAGGCACAACAACAAAAACGGCCTGTTTAAAGGAATATTCCGGGTTCAATAAATGTTAAACTTATCGTGGCCCATTCTGCCCGTTTCACAGCCGACCCACTGGCCTAATCGGCCCCAAAGTACGTCGGCCACACAAGGAAAATGCCGGTATGCCAGATTACCAGTCCAGCCCTGATGTAAACCATAAAACCTTAAAATGACTGTAAAAACATAAATTTAAACATCTACAGCTCAAATATAACAGAAGTTTGAATAGAAGAATTTATGTGTTTTTATACATTTGTAGGCTTCACATTTCTTTCCTTTAAACCCTCAAAAGAAATTGCCCCATTTACTACTATTATAAGTGCCTCACTGAAACCCAGATTTGTTTTAAAGAAAAGAAGGGATGAGTTGAAATTACTTAATTACTAACATTGTGCCACAAATGATGTCAATTGAGCTCAACTTGTATTGAACTCAGAATATTCCTTTAATTGTGATGGTCTGAGAGTGTGGAATAAAATTATAGCTACTAAATTACTAACTTAAACTACTAAATTTTGAAGTAAATATCAGCTAACTAACATTATAAGTGGGCCACTGGAAAAAGATAAATAATAAATAAGGATGATATGACCCCTTTAGTGTGTATTTATACCACTCCTAACACACGTATAACCATCCTAAATTGTCTGCTGTTAACAATGGGTGTGTCCTTCTCCAGTGGAAAACTACACTATAAGGAGATGTACAAAGTTGTGCGCACAATATCACCTCCTCTGGGCTTTGGAAAGAATTGCCCCTACAGGGTGGCGTGCAAGGTTTGGCTCAACCGTGAAAAACTACCCCACAGCCTCTTTCTCCTCATTTTTTATCATTCCCTGCTCCTTCACTACCTAACAACCCTCTCCCTCCTCCTCGTCCCTGTGATCTCCGGTACTCAAAGACTCCACCGTGTCAAAGACTGTCAGAGACAAGAGCTCAGTGCACAGAGAGACAACTCATCCCTTTGGCCCGTGTCCTGCTCCTGAAGTGTAAATAACTGAAGCAGTTCATGACACTGAGAGCCATCCATCATTAAACACCATTATATCATAACTAACACTGCCAATGGATGTCAGGAGGGAGTCAGTCTCTCTGTGTCTGAATTGGATTTGGGGCTTTTATTGAATATTATTCTAGAAATGTGGATTTGAGATTATAGGAGGGCAGACTCCTTGTGTTCACCATTGACTCACATGTTTGTAATTCATGAGAGCATAATGCCCATCTGCCCTGGTCTACTGAAACCACTTCTGTGGGTTTCTGTATTATAGTAGCAGGACTTTATTGTGAATAGAGATGTTCAGTTGGTAGTCCTTAAACCCGGAAGAGATTTAGGATTTTCAAGGCATGGTTTCCCCCATGAATTTCCAATGTGTTATTAGAGTAGCGGATCCCTCACAAATTACATTGTAACCACCATAGAATTTAAAGTGGAAACCAATATATAGATTAGGGGTCAATCAAAATGAGGTATGAATGTGTAATTTTCAATTATTGTTTACAGCGACCTTATTTGACTAGAAAACCACTATTTGAAAAACGTATGGAAAATTCCTGAGGGAAAGTATGGCGAATCAGTCTTCCGTGTTGGCATACAAATAAAGCCAACTGTCCCCTCCCTCTTTTTCAGCCATTTTTGGTTCTTGACGTATTTTTCCTATTTATTTTTTCCTTAGGCTTTCATAAACTCTTTCATAAATTAGTTCTAAGACATAAACCAAACCAACCAGCTCCGATGTGAATCACACTAAAACTAACTTAAATTTGAAGCTAAAAATTATTTGAAAATCAAAGAAAAAGACAATGGTACAAAATTGTGTACTTAATGCCTTTCACGAGGGCATGAACTACAATCCCTTGAAGCATTGAAAAATTGTGGAAAAATACAAAGATTTTGATGTAAAGTTTATAAGTATAAAACTAATATATTTGAATTTTATTGCAAAATATTCAGATAAATGCAAATATCTAATTAGTTGGGAGTGTATGGAGTTGCATCATTGCAACATGGTCCTGACAAGTTACTGTAGGGCTTGTTTGGCGTGTTTTGTTTGCCACGATTCTGTGATTGGGGGATTGTTTCCCTTCAAGATCATGGGTAGTGTAGATGCTACTACAAATTGAAGGGCGATTGTGCATTTGCTATTGTAGGCCCCAAACTCTGGAATAAGCTTCCGCTTCATATCAGGCCAGCTCTGACGCTCTGCCTTTTAAATCTGCTTTAAAAACACTTTTTTACTCATTTTGCTTAATTATAGATA
Source organism: Moxostoma hubbsi (assembly GCA_032164185.1). Lineage (NCBI taxonomy): Eukaryota > Metazoa > Chordata > Actinopteri > Cypriniformes > Catostomidae > Moxostoma > Moxostoma hubbsi. The sequence goes on from JAVLUX010000117.1 coordinate 6,343,338, forward strand.
TAGATTTTAGGCTCAGGTATTTATTAGTATTTATATAAGGGTATATTATGCATATTATGTTTTGACTGAAATGTGTATTTTAAAGCACTTTGGGTCAACTCCTGTTGTTATAAATGCGCTCTATAAATAAAGGTTGAGTTGAGTTAGCCAAGATTTTTGCTATTAAACTATATAAAAAATAATGCAGACTTGTGGCTTCAACAAAAGTATACACTATTGATTAACAACCTCCGTGCTCATGGTAGGTCTGTCTTTAAAAGTTTATAAGTTATCAAAAGAAAATAATTTGCCCATGGAGAAAATGACTGGGATTTTTACTTCCATAACGCAACTTTTGTGCTTCATTGACTTCACGACTGAACAGCTCTATACGCGCAGTCAAGATCCCCTTCAGATCCACTCACTTGACTCATCAGATCTTTGACTGTTCTAATCATTTCTCTCCTTAGCGTCCTCTATGCCTGCATTGCATAGAAAGACCTCCACCTGACTCCACCTATTTATTTAAACTAATTTGTTTTATTTCCCTTTTGACAGTGTTTTTCTTTTCCTGTCTCTCCCTCTATCTTTTCTGTTGTTTCCTTTTGTTCCTTGTCACTATCTTCCTCTCCTCCCTTGTTCCTTGGGAATGCCCTATTCTTCCTACTCCTCTTCATCACATTGCCTCTGGTGACTACCCCCCTCCCAGTGGCCGTATTCATTATACTGATATGTACGAGATGCTGACCTGCATGTCGCCACCGCTTGGCCTGGGCAAGAAATGCCCCTCCAAAGTGGCGTATAAGGTAGTCTGCAATATTATTATTTAGTCTGCTTATTTACTAGAGTCCCAAACTAATCAAAGCTTAATGTCCTAGTTTACAGTGGGTGTGCACTGATATCCATTTTTGCTTCCAGGTAGTCATGATTAAACAATTTTGTCAATATCTATTGGCAAAATATTAGTGAGCACCTGTTGTAAAATGGCACCAAAGCACAGTATCACATGGAAGCAAGCAAAACTGAAATATTGCATTTATAATTTGTGGCTGGAATTTGGTATCTTAAATTATTTTAAGCATTTCTTTTTTCCTGTTTAGAAATGGGTTTTTTTTTACCTATTTTACATTACTTGAATGTCATGCACTTTGCTTGATTTGTTTCACAAATTTGTTTCAAGTTTAAAACTTTAAAATATTACTAGACATTTTTTTAATAGTAGATTTAGGATTTAAAAAACAATTTTTGTGCCAGTATTGTCATTCTGAACAAAATTTTTATACATCTCATAAGGCTCTTATTATTCGTAGATTATCAGTGATGTTATTTTTTGTCATTGTCTTATCATAATGTAAAGTCTTTGTACATCCACAAACAACACTTTATTTGAATATGTCGCCATAACACTGTCTTAACTCTGACATTAGTTTATATCAGTGTTACAGATGTGTTATAAATGTCATGTTCATAAAGTGTGATCCTTCAAACTTTTCTTAAGTTTCTTTGCATAAATCTCATCGTTTAATCTGTCTTGATCTACTTTAATATATGCATTTCAAATGTGTGCATGAATTTGTCGTGGTGAAACTAACAAAATAGTTTTTTGAGTTTTTGAGAAATTTCCTTCTTTTGTAAGGAATATTCTTAACATACTTTTCTGGTGAACAATTCCCATGCTACTTCGAAGAATATGCAAACAACTAAGCTCTTTTAAGCTCTTTTTTATTATTCAAAACAACACTGAAATACATCCTTCAACTAAAACCTGCACCTTAACACTCAAAAATATATTTTAGCCTATTTTTAAAATGTATCCATTTCAATTTAATAACATCTTTCCATCTAATTGATTTGTTCTAATCTTTAACAAAATAAAATGTATAAATCTTTAAAATGCAATTTTTATTAATTACATTTTCTACAAGACTATTCAATTCAATTTGATGGAAATTTGTTATTAAATTGATATGTAGACATCTTAAATGTACAGTACAGTAAGAAATAGATGGTCATTCAAAACTCAGGATACATGCTTTAAAATTAATTTATGGCAAAAAAGCTAAAGTCATCTTAGAAGAGAACCCACATGTGTGCTCACCAGTAAGGTCCCTTAGTTTTGCTCAAACAAGAAATGCACTACTTGTATTTCATTTGTCTTTTCCTTTGTCCTTGTGGTGACCTGCTGTCAGCGGTTAGTGCTGATGAACATGCCAGTGGATGACGACATGTCAGTTCACTTCACCTCCACTCTTATGGCGCTGATACGCACTGCACTGGACATTAAAATTGCTCAAGGTTAGCTTCATTCCTAATTGTGATGCCTGTCAAAATCAACTATAGTCGTGATTTGTTTTTTGTTTTTTTACTCAAGGTAACAATTAAATAATATAAGATTACTGGTGTTTGTCTGGCAGGGGGTGAGGACAGAAGTCAGATGGACATAGAGTTGCAAAAGGAAATTAGTGTCATCTGGCCACACCTCTCCCATAAATCTCTTGACCTGCTTGTACCCATCCACAAAGGTGAGAGATTAACACTGCCAGCTCGGACAGAGGGTTATTTTAGGGTATATTGTTTTTATTTATTTTTTACTTGAAATGTGTCACTCCAATTTTAAAATGTTTTTATTAGTTTTCACTATATTTAATCTAGTTTTATTGTTTTTATTGTTTATTGTTTTTTTATTGTTGAAGTGTTTTCTAGTTTCTAAAGCAAACATAGTAGATTCCATTATAATCATTAAGGCTGTCTACACTTGAACCATTCATTGTGGCGCGTCACATTGCGTGGGTAGTAAACAGATGCCCTGTTCTATTGCTGACATGCTGCAGAGCTACTCCAGCCACTTTAGTATCTCGTTCATCTGAAATGAAATGATTTTACATATCAAATATCATACCATTCATTCTTTTTAGAATGAATTATTTTTTACATATTTAATTAAATTATGACTGCTATATTAATGCCAGTTTATGGTTTTTCTTGTCTACCAATTTAAATAATATTTTGTTTCGTACCACATTTAAATGCAATTTTAGCAATAATAAAATTACAGTAATATATATTTAATAATAAGAAAATGTTTAGAATAGATTATTAAAATTATTCAAATAGAATTTATTTTCCCATTTAACTGTTGCTGAAGTCTATTCAAGCTCAGAAATGATTGGTCCATGCTATACATTTAGAATGTTCACTTTGACTTGTCCAGCGTTAATAGCCTCTAACGGACAACGGATGCGCCTGGTATAGGCAGGATTTTAATATTTTAGGAAAGCCAAACTTAATGCCTAAACTGTTTTTATTTAAATATGGTTGACATAGATACATTTCTATGGTCCATATATTATTGCTGCTATTTACTGGCATTTTCATGTTTAATGAAATTGGGTTATAAAGGTTTAAATGTTATAATATGTTATAATTTTATATAATATAGTATAATATACTAATACTAAAGCTAAAATGAATTTTAGGTCATTTTTATTTTGTTACTTTTATGGTTAGTTTAATCTTAAAAACAGCTATATTAGTTTTATTTCAGTTAAAAAAAAAATATTCATTTAGTTTTCAGTTTAGTTTCATTTAAAATAACAAAACTGCTTTTACTATTAATGCATATGAAAAAAAAGTTGCATCCCATTCAACTCTAGATTTGGAGGCATTCTTCTCTCCCATAAAGTTTGTTCTGATGCATCACTACTTTGAAGTTCATTTATTTTGACTTTATAAATCTTAGATTTTGGAAACCAATTTTTCTCTCAGCCAGTGACATGACCATTGGGAAGATCTATGCAGCCATGATGATCATGGACTATTACAAGCAGAACAAAGCAAAGAAGCTCCGCCAGCAGATTGAGGAACAGGTAAGGGGTAGTTGGCAATAAATACTTTTGATTAGTTGACTTCCAGCAGTGTGACATTCTATGTGTATATACTAAAGCAATTTTAAGCATAATTTTGCTAAATGTTTTTATAATTTTTATGCGTGACGTTTTATTCATACTAAATGAAATATTACAAAGAATTGTTATAGTTTTAAAATACTTTTGTTACCGCAGCACTATGTAGAATGAACAAGTGAAGGCAAAATAATGATAAAAAGTATTAGACCTTAAATGGTCACCAATTATAAAACCTAAAAAATACACTTTCCTTACACATTCAAAAAAAATTTAACCTAAAATCTTGATGTTGATATAGAAAGTATACCATCTACTTGTTTGGAATATTGTAAAATTTACTGAAGAATACTATTAATTTTTTTTTTATCATGTTTCAGTCTAAAGTGTTGACATCCTGAAGCTGGAAATATGTGCTTTTTTGGGGTGTTCTGGGTCACTGTCCTTAGCTCTGAGATTGCTCTGACCCTGTATTGTTGTCTTGCAGAAACATGCTCCGATGTTCCAACGCATGGATGCATCCTCGCTGCCACAGGACATTCTATGCAGTGCCAAGGCTTTGCCATACCTGACACACAGTGCAGGATCTGCCCTGTAATTGTACATGTTGTGTGTGTGTGTGTGTGTGTGTGTGTGCATCCCAAATGTGTATCCCAAATGTGTATGGCTTTCTTTCTTCTGTAGACCACAAACAAATAATTTTAGAAGAATATATCAGTTCTGAAGGTCCATACAATGCAAGTGGATTGTGATCAGCACTTTAAAGCTCCAAAAACACAGACAGTCATATTAAATGTAATCCATATGACTTCAGTGGTTAAATTAGTGTCTTCTAAAGTGATTTGATCGCTTTGGACAATAAACAGAACAATATTTAAGGACTTTTCACTATAATTCTTTACTTTCTGGTCACTCTCTGCATGTTCATGAGAGAAACAAGTTTAGACAGCCTCTCATGTGATGTAAGCACTTTGGCATGATTATATGAAAGCAAAACCAATGAAGATTGTGTACTGCGTTCTGTTTTCAGAAACCAAGCTGCACATCGGGTTGTATTGTTCTCACGTGAACATGCCAACACGCTTACATTATGGGAGAGGCTACGTGAACTCGGGACCCTCATGAACGCACAATGGAAAGAAGTATACAATTATTGTGAAGAGGACATAAATATTGAGCAGTTTCTCACCCAAAGCGATCATCTCACTTTAGAAGACATTCATTTAACCACTGGTGTTTTACTACGACTGTCTATGCTTTTTGAAGCTTCATAAGGTCACCATTCACTTGCAGTTTATGGACCTACAGAGCTAAGATATTCTTCTGAAAATCTTTGTTTGTGTTCTGCAGAAGAAAGTCATACACATCTGGCATGGCATGAGGGTGAGTAAATAATGAGAGAATTTTCATTTTTGGGTGAACTATCCCTTTAAGTTGGCCCTGTATCTGTCATCATTTCATGTCCCTCTTTTAATAATCCTGTATGTAGCTTACACTCAAAATCTCACTTATATATAGTATATACAGGTGCAAGCCAACATGAGTATGATTGACAATATTTTCTGTTGTTTTCTCAGCACCAGAGGTGGGTTTGTGGTACAGAGTCCCATCTCCCCCCAAGATCTTTTCATGCAGCCAATGGCCCAAGAGTCCATGGAAGACAGGGAGGAATACCAACACCACTATCACCTCCAGAGCATGGTAGGACCAACTAAATTGAAAATACACAAACTAAAATTTCTCACATCAGACACATTGGCATGTGTCAAACATATACAGTGTTTATTTTATTATTTTGCATGACAATACCTCCAGAAAGTATTTGGTCATTTTTAAAAGTATATATTTAATTGCATGAATAACAACATATAAGACAATGTGACATCTGCAAACAAAAGCAGATGCTAGAGGCTTTCTCAGAATTGGCTAATGTTTGACAACCAGAAACTGTCCAAAAAAACATTTTATTGTTATTTTGCTTGAAAAGTGTACTTGTGCTGTTCTTCTTTTTAAAAAATGTCCCTTGGTTTGATTTTATTTTGTGATACAAAAACATTCATACATTGTAAAGTGTGGTTTAAGTGTCCAAATATTCTGTGGGGCCAGTGTATGTGCATGAAATACCTGATATCTGTTTTATGCAGTATTTAGTTTTATGAATAAACATTGAAATTAACATCTATTTAAAATTCTAAAAAAGAATGCAAAGTTAAGCCCATGCTCGCTGTTTAATTCCATGGCAGTTAATTAATTATTCATGAGTGCATTTTCTATACAACGACTTAACTCACTGCTTAACCACCATAGTACGATGCATCATGAGAGATATTAACTAGCTAGTCGTGACTGTTTCCTGAAACCCTAGTAGCTATGTCTCACATCCATTGTTCGAACTACGTTGGTTCAACAATATGGAGCTGTTGTCTAATGGTCTAAGTTTAATGACTTTAGGGGGTGGAGTAAAAACTTCTGCAGAGATTGAATGGATATCAAATTATAACAGCTCATTTACATGGACAGAAAGTCATTTATTGTGAAAAAACACTTTGCAAGTGGTGTACTCTTTACTACAGTAGTGGTTCGGTCAGTAAACAGCTTTGCAGCTACTCTATTTCCCCACGACGCTCCTGTAAATAATGAGCATATTATTTGAGGACTACTTATGTTATTTTCTGTTCCCCATTGTTTCTCTTTATTTTCATATGCCCCTCTGTTGCTGGTGTGTTTGTTTTCATCGTGACCTCTTGCAACTTTGAGCTGCATTAGTGGGGTTTCCCTCTTACCTCCGGGGGGACTTGAGCACATACAAATGCACATTTTTCAAAAAACAATAAGAATGTCACTTTTATTCTTGACACAATAAGAGATATAGAATTAAATATATATGGAGTGAAAGATACAGACTGGGACTGGCAAATATGGCTCAGGTGAAGCTGTGTGGTGCTGCATGGCAACAAACATACGATTTTCAAGTTGCTTTTCAGTGATGGAGAAGTTAAAAACCCTTCACAATCTGAATTTAAATACAAAATATAATATCCCATTTGATGACCAAAAATACTCTTTCATTTTTTTACATGTTTCGAGTTAGTACTTTTCTAATACACTGGGAATTCATCCAGTAGTTTAACATGTAGAAATGAGAACGCAAATTTCTCCCCACTTGACTCTCTATATGATGATGACATCATAAGTAAATTCTGGGGTTTACTGAGGTGGTTGGTGATGGCCTATGACTTGGGCACGTAGCCCGGTCGTGGTCTTAGGATCACATATGTGTCTGCCGGACCGAACTCCAGGCAAGTGTCGCTAACAGAGAACGCTTGCAGGTCCCCGACCCTCTTGATGGAGGCGAGCGCGATCAGCAGGGCAGTCTTTAGAGAGAGAGAGCCCTGAGTCCAACTGATTCTAGCGGCCCGAAGGGAGATCTCTGGAGGCCCACGAGGACTACTGAGAGATCCCAGGAGGGGAACATGCTTGGCCGGGAGGGATTCAACCTCCAGGCTCCTCTTAGGAACCTGATTATTAAGTCGTGCTTACCCAAAGACTTGCTGTCTACTGCGTCGTGGTGGGCTGTGATAGCAGTGATATACACCTTTATGGTGGAAGGGGACAGCCTCCCCTCCAGCCTCTCCTGCAGAAATAAGAGCACTGTCCTAACTGCGCACCATTGTGGGTCTTCAGCCCGGGAAGAACACCAACTTGCGAACAAGCACCACTTCAGGGCGTAAAGTTGCCTGGTAGAGGGGGCTCTGGCTTGGTTGATCGTGTCTACGACGGCAGTGGTAGACCAGCTAGATCTTCCGCATCCCGTCCAGGGGCCAGACGTGGAGGTTCCAAAGGTCTGGGTGTGGATGCCAGAGTGTGCCCGTCCCTGAAAAAGGAGGTCCTTCCACAGGGGAATTCACCAGGGAGGGGCTGTCGCGAGGAGTACGAGGTCTGAGAACCAGGCCCGGGTGGGCCAATAGGGAGCCACTAGGGTGACTTGTTCCTCGTCCTCCCTGACCTTGCACAGCACCTGTGCAAGAAGGCTCACTGGGGGAAATGCGTACTTGCGCAGCCCCGCAGGCAAGCTGTGTGCCAGTGCGTCTGCCCCGAGGGGAGACTCTGTTCGGGCATACCAGAGCGGGCAGTGGGAGGTCTCTCGTGAGGCAAACAGGTCTACTTGGGCCTTGCTGAACCGTTCCCAAATCAGCTTGATTGAGTGGGCCAGAATGAGCCAGTCGTCGAGGTAATTGAGTATGCGAATGCCGGCTTCTCGGAGCGGGGCAAGGGCTACCTCTGCAACTTTCGTGAAGACGCGAGGGGACAGAGACATGCTGAAGGGGAGGACTTTGTACTGATACGCCTGGCCGTCAAACGCGAACCGTAGGAAGGGTCGGTGTCGAGGCAGAATTGAGACGTGAAAGTATGCGTCCTTCAGGTCTACTGCTGCGAACCAATCTCGATGCTGGATGCAAGTTAAGATGTGTTTTTGCGTGAGCATTTTGGCTCAGCCCAGGGGAGTCATCCGCGTCAGATGCCGCGCTCTCCGATGCAGTGGTGAGCTCATCCACCTCGAGTTCTAGAGTATAGGCAGGCTGGCTGTAGCCGAGCCGCAGTTGCCTTGAGCAGGGACGGGAGTCAACGAGCGTGCTGGGGGGTGGGTGGTCCGAGGGGGCATACCCGGCGGAGTTTCACCCGCTGCCGTCCCCAGATTGCCTCCATCGCCAACCGCATCGTCCACCATTCCGTGGGAAGAAGGAGCAATGCGGGGAGCGGCTGGAGTGGCGTGCTTTCTGTTGAAAACGAGCCGCGACCGCAAAGTTGCCATGGTCATGCTCTCGCAGTGAGAGCATGATCCCTCCACAAACGCTGACTCGGTGTGAACGGTGCCCAGACACATGAGACAACACCTGTGGCCATCTGAAACGGAGAGCACTCTACCGCATCCAGGAACTACACAGGGGCGGAAAGGCATCTTTAAAAAGACACGTCCTTAAAAGGACATTCAATGCCGCTGTGTATTGCTCTTTAGAGGAAATTACTCTTTTACAAGAAAAAAATCACTCTTTAATAAACTCTTTTAAGTTCTGCGCTGTCGAAGCGCCCAGGGGCAAACTGCACTGCTGTGCAGAGAAGGAGAAAGCCGCTGTAGTGCGCCGTAGATCCAACAGCAGAGAAGTGTCAGAGGAACAGGAACGGGTGTGTGATTCGCAGCTGACTGCAGGCACAACCATCGGCATCAACCATAAATTTCTGAATGAGCGTGACATATTTCCCCGCTTCTATACCCATTTGTCCGGGGGCGGGGTATGCAAATACTGTCTGCCAACTTCTCATTGGCCTTTTTTCATAGATCAGAGGCATATTCGGCACTCAAGAGAGACCCCTAGTGTTGCTTCTTCGACACAACGTCGAAGTGAAGACAGATGGGGAACAGATAATTAGGGTCTGAATACCACACAGCTAAAACATCCCTCTAAAAGTTTAAAGACGCCCAAGGTAGAACAAAAATATTCTGTATTCTGTTTTGCAAAGCAGAAAAAGCTACTTTAATTGACAGCACTTGCTAAGAAACATGATTTATCCATACAACATTCTGACAGACAGTATTCTAATGTAAATCATCACAAAATGATTTCACACATGCTAACAATGTATCACTCCTACTGACACAGATGGTAATTCGTTTTCTCAACTAATTAATTGGTTGCCTCCAAAACAATAAACTACCATTTGATTGAATTAATCTCTAATAGATAGGAATTAATCTGCATGATCATTAACCTTTCTAGTTCACAACCGTGCATGGCATTTCAACCTCTCCTGGCTCATTCTCTTTCCACAACTGAAGCTTTATCATCATTGCTATATTGTTTGGCTTTTGGTCTTAGATTTTAACAGAGGAGTTGCTTGTTTTTTTTTTTTTTTTAAAGGTTTGTAAGGCTAAGGTGATGTACTGTAGTTTCTAAAGGGGTGGAAGAAGGGGCTGAGTCAAGGTGACTTCCAGGCCTTATATAACTGATGAGTAGTAAATAACAAGCTTAGATGTATTTCTGTGCTTGTATTTTGGTGTTTGCTTTTGCGTTCCTGTTTTTTCCTTTACTTTGCCTCTCTACTTCAAACTAAGGTGAACCTCTAGTTGTTTTTAAGGACTAGTTCACCCAAAAATGTAAATTCCATCAACATATACTCACCGTTGTGTTGTTCCATACATGTACAGTATGTCTTTTTTTCTTCCTTAAAATACCAAATGAGAAGTTAGGCAGTATGGTAGTCATTCTGCCTAACATCTGTTTTTTGGTCCCGCATGCCTTTATTTCGTCACACTTAGATTACTGTAACACCCTCTATATCAGAGTAAATCAATCATCTCTCATCTTCAATCTGCCCTTCAGACTTCTAAAGGGCAGATGCAAATATGAACACATCACTCCAATTTTATCTTCACTGCACTGGTAGCCGGATAGATACAGAATTTATTTTAAAATCTTATTATTTGTTTTTTAACTATTAAATAGCCAGGCACCACAATATTTCTCAGATTTATTGCTCCCACACAATTCATCTAGATCTCTTAGATCTGGGGATCTTGGATTGCTCTCTTTTCCCATATCCAGATTGAAGCAAAGAGTTGATTGTGCCTTAACGATAGCTGGCCCTAAGTTCTGGAACAGCCTGCATATAGGAACTGCTTAATCTTCTATCTTTTTGCCTAAAACCTATCTATTTTCATTGGCTTTTATGTTTTTATTCTTTTTGTTTTGGTGTGATTGATTTATTTGTATTTATTTATTTATTTTTTCACTTTTACTGTTCCTAGTTAATTTTTTATTATCGATTTTATCTGCCTTTCTCATGCATGATACTGTACAGCACTTTGGTCAACTTCAGTTGTTTTAAAATGTGCTTTAAAAAAACTTGACATTGGGATTGACATAGTAACTCCACCCTTAAAAATTTGCGTTACTAGCAGTTAATAGGTTTTGTACACCCCCATATACATATATACAGTATATCTGGTCATATGAAGTTTATTTTTTAACAAAATTAACAGATTAAACAGTTACCATGTTTTTACTTTAACAATTTAAAGGGACTTAATTCACAATGTTTTCGTTCCTTGAACCGTTTCTAGTCTCTGATCATGAACAAAATGAATAATTATTAATGCATGAAATTAACTTGGAATTCCATAGGAAGACTAATATTGAGCAATATAAAAAATATTAGCAAATATAAAGTGCCACATTGCATTGCTGCTCATTTGATTTGAAATAAACTTTTTAACATTTTTCATCTCTGGACACACCTGCATTGCCTCACCAAAGCTCAAGTCTCCTGAAACCACCAAGGCTTATGTCACAAAATGATTTCTGATCACTTTGTCACTACAAATTACTGTTAGAGTGACTGCTTCTAGAGTATGACCTGACAATGACATGGTGCTTGACACTTTTTTTACATAAGTACTTGTGCAAAAAGTAAACATTTTTCTCTCTAACTGCTTAGGTGCCAGAGCACAAAGAATTTAGCAGTCAGCTGTGTCCCACTAGCTTGCAGGCCGATCCTCTGCTGGTGCCAGGGAGAGGCGTCTCTATCCGAGCCTCATCCATGCCGCGGTTGGCAGTAGAGTCACAGGTACTGCTGCATGTGTTTGCTTAGCCTTGCTATAGCTTGATGCTTTCTCTGAATCTTCCTCTTGGGTGAGATTATAGTTAGTTAGCATCAGTTTTGTGATTGGTGCAAAATTGGGAAAAGGAGAGATGGGCATAGAACTATAGTTTGTGATTGGGCTAAATTTGCTTGAAAATTCAGCTAAAACCAGCTTCAATATCTGTCTGGTCATTAGCTGGTCTAAACTTGTTTGATGGTTGACCAGTCGGTGTTGACCACCTTGGTAAAGCTGGTAAAGTCCCATGATCTAACCAGCTACCAGAAACAAACTGGCTTAACCAAATAAAAGAGGTCTTATTGTGAGGAATCAAATTCTCATCAATCCTTGGAGATAAAAGAGATGTACAAAGCTTGATGTATTATGAAAAAATGCTTGACATTTTAGAACTTAAAACTCCTCCCTGTTGAATATTTGCACTTATTTAAACCAAGCTGCAAAGTTTTTGCAGTCTAGAAAAAACTTATCTATCATTATAAATGGGCCACAGTGAGGGAAAATAAATAAAATAATGTACAGTATAATTTTCCCCCTTTAAACTGGTATGACCTGGTTTTTCCAGCAGGGATTGTGAAAAAGTTGTACTTGCCTTTGTTAGAGATCAGTTCAAAAACTATTTTGTTTACAAGAACTCTTTAATTTACATTCTTCTTTACTAAGTCCAAATCCAACATTTTTTACATGAATTTGTTTAATTTTTGTGTCTGTTTTTGCGTGGCCATTTGTTAATGCATGTTTGCTCTTTGGGTTTGTCTTTCATGTTGTGTTTGTTCTCTGTTGTGTTTCATGTGTACAGCAAGTGTCTTCAGAGAACAAACTGATGAAGCGCTCATTCTCCACAATTGGTGATCAGTGTGTCAATGGTGATTGGCAGGAGGAGTTTTCTCTGGAGAGGGTGAGCCCGGACCGACTAGAGAGACCGAGGCAAAGAAGCTTCAGAGGTCAGTTGCAGCATTCATTCCAAACTCTCAGATGCACTGTACATGCTCAGCGATATGGAATTCTTGCAAATTCTCTGAAATGGTGATGATACTGTGCACACAATGGTAGAGGTTATTATTATCTTTAGTATGCTGGAGACACTGTCTTGTATGAGACCATAAGACGAGATCAAGAGGAATAGAGTCTCAGGTCATATTTAGTACTTCAACTCAACTTCAACTCAGATATGTAATTTTAACAACACTTTGTCATGTTTGCAACCGGTGAATAGTTTGACTGATAAAAGTTTTGGTTCACATCTGTTTCGTCAAAAGAACGGCATGAATCAAGCAAATCATTTGTGTGCAGTCAGTAAGGACAATGCTAAAAAGTTGTTATTGTCACATGCACTTCAAGAGCTTACACCTCATATAATATAAATATAAACATACATATGTGTGTCTAAACATGTGTTAACTGTATTTTTGTGCATGTGCAGCTATCAGGTCAAGCCTGCGGGAGCCAGTGGACAAGGAGAGGGGACGATCTAAAGAGCGAAGACACCTGCTGTCTCCAGATGTGTCTCGCTGTAACTCAGAGGAGAGGAGCCAGTCACAAGAAAGACGCCACTCTAGATCGCCCAGCGAGGGCAGGAAGCACACTACACTCAGACAGGTGAGGACACAAACAGGTGTACACACCTTCTGTCATACCGCCTGAGCTGATAGACTATTTGGTAACACTTTATAATAAGGTTCCATTTGTAAACATTAATTAATGCATTAGGTATCATGAACAAACAATTACAAATATGTATTTAACACTATTTATTCATCTTTGTTAATGTTAATAAAAATATAATTGTTCATTGTCAGTTTGTGTTAGTTCATAGTGCATTAGCTAATGTTAAAAAATGCAACTTCTGATTTAAAAAATGTATTAGTTATGCATATGTTAAAATTAGGGCTGTCAATCGATTAAAATTTTTAATCAAATTAATTACATGATGTCCCGATTAATTAATCGCGATTAATCACATTTAATCGCATATACAAATATTTGCGGAGAAAGCCCCTCATATAACAATAATTCAATATATGATTAAATAATTATACATACATATATATATATATATATATATATATATATATATATATATATATATATTCAGATAATTAAAATGCATTACATTCTTGTGGCAGAAGAGTTAATCATTGATAATACAATACAAAAAGTGGCTGTAGAATACAATGTATTGTTTACTTCTATATTATTGAACATAAGACAATTATTCGCACACAGTTCACAGCAATCCATTTCACAAGTGTCAATCAGTTGGAGATTTATTATGAGGGCTTGTTTAAGGACCCTTCAATTTCAACAAGCGTCAGACATGCTTGAGTAGCGTCTCGGGTGCGTTGCATCATAAAGATAAAATGTTTAGGTCACTGTGTAAAGTTAAATATAGTTTAATACTTAGAACACATCTTGAGTTCTCTTAGAATCAAATGTTTTGAATGCAAGAACGTAACGAATGTCTGTTTTGTGCTGTCTGGTTGTTTTCTTCACTGTATAAACCGTGCATTACCAAGCAGCTGAAATTTCAATTACTGCCCTCTGGAGTAAACAGGTGGTACTACAAGTTTGCATTTCTCTGGAATCTTCCTTATCTACAATCTGGGGGCATTGCGATTAATTGTGTTAATTTTTTGATGTGTTATTTTTAATAAAATTAATCGCACTGAATTAACGCGTTAAATCGACAGCCCATATCAGTCAGTAATATCAGTGCTTTGTGTTATTACACTCAGTGACAAAAAAATAGCAAGTACAACACAAAAATTATTTGCAATCTAAAATTTTTTTTTTTTTTTTATACATTTTCTTAAATATATTTAAGCAACATTTGTGTCAAAATATTAAGATCCTACTCAAATACATATGATATCAAATAAGAAAGAGTTTGGTCAGATGTAATCCAAAAATAATCAGATTAGATTACCTACAAAAATATAGTCCAAGGGATTATGTTACCGATTGCAGTGTTATTCATGTAAATTGTAATTAGCACCAGATTACAATTTAAAAGCAATCTAGTGATATAGCAACTGTGACAGCGTGTTTTCCACCGCAAAACATCACTTTTCTTCCTCTGTAGATTTCATCTTCTGATTCTACATTTGTTTATCCCCTCAATATCTTCATCACCTAATTGCTCTGTTTGTCTTTCTCTGTTTACCCACAATTCTTCATTCAATCTCTTCCTTTTGCTATAGGGAAATAATTCATGCAGTCCTGGTCCCTCCACCTCTGATTCAGGCACACCTCGAGGGCGTCGTCAGCTCCCACAAACACCCATGCGCCCTCGACCCCATATCTCCTACTCTCCTTTGGTGTGCCGTGCAAATCCAGCAGTGGGAGTGGGCCGTGCAAGGGCGCTGCCCACAGAGGAGGGGGAGGAGCCTACTGGAACCGGGCCAGGCACCGCCATCGCCCACTCCACCCCACACCGTTACATCTCGGAGCCATACCTACCACTGCAGGAGGATGTTAACAGTCCGGACTCGAGTGGATTGGAGGAGACTCTCACTTTTGAGGCTGCCATAGCAACCAGCTTGGGCCGCTCTAACACGATCAGCTCCGCCCCTCAACTACGTCACTCTTGGCAGGTGCCAAACGGACATTTCCGTAAACGATTAGCGGAAGCCACAGCGGTAACTTCAGGATGCGAGCTTCTAAGTGACACTGATGAGGATGACCGTTGTTAGGGGTATATGTGTCTAAGACTGGAAGATTCCATGATAAAGTTTGAGCTGACACAGTGGCATCCTGGATTGATGACTCTGATCTTGAACTCTGTGCCTCGATCTAAAGAAAAAATATGCCTGTTTGTTTTTTGTTTTTGTGTGTGTCTGTGAATGTGGAGTCAGAGTAGAGATGTTGAAGCATCTCTGAAGAACCGTACTGAAGAACAGAGAAAGATCTGAACATCACAACATGCTTTGGGTGAAAGAATAGGTGACTTTGCCAAACGTGCTGAAATGATCAACAGTCGTAGCTTGCATGAGCACGTTGAGGTTGAAGATCAGGTATGTGCCCTCACACTTTCTCTGGACCCATCCCCACAGATGAGGAATAGACACAAGTTAATGCAGATTAATCCAAAGCTGATAGCAAGCTCATCATCAGGATCTGGGCCGCTCCCAAACACATTCAGGTTTCCAAACCTGCCTCAAGATATTGAGACGTTCTGTATACTACAGATAAGTGTGTTTAAACACAGTGTTTACATAGTTCTTTCCCTCTGAGCTGATGAGGCAGCAGAAAATAGCAGCATACACTTAGATCTGTGTGTGTGATAATGCCACCTCTTTGACAGGCAGATGTTTTGATTTTCAGAGGTCAATGGAAAGGTTCATGGGTGGGGAGGGGAGGGGGGGTGTTGCTCTTTTGCATCTAAAACGCTCTGCTACCCATATAGTTGGTTCTCTTACATTTAGGAGGTGTACGCACACAAATATTTTCCAGTACACACTTTCAAAATGCAAGTAGTGAATTTCAATCTGTCACTGACAAGAGGTAAATACCCCTTTAACTACATATCTTAATATCATGCAGGTAACAGGGACTTAAAGGAAAATAAGGCCTGATATTGTGTATTCTGAATAGTGCATGAAGTTTAATGCAAATGGCACCAGGTGACGTCCTGGCCTTTAACAATAGAGTCTAAACAGAAGACTCGTGTACCATATGTATACATTTTAAATCCAGCTTATGAAGTCTCCAAGCCATTTCTGTAAATAAGAATTGTCTAAACGATGTTATGTTTTGTGAAACAAAGACTAATCCCTTTCAATTCCATCTCATTCTTATTCAGCCAATTTTTTTCTTGGCCCTTAGAAAATCTGAAGTACTTGGGAAGGTTTCTTCTCTCCTTTGGTGAATCTCACAAAGCCTATCTGGGTTAAATCAAGAGAAAAATAAGACATATTATTATTTTTAGGTAAATTGGGCCTAAAAATGCCTTCATGCTTAATATATTTTCTTATTTTTGGGGGGTGAAATATAACTCCATGTTTTTGTGAGTTTCACCCCTGTAGCTCCATTACTAGAATGGGAAAGCAATTTAAATTAATGTTTTGTTGCCTTTGGGTTAATTTGTAATGTTTACTGTGAAAATCCATTCCTAGTTTGACTTGATGAGTTCTGTAGTCTAAATCAGTGAGAAGCATTGCCTCCATCAAGTGCTTGACCTAGAAATGCTGCATTTAACTAAGGTTCTGTGATTCTCACGAAACCATTCAAGCAAAGTTTTCGGACCCTATTTTACTCCAAAATCAAAAGAAACAAAAACTACTTTGTAGTTTGCATATAGAAAATAACGCTTGTTTTTCACATTTTGCCCCCCCCCCCCCCCCCCCCCCCCCCTCATCTCATTACTACAATGTGGAAAAAGTATGTATTATTTAATTGTAAAGTATTTGTACTTCATAGTAGTAGTCACTTGGTTCTGCCTTTCACTGCTGATTTTATATATATATATATATATATAAAAAAAGGATCATACTGTATACTGAGTCTGTCATTTCATATTTTTGTAATGATTTGGGGTTAAATATGACAAGGACATTTTCTTGACAGGTTTTCATGTGAATCACCCAGTTTTCAATTAATGTATTTGCAGAAATTCGAAATGTATGTTTAGCCTGAATGTGGGTGACCTGATTTTTAAAGGTAGCTGTGGGAAACTGGCACAATGTAATGCATAATATTAGTCAATAGAGAAATGTAACGGAAGTATGGAATGTGGTTCCTACACAGTAAATGCCAAATGTATTGCTCATCCAACATGCCATCTCAAAACCAGCCTCCTCTCTGGATTCCCCACAAAAAAAAAGAAAAAAAAAAAAGAAGAAAATTACATTCCATTTTTTATTCAAATACGTTTGAAGTCTTACTCTTTGGTTAGATTCTGTATATCCAGCATCTTAAAAAAGCATTTTAAGATCAGTTGCCCCCTCAAGAGAATTTCTGTATCATGTATTGTGTTGTAATTTGTTTTCTTGACATGTTCCTGAATGTGAATAGAGATAATTTGGTACTTGTTCTTGATAACCTGCTGGGGGTCACTGCCTTGTGAATTATGTGAAATTAAAAAAGATTCCTGTTGCACTAGAGTCTCTGCTTCCTAAATCTTTTGGTTTGACAAACATGCTTTGTCTGATTGGTTAAACAGTTTTTACGGTACATTAGATACTTCAAACATTTATATAGAAATAATAGAAAACATACTGTTTTCTGTCAGCTCTTTAGGGTGTTGTAAAGACTTGTGCATGCCTTTGAATATTTCCTCTATTTCATGCAGTTATGTTGGCTGTGTCATGGTTATTTATAAACTCAGTATCAAACTGTGAGATTCTGTTTAGCACTTTAACAGTGTGTTGTTGAAGACGATACACTGCCGTTGTCTATATTTGGCTCGTCCCACTTTCCTGGAAGCCTAACCATCTGTTTTTCTATAAAAAAAATTAAAAAAATCCCACCAAACATGGTGAGATATAGCATTATATTGTACCGTAAATGTCATGTTTGAACCATCAATCTATGTAAGTTTGTAAGTTTTCCTTGTGTGGTTTTAATTATGTTCTTATCAGTTTCATAGTCAAAATGTCTAATTCGTTTTTCTGTTTTAGGATTTTTTTTTGAAATTTTTTTTCTTTAAGTTACACTTAAACTGTTCCATTTTAAAGTGATACAGGCTTTTATGGTGTTGTGACTGGCTATAGATTTGCCAACCTGACATTTTCACTATCATTTAAATGATGCTGGACTACTCAGTGGTGCACACATACAGCTTTGAGTCCAAACCGTTACTGACCCAACCAACCCACCCCGATGAACACTGAATGTTTGAGGGTTCATGAAGGTTTGGGAAGAGTGCATATACTGTAGCCATGTCTTACTGACAGGTGGAGGTTTTTGGTTTTGATGTTCAGGCATGAGTGAAGCCAGGAACACATATAGCCTATAAAGCTGAACCTGTTCCAGTTGCCGGCAATCTGTCTATTACATCAGGTCAGCATATGCGAGGGAGCTGAGACGAGACGACCATCTGCTGCTAATAATACTGGCAGCATTTTAAACCAATACATCCATCAATCACATATTTGTTTGTTTGGATATAGAAGCTCACAGTTTTGTGCAAGTGCTCACATTTTAAGAAGAGAGAAATGGGACCTTTCATCATGATCAACAAGGTAGTCCAAATGCCATAGCATTGGAAGTGATGAAATGTTATGAAGTGTTATTTTCTCAGATGACATTTGATCTTGCAGGAGAGGCTGATCTGTTGATTTACACTCTCGCATTGGTATTTCAGTACATCAAAATCCAAGTAATAACATTTTGGAAGGGCAAAAATATCTGATATGGATCATCATTTTTGGGTGGGATGTAGCTTAGAAGACATTATATTCAATCATTAATTACTGTAATTAAATTACTTTTTCATTGAAAAAAGTAGTGGATTACTCTTAATTTTTCAGTCATTTAATTAGTTACATCTGATGTAATTGTACTAAATACTGTGTAGACTATAGAACAATTGTTTTTATAAAGAATTGTTCTATAGTCTACACAGTATTTAGAACAATCAGATGTAAAACTGAAAATTAGCCTCTAGAGTTAAAATGTATGTTTTCTAATTAAATGCAACCCCCTTCAATTATTTGGACAGTTCATGAATAAGTAATTTGATTTTACCTTATTTATTTGAAAGTATTAAAAGAACAATTTTTGACTATCCTTATATTTTTCATCTGGTCGAGGTGGGTTTTAGAAAGTAATAAGTAATGCAATTACTTTTCAGACTGAGTAATAAGTACAGTAATCTAGAAGAATTAGTAGTTAGTAATTAATTGCATTTTTAGAGTAACTTATTCCTGATTATATTACGTTTGCAGAACTATATTACAATAACACTGAATGAAGTAGCATATTCAAATCCAGTCAACAGATCAAAGGACAAATACAGTATCGCGATACAGATACCACATGTATATATATGATAAAACGTCTTTTGGACAAGTGTATTTTCAGAATATATTTAATTCATTGAATGAAATAACTCGCTCTGTAATAACTGATTAAATAAAAATGTTTGTTTAAAAGAGCGACTTGCCATGCCTGCTCACATATTGGGAGCGGAGGGAGAAATAGTTCCCATCCTACAAACATAGACAGGATAACCTTTATTTTTTTATATCTAGACATTCTAGTTAATTTTATTAATTTTAGTGATTGTTTTTATGGATCCATTCCATACACGGAAGGAAACTTCGAAATTAGCATCAGTAGTCTGTCATTTATTCAAGATCAATCCGCCCTTCTCCACTCTCTGCTGCTGCTGATGAGATTGACTTTCCCGCCCGGTCATGAAGGTATAAAGTTCACAATCACTAGCGGACATTTGTGCTACGAGCTAACTAAACAACCAAAATAATATTTCCCCCCTGTTTGAGCAATGTACTACATTATTCTGCTGGTTATTTTTGTTTAAAGACGTTTAACTAATTAACATGTGTTGCACTGTATTTTATGTCTGCGATAGGGAACTTGGCAGTTTTCCCTTAAAATTAAAGAGTAGTCTACAATAAAATGGCACTCGTTTGCCTAATTTAAACCAGCCATGTGCTAATAACCACATAATTAACCTTGTAGGCTACTGAACACAGAACCTTGTTGCTGATGATAATATGCAAGGGCATGTGAAATAGCATTTTAGGAAAAACATTGACTACATTGGGTAATCTGAAAGTGAGGTTTATTGCCTTTTATAGGAATATTACAGTAAGAATAGCTTGGCAACTTTATTAAACTAAAAATTTACTTTTAAAAATGTGAGTTGAGTGTCATTCTTGAAGGTCAATTATATAAGCAATATTTGTTTATTTTCTTGAATTTATTTTTCAAGCTGAATTGTTTTTGCTTTTTTCCTCTCAGCATATGAACAGAACAGGAGAAATAGAAATAAAACTTGTGTAAATTGTCAGCTTTACGCTAAGCTAAAATGCTATTTCTAGTCATTTTACATACACATGTTACCAGACACGATCATATTTTTCATCAAGTAAATTTACATTGGATCATAATTTATTTTTTCTAGTAAGATCTTTGATATTAGGGCAACAATCATATTCTTGATAATAAGTTTTGTATTTTCCTGTAAAAATATCTAAAAATATTTCAAACAAAATCAATTAGATTTATCTTGATTTAGAAACAACACTGAATAAGATATTGAGATTTTTCAGAGAATGTATTTTTAACATATGCATTTTGTCTTACTGTACTGGCAGAGTTTTATAGTCAAAACAAGTGAAATCTGTAATCTGTAGTGGAATATATTTCAAAAGTAACCCTCCCAACCCTGGTTATAGCTTTATTAAAGTTAAAATAATACAGAAACAGATCATGTAAATAAACTACAAACTCCAAAACTGGCATTTCTCTGTGCGGTCAGCGCCTCTTCTATGAGTTGAGTGAATGTCTCGATCTAAGGGGAGATATTGAAACTGTACCCGGCTGAGGCAAACTCTGCCATGGAGATGCTAATCCCTCGAGCGCATGCTTGCTGCAGTTAGATTATAACATAATGGCTCGATTAAATTAATCGATTATCAAAATAATCATTAGTTGCAGCTCTAGTTCTGACTCACTACTGACTCGAACAGTGTCACACTGTGACCAGACAGTGTGTGTATTTTCAAGGCTACAGGTTTCTTTAAGACTCATCTCGCCAGATTTCACTGCAGTCCCAAAGAAACTGAATATGAGAGTGTAGCAGTTATGTAAAGGAGGCAGCTAGGGCCGGCTTGACAAAACACATAGACATTAATTGTTGCACTTTTCAGTCGCACACAATAAGGCCGCTTTTCAGCAGTGCACAAAAGGTTTGCTTTTCAGCAACACCACATTGACACGCAGATACACACAAACAGCTTCACGCATCTTTCTCTCCTGTCTGCAGCTGTTTCTTCTCCTTAAGTACTCCCACCGCCTCTTACTGGAACGCAAGACCGGTGTGGCATGCAGGTGAAAGTCATTCGCCACTTATCTTCCCGGACTCGCTCTGCCCAGATGCTGCTCAGCTCCACGCTCCACTTTGCTCACCATGGAGAGTTAACAGGTATTTAGTAAACTCACATTATGAATGTTTTCACTGTAATGTACCTCTTATCTAATCTTGTTTTGAAGATCTAAATTTATGTTGCTAGCATTCTTGCACTGTGTTGCACTCTTATTTCTGTATATTAATTTTAATCTATGCTTGTTGTATGCAGACCACAGACATGGCCATACATCAAAGGTCAGCGACACTCGGAGATCCTCAGTTTTATATGAGGGAATACGTACTCATTGTTAACCACTTTCAGGTAAATCAACTTTGTTAGTGAAACAAAAGACTGTGATTCCTTGAGATATTTTTCTCTCCATGGATTCAGGTTCACCTGTCGTCATAGTTTTATTAGACCTCAGTGCCGCGTTCAACACTATCGACCATAATATTCTTCTCAATTGTCTAGAATGTATGGTTGGCAACCAGGGTATGGCCCTCCAGGGGTTTTCCTCCTATCAAAAAGAAAGGACATTCTCTGCAAATTTTGGTAATTTTTCTTCTATGTTAGCTCAATTAAAGTGTGGTGTCCCTCAAGGGTCGATTTTAGGACCCTTGTTATTGTCCCTGTATGTGCTTCCTCTGAGCTCTATTTTTCAGAAGTACAGCATATACTGCATATCACTGTTACGCTGACGATTCCCAATTTGATTTCCCAATGAATGTAGACAAGAATTGTTCATCTAAGAACGCCCTAAATTGCTTCAAAGATATTAAACATTGGCTGGCAAACAATTTCTTACAATTACATGAAAGCAAATCTGAAGTTCTGATTTTAGGTTCCTCCATGTCCTCTTACCTGGCCTGGTTGCTCAGTTAGGTCCTCTGTCGTCGAATGTACAAGAGCATGTGAGGAGTCTTGGAGTGATTTTAGACTCCTCGTTACTTTTAAATAAGCAGATCAGTGCGGTTGTTAGGGTAGCTTTACCACCCGAGATCTATCGCAAAAATAAAAAATTGTGACTTGGAAATTGTGATCCACTCACTTAATACATCAAGGTTTGGCTATTGTAACTTGTATGTTGGTCTGCCCCAAACTGCGTTATCTCGCAAACAGCAGGTTCATAACGCGGCAGCTAGGATTTTAACAGGGTCGAGATGAGGGATCACATTTTTCCAGTTTTTGCATCTCTACACTGGCTTCCTGTGAAATTCAGGGTCGATTTAAAAAAAATAAATAGTCTCCCTTTCCCTGTGAGGTCAGTTTCATTAGCCATTTTTAAATCTTCTTTAAAACATATTTTTATTCTGTAGCTTTTGAATAAATCATTGAATCTTATTTATTTTATTATGTTTTATATTTCACTTTAAATCAGTCTGTTTTTATATCACTCTGTCATTTTGTTTGCTTGATCTGTAATGCACTGTCAACTTCTGTTGTTTTTAAATGTGCTCTACAAATAGTTGTTGATTTGACAGTAAAAAATATTCAGCTTGAATTCAGTAACTGAGAACCAGACTGTTGCTGGCATAGACATACTTGTCTCCTCCACATACAGTAGCTTAGAGGCCAAATTCAAGTGTCATGATGTTATATACTGTTATCTGCTTGATGTTTATCTGCTTTCTTTCTTTCCTTCATATTTATTTATTTTTGTTAAACAGTTGTAACAAAGTTGTAAAGTTATAAATTAATACAATGACTCAAATTTCTTAAGTTATTCTTAATGTTATCTTGAGTGTGGTAGATATTCTAATATCGTTAGCTATACAGTATTTCCATCCAAGTTGCAAATGTAATTTACGTGAAAAAAAATAATATCGCAAAATCAATTTGCGAATAAAGCCGTGTTTTCATCCCATGTGTTTAAAAGAACAAAATCGCCACTTCCGGATAAACTGTAGCCATTGTGACTCTTTTAGAAATAAAATACTCGTGGTTTAGCGTACACACAAACTCTAAAGAAATTTGTCTCATGTCTGGGAGCACTATGTGTGTGCGTTCCTCCATCCTTATGTTTTTGCCTTGCGGATCCAAAATGTATTTTTCAAAAGTGTCAATAAACCTGCTCTTTGGCACATTTCAAGTTTGTATTCAGATTTATTTGTTCTTCAAACTCTATGCAGGCTTAGCTTTATTTCAGGATGACCAGAGCAACATTTCAGATGCAATGATTAGTCTGCTGGTTTGTGCTGTTATGAACAAATTATTCAGTCACAATTATGCAATTATTTTGCATTGCTAATAAATGTAATTGTTTATTCAGGAATTGTGTTTCCAGCAAAGATTATAAACATTTCTTCTAATCAATTAAAAAACGTATCCTCAAGCAAGTGTATATGTTTCTGTGCATTGTTATTTGCATCTTGGTGTTTCCAGCCAGCATTTGTGTGCAATTTCCCAAAATGCCCATAGAAATAATTGGATGGAAACCCAGCTATATAGAGTTATTGACACCCACTGTTTGTACAATTTGTTGGAAATATTTTTCAACATATTTAATGTAAAGCAACTTAATTAACAAATGATTACCAGTGCTAAGGGCTGGGGTTTATCTATTTAGTACAAGTGAAAAAGTGAAAAACTTAAATTTGTTGTTTTAATGGAAATTAAGTACAAGGAATTAAATGTGTGTCATTTGTTAATGTGCATATGCTAATGGAATATTGTTCATAATACAGACTGAGGAAAAACAAAAAACATGATCTTCATGCACTTTAAAGTTCATTTAATTCTAAATGGCCTCAATGTAAAATAGTTTAGTAACTTGTTCCACAGCTATTTCTAGTTGAGGTTTCCAAATAACACAATCTAGTTCACTGAATGTACATGACATATGGTGTCAATTTTAATTTAAGTTTAATTGTCCCATCCATGTCATGGTCCTGTCACTGTCAGTCTGGGTTTTTGTCTGACAGAACCATGACATTATCATTCCATGTCTGTCTTGTGTTTTTGGTTGATCTTTTTTCATGTCTGGAGCATGGTGTCTGGATCTTGACCCTTCTTTCTGGTTTGGTTTTGATCTCAGCATCCGGACACTCGTGTTCCACGTCTTGTCCTGTATTGGCGTAGTTCCTTACTACTAATATAATTAACATGATGCTGTCACACTATTTGATAGATTTATCTCTGTTTAGTGTGTAGTTACAAAAACCTAAAAAAAAAAAAAAAACACTTCATAATCACCTACTTGTGATCTTCATTCCTCATCATTATATTTGAATAGGTCATGTAGATTTAATTTAGCTTTTATTGAAATATCATGCTTCCATTGTTTGTTTTGTTTTTCTTTTTTCTAAAATGCTTTATGCATTTCTATGGATATGTGTTGTTTGTTTATTCCCCTGCATTTTCTGTTACATTACTACTCGTTTTGGCCTAAGGTGGTAAAATGCAATTTTTTAAAAGCTCTGCAAAAACCTGTTTTAAATTATTAAAACAATTCATATTTATTAATTGGAAAGGGAATTTTCTGGAAATTTTATGGCACCATTTAGAGAGAATGACCCACAGATTTCCAATTTAACCACTTAAGGACACAACCTGGAACTTGTTTGAGCTGTAAGTGTCTCCCTCTAAACTAAAACTGTACGTGGCAACTTTCTGATAGACGGAGGCCTCACACTGCTGAGAGAGGCCCAGCAGCCACACCTTATACCCTTTACTGACACTCCTCCGAAGACCTTGTTACATTCCTCAATGGGGTCATAGTATTGATATAACTTATAATATCCTTTAGAAAAAGGAAGATGGCGATGATGAAAGAGGTTTCCACGCTGTGCTTTTGGTGAATATGAGTCATTGTGCTCAGAGGAAACAAAATATTTGTTCACAAGCTGAGCTAGTGCTTTAGATCTACAGAACTGGACAATAAGCCAGTATTATTATAATACACTGGTTCACATGAACATTGTGCTTTAATGAGGCTTGTAATGCTTCTCAATTTGACATCAGTTTTGTTGATGTTTTTTTAGAATAGTACTCAAATGGTTATTTTGCCTTGGCAACTTGTGACCCAACACAGTACCAGAATTGTTTATTGTAGACAAACAAAAATGTCCTTTTAATCAAACATTAATGTTTACTTTTTAAATGTCTTTTAGATTTCTATTGTTTCTTGCTGTTGTCAATAATCGATAATTCATTCAATAATTAATTCAGAATTTAAAAGTTAATTTGAAAAGATAATATATTTTGCAATCTCAGGGAGAGTTCACACAAAAATGTAAATTCTCCCATTCACTTACTCTGATGCCATCCCAGATGTGTATGACTGTCTTTCTTCAGCAGAACACAAATAATGATTTTTAGAAGAAGATAGAGCTTTTTCAGATCCTTATAATGCAAGTAAATGGTTCCAGCCCTTTGACGGTCCAAAAGTCAAATTTCACAGTAAATTTCGGGAATTGCACCACTTCCTGTTGCCCTCAAAAACATGCATTTTTCTCCTTTTAGTAGAACATAAGCATGCGCTTTGATTGTGAAACGGGCAGATCCAGGAGTTTTTCACAGGGGTGGCCAGACAGGGTCAAGCAATCAGTCTGTGGTGGCACATTGTTGGAGGAGGTGTGGGTTGGGGTTGATGGTGGTTATTGGTGTAGAAATACTAACTAAATTGTGTCCAAGACAAAAAATGATCTAAACGACAATTGCGATCCCCTAGCTCTGCGCCTGTTGTGAAGGAATCTGCTAGTTTAAAAACGTCTTCTTTCAGCTGCTCCCGTGATCCGCATATTTGACTGGGCACAGGTTTTACATGAGGCTGAAGGCACATTTATTTTATTGGTTGCATTGTATTATTTACATTTACTAATGATATTCTGCACTGTCTGTGACTTTATTAGAACAGACCTGCAGTCCATTTTTGGGTCACGGCCCATCAATTAAGAATCATTGCTTTAGATTTGTTTGCATTGAAGTGCATGCAAAAGTGTTTGTTTCCAGAAAAGCATACCATTGACAGGTATGCTTTCACATAGAAGGAATTTGTCTTGGTGACAGAAGCTTCCATGCAACAACTGGCAAAAACAAGTCAGGATTGGCAGCAGTCTAAAACGAAAATATTGTTGGCAGATCATATTATGTGTTCTGTGTGAACAAAATCTTAAATGATATTGATAATACAACATCTTTGGAACTTTCTCTCACTCTGTTAACCTCCCTTCATTTTAGGTCATGTGGGAGGTGTTTGTGAATAAACTAGATGCCACCTCTAAATCAGGGTCACAACAAGCCTTCTTCACTGTTTTGGTGGTTCTGAAGCAAGACTTTCCTCTGGGATACAAAGCACTGGATAATTTGGCATAAGGGAAGGTTAACCGGTGTTAGGAATATGTGGAGTCTGTGTTGGCTTGCTTTGATTCTTGTCACTGTGGTGGGATCTACACTTGTATAAAGCTGTGCCATGGAGAGTGTGTGCATGGCACAACCCATCTCTGTCCTCTCCAGGTACAGTTCTGTTTTATTGCTGTCAAGGGTTCCAAAATTGATCTTAGTGTACTGTACCTCTGTTTAAAATGCTCAAAGATCGGTCTGACTCTCTGAAACCATGCAGGAATCTGGCACTCTACTTAAACTTCTCTTCTGTGTAGCAAGTGTCTATTCTTATCCTCATACACAACAAATGCTTGAAAGATAATTTACAGTGAGACATATTCATTTGGAAGACACTTTAAAAAAAAATAATAATCCAGAGTACTAGAATGCATTCATCAATTAATTTTTATCACTGTGTTACTTAGGAATTGAGCCCATTACCTTGCGGTTGCTAGCACCATGCATTACATCTATGAATTTGGCAGATACTTTTTATACAAAAGCAATTTATAATAGTCCATTAAATGTAGGTACAACAGGGCTAAAGGCCCATGGGTTGTAAAAGGCACTTTTGATTTTATTTTGTCCCAAAACACTGAAGATCAACAAAAACTACCACTTTCCTTAACTCCTGTTTGTCATTACACACGTCGCAAAATATTCCTGATTCGTGAGATAGCTTGCATTTAATATTGAATCATTTTTAAAATGTTACACATTTATTAGCTCATGAAAATCCCTGAAACTATCACATTTATTTTGTGACAAAATACTTATTTTCTGTATTGTTCAAGATGATAATAAAATAACCAATAGGTGAAATTTAGGTTTATTTAGATGATGAATATCCCAAACATGAATCCAAACGTGAGAACAAACATGAATGACTTGACTTGGACCGCTGCACACCAACAACAATACATTCACAATACTCGACAATGAACAATGGCAAACATGAGGGCTAAATACTTGGATTGGGGTGAACACATGACAGTGATAACCAATGAACACAGCACTCTAAACAAGACTGCTAACAAGCTAATGATATAATGAACCAATGGAGACAAGACACAAAACATGGGAAACACATAAGATCACATGACAGTGAAACAGGAACAAACATGACATGGAACTATTTTACCAAAATAAAACACATGAACAAAAACACATAAAACCATGACATTAGTTTAAAGTTTGTTAGTTTTAGTAATATTAGTTAATAATATTTTGGTGGAATAACCCTGATTTTCAATCACAGCTTTCATGCATCATGGCATGCTCTCTACCAGTCTTTCCCATTGCTGTTGGGTGACATTATGCCACTCCTGGCACAAAACTTCAAGCAGCTCGGCTTTATTTGATGGCTTGTGGCCATCCATATTCCTCTTGATCACATTCCAGAGGTTTTCAGTGGGGTTCGGGTCTGGAGATTGGGCCCTGGCCATGACAGGGTATCCATATAGCCTATTCTATCCATATGATGTCATATTCCATCTGTAATAATATGACTTGTCAGTGCTTGAAATTTCTTGTCAGCTACACATTTTTACACAACATTGGAACTTAAGTTAAAATACAATTCCACATTTAAGTGCTTATACTATTTTTATATATATATATATATATATATATATATATATATATATATATATATATATATATATATATACAGCTGTATGAATATGAGCTGTAATCTCTTATTTAACACTGTGGCCATGGGAAAATGAACATTTAAGGTGACAGCAAAACATATCAAATAAAATTTTTGCATGTTGTGCAAAGAAATAGGTTGGCCTCTTTCATATTGCTGAACGTGCATTTTCATTTGGGCATTTCTTATTTGCATTGGATGACAGAGAGCAGCAGATAGCGCCAATAACATGAGTCGCTGTCATGGTGACCATGACAAAATCTTCAAATCATCATGCAATGCAATAAAATATCTTCCCTTCCCTGAAATCGATACCAGACACGATACCAAGAAGGACGCTCAGGATATTTAATTTCAAATAAAACAATTAGTGAGCCTAACAGCTGAAACTGGGATATTATAAAAAATTTTAGAGAAATTATGAAACACCAGGACACACCTCATAAAAGCGGGACCGACTTCTGGTCACCCTAGTTTTCTACCGGCTTTGCTTCTTTCCATGATGTACCATAGTTATGGTACACACCCGGTCCCGTATCAGGCTAATCAAGCCTCCGAGAGGGATAAAGGCCGATGGCGGACAATGGTGCAACGAGAGAGAGAGAGAAAGATCATTTATGGACATGTCCGTTGTGTGTGTTTGTCCTTTGTTTTAAGTTTATTATTAAAGCCTTATTTATATTGTCAAGCCAGTTCTCGCCACCTCCTTTCCATTGAAATCCTTTACATATACCTACAGTGATGAGCAGATAGGAATAAGATAAAAATACAAATAAGTATCACAGCTCTCCATTTCAAATGCATATTTACGATGCCAGCACTGTAAAAGTGAGTGAAATAGGCACTGTTTCTCAAATTAGCATTGGCCATAATTCCAGCTGCAAGATACAGGCTAAAGTCACAAACGTGTACAAATTTCATGAGTGCAAAACACATTTCACATAACCACACACATACCTCTGTTCAGTACGAGGGGAACAAGACAAATAAAAACACGTGCTGCACAACACCACCAGCCCTCACTCTGGGAATGCCGGGAGTGACCAAGGGGCGCACACACCAGCAAGGCACGCTGGCAACTACTTGTTATATTGCCTTCAGCAGGGGCACAGGTGATGACAATGTGGAATTGTACTGAAGCAACGCACTAAATATAGGAACAGGATCTGTGCCTCCTGCTAAACAAAGTTGGTACCCATAACCAATTGAACCCATGGCATTGGCATTACAAGTACCGGGCACTACCAGTCGAGCATTTACCAGGCAGCAATTTCCATTTTATGATTATAGGCACTGGGTAATTTGTCCCATATCTTGTTGTCTTGTAATAATCAGTACAGTTCCATCTCCATTTGCACTCTATTCATGGTCAAGCATAGTAACTAATATGCAGATTTTTTAATATCCAGTAGTCACCATTGATTTGGATTAATAGGCAGTCTCAGTCATTTGTAATGCCTGTGGGTTTGTTTTGCTGCAGTTATTGCAATTGCTTTCAGTGTTTATAGCTTTTATTGTGCTTGTCGTCAGACATATTTTGCTCTGTATTGATCTTGGGAAAATTTCATATTTCCCAAGTGGATGTGCAAAATTGTTTTCAGAGACAAAATACAATTCACGATATTTACTGTCTTGTTGCTAGTACCTATTGATGCCACAGGGTTGATACATGTTTTTAAATGTGACATCCACAGTCATCCATTTTTTTCCCTACCAGCCACAGTTGCTGGTGGTGAATTCCCAGTTTTACTGGCCACATTTTTTCCATTACAGCTGTCATAATCACAAATCTCAGTGTGTCTGATCAATGTCAATGTAATGGGTAAAGAAGATTTTTCTCTTTATTTTCTCTTTCATTATTCTCTTCCATTTAACCCAAGCTATCTAGCATAATCCTCAAATATTTATATAACCACCAAATAATTTGATGCTAATTATTTGGGAGAAATCAATCTGTCCATAAACATTTTCCATGCTTACACAGAAGGACTACATCCACATGTTAAGAATGTTTATTTAAAGCCATAGGGAATACAGCTTATTGTATGCTGAGGCTTTTCTGTGTGATTTTCGAAAGATCTGAAGGAGCAATGAATCAGTCCACAAAAACATCAGTGTGCTAACTTTATGAGCGGATAAGACTCAATTTACTTTGGATACAAAAGTGTCACTCAAATCTTATTCCCAGGAATAACAAGTGGGAATGCCAGCTAATGTTCCCCTGTCTGACACCCTCTCTGTTGCCATGGTGGAAATGGAGGAGAACAATAAAAAGTAAAGACCGACACAGCAGGGAACAAGGATAAATGCCTGCATACAATGTAATTTCCTCTGTCGTCATTTGATTTAAGGAAATTTTCAGAAACAGACACACAGTCACAGATAGACTTCACAGAAATAGTCATCAGACACTGATTGGACAAAAAAACCTTTCTCCTGAAAAAGACAGAACTTAAGCAGGTGGGATGGAAACACTGATGTGTCTTGCTGATGTCAAATATGAATCAAAATATCTGTTTGGACAGAGGCCTCGGTTCTGACCCCAGACAAGACAGGTGAAATTTAAATGAAATCCTGTCTTCCCTCATAGCTCAGCCCACTATAACAGTCATACTTGACTCAGGGTGTAAAACTGAACCTGTCATGAGTGTGAGAAATATTGACTCTTTCAAAAAAAGCACCAAGGTCAAGTCAGAGGCCACAGAGGTCAAAGATCAAACCAAGGAAGAACCCTTGCTGACACCACAACTATCTATCGCAACTTTAAAGAACAGTACTGAGTTAACGGTTTCAAAAACTTCCAAGCAATGGGGAAATATCTACTGCAGCCACAAATGTACAAACAACTGATTTTTTTTAGATGCAGCTAATGACGTCTTACAAAAGCAATCTGTTGAGGATTCAATCACAGTGCCAGTAGTTGCATGTTGGAACCTGACCACTGTAACCATGGTGACCAGCCCTGGCAGCACCTCAGTCAATAAGGAAAAGTCACAGGAAAAGAATGCAGAAATCAGAGCGACTCGTCGACCCACAAAACCGAGGCTAGCACGGCCAGTTCCAATTACTCAGTGAGTGCCATTTCATCAAACTGAGAGTCCCAAAGCTGAAAGAATGTAAGTACTAGATTGAGAGAGAGAAAGAGAGAGCAAAAAAAATATGGCCATTGAGGACACTCCACATTTTAGACAGGAGGATCTCAGATATACAAATGTTCCAGAACAAAAAACATGTGTGAAGGATGAATCAAAGGATGTGTCTCGTTTGGAAGGCTGCGTACTCCGGAGGTCGCATTGTCGGCCGCATACGTCATCGAGGTTGTCTCGTTTCAGAAAAGCGAGTAGGACACTTCGAATGCAGCCTTCGAATGTGACCACCTTTCAAGGGAATTCAGATGTTGCATGAGATGTATCCTTTATGGGCACTCACAACCCACAATTCTTTGCTTCAACAGAAATATCTACAAAAATTACACCAATTTGCCGGTAAATATGATGTTCAAACGCAAGGAATGTTAATTCCCAAGCTGTAGTACCTCAGTAGATGGGTGCAGAGTATACAATATGTACACTTGTATTAATATATAATTTAAATAAAGTATTAGACTAAAAGTACACTTGTAAAATCAATTTTATTTTCTCTTTACATCATTATAACTTTACTAAAATTTCCCTCGTACATTCCCTTCCAAAGAGACTTGTTCCCTTCTCACTCAAAGCGCTTGTGCTTGTTAAAGAGTGGTGTGCTGTCATAGCAACCATGTTACATTACGTTCATCCTACAAAGGCCGTCTCATTTAAATGTGACTAAGCTCAGAATACTGCAGCCTTCAAAGGACACGTCCTACCTAGTACGCAGCCTTTGAAACGAGGCACAGTCAAAGACTGATGAGTGTGATTCAGGTGATTTTGACACCTGTCCAGGAAGTGCTACCACTGCACCAGGTACAACAAAACATAGCCAAATGTATGGCTTTGTTACCATGATGACGTAATGTCAACAAACCCTAAAATGACTGAACAAATTACAATTTAAACAACTTTACAGCTCAAATAATACACAAGTTTTAACAGAAGACTTAATGTTAGTGCTTTTATAAAATTTCTGCATTTAAACCCTCCAAAAATTGGCCACATTCACTTTCATTGTAAGTGCCTCACTGTACTCCCATTTTGTGTAGGAACGTGTCAAAATAGATTTTTGCTGTAATCAACATTATGCCACAAATGCTGTCAATTGAGCTAAACTTTAATTGAACCCAGAACATTCCTTTAATAAAATAGCCAGATCTTTTTAAATTAAATGATTAACAGGATAACATATGAATAATATTTTACATTTTCTTTTTCTTTTTATGGCCCTTTCCACAAAAAGGATACATAATTTCATTCATTACATTTACAAAATTAAATAAATGGATAAATAAATAAACTATTGGGTAAACTATTGCCAGATTGGGTAATGGGTTTTAGATTTAGATTTTGATTAAGTTACAAAAATCAGTCATTATGACATCTATCTGAAAAATGTTGCATGTTAATGTGATGACATATTGATAGGATTTTGGCTTTGGTGGACTAGATCTGCTTTGCTGCTGCTACTGGTGCTGCAGAGCAAGTATGAAGACTTGCTATTGCTAGAACATACACAGACATGCTGCTGCACAATTTGCCAAAACACAAGATATGCTGCATCGAGCATGTATGACATGCTTCTGCACAGTCAGACATACATTACTCCATATGTATCAACAGATAGAGACATGTGGAGATGGGGTGGGGTTTCCGAGAAAATGTTGGCAGCACGCTGCTGTGAAACTGTCTTATCTACAAAACTGAGCAATTTCAATCTAGACAAAGAGAAAATACAGAAAATAAGTTGTTTTGCTACTCAATTACATGTCAAAGGAGCTGTCAGCTTAGACCATGCGAGCCGATTGGCTTAACATATCATGTGTGAACAAAGTGATTGGCTAACGGATAACATGTTCAATGAACAATGAGCTTTATGTAGTTTCATGCGAGAATTTCAGTCATTTATCCCTCAGGGGCTTGTTAGTTACGACAAAATGTAGTGTTTTAGTTATTGATGAATGTATATTTCCTATATATTAAATATATTTGTTTAATCAGTTTTTCTTATAGTAACAAAAACTATCCACTTGTCATGTATTAGTCTTAATTTTATGTTACTGTGGTGGGAAATAATTTCCCTCAGGATTTTAAACATCCCAGGCAAAAACAAACAAGGCTTCTCTCTCGGGAAATGCAGAACAATGCTGTAACATAACTGTTCATTTCTGTATGTTCAGCCAATCATACACAGAGAAGGAGATCTAGTACAAAGACCAGGTTTCAGAGGGCCACGGGTGAGAAACACTTTGATCACACATAAGAAGTCTTATAATTCATGATTATTACATGATCTTTGCATGTATTTGTAAATAATAGGCTTAACTTGGTAATGTTAATGACAAGTTTGATTACAAAATTGTTTTTTATGTTTTGTGTGAGTCTCTACTAGAGACTTTTGCTCCAAATCTGGGGATACTGTCAATATATTGTAAATAATAATAGTAATAATAATACATTTAATAACAAAACTACAGTATACAACAAGATATTTGAAGTATTTTTAAGCAAATACTTATTGAAAATAACAACTTCATAACCAGATCAATTCCTAATACAACATTTCGAAAATGATTTCAGAGAAGGATATTAAAGAATCATTCAATTTCTTTCAAACATGAATAATTCTATCATATTTTAATCTTGAATACATTACACCACTACAGTGTGATGGTTGTTTTGGAGGGAAAAAAAATGATAATCTCCTTGGCTCGATAAGTCAAACATTGTGATTCTCACCCACAGCATCTCGGGCCCATTGCTAGTATGAGCCTTTATAGGAAATTGAGTTTGCTGAAGGATTATTCAATTAAGTGTGGAGTAGAGGAGAAGGAGGACCATTTACCTCCACTGAATAGAGCTCAAGGACAAGAGCTTTGATAGAGGCAGAGGAAGGAAGATAAAGAAAGCAAAGTAAAGACACTCCATGTACCACATTTGTGGTATTTTTGTGCTTTTATTATACGTTCTAATACATTAGCTAGCTCGTTTATTTCATATGCTAAATTAAGTAAACTCTTGAATGCTTTGGCCATTTCTAATCCTTAACAGTCCTGACACTAAAGAGAGAGAGAATGAGGGCGCTACAAAGCAATTAGCTGAGCACTTGCGCACTCCAGTGGTTGAAGTGCGTATATGCAACACTGTGATCTTGCGTAATAACTGCAGATTAAAGTAGAAAAAATGAAGATTCTGTCGATATGTATTCACCCTCTGAATCTTTACGCAGCTCTGAAAGTCCTCCCCTCTGCTTTAGCTCTAAAATATAATTCTCAAGCTAAAATACAGTATATGAACAAATGCTTAATATTGTTTACCATCTTTCTGGTAATATAGAAATACAGTCAGATGACATCATGTATCTATCTGGCACAAAAAGTTCTCAATTAGGATGACATTAAACACATTGGGTGACAACATTAAACTGTACATAACACAACAGAAATCAATCTTTAGTAAATACTCAACTTTTACTAAATTAAACCCTGAACAAGAATACATTTGTAGCTACTAAAAACAACTAATGAAACTAAAATAAAATAAAATAATGTTTTAACTGTGTCCCAAATATAGGGACAAACTGAGGAATAAACTAAATAAGGGGCTCAAGTGAATAGTATTTGAACTGATTCCTTTAAATGAATCATCTAAAAGAACTGATTCACAAAGATTACTGAATTATTGAATTGTTGGTAACACTTTACAATAAGGTTACATTTTTTAAAATTAGTTAAAAACATTAGTTTACATGAACTAACAATGAACAATAAATTAACAGCATTTATTAATCTTACATTTACGCATTTGGCAGACGCATTTATCCAAAGCAACTTAAAAGTGCATTTATTACAGGGACAATCCCACCAGAGCAACCTGGAGTTAAGTGCCTTGCCCAAGGACACAATGGTGATGGCTGTGGGGATCGAACCAGCGACCTTCTAATCTTAGTTAATTTCAACATAGGCCTATACAATACTTTTTTTAAATCAAAAGTTGTCTTTGTTACATTATTTAATGCACTATTAACTAACAGTGAACAATTGTATTTTTATTAACATTAACAAAGATTAATAAATGCTGTAAAAAAAAAAAAAAATTTAATTGTTTGTTCATGATACCTAATGCATTAACCAATGTTAACGAATGGAGCCATAATATATAACCATAAAAAGTGTTACTGAATCATTTATTTGAACTGGTTTATTTACAAGAACCGAATGAACAAGCCAGTTCATTAAAAAAAATTTATGAACTGACTATAAGTGAATCAGTGAATTGTTTAAATTAACTGGTTGATTTACTTGAACTGTCCTAAAGAACCGATTCACCAAAATAAATTTGATGTCTCAAAATAAATGAATAATTGAAGGTAAAACTTTAATTAAGCTTCTAGTTTTTAATTAAAGGAAATGTCCAAGTGAGTAGAGCACTATTTAATCCTGTGTCTTGTTATAAAGCCTGGCTGATAAATGTGGTTAATCTTACCTAATGACTGAGTGTATTTATATCTCTCTGGTCTGTGATAGCTTCATCTAATAGAATTGTGTCAAATGACATTTATGACACTAATGGTTCACTCTGTTAGTGTTAGAGAGCGAGGACTCAAAAGCAGTGTAGAATGGGCTTTATCAGAGATGGGCACTCAAGTTAGAGACTCGGACTCAATTTGCACTCGAGTCGAATTTTTATGGACTTCAGACTTTACTTGATGTGATGAAAATGACTCGTAAACATGACGAGTCTTTCATATACAGACAATATTGAGATTTTAAAAAAGAAAATGTTTTAACTTGGAATGCGATGATTAAATGGTTTAGGCATTTATTCAATCAGATGATGATGATAATTTCATTCTGTTCTCGGAGCTGATTATAAATGAACGAGGCAATGCAGCTCTCAACCCCCCACCCCCCCTCTCTCTCTCACACACACACACACACACACACACACACACACACACACACACACACACTCACACACACACACACACACACACACCAGTGGAACACGTGTTTAGAAGTGATGGTGAAAGACCCTCTTTACAGATCATTTATTTTTAAATCAAACCGAGATGAAAAGTAAAGAGATGTGCATTATTTGAATTGTGGAATCTATAGAAATGTGAACAGCAAAGCACTTGCCTGCCACTGTCATAACTTGGCATAAACAATGACATAACTTAATGTAGGCTACATCCATAAATTGTGGCGTAAGTTGTTTTATTGTTGAGTTTTTGCACGTCTGTATTGCGTTCGGTAGTTGCATTTCTCGTGTGATTTTGGTGCTGATCAGGTGCAAGAGGAGAACAGACGAGGATGATCAAAGGCACCCTGATTGCCATGACAATGAGCCGTGAGGACCGCATGCCATTTGTGGTGGTTCACTGAATGCCCCTCTGATCCCATTTGGTTTTAGTCCTTGTTTAGACAAGTTTAGACTTGTCCATCAGAGACTTCAGACTTGACTTGGACTCCAGTCTAAAGACTTCAGACTTGACTCAGACTTCAGCTGTATGACTCATGAAAATTTCTGGGATTTATTAATACAAAAAACAAACAAAAACTACCCTGAAGTGGAAAAAAACAGTCCCAGGGCAGGAAAAGACTGACTAGACCGGACTGGAATTGGCCGGACTGGACTGGACTGGAATCGACCGACAGGACTCGCACCTAACAGGGTGAACAACCACAACGAACTAGCAAATGACAGAAAACACAATGAGGTTAAATAGGGAATGAAATGAGGAAGATAATGAGGGAAGGCAGGTGGGGAAAATTAACTAATAACAAGGTAACAAAGGGGGCAGTGTATCTCTCATGACTGAACTGACACAGGTGCACTTGTCGATTAAAAAAAACAGTGCACTCACACGACAAATGACAAGACACAAGAACACATGCCAATGAACCAAACAAAGCCATGTGTTCACACATGACACAAAACATGAGTGTGAGAATTCAGCCACAAAAAGCTAAACAAAACCAACAGAAGCTGCTGAACCCTGTCATATGGTGTTTCACCACTGGAAGAAAATATGTATGAGCTTTCAGCCATTTTGGGAATACAAAAAGTTATTGTAACAAAGTTCTTCTAGTTTTCGTGACAAGGGAGGAAGCGGGAGATGGCGAGATCCAAGTCAAAAGGGCTTTATTTCCTACAGCTTCACAGTAAATATATATGTTATACTTTTCAATGGGCACACTCAAATGAATGCTTTTCAGCAACACAAATCGCACTCTGGACACACTGGTCTGTGCAACTTTCTCTCTCTCTCCCCCTCTGTGGACTGGGCCGTCTTTTATCTCCCCCGAATCATTCTGTGCACATAGAAACAGTAATTAGTAACAAATCATCTCAGATGGATGTCTTTACCACTTTCTCTCTCCTCAGACGGGCGTTCGACCACGCCCTCACCTCCATATACCCCCACCACCAGACTCAGGCCGGGGGAACCGTCCGGACTGCCTACTCCTCCACCCCTTTTCTGGAGAGGAATCTGTGTCCCCGGTCTGTGGACCACCTCAAACTTAAATAGCTGTAGTGCTAGATAGCAACGGGTGATCTGGGCGGTGGAGCCACAGGAGCGGGGTTTGGTCCGAAAAAAGTGTGAACGCTTGTCCCTGCAAATAGTAGCGGAGAGTGAGGACCACCCACTTGATGGCCAAACACTCCTTCTCTATGGTGCTGTACTTCGTCTCTCTGATTGAGAGCTTTGGACTAATGTACAGCACCGCGCGCTGCTCCCCCTCCATCACTTGGGACAGAACAGCACCCAGCCCCCTGTCTGTTGCATCCGTCTATAAAACAAAAGGGAGAGAGGAATCAGGGGAATGCAGAAGCAGCCCGCAAAAAAGAGCAGCTTTTAACTGTGTTGAAGCCCGTTGGCAAGGCTCCGTCCACTGGACCAGGTCTTGAGCTCCCTTTTTAGTGAGATCAGTCAGCGGGCTGGTGACGTCCAAATAATTTGGCACAAACCTTCGATAATAGCCAGCCAGCCAGCCCCGTAAACTGTCTCACCTCCTTTTTGATCTTAGGACTTGGGCAGGTCGCAATCGTTGCGGTTCTATCAATTTGGGGTTGCACCTGCCCATGCCCAAGTGGAATCCTAAATACCATACTTCCACCCATTCAATTGCGCACTTCTTCCGGTTTGCCGTGAGTCCTACTAGTCGCAGTGATCTCAGAACGGTCCTCAGATGCTGCATGTGCCGCTGCCAATCATTACTGTAAAAAATGATATCATCCAAATAAGCAGCGGCATACACAGCATGCGGTCGGATAACTCAAACAAACCCCAAACAAACCGAACGGAAGGGTCACAAATCCAAACACTGTGGAGAAGGCTGTTTCCTCACAGGAACCATTTCTCTCTCTGGCTTAAATCATATACTGATACAGAGACAAAACCACATGCTGTACCTTCTAAATTCTGCAATTGTATTGTACTAGGGAAGAATAGGACCTGATGGGATGACAGGCCCACCTGGGAGACCAGGACAAGAGGGCAAACCTGGGAAGGATGGGGAGGTGGGCCCACTGGGACCACCTGAGGAGGATGTAAGAACTTCCAGGAATCAACCTTTTCAAAGTTGTTTTAGGTTTGTGTTTTCTTTGTGTTAAATACATTGTATAAGTTGGAACATAATTGCATGCATATTTGTGCATATTTATTTTTATGTAGGTACCAAAAGGCAATGAGGGAGAGAAGGGCAGTAAAGGGGAGCTGGGTGAGTGGGTAAGAATGGCCAGGGTGTTTCTGAGGATAATGCTTCATCTGACCCAGTACAGTAACAGAACCATATTCAAGACCAAAACAAGCACTGAGTGTAGCAATGAACACTTATATTGACATATTGTATATAGATGAAACAAATAGTTGGTTCCCTCATGTACCGATTCAGATTCCATGCAATGTTTTTAGAGTGACCATGGAGAACCAGGGCCATAAGGGACCACAGGAAGGAAAGGAGAGAAGGTAAGATGCTGTTTCTGCTTTCCAGACTCTCATTAGATGTCTGAGATTAGTGACCAGATGATTTTTTAATCTATGTTTCTCAAGGGAAACAAGGGACTGTAGGGCCCTGTAGGACAGAAGGAATCTTCTTTTCAGGCCAAACCAGGGGGAGATTGGACACCAGGTCCTAAAGGAGACCCTGTATGTGCATTTTTAACTTATTTTGTAAAACCATATAAAATATGGTCACTCTGTATTGCTTGCTCCTTTTGATTCTCTCGAGTTACCCTGATGTTAAGGCATCAGTTTTTCAAACAGGGAGATGCAAGAATTGAGGGAGTCATTGGAAATCCAGGACCACCGGGCATTAAAGTAAGCCTGCAAACCACTTTTTTATGAAGATTTATAAATTTCTTCAAATACCTCTCTTATAAATGTGATATTCCAGTGTTTTTCTCAAATAATGCAGCTATTTTATGGAGTGTGGACATGGACTCTCAGGTGATTCAGTAGGCTTACTTAAAATATCTCCTTTATATTCAATCTGGAGGATTGCTGCGAGAGTGTCACATTGCTTTACATTGTAACTTTTTAGTTTTTTTTGTAGAAGCTCCTGGTAAAGAAATGTAATTATTTCAGTGTGTAGCTAGAGACACTTATATTAGAGTTTTGAGACATTTCTGTTTGGTTGTCTGTAAACTTCAGGGTCTGAAAGCCCAGAATGGAAAGAAAGGTGATCCAGGACAAAAGGGAGATTGAGTGAATTCACTGAAATATTTACCAAAGCTCTGCCCAAGTAAAAAAACATTATTAAAGGGATAGTTCACCCAAATGTGAAAGATCATTTACTCACAATCATGTCATTGTATACGAATATTCACCATTTGTGTTCTAGAGTAAAAAGACATTTTGGAATGTCCTCTTTCACTTTGATTAAAAGAGTGGCCAGTATATTGTTCAATAATTAACTTTTTGTGTCAAACAAAAAAAATTATATATTATTGGTTTTGAATGACTTGAAAGTGACTTAAAAATTAAAGAATTTTCTTCTTTGAGTTAGCAATTCTTTTAAGATACAAATACACTTGAAGAACTGGAAATTGAAAGAGCAAATGTTAAGAGAGCTAATTTATTTGTTTATTATTTTTTATGTGTGGTAGCATGGTTTCTCTTCTTCAGGGTCCTCCAGGGCTTCCTGTTAAACAAGAATTCAGAGGCAGAGGAGGGCAGTCTGGTGTACAAGAAGAGATTGGCCCTATCGGCCCTCCTGCTTTACCAGGATCCACGGTAAGCAAGGATGACTATTCTAACCTGTTAAAAGCTGGTTCAGTGAAAGTCTGCCTCTTTATAATTTAATAGCTTTTTTGTTTAGGGCTTTGATGGACCTATTGGAGATTCAGGAAGACAGGGAAAAGATGGACTGAAGGCATGGTAAAACTCTGTTCAAGTTTTACAGTTATTATAGATTTAAGGGGGTCCTAACTCCAGAATTTTATATGGTATCTGCTTAGAACCCATGGAGATTTCAGTTAGGAACTTGAACTTGTCAGATTTTAGCTTAGGCCTTAAGTTTCTGTAATATGGCCCCAGTTTGTTATATGACTGTGGTAATGTGCTATCCCATGACATCACTGTTATCTTAAATAAATGGTCCCCTTGTTATCCAAGGAATTCCTGGGCCACGGGGTGATAAGGTGATTGATACTTACACAATGTGTTTTTTGAAAGATGACATACATCAGATAAACCATCATATAAATTAACTATTGAAAGAACAGCACATATCATTTTACTTCAAAAGGGTTGGATTGGTCAAGGTGGATTTTCTGGCTTTCCTGGAACTTTGGTTTGTATGATTTCTTAAATATGGCTTCAGGGAACAATTATGGCGCCTGTACACTTAGTGCATCGTGGTAATGATAAATAACATCCTCAGTTAAATTTATTGATGTGTTACGTGTCTAAACGTCTTGGTATATCTGAAGGTTTTTTTAAACTTTTGACTGCCATCGTGTCAAGATCATCTGACCCAAGTTAAGGAAACATCTGATGAACACTGTAAATTAATAATAATAATAAAAAACACTTTTTAACATTAATTTGAAATGTCTAAAATGGATAGTTCACCCAAAAATGTAACTTCTCTCATCATTTACTCACCCTAATTACATCCCAGATGTGTATGACTTTCTTTCTTCTGCGAAACACAAATTAAGATTTTTAGAAGAATATTTCAGCTCTTTTAGTCCAAAAATTGCAAGTGAATGGTGGCCAGAACTTTGAAGCTCCAAAGAGTACATAAAGGCATCGTAGCGTATCAATGAAACATGTAATGCACATTCTTGCTAAAACCCAAAGAGCTTTTGGCCTCTGAACTCATAAAGGTAAATTAGGCCTTAGGCTCCAGCCAGTCTGCAATAGATGGTTCGATGACAACTTCTATGACACCCTGAGTGTGAACAGACAACACCCACCAGATCTCCAAGACACACACATACCCACACACACACACACATAAGAACTTTTCAGGAATTTCCTCATTTAAAGATTTTACTGAGATATATTTGATATGTTTTTACTTTTGTCTGTTTGCCCGTGTCCTATTGGAATATCTGTGATGTTATCGTAGTATCAAGTGAATTATAAATACTTGTAATTACGCATTGAGATGTAAACTTGAATTCCTATCATTGTTACATGTCGTGCTTGATGTCTTTGTACTCCTCTTTGTCTGACTGAGCCAGATATATGTATTAGGTTATGATAAAATGTGTCTTGTTATGTTTAATCATCTTCGAAGGAAAAATGACGAATGTCGGCCACGGCCATAACTTATGCAGATGAATCGGCCTGACAAGACAAAGAAACTTTCCCACTCAAGATTTTCTGAACAACGATTGGACAGTTCGCTTCAGAGAGGGATTAGGTTTTCCTTAAGAGAACTGAACTCCAGTTTATGTGTGCTTAGTTTTGTCCTTCGACTGGGTCGTCACCTTCTCTTCAGTTTGTGTTTTTCTTTTGTTTGTTCTAGTTAGTTTTTGTTTTCATTCTTAGATAATTCTCTGTGTTATTTCCACCGACGAGTGAAAAGAACTTAGTCTGAATTATCTCTGTGGTAACGTCATCTAAGGGACCTTTAAACTTGCCGCGACTTCGTTCGCCCCAGAAAGGAACCAAAGAGGACCGACACGCACACACATTCAACACAAGAGAGCTATATATATGCAAGTATTTTATTCCCTCTCGAGATCTAAATGCTGTTACGGTTGTTCGCCCCAAAAGGGTGATTTGTGATTCCTCTGTGTCTCTCGTTTAAGGTTCCATTGTCTGTGTTTTTGCCATAACTGTTTTCTCACTCCCTCTTTCTATCACCTTCTTTAAGCTTTCACTTTCAGTTTGTGGTTTATTGTGTTTGTAAATACATTTATTCTGTGTAACTGTAGTCACCGATATATACGTAGTTTTCCTGTATTAAATACTATATTCATTGATTGACTCTGCCTATCTGCTCATAATTTCGAGGTCCCTGAGCTGTTTGATCTTTAAGCTACGAGCTCTAAAACTGTTGCTACTTTAAATAGTATTTTTGTTTAGAAAAGGGAAGCTGTTTTTCGTGGCCAAGAGAAATAGTCTGCCTTTCTAAGTTATATGAATAATTTCTTAAGGGTTAATAAAGATTTTACGGTCAGTTCGCTGGCGAGCAGACTATTAGATGACAAATTAATCCCCTTAGGAGTTATCTCGAGAATCGAACGATTCTAGACAATTGATATATTAATGTTTAATTATAATCCGTTGTGATTGAATGTTGATATATATAATTGCTCTATTTTTGCCTGCCTATATGTGAAACAGTGCAATCCGTTGCGTTTAGTGGCCCATATAAGGACCTTGGCAACGTATTCCCTTTTAGGGATAATTTAAAACTGTAAGTGATAACTCATAACCTGTATGATCAGTTATTGATTATGAATTATTGATTATTGATTATACTATTCCCCTTATTTGAGCTTTGACTCCTTACAGGCATCATAAAAGTAATCCATATGGCTCCAGTGGTCAAATCTGTGTCTTCAGAAGTGATTTG
The DNA here is from genome assembly GCA_032164185.1 of Moxostoma hubbsi. Classification (NCBI taxonomy): domain Eukaryota; kingdom Metazoa; phylum Chordata; class Actinopteri; order Cypriniformes; family Catostomidae; genus Moxostoma; species Moxostoma hubbsi. The sequence goes on from JAVLUX010000117.1 coordinate 6,387,055, forward strand.
ATAGGTGTGGGTGTGATGGATTTAACCACTGGGATGGCATGAGTAAATTATGAGACAATTTAAATTTTTGTGTGAAGTATTCCTTTAAAATCTAGTCAGAATGTAATTGAAAACGCCAGGCGCATTGAACTCAGCATAACTGAACAAATGAGAGGAAAGAAGAAGACTTTTGAAAGAAGGATGAAGACCCTGTCCTACTTCAAATTTCCAAACTTTTTCTTCTAGGTGCTACTACAGACTCCAAGCCAAAACAATGAACTTACAGATACAATAGTGCCTATGTACATTGACCCCAATTTAACACTTATCTAAACAAAGAAAGAGAAGAGACTTTAAATTAATTTTTTTTATTTTTAACAATATTACTTCTTGTTTTTTAATATGGGGAGATGGGAAAATTTTGAGAGCCAGGACCTAAGGAGGAGTCTGGTATAAAAGTTTCCTTGTTCATCAAATCATTCCTTTTTAAATATCAATATGTCATTTTTAATAAGTCCTAGAAAGTAATGCAATGTCTTCAAGGAACACAGTTGGACTAATTTACCCAATATAGCAGGTTGCTTATATTTTTCATTTTTATTTGGGTCAGGGTAGATCAGGTGGAACTGTGATGGGTCAAATGCATGTCATTGATTAACCGCACCATGGTATAAATCAGTGTTTTCAGGCCAAATACCAGCTTTGATCACATAAGAACATTTCCTAAATGATTACTAAAATTAAAACTAAATGAAAACCATATTAACTAAAAAAAAAATAGAAGCTTGCATAGTTGAATAAACTGAAACTAAAATAAATATATTTTCATGACTCCAAAATGACCACAAGTTAATTTTAATTTTAGTTTTTGATACACAGAATATTACAGTATTGGAAAAGCCTATTTAAAACATTTGCAACTCGCCTTCATTAAACATGAAAATGCCACCGTCAACAACACAATGTGGCCATGATACATTTTATGCTATTGAACATATTTGAATATGTCAACTGACATAATTTACATTATCAGCCCTAAAATACCAAAATTAAAACTATAGGCTAAAACCTATTTGCAAGTCTGTAGAAGGATCCCGTCAGCACTGTTTTAGAACTACTGGAAGACTAACAGACTAACATTGATTAGTATGGATCATGTTATCTCATTGAAAGTTTTCATCATCATTTAAGGACCAGAGGGTGTTTCAGGGAGTCTAGGACAGGATGGGATCATGGTGCACCTGTAAGGGACACGTACTGTATACACATTTTAACAAAGAATTTGATGTTAGTTTTTTCTAATAAGACACTATGAGTAATATGTGTTACAGGGATCCATTGGACCACCAGGTTCAAATGGAGATGGTGGCCCTCAAGGAACCAGGGTAAGACCTCTTCTTTAAAATATTTGTTTTTTTAGACCTCTTCACAGGAACAGGCCAACAAATTTGTGTGATACATCCACTGTTAAAGAAAAACAGCAAAAAAAAATCAAATCTATCCTCATTTACTCACCCTCATGTTGATCCATGACTTCATTGTGATGTCACCATTCACAATCATTGTATTTGTTTTTTTTCTAGATAGTGAAGGAAAAATGGTGAGAGAGGATAACATTCTGCCTAATATTTCCATTTGCCTCAGGTCCCCTTTAATGATCCCTTTTATTTGAATGCTAATTTTCTGCATTTATATATCTTTGCAGGGATCACATGGAAAGGCTGGTGCACCAGGAATCCAAGATGCTGTTGGAAAAAGTGTGAGTTTAATTTTTCTTGCATGATTGACAGGGTTTCCAAACCCTGCGGTCTCTTGGTTATGCAATTCTCCAGCTTGTGGTAAATTTAGCTGTTAAAAATGTCAGAGTTTGCCAATTCTGACAGTACTGTCTAAGAATATGACCTGTAGCACAATGCTATAAAATAATTTTTTTATAGGGGGAACCAGGCAGCCGAGGTCTCACTGGCAAATCTGGAAAGTAATGATATCATAAAGTTCCAACCACAATTTTATTAGAAGCTAAAAAATTACACCTAGTTCAGAGCCATAAAGAGCAAACATCAGCTATGTCCAAAAATGTTAGGCTTTTCTGTGCTATTTTATTGCTACTGGAAATGAATTGTAGGAAGTTGAGCTTTGATAGATTTTGTTGTGGTCTGTTATCCTCAGGGTTTTCAAAAGGGCTTCCTGGTAGTCTTGTAAATCTGGTGGTTTTGTAAAATTTTGCTTTCACTTTAAGTGACACACAACCACACTTGATCACATAACTCTACAAAATACTGAAAACATTTGTAGACATTATAAAAGAATTCAGGAACAGCAGAAAAAATACTTTTTTTTGTTCTTGAATCAAGCCAAACATCCATCCATTCACAAGCCATCTGTTCATCAATCTGTTCAATTGTTCTCTGGATAAATATCCAAATACATTTACAGTCTGTGTACTTATGTTTAGGGGAAAAAAGGACCTGCGGGACCAAAAGGAAAGCCTGGTCAGCCAGTAAGTGCTTTATTATATGCTATTATTATTATATTTTCTATTTAATCTTATTCCATTAACATCTAGAACTGTTGTTGAAATCTATTAATTTCACTATCCAGGTTCCTCAAGAAATACCAGGCCAAAAGGGTTATATAGGACCCCCTGTAAGTATTTGACACACATGCTCATGCAAAAACAACATATCAGATGTGTAAAGATGACATTTTTCTAAAGGTATAAAAAAAAACAATTCTGCCATTACTTACTCGCACCAATTCCTGTATGCAGACCAAAAAACATTATAAAAATGCCATAAAAGCAGTCCATACTATGCTATATTTTTAGTCTTTAATATAATAGCTTTTGATGACAGACAAACCAAAAATTAACAGTTACATTTTCCTTTAAATACCATATTCTTTTTTTATCCCTTATACCTTTTTTTGCTTTATTTGGCATATTACTGGTTTAAAAACTGGAGGAAGGTTTCAGCATTAATCCCATCTTGTATCCTCAAATTCAGAGTAAAGATGGACCACATTGACCCACTCCAGGAGACAAAGGAGACCAGTTGGGCTATTGTAATTTCTTCAAGTTTAATTTAAACTATGTAACACCTATTTAAAGTTTTTCCCACTATGGATTTTTATGAGAATTTTGTGTGTGTGTGTGTGTGTGTGTGATTGTATCAACCAAAGGGATTGAGAGGAGCTACTGGTGCTGATGATGAAGAGGAAGAGTGCTTATAAATTTGGTTCAGTTTGAATCTGGTGCTAGCAATATTCTTCCACCTGATGGAAGGATGTTTTGCTTTAAATATTTCAGAGTATCTCAAATGTTTGGCTTCAGCCATCTTTGATTGCATTAAACAAGATGAGTAATTATTTGCTTTTAGGTTGTGTGTAATGGTAAATGGTCTGCACTTATGTAGCACCTTTTTAACCTTAGTAGTATTCAAAGCACTTCACACTGCTTCTCATTCACCCATTCACACTCACACACCAATGACAGCAGAGCTGCCATGCAAGGTGCTAGCCGCCATTGGGAGCAACTTGGGGTTCAGTGTCTTGCCCAAGGACACTTCGGCACGTGGAGTCGTATATGCCGGGAATCAAACCACCAACACTGTGATTAGTGGCCAACCCGCTCTACCACCTGAGACAGAGCCGCCCCTGTAATGGTAAAATTGTTGCCCCTGTTGGTCTTCTACTTTATATAAATATACAACAGAGTTTTATGGTGTTCTATGTAAATGATGCATGAGATAGGTCTATCTGTTTAGGATGAGAAGGGTACAGCAGGATCTCTTGGTGACTGTGGCCCAAAGGGAGTCCAAGGAGAAAGAGGATACCAAGGACCACCTGGAGTCAAAGGAGCAATAGAAAGAGATGTGTGTAGGGCTGTTTTCACATTCACTTTTCTTTTTTTTTTGTCTGTTTCTGAAATGTTTATTATGTAGACAAAACGAAGAATGTTTCTTTCAGGGTTTAAGAGGTCCTCCAGAGCAGAAGGGAGAGAGTTTTAGATGAAAAACATATAGTAGAAACGTTTGTGCAGTTATTTGAGTGGTTTGAACGTGTTAAAATATTCTGATTGTTGTGTTATTATTTTCTGTGTGTTTTTGTATTTGCACAGGGTCAGTCAGGTGTAAGAGGACACTCAGGTCTGGCAGGAAAATACGACCCTACAAGCACTCTCACAATACATGTGTAAAACAGTTCACGTTACGGGCAAGGAAGAGGCGAGAAACCGGCTTAACATATAAACTTAAAGGTTTAATGAAGAACTCAAAAGACAAACACATAATAAGACGGACGTCCGTAATTGAGCTCTCTCTTCCGATCACCGTCCGCGAGTGGCCTTTATCCCTCTTGACGGCGTAATTAGCCTAATACGGGACCGGGCGTGCGTAATCACGCGCCGGTCCCGCCCTCCACCGTGCCACAACATGTATTCCATTTTATAGAGTATATTTATTTTGTTTATTTCAATGTTTTATTGGATATTAGGGTGAGACAGGAACACTGGGGCTTGCAGTTACAAATTGTCCCACTGGATTACCAGTAAATCTGTACTATTGTTTGGTTTGATATACTTTGTGTAGGCCTATACTTTTATGTATACTTCTGACAAATGTATTTTAACAAATTTAGGGTTTGCCTGGAAATGAAGGATTTGTGGGACAAAGTGAACAACAGGGACAAAAAGTGTTTTTTTCATTATTATTATTATCATTATTATATTAATTAACATCTTTTGGTGTAACATTTACCTTTGAAAATCATGCAGTTCATTTTGTGTGAAAACAATAAAAAAAAAATCACTATCATATTTCCAAACTGGAAGTGAATGCTCTTACTAAATTATTTACCCATGACTTACTGTTTGTTCAAACAGTATGACTGTATCTTATAGGGACAGTCCTAGGTCTTGTTGTGGTGATGTAATTTGCCATTGTGTTTTCTCGATAAAGTTACTTTTCTATTTTTATGTTCTTTTACAGTGTCATACAAGTTAGTACACCTGCTGTTGTTGTGTCCTGTAGGGAGAGCATGGAGTTTAAGGGAATTCAGGGGCCCCTGGAAAGATAGGACTTGTAGGTTTTTGCATCTGAAGATGCATGAATTGTAGAGTACATGATCTTGCCTTTCACTTTGTATGTTGTATACTGACCTGAAATGTGTGTGTTGTTTACAGGGTGTCACTGGTTCAAATGGTAAGAAAGGAGAATCTGGAATAAAAGGCAAAATGGTAAAACCAAAACAAAGACCAAAGCATGACATTTCGAATCAGGTTACACAATATGTATACCATATGTAAACGAATACAAGAAATATTCCCCATATTATAAAGTTGTTTGATATATAACTAACTGATAGGTTCTTTGAACTTGTTATCTGTAAGCCATTCTCACACGTGATATGTCAATCCAGTCAGATCATAAGCTGATTGTGATGTTCTGATGTTCTTTGACATGTAATCAGATAGCCAATCAATGTGGACAGCTATTCAATCAAAGTGCGCTACTCCGCCGGCTTTCACTGTTGCGCAGTGTCTCCATGTTTATATCCACGTCTCCCGCTGAAAGCATTTAGATGCTCTCTACAATATGGAACAGCCTTTCTGTAATCCCCCCCCCCCCCCCCTCCTGTCCAGCCAGGCCCCACCTCAAGCCTGTGACAAAAGGTCCAGTTGTCCCCCTTTATCAGCCCTGAGCACTACACACAAACAACTTCTCAGATGTAGATGCACGATAGTTTGGTTTGCTTACAACATGCATTGAGATCAGAACAGGAGGAGCAATTCACCATATTTTGAATGAACAGCATATTAAACTACTGTGAACTAGCCCACAAATCGACACTCTGTGGTCACAGTTTTCCTGAAATGGTCCATTAAAAAAACTTGTCTAATTGTGCAGCAGCAGCATGTCCACATGCTCAGATAAGTAAGTCTGTGTATGTTCTAGCAATAGCAAGTCTGTACTTGCCCTGCAGCAGCACTAGCATTGCAGATCTGGTCCGCCAAGACCGAAATCCTATTTATATGTCATACCCACATTACAATGCTAAATCTTTCAGAGAGTTGTCATGAATGAAATTACTGGTATTTAATTTACAATTTTAACAAGTAATTTGAGTTATTGATGCTATATGCATCTATTTAGGGGCCATTGGGACATCCAGGAAATGTGGGTCCTTATGGATTGAATGGCATACCAGGACCTTATGGACCTCGACATGTTAAGCTGGAGTAGGTGAAAATATTTTAACAATGAAAAAATGACAAACATCATCTTTATGGCTAGAATATGATAGTCATTATATTTAAATATCTGACAGTATGTATTCTAAGAAATAAATAAACACAGTTGGTTTGGACAGTTAAAGTCGTTCAAACAAACCCACCAGAAGAAAAAATTAAAATGGATGTTTTTGTGATTTTTCTTTCACACAGGGAATGAGCAGTCCTGGGAGAAGTTCCGTTTTTTTCATACACAAACAAAATAATTTCATACCAAATTAAAGATTGGTTGATGCAAATGGTTTCCTTTTCTCCAGCAACCCCAAGGGCCAAAAGGAAAATGTGGCAATGATGGTCTCTCCCTGGAAAGTGTCATGGAAATTCTGAAATAAAAAGACTCAGAAGCAGAGGACTGTCTTTCTGTAAGTTTAATTTCTTGTAAGATGTGTTTCAGTCACCATTTGGAATGCCAAAGCTTCCTCTTGGTCAGTGAACCCAGAGCCTTCTGTTACATTGTTTTTTTTATCAGTGTCTGTGGAGTGCAGCCCCCACCTTTGCAAACACCTTCATCTCTGAGTCTCTCCTGTCCCCAGATCTTTTGGCTGTTAATTGTCTCAAGTTGTTAACCTTATCCTGTTTTCTTAACACCCACACTAGAGTCAGAACAGCATCTTTTTCAACACACACAAAAGTAGTTGAAATAGAGGACAGCATTAAAAGCAATGAGTAAGACAGAAGAATAAACTGTAAAATTATAAGACATATGTGGAATGAGCATGAATTTCCATAACAAACGCCAACAAGCATCCCTATTGCAAATGTATCTCTAAACATTCTCAACTTTTTAAGATTATGCCAAACCTGACTGTTGTTCCCATTTCCTTTCACATTCATTCTGTTTAAGGGCTGCAGTGGAATGGATGTGCTGCTTTGATTTGTTGGCACTGAGGGAGACCCAATGTGTAGGTAGGCCTGATTCACTCATTCACAAGTTAGCTTGTAAAATAACCATCATGCTTGTATTTAAGTATCTAATTCCATATTTGTTTACACTATAGTATATGGCCAAAATTATGTGGACACTTCCTTCTAATTAACTGCTATTCCAGTTTTTTCTGTATATGCTACAGTACTTCTTACAATGACATTCATGCAAATTGTGTGCTTCAAATTTTGTAGTAACTGTTTAGAGGTGGGTTTTTCTCTATTCTACCATGACAATGTCCCTGTGCACATAGCAAATTCCATAAAGAAATAATATAATGAGTCTGGTGTGGAGGACCTTGACTGGCCTCCTCAAAGACTAGAAACCATGGGCCATGTCCCACTGCCCAACATCAGTGCCTGACCTGCTGCTCTTGTGTCTGAATGGGAGCAAATCCCTGCGGCTATGTTCCAACATCTAGTAGAAATCTTTCCCAAAAGAGTGGAGGACATTAGAGTCACATGCGGTAACCTCCTCGTGGTCACTATAATGTGGTTCTCGATCTCGATGGGGCACGTGGGGAGTTGTGCTTGGATGCTGCGGAGAATAGATTGAAGCCTGAAGCGGTAACGCGCTCAACAGGCCATGTGATAAGATGTGTGGATTGACTGTCTCAGACATGGAGGCACTACGCCACCAGAAGGACTTAAAAAAAAGAAATTGGGTCCTCTTTATTTTCTATGGTAACTATGGTGACAGGGATTCGTTTTCCCCCACGCTAATCCTCGCCCCCAGAATATGATACATTACAAAGTGCATGCACTTTTGCTTAAGACACATCTTATCATGTTTATTAATGCTATTTTTTGCAGGGTTATTCTGGCATTGAAGGATTGCAAGGGCCCATTGGACCATTAGGAAACAAAGTAATTTCAAATTAAATCACAAAGTCTGACAGAAAGGCTATTATTTTTAGATTTTTATCATTTTAAGCAGTATTGCATGTTCTCCTACATCTTGCAAGGAACACAAGGTGTTTCAGGGTACAGGGGCAACCTGGGCCAAAAAGGGTACAGGTAAGTTACTGCATGCAGTATTTTATTTTAATTTTCCAGTGTTTGTTTACATGTTTAATCTGAATTAACTTTCATAATTTACAGATATATTGTTTGTTGCAGGGTAAATCTGGCGCTCATGGGCCTCTTGGCAGCAAAGGCTTGCCTGGTACACCTGTAAATCTCTTAGTAAACTCATTGACTGGCTTTATCTGCTTTAGAATAACAACACAGATCAATCTCATTGTTGTTTTGCTTTACAGGGTTCATCTGGAAAGAAGGTGTGTACAGAAACTGCAGGTGTGATTGTCATTTATATAGCTCTAATTATCTTTAACCCATACCTGAAAAAGGAAGGTAAAGATTCAGATCTTATTCAAGGTCATCATGACCTGTATTGTTCTGACATGCTGTATTTAAATGAAAAGTGGGGTTTTCATTTAAATATTTTCAAAAAGTCTGAAAATATAAACCTTGAAACAAGCATATATACATATATATATATATATATATATATATATATATATGCTTGTTTCAAGGTTTATTCAATTTGTTCTATTATTCTTTGTTCAGTTCTTTTTCATTTGAAAACTGAGAAATATTTTTGATTACTTGAATGTTTAATAAATAAGTAGTTTCTTACTGTGGTATGGAATGTCAATGGGAAGTAGGCTATTAACCAAATAGAGAATGAGCAATTAGAAATTCTCTAGATATGCACAGTGCACAAGTACTTTACCCTTTAAAAACAGGGTCACAAATAGGGTTGCATGTATTTAAAATTAACGCAAAAGTGTCCATTCAAAATGAAATGCCATTATTTAACCCAAAATCACATAATTTACAATAAACAGTAGTACAACAAACAGGATATTAGCTACAAATAGAAAATTTCACATTTAAAGGTATACTCAATACTTTTTTCCCCATTAAAAAGTTTTACTCCAAAATAAATTAATTGCAATTTTAAAACATATGTATAAAATTATGACCACTCACGTGAGATTCTCTATTCTCAATTTTCCAAGGACTCTATTCATATCCGTAACCTTATAAAAGCTGTTTTATTCCATATGGGGCAGGGGTGACCTCATGGGGGCTGCCATTTTAGAATCACATGACCAGTTTGATACTACTCAATCCCAGTAACCATCTTTCACTCTTGGATTAAATTAACCATGGCTGATTGTGAACTGTGAATTTCTACAATGGCATCTGTAACCAACAACTATTGATTTTGAATGATGCTACAGCCACACCACCAGGTGCCACTGTAAGTCCAAGATGACATAAATAAAAAGTTACTGAGTGCACCTTAAAAAAAAAACAGCACACTCATGTTGCACATACCTATATGAAAAGCTATTTAAAAGTAACAGAGAATGGCTTCTCCCTTGAATCATAATGAACAAAAGGAGATGTAACAATGCAAATCATATCATGTGACTCTATCCCACATTATTTATTGGAGAATGGTGAGACAACTAAACATTTCATAACAAATCAGGAAACATTGATTTTGTACGCTTTTAAAATGAGTTTGCATACTCGAAGGGTCCCGGCCAATCAGATGGCGTTTAGACATAGACTCCGCCCTCCAGTCGGAGAATTCGAGTTTCGGTCCATTTCAACAGGCCGCTACTGCTGCTGTTATTTATCCCATTCAGTCGCAACTTACACTATAGCAGCACGTGAACGAGTGTTTCTCAGTCACTTGGTTTGTCCTCAGGACCCGAAATTGCCATAACAGACACGCTGATTTTAGAAGAAAACACAAGTAAGTGATGTAAATGCTGTTGTTTTTTGTCTTTCTTAAACGAAGCCAGTACATAAGACATCATTCATTCTGCTCGCAAACATTTCCTAGTTAGTGAACGTCTGTTGTGCCGCAATTACTGAATCGATTATGTATTTTGCTCGCCAACGGCATATTTTGTGTCGGTGAAATGTTACTGTTCAGTACTGCCGATAAGTTAAACCAAAAATAATACGACTGCACAGCATTGACACTGTTAACGAACTCATAATTTAATGTACTATTACTTTTAGTGTTAAACAATACAATATAACACTTGAATTGATTCAGTTACATTTGTGATGGATGGAAGAATGTTGCTAAGAGACAGTGTTCTACCTGTGACATGATCTTGACGTAATAAAGCACAGAAATACAGTTTAAATTTTTTATTTTTTCTTATTTTTTCATTTGTTTTTTATTAAGTAAATACTTGACATGAATTCACTGTTGAATCAATCTGACTGTTGAGCAGGATAAAAATTCTGTATTGTTATATGTGTTCTGTATTATTTACTCAACATTATGTTGTTCCAAACCTGTATGGAACACAAAAGTAGAAATGTAAAAGAATGTTGATGCTGCTCTTTTTTTCCACACAATGAAAGAGAATGGTTACTGAGTTTTACATCCTGTTTATTTCTCTATTTGTGTTCTATGTAAGAGAGAAAGTCATACAGTTTTGAAACAACAGTGAGAAAATAATATCAGAATTGTCACTATTGAATTAACTTTTTTTTTAAGGTGCATATTTTTTCACTCTGCTGTATGATGTTGAGTTTCAGTAGCAGAATGGCGAATGAGGGTGCTGGCACCCCACACAGTCGCAGGGGGTCTCATAAGGTGACTCCATCATCCGACCAGGACAGCACAGGGACCGAAAGAGCCACAAGAGAGGTCCCCTGCTCCAGTAATGGTAAGACTGAATCACTGAACAAAACACTGTCATCAGTAACGTTGATCTTCCAAATGTTGGCTTTTAAAACTGGGAGCAATTAATATAGACACATTAGGATTGCAGGAGTCATTTATTTTAAGGGTCAGGTTTTTCTCTTCTCTAAGATCTAATACAGGTCATTCAACTCTCACCCAGTGGAATTATTTGCAACATGTTTCCTTGAATGTTATTACTGTTTATTTTATGTTAACTGTTTGCACAACTTGTGAATAACCCATCATCTGTGCGATCATGTGACCTTTGCACCTATAATTTAAAGCATTATTTGCAGTAAGACTTGATGATGACTGTGTAATCTAATATTAATTTTAGCAAATGGGGAGAGCAATAACCCATACATTCCTGTTATGATAGTGAAACAATCAAGCTTCATTTTGGGATGAATAGACTGCCATGTGTTTACCATGTGATTTGATTGAGAAATTGCCATGTCCTGCCCAGTAATGTAATCAGTGATTCACTCCTTCCAGTTAACTGTACATTTTTGATTATTCAAGTTTTGCTGTTTCTTTTATTGTGTCATTTATTGTAATAAATTAAAGATGACTGAATAATTTTTTACCCTGTGTAATTTACTGTGAAAGTGAATATGGCATTTGATTGCAAGTTTGTTTTAATGTTTATGACTTTTTATTGCTTGTTATAACAATGGTGTAGAATATTGCATATTTTAAAGGGTTAAAAGTGTACTTTTTATTTAGTTGTCATGGATTTTACACACACTATTAATTTATAATAATCTTCTATTTGTCCAATCATTGTCCAACCTTCCATTTGTACACATTATGTAAGTTAAGGACACTGTTTGAATCACCTGATCTTCTGTGTCTGCACTGTAATGTTTGCATTATGCTGAATAAGTTCAAGATTAGTGGCATGGTAACCAGGACATGGTGCCCACGAGTGCCACAAAATGATCTGTGTCCGGCTGTATTTAGGTTTGACAATACATCTCTATCAAATATTCATATCTCATTTCAGGAACAGTGGAAATGGAGCACATTATTAGCAGAAAACTACAGCTGAAGAAGAAAGCTGAGGTAAACATTCCCTATTGCATGTATCCCATCGGATATCAAACATTATAAGCTTGAAACTTACACACACACAAAGAGGAAAATGTCATTCTTATGTCTAAAGAGTGTAATTTTCAGTATGTTAAAACCAAAGCATTAAACATTAACAAAGCATTAAACATATCATTTGTGTGAGTCCTGTTCTTTATCATCGTATTATTGCAGATTATCAATATTATCACAGATTGTTATAGATTAACAGGTCCTAAATATTCAAGTGTGACCTTTGAGTTAACTAAATTATTTGATTGATTTAAATGAAAAGCTTACACCTAGCACTTTAGAAATACCTTAACTGTCTTAAACTTGTGTTAATTTATTCTACTATACAGTATATTTCAAAGAGCAACATTTTAAATACTGTTTGCTATACAGCTGTGATTTGTATTAGTTTAACTGATCCAATGTTTGTTCTGCTTTGTTCTGGTTTATCTGAAGTGAAAGACACTCTAGACTCAAGTTAATCTTGTCAGACAGCTCTTTATCATGCAGGATGTTGTGCTCTTATCAAGCACAGTCTCTGTTAATTTTTAAAATGTCAGGGACAATATTTTCTCTGGGATCAAAGAAATACTGGAAATAACTGTCTTTGCTTTATCAAGTTCTTCTTCTTGAGTGAGTGCATATAAAGGTTACAGGAAGTGTAGAATAGAGAAGGATGTGGTTGTCAGCTAGGGTTACATGATGTTCTTTATATTATAATATTTACATATATTTATACTTATATACTTTTTGGTATATATATATATATATATATATATATATATATATATATATATATATATATTAGGGCTGTCAATCGATTCAAATCTTTAATCAAATTAATTACATGGTGTCCAGATTAATTAATCGCATATACAAATATTTGCTGAGATAGCCCTCATATAAAAATAATTCAATATATAATGATGAAATAATGATACATAGTTATCTTTAAATATTTAATATATACACACACACACACATATATATATGACACACATATATGATTAACTCTTCTGCCACAAGAATGTAATGCATATTAATTATCTGAATATTTTTTTATTTTATATATATATATAAAATAAAGAAGAGTTAATCATTGATAAGACAATACAAAAAGTGGCTGTAGAATACAATGTATTTACTACCATATTATTGATCATAAGTCAATCATTGGCACACAGTTCACAGCAATCCATTTCACTAGTGAATTTGTCAATCAGTTCGAGATTTATTATGTGGGCTTGTTTAAGGACCGTCAATTTCAACAAGCGTCAGACATGCTTGTGTAGCATCTCGGGTGCGTTGCGTCATAAACATAACATTTTTAGGTCACTGTGTCAAGTTAAATATAGTTTAATACTCAATCTTTAAACACATCTTGAGATCCCTTAGTTCGGATTTGCGCTCCGTGTTTTGAACGCATGGATGGTTGTTTTCTTCACTGTATAAAGTGAGTGTTGCCCACACAGCTGAAGTTTCACTTACTGCCCTCTGGAGTAAATAGGCAGTACTACAAGCTTGCATTTCTCAGGAATCTTCCATATTACGGTCTGGGGGGGCATTGTATGTATGTACGTACGTATATATATATATATATATATATATATATACGTACGTACGTACATACATACATACATACATACATACATACACTAGTGGCCAAAAGTTTAGAATAATGTACAGATTTTGCTCTTATAGAAAGAAATTGGCACTTTTTTTAACCAAAGTGGCATTCAACTGATCACAATGTATAGTCAGGACATTAATAACGTGAAAAATTACTATTACAATTTGGAAAAAATGCTCAGAACTTCTTAAACTACTTCAAAGAGTTCTCATCAAAGAATCATCCACGTGCAGCAATGACAGCTTTGCAGATCCTTGGCATTCTAGCCGTCAGTTTGTCCAGATACTCAGGTGACATTTCACCCCACACTTCCTGTAGCACTTGCCATAGATGTGTCTGTCTTGTCAGGCACTTCTCACACACATTACAGTCTAGCTGATCCCACAAAACTCAATGGGGTTAAGATCCATAATACTAATACATAACACAAGATCCAATTACCTGTTGTCCGACTTCTGTGTTTCTTTGCCCACTCTAAGCTTTTCTTTTTGTTTTTCTGTTGCAAAGTGGCTATTTCTTTGCAATTCATCTCATAAGGCCTGAACCCCTGAGTCTTCTCTTTACTCTTGTACATGAAACTGGTGTTGAGCGGGTAGAATTCAATGAAGCTGTCAGTTGAGGAAATGTGAGGTGTCTATTTCTCAAACTAGAGACTCTGATGTACTTATCCTCGTTTAGTTGTACATCTGGCCTTCCACATCTCTTTCTGTCCTCGTTAGAGCCAGTTGTCCTTTGTCTTTTAAGACTGTAGTGTATACCTTTGTATGAACTATTCAGTTTTTTTTTTTTTGGCAATTTCAAGCATTGTATAGCCTTCATTCCTCAAAACAATGATTAACTGATGAGTTTCTAGAGAAAGCTGTTTCTTTTTTGCCATTTTTGACCTAATATTGACCTTAAGACATGTCAGTCAACACAAAAACAAACACAAAGACAAAGTTAAGCTTAATTTAATGAACCAAATAGCTTCCAACTGTGTTTAATATAGTGGCAAGTGATTTTCTAGTACAAATGAGAAATTTAGCACAATTACTTAAGGATATGTGTTGAAGTGATGGCTGCTGGATATGGGGCCTGTCTAGATTTGATCAAAAATGACTTTTTTCAAATAGTGATGGTGCTGTTTTTTTACATCAGTAATGTCCTGACTATACTTTGTGATCAGTTGAATGGCACTTTGGTGAATTAAAGTACCAATTTCCTTCCGAAACAGCAAAATCTAAACAGTATTGACATTTTTTTCTGCCAGTGTATATATATATATATATATATATATATATATATATATATATATATATATATATATATATATATATATAATGTATATAGTGTATATATAAAAGAAAAAAAGAAATCCACCTAAAATCATAGTATTTCTACCTGTAGCAAATGTACAAACTAATGTGATACTTTTGAAAGACACATTTTGTTTGACGTGTAGCTAAAGGATTGAACTTTAGAATTCAAATCTAATTCCTGATTTATTTAGATTAGGCATGGATTAGGTGTGGTTAAGTCTAATATTATAAAATTGCCTCTAAAGTTTCACTGACATACAATACCTTAATTTGTCTCTATGAAGAGCAACCTCAGTCAAACAAAATGACCATGACAGGAATAACATTGCTTGAGATATCACATGAGATCAGTGTTATTTTGGGTAAATAATGAGTCAAGGCTAGAAATCTACCTCCGTGAAGTTGGGACCCCATATAATTAAATAATCATCAAAACTATTTAATTAGTTTGTGCTGAATTGTGCCGCAAAAATGAAAGTTTGTGCTGGTTTGGTGTTTGAGATATTAAGCATTCTTTTTGGGGCTGTGTGACGTCACTCTCCACCCATCTCGCTCAAATCGATCCAAACCGGTGCTGGTCGTTTGTGCTCGATTTGTGTCAGTTTGTGCCATTAAAATGAACACTTTATCTATTTCCATTCCTTAGAAATAAAAACTGTCACAGTTACAGGGTTTTTTCAACAGCACAAAATAGCACAAATCAAGCACAAACGAATGCCACCGGTTTGGAAGGATTCGGACGACATGGGGTGGAAAGTGACGTCACAGCCCCGAATCATATTTGTTATTTCTAAGGAATGGAAATAGATAAAGTGTTAATTTTAACGGCACAAACCGGCACAAATCAAGCACAAACAAATGACACTGGTTTGGACTGATTTGAGCGAGATGGGGTGGAGAGTGACGTCACACAGCCCAAAAAAAGAACGTTTAATATCTCAAACACCAATCAGCACAAACACAGCACAAACGAATGAAATAGTTTTGGTGATTATTTAATTATATGGGGTTCCAACTTCACAGAGGTTAGAAATGTGTCATAAGACCTTTCAGAAACTTACTGTTCTTGTTTGTAAGAACCTCCTTTGATGTACAAGAGACTAGCTGTTTTGTATATTTACTGTTTTTGTTCAGCATTTGAAAGCAGACCTGATGCGGCAGTTTGACACTCAGGTGAATGAGTTCATGGACAGTCTTATTGAGAAGTCTGCCAGTCTGGGTTCCTCCCATGTGAGCACAGTCTTTCCTCTCTCTGATAAGGAGAAAAGCAAACTCAGGTACTCAAATAGGTATAGCCTACTTGTTAGGCCCAGATAAACCCCCTCAAACCCCCATACAAATGTTGTCCCTGGCCCAGAGAAAGTGATGGACCTGCTCAAATATACAGCATTTATGAATGTCATCAAATGTCAAATGAGATTGGCACCTATCTAGTATGTCTGTTGTCAGCCTATCAGCAAAGTGCTTTTATCTCGTATTCCTTTAATTTTTTATGCTTCATTTTTCCTTTTATCCTCTTTTTGTGTCTTACTCTTTCATCTTCTCTGCCCCTGTAGGCATACACAACCTTCCCAAGACCAAAAAAAGCAGTTTGTGATTCGTCGATCCCTGTTAGAGTGAGTCAGGGTTTTTTTTTCCCTAAATGCTTTCAGAAAGCATGTACTAGTGTGTGAAATCTTAGATTTGATGCTGCCTATGATCATATCTGGATGAGACACGGAAATAATTTGATTAGCTGACTGTAATAAACCTGCCCTTTGTTGTAACAAAGAATGTAAAATGGTTAAGCTGCTTTTTTTTGTATTTAATGTTTGATCAGGAAGGCAGAGTGATCATGCAAGTGACCCCAAATATACAGATGACACTGGACTGGAGATAAATATTTGTGATGTAATAATATTATTTAACTGTTTTATTTTTTAAATTTTTATGCAGTGATCTGTTTGAGGTGAATCACATCCGCACCATCTATCACATGTTCATCGCACTCCTCATCCTCTTCATCTTCAGCACGCTTGTTGTGGACTTCATCGATGAGGGCAGGTCAGACCAGTCATTATGAAAAGTGTGCCAATCATAATAATAATTAGTTATCATATAACTCTTTATAATAGGTTGACCGATAGTGGATTTTGCCGATACTGATAGCTAAGGGGGTGGAAAAGGCAAATAACTGATTAATCGGCCGATAGATTTTTTAAAATAGATTCATAGAATGTTCATAAAAATTCTTATTCTTTTCTGACTCTGACAGGCACAGACACAGAGGCTATAAGAGTCCAATATTTATAAAATCCCAGATGTAGTTTATTGTGCAACCAAAAAAACTCTAATAATCAGAAAATAATTTTGATTTGGTGTATAACGTGGGAGTTTAAACCAACAAGCCTGAAACACAATGAGGACTGTATTTTTTATATGACAGAGACTTGGCTCAGTTACAATGCTTCATATTCATTTAAGATTTTTATAGCCTAGGTATATATTCACCAGATGAAGGGTTTTGTATATATACAGTATATTTCACCAGAAGAGGTTTAATGAGGAATGTAAACCTTATTAATGTAGAACTTGGCTGTTTTAACTGTAGAATCCTCTAGTGCTGGGCACAGGGGAATACAGAGGAATAATAAAATAAATACACAATTAAAAAAAATCGATATGCAACTATCAGCATAGATTTTTTTCCCAGTAACCGACAGTTCCAAAAAGGAACTATAGGCACCGATAAATCGGTAAAACAGATATAATGTCTAGCTCTACTTTTTATGTTGTAGGTGTTGACATATTATCAACACTTTTGGAGTAAAGTTTGCTTCAGTTTTTTAAATCAAATCAAATCAAATCAAATCAAATCAGTTTTTTATACCACAACCTTGCAGTAATATAAAAGTTTTAAACTTGCTGATAATGATGTTTCACTGAGATATGAGATGTATTTTGTCTAAAGTTTATGTTTGCAAAGTCTCTTAAAAATGAACGAAAAATGGTGGGACATATCCATGTAGTTTATGACCAAAATATTATTTCACAGCAATGATATATTGTATATTTCATATTTATATATACACACTTGTGTCCAAAAGTTTGGAATAATGTACAGATTTTGCTCTTATGGGAATTTTTTTTAACTTTTATTCACCAGTGTGGCATTCAACTGATCACAATGTTTAGTCAGGACATTAATAATGTGAAAAAATACTATTACAAATTAAACTACTTCAAAGTGTTCTCATAAAAAAAAAATCCTCCACATGCAACAATGACAGCTTTGCAGATCCTTGGCATTCTAGCTGTCAGTTTGTCCAGATACTCAGGTGACATTTCACCCCACACTTCCTGTAGCACTTGCCATAGATGTGTCTGTCTTGTCAGGCACTTCTCACACACATTACAGTCTTGCGGATCCCACAAAAGCTCAATGGGGTTAAGATCCATAACACTCTTTTCCAATTATCTGTTGTTCAATGTCTGTTTCTTTGCCCATTCTTTTCTTTTCTATTTTTCTGTTACAAACATGTCTTTTTCTTTGCAATTCTTCCCATATGGCCTGAACCCCTGAGACTTCTCTTTACTCTTGTACATGAAACTGGTGTTGAGTGGGTACAATTCAATGAAGCTGTCAGCTGAGGACATGTGAGGTGTCTATTTATCAAACTAGAGACTCTGATGTACTTATCCTCTTGTTTAGTTGCACATCTGGCCTTCCACGTCTCTTTCTGTTCTTGTTAGAGCCAGTTGTCCTTTGTCTTTGAAGACTGTAGTGTACACCTTTGTATGAAATCTGGAGAAGAGGTTCTGGAGAAAACTGTTTCTTTTTTTTTGCAATTTTTGACCTAACATTGACCTTAAGACATGCTTGTCTATTGCATACTAGCTTTCAACTGTGTTTGATATAATTGCAAGAAATTTCTAGTACCAAATTAGCAATTTAGAATGATTACTCAAGGATAAGGTGTTTGAGTGATGGCTGCTGGAAATCAGCTGGCAAATAACTTTTTTCAAATAGTGAAAAATAGTGTCCTGACTATAATTTGTGATCAGCTGAATGCCACTTTGGTGAATTAAAGTACCAATTTCCTTCGAAACAGAAAAATCTGAACATTATTCCAAACTTTGGCCGCCTATATATATATATATATATATATATATATATATAAAATGTACTTACCTATTTTTGGGTAATCCAGTAAATAAAATACTTAACTAATTACTAATTAAAGGTGCTTCTAATTTGATTATTTTCTCTTTTTATTTGCGACTTGATGAAACAAAATATATGATTTTTTAGAAGTCTTGCATCAGTATAAACAGCTTGAATATATAATACACTTGTTATATAATAAACAATAAAGTTGTTTTTGTTTATATAAACAAAAATGTGACTTGGGACCGCAAATCGGTTGAATTCTATAATGTAGCAAGTTGCGACGTTGTTTGGAAACCATACACACATTTACCTCCACTTTGCATTGTACCGAATAACACAGCAAAATTAACAGTTATTCTTGTCTTTGATTGTTTGTGACACGTCCTGCTTTGTATTTTCACATTACTTCATGTCTCTCTCATGTGTAAATCATGTAAAGCAGCCCTGCCCACTGATAACTTGCACATATATCTACTGTGGCATGAATGAAATCTCTGCCATTTTCATGTCAACTGTCAGCTTTGCACTGTACTGTACATACAATCATACAGTCCAGCATAATTACTGATGCATACAAAAAGATTCAAAAGTGTTTGCCAGTCTATCCTATTGCCTACAAAAGATGCATGTGACCATCAACATAACTTCCGATCAAAATAGGACAATACGAGGTGGTAAACTTTGCAAAATTGTAAAAAAAAAATAATAATACCATTTTTGGTCTAATTGTTGCATCATTCTCTCTTGCTCTCTCTAGACTGGTGCTAGAGTTTGACCTGTTGGTGTACGCTTTTGGCCAGTTCCCCCTAGTGGTTATCACATGGATGTGTATGTTCCTATCCGCCCTAGTGGTTCCCTATGTACTGCTCAGTGGCTGGGCCAGCGTCTATCCAGCATCAAACCATCGGCCCCTGTGGACCTTGCTGGCTGGTTTCCTCTTGCTGCTTTATCAGGGACTGTGTTTGGGTTTCCTGCCCACATATGTGGTACTGAAGAACAGCCTTCCCCCCGCATCATGCTTAATTCTCATTCTAGAACAGGTACTTAGTCGCCATGGCAACAGCTTCTTTTATTTTGCTCTGTTTGTTGGTGTTTTCAGACTGTGGTTTGTGTTCCTCATTCATATATTTATTTAAATGTGTTGCTAGTTAGAATGTGAATGATATACCAGATAGTGTCCTGCTAAACTGATCAAAGGGGTGTTAACCTTGATTTTATCTTTTAATATAACCATCCTAGTAAATTATGTATTTATTTCTACTTTTATTTATTGTTGTTGTTGTTATTGTTGTAAAAACAGGTGCGGCTGATCATGAAATCTCACTCTTTTATCAGGGAAAACGTGCCAAAAATACGATCCTTAGAACGTAGCAAAACCAGTAAGATCTTCGCCTAGATGCATAGATTAATCTACAAAAATGAACAAACAAAAATGTTTGTTTTATTTTGTCGTTTTCTTTTTGATTTTTGCAGATACTCTAGTTGTGCCTCAGCTGACACAGTACCTTTATTTTCTCTTTGCACCCACCCTTATATACAGAGACAGTTATCCAAGGTAAGACTCACTTCTGCTGGTTTTTAGAAAAAGTTTATATTTGTTGCTTTAGAGGAATGATATATGCTTCAAAGAAGTAAATACAATTAGACTATAAGTGTTTTCAAGTCAATGTGAAATGCCATCTGCAACCCATTGTAGTTCTGTTATCACCAAACGAAACAGGATATTTCATGAGAAAAATGTAGGGCGGGACATTGGTTAATCCATCGTGATTTGATTGGATCATAAATAATGGCTGTTACATACTAGATTGAGGTGGTTAGATGGGAGGGGTTGTAAAATAATAGGGATTAATAATAACATCAGCTAAAAAGTAAAGTCGTTGCAGACTTTTGTGTTATTGCATTTTAATAATACAGTAGTTTATGAGGACAAGCGCAGTAAGAGCAGTAATTGTGAACATGTTGACTTCAAGAGCACCTTTTTTGGTTTCTCCTTTTAGAAATCCATGCATTCGGTGGGGCTATGTGGCTACGAAGTTTTTGCAGGTGGGCTTTTTTTTATAAAAGAGTGCATTACATAATTCAAAACTGGATAATTACATCATTTTTTTTCTGTGTCATTCCAGGTGCTGGGGTGTTTGTTTTACGCATATTACATATTTGTGCGGCTGTGTATCCCTCAGTTCCGCAGTATCAGTATGCAGCTCTTTGACCTGAGGGTTATGGTGTTGTGTGTCTTCAACTCTATACTGCCAGGTATACTGCGATGCCAGTGCCAACACGGCCTCCACATTTAACTTGAGCACATCCGCATGTTTGTGGGGAGTAATTTGAGAAGGTTCTTAGTAGAAAGGTGTACCTATGAATGCAAAACATGATGAATGCAAACAATTTGTCTTTTGATTTAGTTTGTTTGATGTTAGTGTACTTTTTGTGCTTGTAGGTGTGCTGGTGCTCTTTCTGGCTTTCTTTGCCTTTCTGCACTGCTGGCTCAATGCATTTGCCGAGATGCTTAGATTTGCAGACAGAATGTTTTATAAGGTAAGAGACAGCACTTGAAGGTCACATACTCTACATGTGACCTCTATACTTAATTTTAACAGACACATATACAGTAGTCTGTAGTTTTCGACTCATATAGAGTACTTTCTATACATTATCAGACCTACTGAATTAAAAAGGTATTCATTACCAAATCTTGAAATATATGGAAACGTCATGGAATTTGAAAGTGAATGGTGACTGAACATGGAACATACTTCTTTCTATTTATGCACTGCTCTAAAATATTTAATTGGCTAGATATTGCTCTTGTGTAGAGTAAAAATTGCTTACAAACTATAGTGATGTCTGATTTGTGAGAACATATTTATTTATTTTTTGCAAGGGCATAGCAGCCCTTAAAAAGGTGCTTGGAGCACTTTTCCAAGATAAACCCATACAGAGTCCAAATGGAGTATTTGTATACAGTATTCTTTAAGTTTTGTTCATTTGGGCTGATTAAGCAACCATCCGGGCATTCACAGGTGAGTTTCATGAGCTGAAACAACACTTACATAATAGGCCGTCAGTCAGACAGTCTAATCTATGCGGCTCTGTTCATTTCAACAAAGTTGCTTTCAGCAATGTTCATTTATCCATGTTTTTTGTTGTCATTGATGTTGATCTAAATGAATAATCTAGAGATGAGGTACAAACAGATGAGAGTTTTTCATAGGCATTTTGTTCTTGACTGGCAGCATTATGTGAAATGCACTGCAGAAAAAAACAAAGGACAATACTTCTTTTAAGCACACATTGTAAGTGGAGTTTATATCACTGCATGAGTCTATATTAAACTATGCTTTTTACATTATTTTTGTGAGGTAAGAGTTTGATTGTTTCTTTTTTGCCAGTTTAAGTAGATTACTAGATCTGTGTTAAAAATATAAAGCTGTTTTTTTTTTCTTCAGATTAACACTTTTTATTGATTTATACATTTGAAACAGAAAAGAAAAACATGTATTCATAGAATCAATGATAAATCCCATTATTCTCTTTCCCCCCTTCTAATCCCACCCTGACCCTCAACAAATATCCCTGTGGTCACAACTTGAGTTACTGACAAAAGAGTTATGTATAAAAAAATAATAATAATCACATATTTAAAATTGCACTTCTCTCTCTTTACTGCCACTCCCCGAGAGTCCTCCAAAAATGCCAAATAGCAGCCCCATTTTTCATTGAACAAATCAAAGTTACCTAGCCTTCTATATGACATCTCCTCGATTGCCGCTACCCTGCCTATCGCTGTGCACCACTCTTGAAATGAGGGCGCTACAGCCGACTTCCATCCCATAAGAATGATCTGTCTACCTATCATAACACTGGATAGGACCCAATTTTTTATGCATTTATCCCCTATATTAATGACCGCCCCGTCGCCTAAACAGTGTCTGGGGCAAAAGGAAAATTGAGTATCCAATACGTCACACATAAAACTCTGAACCCTCAACCAAAATTCTTGGATCTTAACACACCACCAAAAAACTTGGGTTGTGTCCCCATCCTCTGAATTGGCATCGCCAGCAGGTGGGTGTGTCTTTTAAGACCAAGCCTATACAATCTAGAGGAGGTCCAATAGAATCAATGTAAAATCTTAAATTGCATAAGGTGCACCCTTGCATATCTATGTGTACAAAGTTTGAATTTAGAACAATTCAATCTGTATCCTTAGAACTTAGAAAAAAAAATATAAATTATGTGGAGAGAAGGCATGGATCTAGTGGGAACCCCCATTATCTGAAATTAATCCATTCGTTTGAACATCCGCTATAAAGTAACTTAATCCACCCAATAAAAATATTTCCGAACCCGTACATTTCCAAAATCCTAAAAAGATAACCATATCTACCATATCAAATGCTTTTTCGGTGTCAAGCGAGATGGCAGCGACCGGAGTCTGATTGTTCGCCACTGACCACATGACATTGATGAAACGCCTAATGTTATCAAAAAGACTTACAGCCCAGAATAAACCCCACCTGATCTATATGTATAAGAGATGTCATAGCTTTACTTAATTTTTGACAATATTTTAACGTCTAGTTGGATCAGGGAAATTGGATGGTAACTGTTCCACTCGCTTGGATCTTTGTCCTTTTTAAGAATCAGACTGAGTCAGGTTTGTAGGTCTCCTTGCTCGCACACACTTTTTCAGTTCTGCCCACAAATTTTGTGGACCATCGGATTGAGGTCAGGGCTTTGTGATGGCCACTCCAATACCTTGACTTTGTTGTCCTTAAGCCATTTTGACACAACTTTGGAGGTATGCTAATTGTCCATTTGGAAGACCCATTTGTAACCAAGCTTTAACTTCCTGGCTGATGTCTTGAGAGGTTGCTTCATTCTATCCACATAATTGTCCTTCCTCATGATGCCATCTATTCTGTGAAGTGCACCAGTCCCTCCTGCATTAAAGCACCCCACAACATGATGCTGCCACCCCCATGTTTCACGGTTGGGATGGTGTTCTTCGACTCGCAAGCCTTACCCTTTTTCCTCCAAAGATAATGAAGGTGATTATGGTCAAAAAGTTACATTTTTGTTTCATCAGGCCAGAGGAAAATGTAGAGATATTTAAAAAAAAAAAAAAAAAAAGATATTTGTCACCATGTACACTTGCAAACTGTAGTGTGATTTTTTTATGGTGGTTTTGGAGCAGTGGCTTCTTAATTGCTGGGCAACCTTTCAAGTTATGTCGATATAGGACTCGTATTACTGTGGATATAGAAACTTGTCTGCCTGTTTCCTCCAGCATCTTCACGAGGTCGTTTGCTGTTGTTCTGGGATTGATTTGTGTCTCTAAAAAATGTTTGAAAAATGACTTTTGTCACGCACAAAGTAGATAAATGCCCTAAATGAATTGAAACTATATAGTTTGCTAATATGAAATCTGTGGAGTGGTTAAAAATTAGTTTTAATAATGTCAACCAAGTGTATATGTAAACTTCTGACTTCAACTGGAGGTCTGTAGTAGGCCTGTCGTGAATATACCATCTGATCGTGGTTATTTGATCTAACTCTGGTGATTTGAGACAACTGCGATTATTGGTCATTCATATTCCAATCACATTTTAATGTCCAAATAAGGGAATTTTAAGCTACCGGTAATATACTGTATAACTGACATGATCGGCGCATTTGTGTGTCATTCAGCTGAACTTCGCATTCGAGCATCTCTGAGCCGCACCGCGGAGGTCAACCAGCTCCTGCCCTTAAGAGTGCATGAAACATTCTGATGCACGCATTGTCAGCAGAGGCTTGCGCTAAACTATGATAGTGAATGCAATGTGCTCCAGTTTAAACGATTGTGTAATGGCAAATGTTCCTGGTTCATACATGCTGTGTTAATAACATGCGGTGACAAAGAGGAGAAGGTGCATGCTAACTTTTTTTCTGTGAAGTAATAAAATGATGAAACAAAATCTCAAAGGTTTTACTTCATGACAAATAAGGGCTTGTGGGTTTAATCAGAGCATTAAAATAATGTGTTAAGGTGAAGAATTTTTATTATAAAATATAAGTTAAAAACAAGTGTAAATATCAAATTGACAAAAACTAAAATTTACAAAAAGAGAGCTATTTTAATTTAGAAAAATTTTACTTAATTTATTTTTCATGTCATTTTCAATTTTTTAAAGCTTTAAAATGAAATCAAAGTTTCTCACTATTTTATTATTTGATTTATATATTTGAAGGTAAATATGTAAAAATTACATATTTAAATAATACATATATATATTAATATAATACTTATAAGTATATATTAATACTGCACTGTAAGTGTTGGGTCTATACGAGCCACCTACTGACAGCTGTGCCATCACCCCTCCTCCCTTTCCCCTATTTTGGAAGAAGCCATCACAAAATAAATGAATTGGTCAAAAACTGTTGTAAATGAAGTTTCAATTATGTGATTGGTCACTTGAAAATGTGCTATTTCTCTAGGACTGGTGGAACTCCACTTCATTTGCTAACTATTACCGTACCTGGAATGTTGTGGTACATGATTGGCTGTATTACTATATCTACAGGGACTTCTTGTGGGTAAGTCATCAGTTCATAATTTATGTTAAATGAATAGATTACCAAAAAATAAAATTATCTAATCATTTCCTCACCCTCATGCCATCCCAAGTGCGTATGAGTTTCTTTTTTTCTTTTGCTGAACACAAACAAAGATTTTTAGAATAATATCTCACCCAAAACCAAACGGAGCGATGGCTTCACTAGACATGTATTAAAACACTGGAGTCGTATGCATTACTTTTATGCTACATTTAGGTGCTTTTTTGAGCTTCAAAGATTAGGACGCCATTCACTTGTATTGTATGGGCCTACAGAGCTGAGGCATTCTTATATAAATCTTTGTTTGTGTACTGCAGAAGAAAGAAAGTTATACATATCTGGATGGCATGAGGGTGAGTAAATGATGTAGAATTAAAAAGATTTGTTGGACTATCCCTTTAAGATGTACTATCCCGTTATACTATATTTTATTGAACATGTAACACTTGTTATTATGATCATTGTGTGGCTAATTTGAATGGAAAGATTTGGGGGAAATCCTGTCCAAATGTGCATCATACTAAAGATGTACCATTCACTTCTGTAGCTGACACAAAAGCGATTCCGTGCAGCAGCCATGTTGGCTGTCTTCACTGTGTCTGCCGTGGTGCATGAGTACGTTCTGGCCATCTGTTTTGGCTTCTTCTACCCTGTCCTCTTCTGCCTTTTCATGTGCTTTGGAAGTAAGAAATGAATTTACTACAAGAGAATGTCAAATTGGAATTCAAATTTTAGGTTACATTTACTCAACTTTTCATGACTGATTTACATGACAGATCCTGTGTGTGAAAATCTGCAATCCTTCATCACTCCAAATCCTTTCTTTTAGTGGTGTTTAACTTTGTCCTTCACGACCGGAGAAAAGGGCCGATCTGGAACGTGATCATGTGGACTGCTCTGTTCTCAGGTCAGGGGCTTCTCATCTGCCTCTACTCTCAGGAGTGGTATGCGCAGCGCTACTGCCCCATAGAAGAGGTAATCAATGGATTGGTGTCTGTCTGGTGGGTTAATTTGTGAGGAAATAATATTGTGTAAATTATTTAGTAATTGTGGATATTTTCCTTTTGTTTCCTCAGCCCTCTTTCATAGACTTGCTGAAGCCTCGATCCTGGACATGTCATCCACAGACCAACACTACTGTGGATGCTAACTAATGGGATTTGCACTGGAGGGAAAGGAAATTTAAAAAAAAAAAGATATTTTTTTTTGCACAAACTTTAAAGTGAAAATTTTACTGTACAAACATGCCTTAGATATATTTTTTTCTTGTTTACTGAGACAACAATATTTGTGATAATATCCATCATATAATGTAGACTATATTTAATGTTCATTATGAATATTTCTAAGCGACACAGGTTAGTTAGCATTTGACAATCTATTTTAGGTTTTGACTGATCTGGCTAAAGAGATTCTATTTTTAAAAGCCTCTGTGATGTCATTAAGTTGCGGTCAGATTATAAATGTGTTTCATTTACTGCCACCTCACAAGTCATTTTGTTGTTAGATAGCACTTGATATTGTAGTGTTAAATGTTTGAGAGAACTGAATGTATTTTAATATGGGATTCAATTGTGATGTCACAGACAAACAATCTGGGAATAGCTGATGCCACATTTTTAAAAGTTTTCGATAGGAGTACTACACAAGGACCACAGCCAAGCAATCCTAGAATGTTTACATTAATGGTGAATTCCAGAACCCAAGCAGGTTTAAATTTTGTGCCATACTGTTGTGAAACACAACAAATTGTCTCACCTTGCACTCCTCAATTTATTTATAATTGAATTTGTATTTTTGTATTTAGTTTAAATTCTTCATTCTTATTTACTTTTTGGTGAGTTTGACTGGTAGTCTGATCTAATATCTCTGGATTCTTTTTTTAGGACATTTTTTCCCCTATAACAGTACTAAGGGTTATATAAAATACAAATTTTAATGAGGTGATTTAAGCCTTTGTGTTAAGTTCCTTAGCTCTCTTGTGAAGGAGGAAGCAGGGGCCAGGTTAACAGTCAACGCAAGTTTTTTATTTCCTATAAATGTCAGTATATACACAAATGGTTCTCCTTTTCAGCAGCACAGACAAACACTGCTATGTGTTTCTCTCCCCCTCAGGCAGTCTGGACACCCTTTTTTATCCCCCTCCATCTCTCTGAAATGCAGAACAATTGTTAGAGATAATTTCCCACAGGTTTCAATCCTTACTGTTCTCCTTCTCCTGGCTTCTCTATCCACAGACATTGCTCGGCCACACCCTCATCACCACAGCCTTATTTATTGCACAATAAAACTGATGGTTTTCAATCACATTCCCTTTATTAATTCCAAATTGCTATTATTGTTTATACTGCCAAGACATTTTTGTAATTTCGTGTATTTCAAAATCAAATCAAATCACTTTATTGTCACTTTATTGTATTTATTGCAAGCTAATTGTGTTGTCATCTAAGACATTCAGAATGTTATTTATAAGCACAATCGTACAATTAGATATTTAAGTGAATATTCTCCAATTCCACAAGGTAAAATCATTTGTGATATTTTCTTTGTGACATGAGATATATTGTTAAACATTTACCAGCGATTACTGTGATGACCAGCAGGTGGTGGTAAAGAGTTGATTGATGTAGTCAGCGGTTTTATTTTACACTAACACACATACGCACACACACACACACATATATATATATATATATATATATATATACACATTGGTAAAATGTACAAAAAAAAAAAAAATCAATATGCTTTGAAAATGCGAATTATATTTTGCAATATATTGCTGCAACAGTTTAAAGACAATGCTACCAAATACTAACGAAGTGTATTTAAACTTCTGACATATTGAGAATGAAGAAATAAAAGTTGAAATAAATAATTCTCTACTATTAGTCTGATATTTCACATTCTTAAAATAAAGAAGTGATCCTAACTGACATACGACAGGGAATGTTTTCTACGATTAAATGTCAGGAATTTTTTTTTTCATTTGGCTAAGGTGTATTTAAATTTATGACATAAAATCTATTAACTAGATTAAAAAAAAATGGTTATCTGTTTTAAATATTATTATTTTTTTAAATTATTGAACATATCCAGTCATATTTTTCACTTTTAAAATATTAGTTAACTTTTGTGTAAATACAAATTACCATATGAAATGTTTACATTAATAAAAGCTATAAAACAAAATACATATAATGTATGAAAATATACCGATCACCCACAACATTAAAATTTACTCAGAATGGTGCCCAAAATGGAAATGCCTTGTTGATGAGAGAGAAGAACAGAGAATGGCCAGACTGGTTCGAACTGCGGTAACTCATATACCAGTTCTGTACAATTGTAGTAAGAAGAATTTGATCTCAGAATGCTATTTTGAGAAATGGGTTGGCGCTCTTTAGGCAGCAAGATGGGGACCTACACAATATTAGGCAGGTGATTTTAATGTTGCGGCTGATCGGTGTATATTTTATCCATCCATCCATCCATCGTCAACCGCTTATCCTGCGTACAGGGTCGCGGGGGGCTGGAGCCTATCCCAGCTAACATTGGGCGAAAGGCGGGGTACACCCTGGACAGGTCGCCAGTCCATCGCAGGGCCGTGTATATTTTATTTATATTATAATATATATATATATATATATATATATATATATATATATATATAGACTTTTATTTTCCTATATATATATATATATATATATATATATATATATATATATATATATATATATATATATATATATGTGTGTATATATATATATATATAGGAAAATAAAAGTCTACCGTTTTTCCGCCTCAGTTACGTCACAACACGCGTCATAGCGATTCAGTTAATTAATCTTTTGCATCAATGCGATGATGTGCTGAGCGAGCGCTCTCCGTCATTGGCACGTGAAGCGCACGCCACTGATTCTACGGTAAAGATGGCGGCGGCGGAGGGGGCTCGCAGCGGCTGGAGCAGAACAGAACGACCCCTGACGGGTCCGCTTTAAGAGAAACAGTCTCTGGGGGCCTGAGGATCGTACATTCTTGATTAACCCCACCGCTTATCCAGTGCCGTTTAGTAGAATATAACGTTTTGACTGTGTGCTGTTAGCTGGTGGGTGGGTTCACACACACCGATTGCTAAGCTAAGCTAAAGGAGCTCGGTCCGGTCCGGTAGAAGAGGGTGAGGAAGAGAAGAGGCGGAGGAGAGGTTATCCAGAAGAGGAACACTACCATCCCGAGCAGAACAGACGGTTTGGTTGGGGATGTGATCGATCCAAACGGACGGCGGGTGTTTCCACGGATCTGTGTTGTTTTCCCACCCAGAACACTCGCAGGATGGGACAACAGGTAGGCCGCGTGGGAGAAGGAGCTTCCGCGGGGCTCCAGACCCCACCGCAGGGACAACAGCAGCTGCAGCAGGGCAGAGCGAACCGGGCCAGCAGCTCCGGAAGGAGACCTCGAGACGGCAGCAACATCATCGGGACGCCACCGGGCAGAAACGCTGCAGCCGCCGTCGCTGCTAACATCATTCCAGATCCAGGAATCAACATCTTCAACAAACACTCGGGTATATGCTCAAGCAGATGACTGCATTTGTTTTCAGTTAGCATGTTTATTTACATGGGTGTTTATGCAGTAGTCGCTGAAGTATAGAGCTGTGCTTTCCGGTGAGATCTCTGTGACACACAAGTTAAGTTCCAAAATCAAGCGCGCTGCCTATAAGTTAACGTTATTTGGACCTCGCAAGCGCATTCGAACGCTCGAATCGAATGTTTCTGCCATTATATGCGAGTTCGAACGCTTCGTTACCTAAACGATCACAAACAGCAGTTCACCAGGGTAGGGTTGAACTAGCGTGTGCGTAAGGTCTCACTTAAAAGTTGAGACGTAAAGTTCACACTAAGGGCTTAGTAACAACTAGTTGGTTTGTAACTAAGTACTTTATTTGGTTGCTCCACCTGTTGTTAAGACTAGTAGGTCGTAAGCTCTCCTTAAATTAATGCGTAGTCGCATAATATGACGTTTACCGTAATTGATTCAATAAGCGGCCTTGACATTTGTACGCAGAAGTGTTAAACAGCCATGAATTTCAGTTCGATCATGTTCAAACCTTGTTAACTAGTCTGTCAGCTGTAATAAATTAGCCTATATCCCCATTTAAATATGATACGTAATAAAACATGAATTCATTACATTTTACATTTCATGCATTTGGCAGATGCTTTTATCCAAAGCGACATACAGAGCCCTTATTACAGGGACAATCGCCCCTAGCAACCTGGAGGGAGTTAAGTGCCTTGCTGAAGGACACAATGGTGGTGGCGGTTGTGGCGATCGAACCGACAAGCAGTTTAGTGCTTTATCCAACTATGCCACCACCACTCCACATTAATGATATAACTATCTAAAATTAATAAGGGACAGCAAATAAATAATTACTAATACAACAGGCTGGAAAAAAATAGACCTCTATTCATTTTAATATCTAATTTCGTATATGTTGAATCTTGACACCGGCATACACAGGAAAGTGCATCTTTAGATGTTTTTTACACAATGTTTTCTCCTGTAAATGTAAACGAGTGTAAATGCCAACACCATCATAAACCTAAATTTAGTGGTGCAACGCTCCCATATTTAGTAGTGTGTAAATTGTGCCTTAGTGCCTGTTTAGTATGCCACAACTAGGCTAAGTTGTAACTTGTGTATAGCTGGTGCAACTGGTCCCAGGTTTTGAGGGACAATCTCAGAAATCTGGGGCCGGTTGCACCAGCTATACGTAAGTTAGAACTTAGCCTATTTGTGGCATAAATGGGCACTAAGGCACAATTTACAAACTACTAAATATGGGAGCGTTGCACCATTAAACTTGGGTAGACCGTAAACCTATATATAAACTAAATATTTACGGAAGCCTCCGACCAGGAGTAATGGTTGGAATAAAAAAGCAGACTCATTTAATTCATTTATTGGCATCAATGAACTCATGATTTGGTTGAACGGCTTTAGACCTTTCAACATATGTTATGGTGTTGGCACTCGTTTACATTTATGGGAGAAAACATTATGTAAAATCTTGCTTCTTCATCATGAAACCGATTTAACGGTGCACTTTCCTGTGTATAAGTTTCAACATATAAGAAATATATAAAATATTAAAATGTATAAATGTCTGTTTTTCCAGCCTGGTATATTAATATTCATTTATTTATTGCACCTTATTCATTTTAGATACAGTTATTGAATATTGTTATTTACATGAAATATACTTATTTTGATATGTATCGTATTTCAATGGGGATATAATTTATTACAGCTGACAGTTATGTGCGCAAGCAAGGTTTGAACATCAACCATAACAAGATCAAACGGAAATTCACAGCTTTTTAACTGTGTGTAAAAATTTCAAGGCTGCTTATTGGATAAATACAGGTAAACGTCATATTATGCGACTACGCATTACTTTACGGAGAGCTTACGACCTACTATTTTAAGTCTTGCCTTAAGAACAGGTGGTGCAACCGAATTAAGCTCTGACTTAGTTACAAACTAACTAGTAATTACTAAGCCTTTAGTGTGAACTTTACATCTCAACTTAAGTGAGACCTCACGCACCACTGGTGCAACCCTACCCTGGTCCATTAAGGGCTCAGGCTAGTCAGCTTCCTGACCCCTTTTACACGTTTAGTTACTGGGTGAATAAACTGTTTGAGTTTAACATGGGTTTTTTAATGTGTGCTGCTCAGGTTGTGGTCATCTTCCATTACAATCATCTGACATTTAAAGTGTAAAGTGCTGATGTGATTAAAAAGCTAGGATGGTAACCAAGAGGTTGTTGGTTTAAATCCCAGTAAGGGGAGTTTCATGAACTCCGGTTGGTTGTATATGTAACAAGTACACTTTAGGTCACTGTGGCAGGGCGGAGCAGGGTCGTGATTCTACACACCCGGTCCCTTATCAGGCTAATCAAGCCTCTGAGAGGGATAAAGGCCGACTGCGAAGGATGATGCGGGAGAGAGAGATCGTTTGTGGACATGTCCGTCATGTGTGTTTGTGTCTTTTGTTTTAGTTTATCATTAAACTATTATTTACATTGTCAAGACCGGTTCTGGCCTCCACCTTCCATGGTTTCGGCACCAGTGTAACGCAGTACAATGGAAAGGAGGAGGCGAGAACCGGCTTGAGAGACTATCTCGCACCATCCTCCGCAGTCGGCCCTTATCCCTCTCAGAGGCTTGATTAGCCTGATAAGGTACCGGGTGTGTAGAATCACGACCCGGCCCTGCCCCAGTCACTTTTCAGATTAAAGTGACAGCTAAAAAGCAAATTAGTAAGGTTTACCGTAATTGAAATTTAGAAAAAGCATGCTTTTTAGATTCTGTTGGCTTAATTTGCACATTAGAACGATATTATTGTTTATCTTGGAAGTGGAGTATTATGGTTGTGTAAGGCTAGTAACAAAACTGATTAGACTGAATGCTTTCCTGACTGTAGAAATGTTGTGTGATGACTGTTATTTGATAGGGACTGGCATTTTGATCTCTTATGTGCTTGCTGCTGGGGAAGCCACCACTTTCTCATATTTCATTCTGTAGTGATTTCACTGTTTCACTTGCAGGGAGGAACACAAGAACATATGAGTGAATGTTAACCTGTACAGCATTGATTGCAATAATGTGTCATACATGTTTATCTTAGTACAAATCTTTTATTTCAGACATTGCGTTATTGTGACTTTAGCTGTTGAAGTTTAGCAAATGGATTGATCACATTTGTTTAGTTCACATTACAAAGGAAGCAAAGACATTGCCTTTCACTGTTGCTTGCTGTGCACACTTTATTGTTCTGCTTATTGGTACTACTTACAGTGTGCTATATTAAGAAAGAAATTAGCTACTGTTTTATCCTGATGATAGCCATTTTCTTTTGTTAACTAGAATGTGGGTTGCAACAAGCTAAAACCATAAATACTGGGACATATGACCTTCTCAGTGGCCATAAGCCATAGTATGTCATTCACATCAACTGGCTTTAGATGCGCAAAGGCCAAAGATAGAACAAATATCTGTGTGATCAGGCGAAAAAGGGATTGGAGTGAACATTGATGTCCATAGTTCACTACCTAAAGGCTGTAGAGGCAGTCTTGTGCCCAGCGACGGTCTCTTCTCCATGGGTTGGGTTGATCAATGCCAGAAACGAACTTGTCACATCTTGACAGTTGAACCCCTTTGGCTGGAAATGCTGTCCTGCAAGAGCTGGAGAGGAGTTATTTTTACTCTCATCTCTTCTAGCCAGATGTATAGCTCTGGAAATTCATCTGAATAATCAGGATAATAATTAAAGGGTTACAGGCCTGACTGTCATAGCAGTGATGATAAACTGCCATGCCAAACTTGGATCAGACACACCTTGTATCTGACGCTGAAGACATGATAGGAGAACGGAAAACATCTTTGGTTCTTGTCTCAGTCTGGTGGAAAGATCTGATCTCAAATTATTTAGCTCAGTCACTGTGGAACAAACTCTGAATCATTTAGTCTCTGTATGGTGAGTTGGAGCCTTGTGGCCATAGGTGATAGAACTGCATCTCTGACTTTACATAGTTGTGATGAACAAGACCGTATTGCCTTTTTTGTGTAAATGTTCAGTGTTTGTTTGAGTCAATGCATAAGACTAAAATATCATGTCCTGGTCACATTTTGTTGTTACATCTATACAGTCTCTGTTATGCCACTGATTCCCAAAATCAAAGTTGAAAACATGGTTTTCACTGGGCCAAACCCATATACTATAATAGTCTTAAAGTCAACTTTGGCTCACATTCCTGACCTTATTATCAACAATTCTCATGCACATGTTATTCAAAGTTTTTTTTTTTTTTTTACATTGTAATATTTTAAAGAAATTTAAAAGCGGTGTATGTCTCTGAGACAGCTTTCCTTTTTTGACTTGCATCACAAATGTCACATTACGGATATTTACTGGTTTATGAATGACTTTTAATTTAGGCTTGAGGGTTAACTCGAGGGAGATTGTGCATTTGCATAACGTTGAACTTTACGTCTAACTTTGTCACTCATGTTGGCTCAAATTGTGAATTATCATTGCTTTTTTGCTGCAAAATGCCGTCAGTGTAAATGGCCCTGCACTGGCATTAATATTCTATTATAACATCACCAACAAAAAGCTACCAATCTCTTAGATTTCTCAAACACTGTGCAGTCATCAGTTTCTTGGTGATGACTACATTGCTAAGAAGCAAAGGGGGAGGTTGTCCAATCCCATTTTTCCCTTGGTTCCCCAAATCCTGCCAGCCCAATAGGGCATTAAGGACTGAGTCCTCTTTTGCTCCAAAATAAATTTCATCTAATCAAGAAGAATCTTTTTCTCTCCATTAAATGGATTACATCCGTACTGACCATTAAAATGTGTTTTTAAATTGACCAGTGTGGTGAGACGGTGGGCCAAAAGAATAAATTAAATGTCTGACTTGCATCTTTCCCCTGCAGACAGACAATGAGTCAGCTTGCCGGCACTCTGAGGTCACAGGGCTAGTTCCACACTCTTTCATTTATTTATCGACTCTGCCCCGTGCCAGCATGCTTTTATTATTTCGGCAGGGATGTGCAAAGTGGTGCCCTGAACTTAATGTAGTCCCAAGGATTTTCTCAGAACAACGAACAGTTTCAATATAAAACCCCTCTCTCTGAAGTTTCCTGAATGCATTTTATGCTGGATTTGTTTTCATGCATTTCTACTAGGGATGGAATGATATGGTAATCTCATGATTCGGTTCGATATACCATGTGAGGTTCACGATTCGATATACTAACACTTAAATGACACAATATCACTGAATTTTTTATTTTATTTTTTCTGAAAAATGAAACATTTTCTTAAAGTCTTGTAAAATACACATTATAATTTCTCCTCAAAATAAAGTTCTTTAATACACAATATAAATGCTCAAAGTTTAAAGAATAATTGTTGCTCATATACCTTTCGTCATAAGAAAAGATCACAAACAAATAAGCTTTCAAGAATGGTGGGGTACATTCAGGCTGATCAGGTGCAGAACAAGCAATAGAACTGAACAAAACCTTTCCTGAAAAAATTATGTTAAAGTTATAATCGCATTTTAACTTTGTAAAAAAAAAACAAATCTATATTCTATTAATTAATATTATATCATGAAATGGTATATAATAATGATGATACGAGCTATCACTGTTTGAAATAATGTGTACAATTTTAACAAGTTTAAAAAGGTACTGTCACTTTAAGTTTTTTAATTGTGCGTTTCACAGTGTTCCGGTGTCCTGAAAATATATGCTACCTGTCAGGATGTGCTACCAAAGTGATAATCGCATGGTTTTAGGGTTGGGGGTATGGTTTGGGGTAGGGTTAGTGCTTAGGACATCTATACACCATATCACACTATCTGATGGTTATGCTGGTTGCACATCCTGATAGGTATTATCTGGCTGATGTACTACCTAGGTTTTTAACACCTTTTCATGCTGTTGTTGTAAATACCGACAGTTAGATGGCATTTACTTAACCATCTTAACGCCAGAGACCACACTTTTATGATTATTAATGAAATAACATTTAATTCAGAATTATGGATGGCATACAAAGACATAATAATTTTTGGTGGTCTGAACATGTGCTACCCATGTTTTAGCTTTACATATAACTGTTTTTTAGGGGGCCTGGGTAGCTCAGCGAGTAAAGACGCTGTCTACCACCGATATGTACCACCCCTGGAGTTCGCAAGTTTGAGTCCCAGGATGTGCTGAGTGACTCCAGCCAGGTCTCCTAAGCAACAGTCACATTTGTTAACCTCCTCGTGGTCGCTATAATGTGGTTCGATCTCAGTGGGGCGGGTGGTGAGTTGTCCATGGATGACGTGGTGTATGGCGTGAAGCCTTCACACACGCCGTTTCTGCAATAATGTACTCAAGTCACGTGATAAGATACGTGGATTGACAATCTCCGATGCGGAGGTAACCGAGATCGTCCTCCTCCACCCAGATTGAGGCTGCGCCACCACGAGGACTTGGTGCATTGGTAATTGGGCATGCCAAATTGGGGAGAAAAAAATCAATTTCACTGTTTTTACTGCTGGATGCTCATCCTGAGCAGGTAGCAAACATCAACAAGAATCTCTTTAGCACAAGAGTTTCTTTACCACATCCATGCTGTGTGAGATTAAAATTAATATTTCTTTTTTTTATCTGACTGTAAAGGACATAAAGGATGTTAAGACACATTCAATGAAAGTGGAGTTGCCTCATCTTTGATGGACACACATTATACGGAAGAAACTATCTGTTTTAATCTCAAGCACTTTTCATCAAATCAAGGCTTTTTTTTTTTTTCTCCCCCCAAGTATTCCAGTACTTAAATTTGTAAAAGCAAAATTCAAGCACTTTAAGCACTACAGGGACCTTGTGTAACCCTATAAACAGTGTAGAAAAAAGCACAGTAGTGGTAAAATCAAGCGATGAAGAAAGATTGATGTTTGAGGGGTAATTTAATTTATGATCACTTGGATGGAAAAACGATGTTACATATTTCAAAATATCAAGTTATGCCACGATATGGTTCATAATTATAATTTTTTTCATCCCTAATTTGTGCAGAATGAGGAAGGAATAAACCGCATCAAACTGAGCATTGCAGCGATTTTAAGATGTGTTCTCAGGGATGGGTAAGATGTGTTCTTAGGCATAACACAAAGAAGAGTTGAATATGATATAATGCACTGTCCTATATATTATGAACCTTATCAGCCATGGTTCCAAGTGTAGGCTTATTACAATTTCCAAGCAGCTGCAAATTATATTCATGTAGAATATGTATATCGTTTTGTAATTCTGAGTGCACTGAGAAGATTTTAAACTTGTTTCTTTCATAGTAGTTCTGTAATCAGAGTTGAGTACATATCACAAAAAGCTGATTTAATTCACAATTTTATTTCTGGTATGCAGACAAAGTGTTGCTGCAATTGCATTGTAATTGTGTTACATTAGCAAACTTCTATTTTGTGTTTGTTCTAAAGGATCAAGTGCACTGTTTGATTTTCCAGGTGATCGGAGTTAGACACTAGGCCTAAACTCAATTAAATTATTCACTTTGATATTATTTGATTATGTGAGACAGCTTTCACAAAAACAGCTAAAGGTAAGCCACTCAGGGAAAATCAATAAATACAAGTTTTGTAAAGTTTTGAGACTTGGATTTTTCTATTTCTCTTTCATTGTGCTCTTTTCATTTGGGCAACTTTTTTGGCCCATGGTTCGATTTGGACAGTTTTCCACCACTAGAGGTCATTAGAATGCCAAAAGTTCAGTATATTAGTGTTTAATAGATGGTTTTTAATGTTCTCTAGCAGTTCACAAAACAGTCACCATCGTTGGCTGTTTCATCTTCATTTGTTGTGGGTGTTCAATATGAAAGTGGGTGCCTGTGATTCCCTGACTACCATTCAATGTTTAGAAGCCACCCTAGAGTAATTCTCCTACATTGGCGGCAGTTATGGTGATAAGGTACGCTGTTTCGATTAGTCAGAACGTCATGCTGTATACCACCTCCTCTGTTGCAGTTTTCAGCAAATTTTTCATGTTTTTCTCTTAAGAGCAGCAATAAGGTGTCATCATCCTGTATGTGTCTGCATTTGAAGCTTTTTAAAGGCCAGGGGAGTCGCATCCATAAATTCTTGGTCATGGCTCATTTTAGAACAGCGCAACAATATGCCTTGGAACACTCAGTATTTAACCCCACAATTCAGTGAAAACCACACCCAGCAGACTGGTGGAACCCTTCTCAGATTGGACAAAAGGAGATTAGGGTTAAATCCAATAGATCTGCATTATCGGCAGCCTTATCCTGGCATCTGCTCAGTTAAAGTGTCATCAGGATACCCTTCCTTATCAATGTTTGTTTTTATGTTGTGAATGTGTTAGTGTTTTATTTGTTTGGACATCATGTTCTACATAGAACGTTTTTGAAACTGAGCGTTCTGTACATACACATCATTAGATGGCATTTTGTCACACCCTTAAGCCATTAATAATGGATGTTTGAATCAAACATGTTCTGATGTGTGAAATAAATCATAATTGAATGCACTGGTGGGAGTGTTTACTGCCTAACCATGGATATAAAATGCACTATGACTCCTTGCTGCATATGATGCGTGTTTAGACAGGACCTCCGCAGGCTGCCAACACTTTCTGTTTGCAAGAAAATTTGGCTGATTCAATCCATTCATCTCATTTAAAATAAACCCTAATGGGTCTTGCCGACCATGTTCATTAAATACAGAAGGCTTATGCTGTCTTATCTCTGACAACGAGCTAATGCGGTCACTCTCACCTGGTGACCAACTGTCTCAACTTAATTTCCTTAGAGGTTGTTTTTCTAAAACCTTCATCAAAACCACTTTAAATTACCACTCCCATCTCTAAAATGAAATGCAGGCCCTGTAGGCATTGAGTGGTTTAGGCCGGCTCTATTTAGACCTGCACAATGGTGTTTAATCATCATAACAGAGCATGTTGTAGGTTTAGTAAAATGCCAAACGATATGGAGAACTTAATATTCTGATGCGTACTGTCCTGCCCACTCTGTTGTGACAACCGGAGAGGGCAACGGTGTGGTGTAAACTTAGGTGGTGATTGCTCAGAGTGAGGAAACATAGATCTAGATGCCTCCAACACAAGAGAAGTACAAAAAACTAAATCTTGTATGCTCCTATGTTTTTCAAAAAATATATTAAGGTGCTCTTGAATGAGGAAATGATAAAGAAAAAATATAGTACAAATCTTTGTCAATGGCTATACCAATTGTTAAAAACAATGGAAAAAAGAGGGATTCAAATAAGAGAAGTACAATTGTTCAGAGCAAAGAGAGAAAGATTGAGGGCGAGGGAAAAGGGCAAGAACGGAAAGAGATTCCTGAGTGTTTGATTAAGGTGCTGTGCCTGTGTAAATGTGTGTTTGTGTGTCAGATTGTCACACTTTTTGATTGACGCCATGCTCTCTTGTAGCATCAGAAAGTAGACGGTTACTGTTGAATGTACAACCTATAGGCTGGTTTATTCTTGTGCGTATAAATAGCCAAAATGCTACTTTATTAGAAAATGCCTTAATTTATTAAATAACCGTGTATTTACAAAGGCAAAATAATAGGTGGATTCAAAAGTATTTTTTAAATGATTATAGCATTTGAACAAGTTCATAGTAGTAAAGGGATAGTTCACCCAAAAATTTTAATTGTCTTATCATTTAGGCCTACTCGCCCTCATGCCTTCCTAGATGTGTATAAATTTCTTTCTTCAGCCGAACGCAAATTAATATATATATTTTTTTTTAGAAGAATATCACAGCTCTATAAATCCATACAATACAAGTGAATGGTGATCAGACCTTTTGTAGCTCCAGAAATCACATAAAGGAAAACTAATCCATATGACTCCAGTGTTTAAATCTATATCTTCAGAAGCAATATAATAGTTATGGGTGAAAAACAGAGTAAATTATAAGTCCCTTTTTTCTAAATCTCCACTTTATCTTTCACTTTCAGATGTGAAACTAAACTGTACAGCAGCAGATGCTCATAAACTATAAAACAAATACAATGTGACATGATCATTGATCAGTGGATAAGATGCATAAATCTTAAAATAAACTTAGATATCTAAGCTACCTTAGATATCTTATTTTGACACACTGGGGGATGGTATGGGAACAAATCGGACCAATCACAGCTGTTGTGGTCTGCATAGATACATGTGTTTTTAAATTTTTTGAAGAGGTGCATGTCAGGCTATGCAGAGGTGTAAATAGGCCTTAAAGCACTCATGCATCCAAACACTTTTGCTGTCATCAACATTAGTGCTTGCTGGTGATCACATTGGAGTATTTAACATGCAAATATCACACTCCTTTAGTGAAATGAACATATCTTAGTTTGTAGTGCCTTGAGGCTGTGTTGTTTTGTATAATATCTCTTGGCTGAAGGGAGTTGTTTTCATGCTTAGATTTTATTTCTTTAGATTTTCATACTTGTACATGCTTGTACAAAGCGAATTTGCATAGAATGTAGGCCTACATTACTGTCTTCTCATTGTCGCATAACATCACTTTTTTTTTTAAACATCCAATATTGTGCTCATAAATGTTGCAGGATTTTTCTCTGTTCTTGTCCATAATTGTGTGAATCAAGTATCCAGATAAATAAAGACTCTTTATGAAAAACGTTGAGTTGTTGCCTATTGAAAACCTGATTTGTAAATATTTGATACTTTATTGGTAGCATTTTATTTTTCCACTTATGATATTCAACGAGCATGTTAACTTGCACGCCAAATGCTGATAACTAGCAAAATCCAGCCCTCGAAAATTGAGTTTACATAAAATTTGAAATAATCAGTTTATTCTATGCATTTGACACCAAATCGTATAGGTCTGTGCCCACTAAAGTTGCACACATTGGATAAGCTGGTAAGAATGCGAGTGAAGGTGTGCACATGCAATGCGAAATCAGGGTAATGGGCAAAAATCTACATGTGTCCGCCACTTTTTGCTTAAACCGTTTATGACCTTACCCTGATAAAGAAAAACCTTTTAAGGTATTTACATAACTTTTACACAATTGTCAGCTTATTAAGCATAATCCATGTAAGATCATGCATGTAAACGTGCTCAATGTTTCTTGAACCTAAAGCTAATTTTATTTATTTATTTTTGGCCAATACCGGCTGGATGTGGATGATGCCTTGAACACATGACCATTTCGCTTAGTATCCATGCATGGTCTGTTTGACTTGGAAGTATGTCTGCATTGTACTTCCAATGTTTTTTTTATTTCTCTAGTTATTTTTCCTTCTTTACCCTGTTGTGGATGGGCCTCCCCTGAACTTTTCCATTGTCTTTTGAATATTTTGGTTCAAATGTGTTTGTATTTCAGTTCATCTATAGGCTAATTTTTCTTCTGAAACCTTAATCAATCTCCCAAAAGCAAAAAGTTAGCATCTTTATGTGGGCTTGTGTCAGGTGGAGGATTGAATTAAAAGACAATGCTGACGCTACAAGGTGAAAGTATCGATCAGGTGCTATAACAATTTCCAGAGTTCCTTCCTTCAGTTCATTATGTTTGCTCTGACCTGTCAAACCTGGTGTTAGCTTGGTGTTTTATCAATTTTAGAATCCCTTTGCTGGACTGGGTGTACTGTGTGATGAGCCCCATTAGCACCGAGTTAACAGGTAAATCATGGTACTTGGTCTTCTAACTGCTGTGCAAGCTGTAAAAAAAAAAAAAATCAGGCGTGCATGAATGGCACCGGGCACTTCCTCATAATCCCAAGTGCATCATTTTTCAGACCGGTCTGGCAGATTAATGGCCAGGCCACTAGACCGGAGGCTGATTGAAGTCCACATAGCGCCGGTAAAAGAACTGACTGTATCTGGACTAAATTTTACCTCATACATTCCCTTCCAAATAGACGTGTTCCCTTCTCACTCAAAGCGCTTGCACTTGTTAAAGAGTGGTGTGCTGTCATGGTAACTACGTTCCGTTTCCGTTTGTCCTACGATGGCCATGTCATTTAAATGAGACTTGTTTAAAGGAGGACGCTCGGTATACTGCAGCCTTCAAAGGACGCGGCCTAGCTAACACGCAGCCTTTGAAACGAGACCCAGCCAACATTCTGCTTATAATATCTCCTTTTGTGTTCTACAGAGGAAATATTCAGACTGCCACTCCATGTATTCCTCAATTAAGGTTTCTTCTATCATGTCAGGTGACTTTTTTTTTTAATATTAGCTGATTATTTTTTAAATTATAAGAGAATTTGCATCACTTGCCCTAGAATGCAATTGTGGCTCCTATTTGGAGTGTTAGTTCACCCAAAAATTCTCTCATCGTTTACTCGACCTTATTCCATCACAGATGTACTGTTTGAGCAGAACACATCTGAAGAAAACTAGAAAAATATTTCTGCTCTGTAGGTCCTTAAAATGCCAGTGGATGGTTGAAGCTCCAAAAGTCACAGACAGTCAGCATAAATGTCATCCATACGACTCCATCTGTTAAATTAATGTCTTATATACCTGGAATGGCATGAGAGTGAGT
Organism: Moxostoma hubbsi; assembly: GCA_032164185.1. Taxonomy (NCBI): domain Eukaryota; kingdom Metazoa; phylum Chordata; class Actinopteri; order Cypriniformes; family Catostomidae; genus Moxostoma; species Moxostoma hubbsi. Next base: position 6,429,877 of record JAVLUX010000117.1, read on the forward strand.
AAATGATGTGTGAAGCGGTTAGCACTGTCGCCTCACAGCAAGAAGGTCGTGGGTTCAAACCCTGGTTGCCCTGGCCTTTCTGTGTGGAGTTTGCATGTTCTCCCCGTGTCTGCGTGGGTTCTCTCCGGGTGCTCCGGCTTCCTCCCACCATCCAAAGACATGCAGGCTAGGTTAATTGATGTCTCCCAAAAAATTGCCCTAGGTGTGGATGTGAGTGTGAGTGGTTGTCTGTATATTTGTGGCCCTGCGATGGACTGGCGACCTGTCCAGGATGTACCCCGCCTTTCGCCCAATGTTAGCTGGGATAGCCTCCAGTCCCCCGCGACCCTGTACAGGATAAGCGGTTGACGATGGATGGATGGATGGATGGATGGATGTTTAATACCATGTTCACGGTTATATTATATGTAGTGATATAGACTACCCTCTCTCTCATCTTTGTTCACTTCAGTCCATTTTTAACTCACAAAAAAACAAACTCTCTCGTATTAATTAAGCTGTGTATTGCCAATTGTCTTCACGGAAAGAAATGAACCGTGACATATTATGATTCAATATGTCGTGAGCAATCACGTTATAATCTAGCTGCAGCAAGCGTACAGTCAAGGGACGAGCATCCCCGTGACAGAGTGTGCATCAGCCGGGTGCAGTTTCAATCTCTCCCCCTGAGATCGGGACATTCGCGCAACTAATAGAAGAGGAACTGACCGCACAGAGAAATTACAGTTTCAGAGTTTGTATTTGTTTACTTGATCTGCTTCCGTATTATTTGAACTTTAATAAAGCTATAATGCATTAAAGATGTAACATGTAATTACAAGATGTAATTAAAGGTGTTTCCTTTAAAGACACTCTGACACGCAAGTTTGGTTCAGTGAAACGGCAACTCCGGCTCCGCTGTATTTCACAATGATAGAGCTTCAGTATTTACTTTACAAAAGTATTCCATATGACCCATGTGCTATATACCAAGTTTTACGAAGACATGCGATAGCTTCTTGTGAAATTTATGTTGGTTCTCAACAGCATGGGGGCAAGTAAATAATGACAGAATATTCATTTCTGGGTGAACTATTCCTTTAACCCCAGGTTGCATATTACACTGTCCCTTTAATAATATATATTGACATTTTTGATAAAAATGTCTGCTAATTGACTACACTTTTGTTACACAATTGAGATGTGTGGTTGAGTTGTTTGTGGTAATTTTAAGTTCCCTCTTTACATTTACATTCTATTCATCTGATTCTCTCTCTGTCTGAATTACTGCATTGTAGTCTTTTCACCAACTGGAGAGCCATTTTCTGGAAAGGAGGAAGAGAATAAGTGAGGAGGGACAACGGCACACTTGTTTTTGCAGAGAGCTCTTATTGGATCCTCATTATTGTGAATGAACTGGGTCTGGCCTTCATAGTAGTCTGTTTATGCAGTCTCATTGTTTGGAGAATCATTGTTCAGCGGTTCCTCTGTCTGTGCGTGTACACAGTGTGATCATTCTGTTGGTATTTATGGGTAGATAGTTTTGTGTTGGATCTAAAAATAAGGCTTGTCCTGCACCACACTGCCTCTGCTCTGGAACCAGCAATGGGATTTTGTAATAAACCGTTTCAGATAAACAGGCAACCTTGTGCTGTCATTCCTGACCATTCCAACAAGAGACCTGGAACCAGTGTGTCTTACTTTTGATTTGCATGCACTCTATTCTGCTGGTCCTCATCTTCTGGCATGCACAGTCTGGTTTGAAGAATACAGTTCTTCAGACCAGACAGAAATATGGCAATATCAGGGAAAGTGTTCGTCAATCACCAAAAGTATTCCCTCCTGCATACTGCTCTTACATGAGAATGTTGGCCCTAATTCCCTGTGTGACAGATGTACTTGTCTCATTCCAGTGTAATGTTAGGAGGCTTTTCCTGTGACTTGGGAATTTCAAAGCTGGTGACGGGCAGTTGAAGTGTCTGGTTTGTGGTTTCAGCTCTGACTCCCACAGTTGCTCACTTGGCCAAGCTTTATTGAGGGGACAGTATCTGGTTTCTGACGAAATTATAATTTTTTTTGTCACTGCATTTTGATAAAGCGCCCACTTCCAAATATTCTTCTAAATATGAATCTCACTGTAAATTTAAGGTTCAGAGAAAAATGCTCATTGTTCTTTTAGTTGTGCCTGTATTAACTGACATTTTGATTTGCACTCTTCACATGGTCTGTGTCAATGCTCGTTGATGTTAAACAGACTGGAGAAGGTCCTGTGAAGTCTTGTGTATGTGATATGGCCTTTCCTAAATTTGTAGTTCACAGAGTTCCCTTTTTATTTATTATTTTTTCAGTTTAAAACCCTTATTTTTTCCCTCTGTTTTAAAATTCACAAGTTAGTAGGTGTTGGGTTGAGTAATCTGATAATGAAACGTTTTGTACCTTGTTTGCACATTCGCTGTTATCAGATCACATAGAATGGATGTTAATACCAGGTGTAAACCTGGTCAATAATTACAGATAGGTTCAATAATACACTTAACACCTACCAGTAGCCTATAGGTCACTAAGATGCTCTGTTGTCTTTGTAAATTTACAGAAGCTCTAGAATACAAGAACACATTTATTAACCTGCACTTGGCAATTAAGCTCTAGTACAATAAAGTATAGTTTAGTTGTATTGATCCTAAATTAATAGATGTTTACAGGTCTGTCATATCAGGCACTCTGTTCAATAGCTGTCCATGAGCTTTATGTTAGAAGTGAGCAGCCCCAGGACAGAGGTGCTGGTGCAGCTGCTGTAAGCCTGATCTAAGCCCAGCACAACAGCTGCGGCAGACAGTCATTGTAAGGCTAGGCGGGTCAGTCCGTTCTGTATCTCCATTACACTGCAGACACACAGTACACCACCCTGCTGTCTCACCGTGGAGCTTCTGCGCACAAAGACGCATACAGCATGAAGGAGAAACGCATGCGGACACGCGACATGTCCCATGCTTGTCAACTGCTGCATCAATCAAATTAGTTCCATAAGAGTAGCCAGTGTTTGTGAATAAGGGCTTAACATTTTAAGGTTTTCCAGGTATTTGTGTTTTGGATAAGTAAAACTGATTACATGTCTGAATAGTTTAAGCTGATGTGTGCATTTTTCTGCGCCACTATCGTCACTGTATACAGAATTTTAAAAAATTATCGCTTTCAAACTATTTATGCTTTTTGGTAAAATATACTGATGAATGGCTTCATTTTATAGTTGTCTCTGCATATTGGGCAAAAGTATTTTAACTTTGAGTGAATTAAAATTATTAGCAAAATGAGGTGGCCATATTGTGACCCAGAATTTATACTTCATTACTGGAGAGAAAGCCAAAATTTTAGGCAATTTCAACATTGCATGCATGTTGCTGGATTTTTAGGATGCTTGCACATTAGAGCTTTTGATGTGGACATAAGTCCCTTCTACTTCAGTGTTCAGTTTGTTTAGATGGTGTAAAAGCTGTTTTCAGAACGATACTTGAAACGTTAGTCTGGGTTGTTTCATGTAAACATGTTCACTGTTATGGTTCACAGCTGGTACGAATGTCCATCCTTCCATCCTTCCATTTTCCTCCACTTATCCAGGTCTGGGGCGCTCTGGCAGCAGGCTCTGCAAGACAGCCCATACATCCTTTTCCCCGGCCACATCCTCCAGCTCTTCCTGGGGGGATCCGAAGGTGTTCCCAGGCCTGCCGAGAGATGTAATCTCTCCACATATTCTAGATGTGCCCCTGAGTCTCTTCCCAGTTGGACATGCCTGGAACACCTCCCTAGGAAGGCACCCAGGAGGCATCCTGACCAGATGCACGAACCACCTCAAATGACTCCATTCAACTGGCTCAACTCAGCATTTAAAGAATGTAATCAACCAAACTTGTCGAAGTGTTTGACCACATAATTTGCCTGTTGCAGTAAATCAAGTTGAATCACACTCTGGTTCAGCCCAAGCAACTGATCAAGTGTTACAGCCTTGGTGTTCTTGCTCGACAGTGATGCCAAGAGCACATGTAGTTTAGGATCAGATAACACAAACTATGACATCTGACCATTAGCATTCCATTGCAAGTTGTAACATACTTAAATGTTCAACTAGACTATTTCTTTCAACATATCAGTCATCCAAAGTTGTTGAACAAGTTTGAAAGTCATTTTATGTTAAATCTAAAAAAAATTAGAAACTGCCCCAGCTGAAATATTTTATATTGTTTATACTTTTTTTGAAGAAAATATATGATAATGAAAGCCAAATATTAAATGTCATCGATCAATAATTGCTGAGTAAATTATTTTGTAGGAGAGGGTCAGAAAGACAAATTTCATCCATGATTTTAGGGAAAAACTACAGGTCAAATAAATAACCTTAGAAAGGTGCCAGAATCATTATGATATTTTTGCACAGATAACAGTTTGATACTTTCTTAAAATCAGTTGACTTTGGCACCCTTTGTTGCATTATATGGCAATGGTGCAAGTCCAAAAATAAGTTAAAAAAGAAAAATACAGATCTTTGTGTTATCGCTAATAACTGTGGAAATGTATGGGCAGAATTCACTTTCAGTGAGTACCCCCATATAAAGTGGTCATATGGATTTCCATTTCTACAAGAACCTTTTTCTTTCTAACCTACACTTTTGAAATCGCCATAGGCCATTTGTCTAAAACAAAATTTTGAGGTGGGGACCTCGGGTTGAGTTGACACGGATGTTTGAACATCTTTTTGAGATCTCAAGGTCTTATTCTGGTCCTAGCCTTTGTAATATAAAAAAAGTCTTGAATCTCTTTTATAGTCACGCAAACCTTTCCTTTTACCAAGCAGACAGCATCCAGGACTTGTCTGTCGAGGTCTTGCGTGCAGATTTTCATCCCTTCTGATGTCTTCTAAGATTTGTTTCCCTTAATGTTGAGAGGTTTTGGGTGTGACTGAATAATTAAGCGTCCTATCTTAACATTTAACATGATTCAATGAAAGTTAGGGCTATATTAATTAGGGTGCACCAATACCACTTTCTCTTCCAATTCTGATATCTGAAATCTCAGTATTTCCCAATAATATTATTATTATTATTATTATTATATATATATATATATATATATATATATATATATATATATATATATATATATATATATATATATATATATATATATATATATATATTTTTTTTTTTTTTTACATAATCAGATTAGAATAACTTTATTGTGTGGAAGTAATTGGGTGTACTCTTTAATATGTAAAGAAACACAAACCTCTAACTACACATAATTTCAATATAAATGTATAGCCTATTAAGGAAAACTTTATTGTTAACTAGTATACTGGATAATGTAGCAGTAAAATTAAGAGTAATTCCAGTATAAGTCATCAAGAGAAAAGAAGCAGTTTTTAACTTGTATCAGGACTCAAAAAAAGATTCAGATCTCTTTTTTTGGTCAATTTAGTTGTAAGATATCAACTCACTTTTCATTCACACGGTTATTTTTTTGGAACCCCCATTCAACTTAAATATTATTATAATTTGTAAACCAATGATAATAGTAATATATTCTTATAGTAAAATCTCTCAATAGTGCACCTTTTGTCAGGGATCCACCGGTCTCTTTCTTCCTTACTGCCATCAAAGCAGTCGCTGTCCCCGGAGTTCTGATTACACGCACCTGCATATCATTAGTGGCTAATCAAGTGCTGCATATTTATATATATCCATTCATCCATCTTCAACCGCTTATCCGAAGTCAGGTCGCGGGGGCAGCAGCTCCAGCAGGGGGCCCCAAACTTCCCTATCCCGAGCCACATTAACCAGCTCTGACTAGGGGTCCCCGAGGCGTTCCCAGGCCAGTGTGGAGATGTAATCTCTCCACCTAGTCCTGGGTCTTCCCTGAGGCCTCCTCCCAGCTGGACGTGCCTGAAACACCTCCCTAGAGAGACGCCCGGGGGGCATCCTTACCAGATGCCCAAACCACCTCAACTGACTCCTTTCGACGCAAAGGAGCAGCGGCTCTACTCTGAGCTCCTCACGGATGACTGAGCTCCTCACCCTATCTCTAAGGGAGAAGCCCGCCACCTTTCTGAGAAAGCCCATTTCGGCCGCTTGTACTCACGACCTAGTTCTTTCGGTCATGACCCAGCCTTCATGACCATATGTGAGGGTAGGAACAAAAATTGACCGGTAGATCGAGAGCTGTGCCTTCCGGCTCAGCTCTCTTTTTGTGACAGAGCGAGTCTGCCCCCACTGCCCCGATACTCCGGGGCATATTCCAGTCAGTGACTCAGTCCAAGGAAATTAAAGGATGATTTAGGCCAACATGGCAAATGCTGGTAAGGCTGCTCAAAGTAATCTCTTAAAGGTTTTTAGCCAGAAACACCGACCTGTTTACATGGTCTGGTTTCAGAGATGAGTGCAGGCAGGTGACAATACCTGTGCTGAAGACCCTCTCTGATGAGGAACTTGTGGCTGGGATGCACAGGTACTTCCTTGCCAAGTTGGAGAGCTGTGGGGTGAGTGCCTGGGATTCCCTCCACCAGTCCAGTGGTCCCTCTACGGCATCCAGTGTCCCTGCCTGAAGGTAGGACTGTAGCTCAAGAGCTATGGCCTGATCCTGTTGCAGAGCGGGTCCTGAAGATTTGCCTACAGTGACCTTGCAGAAACTGCCCAGGCCCTTCTTCTTTGGTCCAGCATTTTCCTCCATGTCATCAGCAGGCATTGCTGCTGTCTCAAGAGGGGCCTTCACTTAGAGTGGACATATATTATAATAGGAATGACATGTTTAATCTGACTAAATGGTTATGGTTATTAATGTTCATACCTAGAATTACATTATAACAATTTGACAAAACATGAATTTACTTAATTTTATTTACTGTCATATATCTCTCTTATTTTATTTTTTATTTATTATTAGTACTACTACCATGACAGTCATTACCAACTTCATCTCAGTTGTCAGTCTGGATTGATGGACCCTCGATTGTCTTCACTGATATATTGTAGCTTGAACCTCTGGTCTAGGGCAAAGCCCATGTCAAGCAGCTCTTGTGTTGCTGTGTCATTTTATTTGTCATTGAGATAGTTGACTATCTTCTTTTTGATGCTTTTGGTGAGGTCTGTGTCATCCTCATGCACTGCCAAAATTTAGTTGTTGAAGAGGTGTAGGGTTGGTTTAAAAAATAGACACCCTTTCATATTTCTGAACATTCCGAAATCTTGATTATTTCAATTTCATAACCGCCGGAGGCCATAATCAAAATTGAAATCAAGAATTCGATTAATCGCACAGCCCTACTTGACAGTAACGAACATGACTAACCCACAGTATCGGATTTGGATCGGGCTCATCGGACTGATACCCAATCAGTCTAAAAACATCAGTATTGGAGCCGAGACCGATCCAGGTATCGGATCGGTGCATTCCTAATATTAATATGGCACAGTTGTTTTGTAGTTCAGAGTTTCCACACCTCAATGCTTTTTCTGCCTCTCCCGAGAGGATGTTGGGTAGGCAGCACACATGGTCTAGAAATGGAACCATCTGTTCATTGGGGTCCACCCTACCCCCTTTCTGAAACGCATGGGCTCCACAAACACCTCCCCTCACAAGACCGCCAATAAAACAACCCTCAGAACTCCACTCTTCCCATTTCTCACACAAACGCTTAGGCACATGTGGACATTTCTTACTCTGGGCTGTTGGCATGGAGGCTCATGATCAAGTTGGACTGGAATGCCAGCAACAGGGCTGGAAACTCTGTGATTGAAGCCACACTGGAGACTTGGGTTCAAGGCCTCCACCTTTGTGAAATGATTGGAACAAGAAGATCATCAGATTTTCTACTCATTATGCTAGTGTGAAAAAAAAAAAAAAAAAAACAAGAACCTGAGGAATAGTAGCTATTATAGGAATTTCCCATCAGACATTGTACATCAACCAAGACCATGTACTGGGAATTGTGTCTCAGTCAGGTGACCAGGAGCGGCAAACATTGCATGCTGGTTAGGAACAAAGGTGGGGCTGCTTGTGTGCATGTATCTTTGTGCGAATGTGCCTGTGTGTGGTGTAATCTGTTTTGCCATCCAGGCCATGACCGTCTGCGGCATGTTCTTGCAGGTTTGTTGTGTTATGTAAGATCTGGCAGTTTTTGTGTCAGCTTGGATATGTTGTGTCTTAATGCATAATGATTAAATTAGGAGCTTAAATTAGGAGCATTTGTGCCCCAAAGACACTTGTTTAATAGTTGTTTACATTAAAGCCATACATTACAAATGGGGCACATCCACGTAATTGTTTCTGTTGTCTCTCAGTAAGGAGTTTGGGAATTTATCATGATGGAGTCTGTTGCTGTTGGTTTTATGATGCAAGTTGAGAATGAATAATTTGGCTGTTGCTCTTGGCAGGCGTTAAGCATTTGCAGTTGGTAATCTTCCATTACAACAAAATGAAATGTACACAATGTTTTTTGGGCATAATAATCCTCATGTTCTGTTGTGATTGACTTTACTATTTTTATGTTTAGGGCACCAGATGTGTTGGGGTAGTAATTTCAAAATCAACATCTATATACATGAATTATGTAACTTGAAAATAAAATAAATGTATTGGGTATTGCTGAAGCATGTTGTTTTAAAGTTCAAGTTTTTTTTAAAGTACTCTTAAGATATCTTGAAACTTAAGCTTGTTTTTCGAGCTTAAAATGGCCAAACAGAGCGTGTTTATTAACATGGTTTATTTGGACATTTACCATAGTAATACTTTGAAGTACTATGTTAACACAACAGTATGCAAATATGGTAATAATTCAGTCCTGGGTGATTCTCATGAAACCCGCCAAGAAAATACCCTGGTCTTATTTTGCTCTAATATCAAAAGAAACAAATGAGCATTGTGATATTGTTTTCATGACTATGTGCATTTTTACACCCTAATTCTCATTACTGCAATTTGAAAATAAAAGTTGGCCATTTATGTTGTTCTTATAACGGCAAAGTGAATAAAATACGACTTAAAATACTTCATGTTTATACTTCATAATAGTACTTTATTTGTGCTAACTTACAGCATGTACAACAGCATCCTTTTTACTGAAATACAGACAAAAATTGCTGTGATGTAACGTGAATAACGAGAATCATCGTAGAAAACAACTGGGAATAGTAAAATATCAGAAGGCGTTACGATAATGAGAATTGCTTGGTAAAATGTGCTTTAGTGCCCTGAAAAAAATGTCAGTGTCACAATGCATAAAATCTAGGCTCAATCTTCATTACGCAAAATATAATTTAAAGGTGTACTCAGTCATTTGTTTTACTTCTAAAGAAATGAATTGTACATTTTTAAACATATGTATACAATCACGACCACTCACATGAGATGAGGACTCTTGTCATATCAGTAACCTTATAAAAGCTGTTTTATTCTACATGGGGCAGTGGTACCCTAATGGGGGCTGCTGTTTTAGAATCATCACATGACCATCTGAATAATACTTACTTAATCTCAGTAACAATTTTACTGGACACTTTCACTCTTGGATTAAATTAATTATAGTTGATTGTGAATAGTGAATTTCTACAATGGCATCTGTAACTGAAAACTATTGAAATTGAATGATGCTGCATCCACTCCTCTAGGTCCAAGATGACACAGACAAAAAGTTACTGAGTGCACCTTAAATTTATTTTTTTATCTCAGGGTTCCTGAGAATCAGCCACTATGGTATTGCCATTACATCAGTGTACCATGATACCACTGTGTCACTTTTATAAGGGTAAGATGAGGAAAAAAGTGACTAGATCTTGGAGGCAGAATTTCTTTTATAATCAACATAAATGTGAGTTTTTCATGATGATCTCTTCTATCTACTCTGGCTTTACATTTTGTCCTACCACTCTTTTTCCCAAGGAGTGGGGCAGCTGCCCAAACATGCTATGTGTTTGTGGGTGGTTGACAGCTGTAGAGAAAGACCAGTAGACACAGGCATGCTCAAGGCGTGGAGGCAATCCAGCACCATTTTTCCGACCTCAAATCCTTGGCATGCTCCTCCCCTCCTTATAAACTTGCTCAAGGATCAAAACCTGTCAAATAGAGGCAGAACGCAACCACCACACCAGGTCTTTGCTTTATTCCGTGTGAGTTCAGGTTAATTTATCACTGCTAGATTATGCCATTGAGGATTCTGCCATCTGGCAGCAGTTTTGAGGAAGAGAGGGCCAGGCTGACTGGCCTGCCTTGCCCACAGGACGTGGACCACTATTGCTTTACAGGTATCCCTTTTTTGAGCATTACTCTGGATAGGTCTCATAGCCAATGCAGTACCAGTACCCAGAGTATACTAAATATGGAGGATCAGTGAGTTTTAAGTGCAGATTTCATTTTTTGAATGGTTAAGTGGGGGCTTTCAGGACTGCAGTTTTTCTTTTAGCTTCTTTCCCGTGTCCATCTGATTTTCACGAATGTTATTTAACATCTGTATGACAGTGGGATGACTATTTTATGTTCGAGAGATATTAAAATGAAAAATGGTTAATACTCCGAAACCATGTCTGCACATTGCCTATATATTATTTACAATTTAATTAAATAAACTGAGTATTGGTATTTTCCTCTGCATTTTTAGTCCTCTTTATTTTAATGCATTTGTTTAGTATGAATTTGTTTACCATTTATTATTGTTAATATTTATATGTATAGGAATGCAGATATGACTCTTTCTTCAGATATATCTTCTGACATTTTTCTGTGTAGATTATAAAACATAATTTGTGCTGAAATGTATTAGATGACAATAATAAGCATAATTGATTAAATTAAAAAAATATAATTGATTTAACATGCATAGTTTGTAGAACAGCTTTGATGTGTGAGGTTTTCTAGTTATAACTGATTGCCATTGTGTGTAGCCATTGTAATATTATTTGCTAAGGTGATTTCGAAAAAGCTGGAAATTTGGAATGACATAACGAGCAAAGTGATATCACCTTGAATCACCCTTCTCAGTTTCTGCTCCTTTTTTCTTGACGTTCACTTGTTCTTCATCTCCCTCCCCACTTTTTGATTTAGTGTGCCCTTCCAAGAGGCCCTGCCTCATTGAAAATGCTCTATTCCCCTTCTCCATATTTTATTTTTTCTTTCACGTAACATTATCTCTCTATCTCTCTCACAGAGGCCTTGCACAGGCCGTTCGGACTGGACTCGTCTGCGCTGACCGAAGCTGTGCGTTGGAGCTCAAAGGAGAATCTGCTAGGTGCAGCTGAGAGTGATCCAAACCTCTTTGTTGCACTTTACGACTTTGTTGCCAGTGGCGACAACACACTGAGCATCACAAAAGGTATGAATGTCGAAAAGAGAGGTTGTGTAACAACCGGGGAGTGTTTTCATTCGATACTCTGGTCTATTTGAGTTCCACCTCTGTAAACACATGACTAGTGTTTTCACAATTGTTAATAGTGACTTCATCTTCATACAAAAGTTCATATTATTCATGACTTCCTTATCGCTCTCTTTCCTCTTTTCTTTGCCTGATTTTCAAATCTTGTTCCTCTTCACGGACAGCAGTTTGTAGGATCAAAACTGTGTTTCGCAAGGGACCGGGCTAAAACTGAAAGCGGATGCTAAATCTTGTGTTTTATTGATCTGAGGATGAGAGAATTAATACATAAGCACCTTAACCAACCTGAGCCCTTCCAAAAGTAAATATTCCATTCATTTTCCCCTTAGAGAGACTGATTTTCATCAGTAACATTACCTAAAAACCTTTGTAGACAGACCTACCATTAACTCTGAGGTTGTTAAATGATGGTGCATGCTTTGTTCCAATGCCAAATTTCCCACAAAAAAAAACTACACTACCCCTAATCCTTAAAGATCACCAATCACAGAAGCTGCTGTCACTGTGGAAATGGGAACTGCCCCAAAATAGCTCAGACATGACATCTTACACTCAAAGTAATGCGAATGGCACAATCGACATGCAAACATTTTGTATGTATTTGTATTAATATTTTACAATAAACTTCAAATATATGGTATTTTATTCAGACTTGTATTAAATAGTTTTACCTTTCTATTTCACCAATGCCCACAACTTTCAGCATGCTGTAATAGTGTTTAGACTTAGATTCACAAGTCAGTTCTCAATGGCTACCATTAACGTTAATGCTTGTTTTGAAGTGTAATCCGGCTGGCTGCATGAAAAGTAGACTGACTAACCCAAGTGAAGAGAGTTCATAGTGGGGGACATAGCATTTTGCAGCTCTCTCTCTCTCTCTGAAGTCTCCACTAATGACCTGTAATTTTAATGTCATCTAGTTGACAATGAAGCACCTGTCTCTTCTTGTGTTGTCATGAGGGCCTTGCTGCCACGTCAGTGTCAATTTAGGATTTGCAATAAGCACTTAGCATTATCAAGCTTATGGTACAGCAGGAGAGTGCGCTGTACTGGAATAATGCTTGATAGAATCAGACCAGGGAGAGGAGGATGGAATGGATTAAAATTGAAAAAATTAGAGATGACACATGAAAAGAGGATGCTTGGGAAGTAAAGTGTAGGCTTTGGAGAAAAAGATGGGTTAAAAGAAGAAAGAAAATATGATGATATTGAAGTGAGAGAAAAAAAATGGACCTGCTGTGGCTGATGTTGCATTTTCCAATCTCTCTTTCAGTTCCATTTACTTTCCATTCAGTTTCATTCCATTTAAGGCAAACGTATTAGTGTGATTAACAAGGGTTTACATTGCTGAAGCAATAGTAAAATATTCCTCACAAAAACAACCCCCCCACCCCAAAAGTAAAACACAGTACAAATCTAGTTAACAGTCAGTTAATGTTTTCCACACTGTATTTCATTAAATGAACTAAAGGAAGAATTATATTTTAACATTTTTATTTGTATGCACCAATGTAATAATAGCCTACATATTAAATCAGAAATATTAATGTACGTACATTTTTTGCAAAATATTTTAAAACAAGAAAAATGCAACACCGGGACATCTGTGAATGTTTTTGAGTGATGGTCAGAGTTTTAAAAAAACATCTGTCTTTTTAGGAAACAATGGTCTAATAAAAAGCATGTTAATATTATTGCATTATTCACAATGTTATTTACTGTAATTCAGTATCACCAGCAAAATCATTGCAGATTTATTGTGGATATTCTTTATTGCCTAGCCTCAGTAAGTACTGGTTGTTACGGGTGTTGTTTCTCACTCTTTCTCTTACTCTTTGTGTCTCAGGAGAAAAGCTGCGAGTGCTGGGCTACAATCAGAATGGAGAGTGGAGTGAAGTGCGTTCGAAGAACGGTCAGGGTTGGGTACCCAGTAACTATATCACCCCTGTGAATAGTCTAGAGAAGCACAGCTGGTATCACGGGCCTGTGTCACGCAGCGCCGCAGAGTACCTGCTCAGTAGCCTGATCAATGGCAGCTTTCTGGTTAGGGAGAGCGAAAGCAGCCCTGGCCAGCTCTCTATTTCATTGCGCTACGAGGGACGGGTCTATCACTACAGGATCAACACCGCCTCTGACGGAAAGGTAGATCTCGAGAGCAAGAAAATTATAAAGAATTGGGACTTCAGCTGTTTGTTCGCTTTGCACCACTTGTCAATTCATGCTGAGTGTTGTGTGATCTAGTTTTTGTCTTTTATTTTATAGTTGACTTAAATCTCTTTCTTCTGTCTCAGGTCTATGTAACAGCCGAGAGTCGTTTTAGCACGTTAGCTGAGCTGGTTCATCATCATTCCACAGTGGCAGATGGCCTCGTAACCACACTACACTACCCTGCCCCAAAATGCAATAAGCCCACAGTCTACGGCGTCTCTCCCATCCATGACAAGTGGGAGATGGAACGCACCGACATCACCATGAAGCACAAGCTTGGAGGAGGCCAGTACGGAGAGGTGTACGTAGGAGTTTGGAAGAAGTACAACCTCACTGTCGCCGTCAAAACCCTAAAGGTCTACATTTTACATTTGAATATGTGTATTAATTCAAATTCATTTTTTTTCTTCAATTTGTTTTAGTCTATTACTGCTATTGTGTTTATACTTTACATGATGGTGCTATGGAGTAAACTGATGTGGTGCTGTGTGCCACCAAGTGGCCACTAACTGTACTGCATCCACAGATTTCTAATTTGAAGGACTATTGTCTAAACATATTTATGTTATTACTTTGTCTTAAAGGAGGACACTATGGAGGTCGAGGAGTTTCTGAAAGAAGCTGCAGTCATGAAGGAGGTGAAACATCCCAATCTAGTACAGTTACTTGGTGAGTGTACACAAATCTCGGAACACCCCTTAGCCCCACCATAGAAAGTCTGGGTTATTATCCATAATTAACTGAAACTTACGTCATCAGCCTTCACCAAATTATCCAATTGGATCTGTTCCTGATCGGTCTGATCTGATGCATCCTTCTAGGTGTTTGTACGCTAGAGCCTCCATTCTATATAGTGACCGAGTACATGCCACACGGTAACTTGCTGGACTACCTGCGTGAGTGTGATAGGGAGCAGGTGAATGCTGTGGTGCTGCTCTACATGGCCACTCAGATCTCATCCGCCATGGAGTATTTAGAAAAGAAGAACTTCATCCACAGGTGAGGATATACAGAGCCTGAAGATGGTTGGACTTGTTGAATTTCATCTAAATGCCCTATTTCTTGTTCGTTCCATTATTAGAATTTCTGTGCCACCACCTGTCTAGAATTTCATGCTTCAAATAAAATCAGATGTCAAAGCATTTTAATGTACAGTAGAAAATACAAAAAACTCAAAACCTGGCGTAAAATATAGTTTCTGTCGCTTTCAGGGACTTGGCTGCTCGTAACTGCCTGGTTGGGGAGAATCACGTGGTGAAGGTGGCTGATTTCGGACTGAGCCGCCTGATGACCGGTGACACCTACACTGCTCATGCAGGAGCCAAGTTCCCCATCAAATGGACAGCACCAGAAAGTTTGGCCTACAACACCTTCTCCATCAAATCAGATGTGTGGGGTCAGTCTTTTCTGTGATGTTGTCAAGAGGGTTGTGTGTTGGAACTTCTTAAAGTTTTGCATTTTACTATGTTTTACAGTAAGTAAAGATGGCTGTGACTCACATTTTTATTCCTCATAATTTCCCAGCATTTGGAGTGTTACTTTGGGAGATTGCGACATATGGCATGTCTCCATACCCAGGGATTGACCTCTCTCAGGTGTACGACCTGCTGGAGAAGGGCTACCGCATGGAGCAGCCCGAGGGCTGTCCACCTAAAGTCTACGAGCTCATGAGAGCTTGTGAGTACCAATAGAGGGTTCCACTTGGAAGATAACTTTTGCACACTTTAGAATTAAGTATAGTTAATTCATTTTTTTGCCCTTGGTTTTAAGATGCATATTGTATGTTGGCAGGTTGGCAGTGGAGTCCACTGGACAGACCTTCATTTGCTGAGATTCACCAAGCCTTTGAGACTATGTTCCATGACTCCAGCATTTCAGAAGGTACATTGTCAATTAGATGGGTAATATTAGATGCCAGCTGCAAATTACCCTGCAGCTCTCTCATAACCACTCAAGCTAAGCAGGGTTGAGGCTAGCTAGTACCTTGATGAGAGAATTCCTGGGGAAAACTATGGATATTGCAGGAAGAGGTTTTAGGGAGGCTAGTATTGGGTTCTCACCCTTCTGTCTATGTGAGTCCCAATGCACCAGTATAGTGACGGGATGCTATACTATAAAATGGCACCATCTTTCAGATAAGACGTTAATCCGAGGTCCTGACTCTGTGTTCATTAAAAATCCCAGGGCACTTCTCGTAAAGTGTAGGGTTGTAACCCTGGCCAAATTAGCCCATTGGCCTCTATCCATAATCCCCTAAATAATTGTAAGGAAGGAATTAGGTGTGCAAGTTTCTGTTACTGTTAATCATAATCCTATACACTTTTTTTGTATAATCTTCTTATAAACATTTAAAGAATTGGTTCACCCAAAAATTTAAATTCTCTCATCATTTACACCCTTATGCCATCTCAAACGGTTATGACTTTAATTCTTCTGTGCTGTGTACAGTAAATTAGAATGAAGCCCAGAAAACATTTTCATGCAGTTTGTAAATTCAAATCCAATAAAAGTACATTGATCGTACTGCAATTTACCATTTAAAAGTAGGTTAGAATGAAGTTTTGAATTTGTTGAATGAAGTTACAGTAATTCAGATTCCCTATCAAAGCATATTCACCAATATTTCTATCTTTGTTAGCTGGATGTTAATTTCATACATGAAACAAACTCTCATGACCTCTCAACAAAATGAACCTGTGCTTTCTCTCTGCTAATTATTTTCCAGAGGTAGCAGAAGAGTTGTGTAAGACCGCTTCTGGTGGACATGTGCACACCTTTGGTCATGATATGCCACTCTTGCCTTCAAAGTCTCGTGGGCAGAAGAAACACTCTGAGAATAAAGAAAATATGGAGGAGGCAGGACCCCACGGCCCTGCAGGTATACAGGCCCAGCTCCGGCTCAGTCGGCTCAAACAGAAGCTTAAGAGAAAGGGAGTGGTGTTCCTTATCGATTAACAGAGCTACACACGATATAAAACTACATTTGTTCATGAGCAAATACTTTTGAACTAAACAGAATAATATCCACTACATAGAATAATAAAGCTGTGTGTTATATAACGCTTCATACATTGTTTAAAAATGTATTACAATCAGCAGACTTATGTTTTGATTAGCTTGCTATAAATACATTTCATTGCCTGTAGTTTGTCCCCAGTTGTTGCGTGCCACTTAACCCCAAGTATGCACACAAGCACTTCACCCACATCATGTTTATCTGTATTATTAAAAGCCATTTTAAACTTACTTACTGAAGCATTTTTGATGTAGTGTGCAAAATATTTTTTATTTTATTATATACATATTTATCAATGTATTTATTTTCTATTTATTGAAATGAAAGTTTATTTAAAATAAACATTTTAAGTGTTATTTGGCAGCCAAAAGTTTGGAATAATGTACATATTTTGCAGTTTCGGAAGGAAATTGGTACCTTAATTCACCAAAGTGGCATTTAATTGATCACAAAGTACAGTCAGGACATTACTGATGTAAAAAACAGCACTGTCACTATTTGAAAAGTCATTTTTGATCAAATCTAGTTAGGCCCCATATCCAGCATCCATCACTCCAACACCTTATCTTTGAGGAATCATGCTAAATTGCTAATTTGGTACTAGAAAATCACTTGCCATTATATCAAACACTGTTTGGTTAGTTAAATAAAGCTTAACATTGTGTTTGTTTTTGAGTTGCCACGTATGCAATAGACTGGCATGTAAAAAATGGCAATAAAAAAAACGCTTTCTCTAGAAACTTGTCAGTCAATCTTTTTTTTTTTTTTTTTTTTTTTTTTTTTTTTTTTTTTTTTTTTTTTTGAGCAATGAAGGCTATTCAATGCTTGAGATTGCCAAAGATGAAGATTTCATACAAAGGTGTACACTACAGTCTTAAAAGACAAAGGACGACTGGTTCTAACAAGGACAGACATATGTGAAAAGAAAAGGTTACAGTGGGCAAAGAATCACAGACATTGGACAACCGATAATTTGAAAGGAGTGTTATGGATCTTAAACCTATTGAGTTTTTGTGGGATCAGCTAGACTGTAAGGTGCGTGAGAAGTGCCCAACAAGACAGTGCAACAGGAAGTGTGGGGTGAAATGTCACTTGAGTATAAGGACAACCTGACAACTATAATGCTAAGGATCTGCAAAGCTGTCATTGCTGCATGTGGAGGATTTTTTGACGAGAACTCTGAAGTAATCTTTTTTTCAAATTTTAATAGTAATTTTTCACATTATTAATGTCCTGACTATACATTGTGATCAGTTGAATGCCACTTAGGTGAGTAAAAGTACCAATTTCTTTCCATAAGAACAAAATCTGTTCATTATTCCACATTTTTGGCCTCCCGTATGTGTATGTATATTTTGTATTTTTTTTTTGACCTGCATAATTTTGTCATGTTATAAAACATATTAAGCATGGAAAGTTAATATGTGCAGTTTTAACTTGGTATGACAATCACTTTTCATAAAAAGACAATGGTCACACATGTTAAGGCCTAAGTTTGACCAACTACAGACTAACTGCTCCATCTATCATACATTTATTATGATAGATTTATTCATTTAACTTTTGAAGATTGCCATCCACTGTTCCACAAACATGAACAATTTATATTTTTAAATTAACTTCCTGCAAAAACAAAACACTTTTGTTTCATATGACTTCCCTTTTTCCACACAATTCAGTTTCACAATTCACCTTTTGTCATTTATAAATATGTAAAATCCTCTTAAGAGTCCTGTCCTTTAGAGTCAAATCCTCTTTTTAGGCAAATTAAGCAAAACTTGTTGATAGGAGATTTACTTAAACCAACATATTTTGGAACACATGCCTTCATCAGGGTTAAATATGTGTGATATGACAAACAGGACAATCTCATCTGTGAAGAGCAAGCAACAGCTTACATAGGCATACAATTTACACACATAGAATTTCTTGCATGAAAGAATATGGTGGGCTAATTAATGTAAAATTACAATGAGGTTTAGCAGTAGAATTGCAAAGAGGTCACTTGCAACTAACTAAATGCTGCATGTTGCAGTGATCCCTAATGCTACCTCACTGCCTCAATGTACACCATACATCATCTTGATCCTGCAATTTACTCTTATTCCTTTATCTTTGATACATTTGCTTGAGACACCACTATCGGCAATACCTCCTGGTAGCAATGTAATGAATTAAACTAGTATTCTTTTTATAGTCAAGTCATCACAACCTGGCACAAATTTTCATTTAAACAAACTTGGTCGGATGAGATCATCACACTGAATCATGCTTTAAGCTATGTGTTGGTTTGTGGCACCAGCTTTTTAAATAAGAAAGCGTTTATACTGTTGTTTAATAGGTTAGTTTGAAAGACTACAACTGCCTCTAATTTAGCTGCTCTTTGACCTGAGTTTTTTTTTTTTGTTCTATTGTGTTCAGGTTTTGCAACCTCACATTTTGCTGGTGATGGGCGCTCCAGCAGCTCTCCGGCCTTGCCACGCAAACAGAGGGATAAATCTCCCTCTATTCTGCTTGAGGACTCCAAAGACACCACCTTCAACCGTGACCGCAAAACAGGCTTCTTCAGTTCATTCATAAAGAAGAAGTCTTCTTCCTCCACTTCCTCCTCACAAAATCTCCCAATGCCTCCCAAAAGGAGCAGTTCTTTCAGAGAGATGGAGACCCAGCCTCATAAAAAATATGAGCCCACAGCAGGGTTTGGGGGCCCTCCTCCTTTGCCCCAGTCTGATGGGTTGAGTTTTTCTCCATCTCATGGAGAAGGCAACCATTTGCAATCCCGCTGTTGTGGGGCTACATTTGGGCAGAAGCCTTCAAACTCTATAGCAACATCTAGTCAGGTAGGAGGAAGTAGTAGCTGGGGAAGCCTAGCAGGCTTCTTCACTCCTCGCCTTATCAAAAAGACTCTGGGATTGCGGACTGGTAAGCCTACTGGGATAGATGAAGGGGGAGGAACCAAGCCTTTCCCACGTTCCAATTCCACTTCCTCTATGTCTGCAGGGTTGCCAGATTTGGAGCGCATGGCTTTGACATTACCAAGAAACCGTAGCAAACCCCCACTAGAACGCACAGCTTCCACCACTTCACAGCCTGAGAATGGGGCACCACATCCTTCAGATACAATCCTGAGGAAATTCGATGAAGGTACGGCTCAGATACGGGATCGTCCCAAAGCCAAGCTCTTGCCACGAGGGGTGGCAAGTGGGGCAGGTGGAGTGAGAGCTCCAGGGGTAGGAGGAGAGGCCGATTCAGACTCCAACCCACGGGGAAAAGATGGTCATGAAGACAGACAAGGCTGGTCATCTCCATCAAAGACCTCCACTCTTGGGTTGGTCAATCTGCACAATCACAAAGTTCCAGTGCTGATCTCCCCTACCCTAAAGCACAGCTCAGCCGATGCACACCTAGTCGGCATGGACTCTCAGGGCAACCGGTTCAAACTGCTGTCAGACAGCGATCGTGACCGGCCACGACTTGTGAAGCCCAAATGTGCACCCCCTCCCCCGCCCATGCTCCGCTCCCTCCAACATGCCTACAGTGCTGATGCTGCCGATGAAGCAGCCAGTGGCAATGTAGAGGTCAATGGAGATGGGATCAAAAGATCAGGGAGAGAGGCAAGAGGGGCACGTCCATCAATACCACCACCGCAAGTGCCTCCATTCCCCTATAGTAACATCATCACCCAGACTAAGATGGCTAATGGTGCTTCCAGTGGACCTGGCCAGACTTCCACAAAACCCAACTTTAGACGGACTCGACAGCAAGCAGAACGTATCCCACTAGAGAAGATTAGCAAGGAAGCTCTTTTGGAATGCGCTGAATGCTTGAGTTCTGCCCTACAAGGCAGCACTGATGTTTCATCCAACAGCCAGGTCTTGGAAGTGGGACACCAGCTTTTGGACTACTGCTCTGGATATGTTGACTGCATCCCACAAACACGTAATAAGTTTGCCTTTCGCGAGGCAGTGGGGAAACTGGAGTTGGGTCTACAGGAGCTTCGTGCATCCTCTACAGGTGGGGGAGGGGGACCTGGGACAAGCCCTGCCCTCGACAACTTGCACACCTACATTAAAGAGATTAGTGATGTGGTGCAAAGATAGCCACTGTGTCCATTTGTTGCTACACCCTCCAAAAATCATCCTCCTCCACCTCTTCAGACTTTACTTCCCCAAACCAATCTAGTTTTATTTAAATGTTGGGGGACAGAGAAGATTCTCTCAGAAGTACCTCAGAAATTACTACAAACACACTCTATTTCTCTCTTTTTATTGTTTACAGGTGACTTTCTTCTTGAAATTGCCAGTTGGGAACAGAGTCTATACTTTGTATATAAGCTTTATGTCAATACCAATATACACAGTTTCGTTTTTAGCCAATGTACTTTGTAATTTAACCATTTTATTTTGGTTTGACAAAAGTAATTTTCACAAATAGATTGCACAGGTTATGGTGAGCCTAAATTTGACTGACAGCAGACTAACTGTTCCGGCTTTCAGAGAAAATATTTGAAGATTGCCATCCACTGTTCAGGATACTCATTTTGCATCTGATTCTAATAACTGGATATTGTGTAAGTGTCATTACAAAAATAAGAATGTCCACCAGTTAAGACATTAATTGAATTTGCTTTAGGACAAACCATACTGCCTGTTCAGAGCAAATAGTATCAACGATTGTGGAACACATTTAGCTCTGTGCACATTGTTTGGTTTCATTTTACACACTATACTGTAAGTGGCACTACATCCCATACTGTCATTTTAATTTGACCACATTTATCAACACTACAGCATTTAATGAGCATTGATGGTTTAGTAGATCTTTCTGTAATTAGTCTTTGCATTTTTGTCATTAGTATTGGTTTGCTGTAGAATTATTGAGTTGGTGTTGGGTCAGCCACCACATGGATCATATTTGAGCTTATATCCGTGACCTTTATATAATGCTCCCAACAACCAGTTGCCGGAAATCTACTCTCTGCTTGTTGTACACTTCAGAATTCTCAAGCCTTTGTGTATTATCAATTTTTATGGGATAGTTTCCCCAAAAATCATCGTCGTCATCTTATGGTTTTAAACCTATATGACTTTATATGACTAAGCAAAAGATGTTAGGGATTGACAGCCTCAGTATCCATTACATTTATTGCATCTTTTTTTTCAGACAATGAAAGTAAATGGTGACTGAGACTCCTGCCTAACATCTTGTTTTCTGTTCCACTGAAAGAAGAAAGTCATACAGGGTTGGAACAATGTGATGGTAAATGGCGATAGAATTAAAAATTTTTGTTGAACTTACCATTTAAGAATTCTTAATTTAGAAGAGATTAATTTTTTGACAAGATGTTGTAAAACATTGAATCCGCAAGACTACTAATACAATATTGCCAAGTCTTTTAAAACAAATTGCATTTTTTTAGCACATTGATTTGTAACTTTTGTTTTAACTTTAGAATGTCTCCATTTGTAAACTTGAATTTTAAATTATTTTCTATTAAAAGCACAGGCATTTTTAAGATATTGTAGATGTTGCATATTATTTTATACCCACAAAAGATGTGGAAGATCAAGCTCATTTATGTCTTGTAAAAGACACAGGTGGTTAGTGGAATTATATGTTTGTCCTTGTGGTGAAGTGCAGAATTTGGTGCGAGGGTCTCTGTCTGTGCATCTACATTATGAATGTATTCATTTGTTAAAATCAGGAATGTTATTTTATTTTTATTTTTTGTGTATGTTTTCTAGAATCTCTTCTCACAGCATTCAAACTTTTTATTTATTAAAAGAAACCTTTTTTTTCAGGTCAAAAAACAGTTACACAATTTGTCTTGTTCTGTAATCGTTAAAAAATTTAGATTTCTATTATAATTTGCATAAGAGATTTTTGTGGGTATGCTGCAAATTCATAATTAAATATAATTAAGATGATTTGAACCAATTACACTGGAGCACATTTTTAAAGCATAAAGGTTAATTGCCTTGCCTTAATTCTAGTGTGTAATATGGAAATCTTTGCTTTTGCCATACATCTCCGTAATATTTCAGTTCCACTGCAGCAGGAAAACACACACACACACACACACACACACACACCGATCAGCCACAACATTAAAACCACCTGCCTAATATTGTGTAGGCCCCCCTCATGCTACCAAAACTACATCAACCTGCATCTCAGAATAGCATTCTGAGATGATAACCTTTTCACCACAATTGTACAGTGTGATTATTTGAGTTACCGCAGACTTTGTCAGTCCGAACAAGTCTGGCCATTCTCTGTTGACCTCTCTCATTAACATGGCTTTTCAGAACTGCTGCTCACTGTTTTGATTATTTCTGTAACTGCTGATCTCCTGGGATTTTCACACACAACAGTCTCTAGAATTTACTCAGAATGGTGCCAAAAACAAAAAACATCCAGTGAGCGGAAAGCCATGTTGATGAGAGAGTTCAACAGAGAATGGCCAGACTGATTTGAACTGAAAGTCTACGGTAACTCAGATAACTGCTCTGTACAATTGTAGTGAGAAGAATATAATCTCAGAATGCGATTGGAATGTGTTTGGAGGCTACACAATATTAAGCAGGTGATTTTAATGTTGTGGCTGATCGGGGTGTGTGTGTGTGTGTGTGTGTATATATATATATATATATATATATATATATATATATATATATATATATATATATACATACTTATATATATATATATATATACATACATGCATACATACATACATGCATACATACATACATGCATGCATGCATGCATGCATGCATACATACATACATACATACATACACACACACACACACACACACACCGATCAGCAAGTTCACAACAAGTTCAGAACAGTGTTTTGCCACCCTAGACAACAGCTAAAAAAACTTACCTACACTAACTTAATGTTTGTTTTGACATTCATCTGCCATGGGCAATGTTTTTCTCTAATTATATGGTGCCTTTTGTGAGATTTAATGTTTTGTGCACTGCTAAGTCATGTTAAAGATATGTTGTAAATATGCTTTGCTCTCAAATATTGAATATCAATTTTAAGGTGGCAATAGGGAATTTCAAGCCTTTATTATCGTTCCAGCTACCCTGTTCAGACATCAGGGGTTATTGTGAGGTGTCCAACTTGAATAGAAAAATGTGCATTGATCTTTACTAAGAAAAAAAAACAGTGCTTAAAGTCTGGAATATTTTTACTGAAAGAGATCATCAGTTTGTTTTGTCACTTTGAGTACACTCTTTCAAACACATACAGGCCTGTCTATTCCATTTATTATTGTGTTTGAAAGTTAATGTTTCATTATCAATAAGTCATGGGGAAAGGGTTAGTGTCAAAAAGTATGCCTGTTTTTTTATGTTAGTTTTACATAATTTTCAGGGAGTGTAAAGTACAACAGCAAAGTGTTTTTCTTTCATTGCAGAATTTTTGTAATATAAATCTATTTGTTTTATTTTGTCCAAAATCCACTTCATATCATGCATTTACTGCTATTGTAGCCAGTGCTGCACTGTTGTCACCGCAGTTAATTTTATTTGTCTTTTAATCCAGTCTTGTGCCCAGCTTTGCATCTGAATTGCCTATGAACAACACATTTTATGAAGGTAAACCTCCTATGACGATTTGTACTTTTAAAGGAATGTTTGATTGTATCTTGTAGAAATGTAAGTACAGGTCGAACATTCAAAGAGAATCACCCTGTCCTGTTGTGTAGGCTTTATGATTCACAAGGCCTCTGAGGTGCAAACACATTGTACTGAATCACAGACATATCCTTTACAGTTAATACTATTCAATTTCAATGCGATTGCCCAAATGTGTTCTTTTCTTTCTTTTACACTTTTATTTATTTTTGGGTAATTTATTGGTCTGTGTTTTATGTTGAATCCTGGAACTCACATTCTTTTGGAAACCATCTTTTTGTAAGAGTTTAAGTGCTGAAGAAATTTATATACCAAAGGCCACCTCTCTAGTCCTTCAAGTGCAATGAAAATAAAACACTCTTAATTATGAATATGTGAATTTAACAGGGATTAAAAAGGCAGAGGTTGACAAATTAACAGTATTTTTTCTGTTTTGTAAAAAGTATATTTTGTGTGATTCTAATTTAAAACTCACTTTTAATAGTATATTACTGTGAAGTCCTTCCTTAATGATACACTTGATGTAAATAATGAATAAAGAAAAAACATTTGAACAGTTGAAACATTCTGGTTGATTTTGGGAATTTATTTTGAAGTTTATTTTTTTACATTTATTGTTTTGTTATTAACCAGTTTTATTGATTCCAAATTGATCCCCCCCCAATCACCCAACATAAATCCCAGTGGTCAGACATTAAATAACAACAGACACACATATAAACATGCAGTTCAAAGAAAATACTCTGACATAGACAAAGAAATTAACCAACCGCAAAAAAGGAAATAGACTCCACATATTAATTACAGCAATTACCCAATTGTCCCTCTTCACTACTCCTCCTCCTCAACCCCATAGGAAGGCCAAATAAGTGCCCCACTTTCTGCCATAATCACTCAACCTGCCCAGTAGTCTAAGAGATATCTCCTCAAAAGCCGCCACTTGGCCCAACTCATGAAATGAGGGAGGCAATAATTTCGATTATCCCTAAAGAGGGCAAGGATAGAAAGGAATGTAGTGCATTTCGGTTTTGAACATGAATTATAAAATATACGCATCAATACTAACTAAAAGACTGTAATATATAATACCAGAACTAGTGGGTACAGCTCAAACAGGTTTTGTATGTAACAGATAGACACAAGATAATATTAGGTGGGTGCTGCATGTAATTGACCATGTAACTTATTCTGGATATAAATTAAATGTGCAAAAAATGTTAGTTTTAAGCTATAACTATACCCACAAGAAAAACATGCTTAATAGATTTGAATTCAAATGGAACTCATCAGATATTAAGTATATGGGAATCCAGATAACTAAAGATACCTCCAAAATATATGACAGTAATTATGGACCTATAAATAAGAGCATTAAATCAGACATAGACATGTGGCCCCAACTGCCCGTAGGGATGCATAATAGGATAGATACAATAAAAATGTATGTGCTTCCCCGACTCTTATACCTCTTCCAATCCTTACCAGTTTAGGTGCCACTAAAACAATTCAATGATTGGGATAAGGGGGGGGGGGGGGTGAGAAGGCCAAGAATCCAATTCAAAACATTGCAACTGTCAAAAGAGAAAGGGGAAGATTACTGCTATGCTTATCAGATTACAACAAGGAGGCTCAACTAAGACCATTAGCATGCTGCTGTAACCCAGAATATATACAGAAGCAAAGTGGAAGGACTTGGAGTTCTCCCAGTTAGATATCCCACTACAATCAGTATTGGTTAGGAAACCCTTGTATGAGCAGCACTCTAATAATTTAAATCAATGGACTAAAGTCTCCATTAGAATCTGGTTTAAGGAGTGTAAATCACTATTACTTGAAAGACAAGCTAGACTACTGAAGTGGGTCACTTTTGACCCCGACTTTAAGCTGGCAAAGATTGATGGGAGGTTACAGCACTGGTGGAGAATTGGCATCCCCTCCTTTTGTTCAATTTCATCAGAGAGAATTAGGTTGCTCTAATGTATTTTGGAGCTGCCAGGCCATTTGGTCATATTGGAAGGATATAATACAGTAATACATATACATTTTGGTGAAGGAATTGACTGCTCTTTCTCCACAATCTTTTTGGACAACATAGCAGCCCACTTGTTAGTGAAAGACAAATATTTATTGAAGGTGCTATTAGCCGCCAGCAAGAAAGCTGTAACACGAAAATGGTTACAGACTGAGCCTTCAACAAAGACTGACTGGATGGATATTGTAACCAGTGTTCAAAGCATGGAGAGAATGACTTTCTCACTGAATCTACAGATCGATAAATATTTGCAATACTGGGAAAAATGGATTGTGCATAAAACCTCATGTGGTTAACTAACCCATTATTGTATGATCTGACATGTATTTCCATTAATGCAATTTATGTATGCATAGGTTACCAAAAATTTGTTCCATTAAGTTTTATTTTTTCTAAAGAAATTTAAAAAAAGTAATAAAAAATTAATAAAAATAAATGAGGGTGCACCCTGCGACTTCCATCTCTTGAGTATCACCTGCCTGCCGATCATCATGCAGGTAAATATCCAGTTTTTTATATGTTTATTTATTGCATTAATACCCATCCCATCTCCCAAAATACAATGTCTGGTGCAGAATAAAATCTGAGTGCCCAAGACCTCACAGACAAAACTCCATCCATCCATCCATCGACATCGGGGGGGGGGGGGGGGGGGGGGCTGGTGCCTATCCCAGCTAACATTGGGCGAAAGGCAGGGTACACCCTGGACAGGTCGCCAGTCTATCGCAGGGCCACACATAGACAAACAACCATTCACACTCACATTCACACCTAGGGCAATTTTTGGAGACATCGATTAACCTAGCCTGCATGTCTTTGGATGGTGGGAGGAAGCCGGAGCACCCGGAGAGAACCCACGCAGACACGGGGAGAACATGCAAATTCCACACACAGACAAAACTCTGAACCCTGAATCTCATCAAATCTCATCATAAAACCAAAAAACCTGGGCTATGTCCCCATCCTCCAACTGGCATCGCCAGCAAGTAGGTGTGTCTTTAAGGCCAAGCCAATAAAGTCTAGAGGTGGTCCAATAAAAATGATGCAGAATCTTAAATTTAATGAGGTGCACCCTTGCATCCCTAGACATAGACTTGACATTTTTTAAATCCTACCCCATTTTCCAGCATCTAGTACTAAATTCAAGTCTCTCCACCATAACTTCTTTAGAGATGTTAAAGCCCCATCCCCTACACTCTGAATTAGCCAGGAATAATACGCTTAAGCTACATGACCTTTTCTAAAAGCAGCAAGCACCATCTCAAGTGTGTCTGTCGCTTTAGGGGGCTGCAAACTACACCTAAATGTGGTATAGAGTAGATCAGTGTTTCCCAACCGGGGTGCCGTCTGATGAGAGCAGGGGTGCCGTGTAAAAATCTTCAAGTTAATTTTTTTTTTTTTTATGATAAAATATAAATAAACCAATTAATAAATTGCAACTTTTCTAAGGGTGCCATGAATAAAAAAAGGTTGGGAAACACTGGAGTAGATGACGCAGCTGTTAGTACCTGAAGAATTGAGATCTGGGAATCCCAAACCGCTGTATAATATTTTTCAAGGTTCTCAATGCTCCATTTTCGTATAGGTCACCCAATGTAGTAACACCCCTGCCAATCCATTCTATCCAGCAGAAAGGGGACTTTTTAGTGCACAATTTCGGATTTAACCAAATACTTGTGGCCACGTTCAGATAAATGTCAGAATTGAACATGTTATGTTCAACATGAACATGTGAAACTTTTGTCCACACTAGATGCATGTGTGAGATAACGGGATGTCTTTACTTCTCCGGGCATCTTGGTAGACAGACTTTGCAATGGCAAGATAGGGGCAAGGACCTCTTGTTCAATAAAGAGCCAGGGAGGATCTCTTTCAGGTGGAAGCGACCAATATCCCAAATGTCTGAGACCAAAAGCATAATAGTAATACAAAATCTTGGGGAGACCTAACCCACCTTTGTCAATTGGCCTGTGTAACTTGTTAAAATGCATCCATGGATGTTTACCATTTCAGATAAAGGATTTAGTAATACTATCAAATTGTTTAAAATAAAAGAGGGGAACTTCAATGGGGAGAGACTGTAGTAGGTAGTTGAATTTTGGAATACAATTCATTTTAATAATATTAACCTTCCCAATCATAGATAAATGTAATGAAGCCTACCTGCTCACATCGCTCGAAAATCTTTTTTTAGGGGTCAAAATTATTTTAAACGCACAAATTTTCTGGGAATAAAACGCCAAAATATTTAATGCCCTGTTTGGACACTGGAAGACACCCGGCTTGAAAGCCATTACTGGGCAGTACGCTGTCAGAGCCAACGCTTCGGTTTTAGACAAATTGACTCTGTATCCCAAAAATTTTGAAAAAGAATTGATAATGCTGTGGAGGCAAGTCATAGATCTAGAATAGTCGGAGAAGAATAATAAAATATCATCAGCGTAAATTAAAAGCTTATGTGCCACAGCTCCCGTCATCACCCCTGGAAAATCATCTTTCTTTCTTATTGTGGCTGATAATGGTTCCGGGCAAGACAGAACAATAGTCGGGAAAGAGGGCAACCCTGCCGGGTGCCCCTATTCAGAGTAAAATAATCTGAAATGAATCCAATTTTTTGTACCGCCGCTAAAGGGTGTCTATAAAGTAACTCAATCCATCCAATAAAAGTATTTATGAACCCACATATTTCCAAAATCTTAAACAGATAATCCCATTCTACCATATCAAATGTCTTTTCATCGTGAGATGCAGCAACCGGAGACTGATCATTTGCCACTGTCCACATGGAGGAAGCTTTCCATTCTTTAATGATTCTGTATAAAATTCTAACAAAAGTGGAGCTAGTTCTGTAGTATAAGATCTAATAAATTCAGCGGTAAAGCCATCTGGCCCCAGAGATTTGCCAGTAGTCAGGGACTTAAATAAATTGTCAAGCTCCTCCAAGCTTATCTCAAAATCAAGATAATTTTTTTGCTCAGTCGACAATTTAGTGAGTTCTAATGGTTCCACAAAGTTTCTAATATCCTCATCAGTAGACGAAGACGTGGAGCTATACAGATCAAGACAGAATTCTTTGAAAGCATTATTAATATCAATGGCCGAGGTAAATATTTCACCACCAGCAGATTTCACTGAGGGAATGGTAGAACAAGACTCTCTCTGTTTTATATATCTAGCCAAAAGTTTTCCTGCTTTGTCCCCAATAACCAAAACTCCACCTTCTGCGACAAAATAGTTGATGATTCATCAGTGAATCATTCAATAGTCATGATTCTCTGTTGTGTTGCCTTATGTTTATCCTCTGTCTTCTGTTTTCTCTGGACTACACTTCCAAAAATGCATTGTCCTCATCAATACCAGCTGTTCCCAATTGTATTTTACTGATCTTCCATTACCTCGGTCGACCTTGTGTATATAATGCCATGATGTCTGCTAAGTCTTAGTGAGTTGTTATTTGTTTTTCTCCTGTTCCTGTAACAGTTGCCTTCGTGTTTGTTTCCTTTCCTAGTTCCAAATCTGGCCTTGTTCAAGTGTTTACCCTGTTTGTATATTATTTATTTTCCATTAAACTTAGTTGCATTTTGATCCGGCTCTCTTGACTTCCTGCAAACATTACAATAGTATTATATCTGTATTTCAACTGGGTCAATTCTCTATGGCCATCAGATGACATTCAGCACTTCAGCTCTGCCTCAGCACATTTAATATTTCCTTCCAACTCCACAAGTTATCAAGCTTTGGATTGTTTGATGAATGAGGCATACTGTATAATCCGGCCCCCAAGAACTGCCTTAAGTGCCTCCCTAACAATCCCACAGAGGATACTGAGGACCAATTGGTGTCAATACAGACATTGATTTCAGCCTTTAAAATTAGTTGGAAATCAGGATAAAACAATAATGACTGTTCCTAATTTATCATTAATCAGTTTGAGAATTTGAATTTTAGATGTTTATTTATCAATATAATGACTCCCCTGCTTTTACTTGAGCCAGCATTAAGGCAAGGCAAGGCAAGGCAAGTTTATTTATATAGCACATTTCATACACAATGGTAATTCAAAGTGCTTTACATAGTAGAAATTAAAAAGAAAAAACAAGAATAATAAAATAAGAATAATTAAAACAGTTTAGAATAAAAAAAAAATCTAATAAAACACAGTACAAACAGTCGGACACAGTGGCACAGTGCTCATTCAGTAAATGCACAGCTAAACAGATGTGTTTTGAGTCTGGATTTGAATGTGACTACTGTAGGAGCACATCTGATATCTTCTGGAACCTGGTTCCAGCTGCGGCTGGCATAATAGCTAAAAGCAGACTCTCCTTGCTTAGAGTGAACCCTTGGTATTTCTAGCTGATGTGATTCTAATGATCTGAGTGATCTGTTGGGTTTATATTCAGTGAGCATATCTGCAATATATTGAGGTCCTAGCCCATTGAGTGATTTATATACAAGTAATAATACTTTAAAATCAATCCTAAATGTAACTGGGAGCCAGTGTAAAGACCTGAGGACTGGTGTGATATGTTCATATTTTCTGGTTTTGCTCAGAATTCTGGCAGCAGCGTTCTGTATGAGCTGCAACTGTCTTATGGTCTTCTTGGGAAGGCCCGTGAGGAGTCCATTACAATAATCCACCCTGCTGGTGATGAAAGCATGCACAAGTTTCTCTAGGTCTTGACTGGAAACAAAGCATCTAATTCTTGCAATATTTTTCAGATGATAGTATGCTGATTTAGTTATTGCTTTGACATGACTACTGAAGCTAAGGTCTGACTCTAGAGACACACCAAGATTCCTGACTTGATTTTTAGTTGTTTGACCCCTAGCGTCAAGGTATGCATTCACCTTGAGAACTTCATCTTTGTTTCCAAACGCAATGACTTCAGTTTTGTCTTTGTTTAACTGAAGAAAGTTTTGGCACATCCAACTGTTTACTTCATCAATACATTGGCACAGGGAGTCAATGGGGCTGTAATCGTTAGGTGATAGGGCTAAGTAGATCTGTGTGTCATCTGCATAGCTGTGGTAAGCCATTTGGTTCTTTCTCATTATTTGGCTAATTGGGAGCATATACAGGTTGAACAGGAGTGGAGCAAGAATTAAAGAAAACATGTCCACCCCATATCTTCCCAAATATTCCAGCTTCCTGAAGATTTTTCTTGAAGAAACACAATATCATATTTCTTATGTTTAAGAAAATAAATAACCTTCCTTCTTTTTATAGGGTGCCACAACCCATTCACATTCCATGTGGAGAGAGACAATCCACTCATATTATCATTTGACATTTTGATATAAAAGATCAAAATAATTGAGTGTCAAAAAAAAAAAAAAGGATAAAGACCACATTTCAGCATTAGTGCAACAATAAAACCCTGAACTTCCCCAAATCAAAACAAACAGAAAAAGAAAAACATGCACATTAACCCCACGCATGACAGCGCCAACCGGCATCGATCCCTTTAGACTCAAAGTGTCCATGTATGCCTACGAGAGTCCCCGTGACAAATCTGCCGTCGGATTGCTCAAGCCCGTTGCTTCTATACAAATTTTGTGAAGCAAAATTACATAACAGAAAATACTTTTTTAAACAAACTCCAGCCAATAGAAGGCATAAGCACAAAGAACAAGCAGATTCATCCACAGCTATTCCGAAGGTATGTTCCTCCACAAAACAAACTCCATCCGCTAGGTGGAATCAGCACAAAAAGAAACAAAACACGCGTCCCAGTTCCTCGGATGGTCAAGTGTATATTTAACGAGTCAAGTTGACTCAGAGACCACATAAGAAACACACCATGATTTCCTCAGTCCATCAACTCTATAAAAGACATCGCTTGTTGTAGGCATGTAGATATTTTGCAGTCATCCTTATCGCTGGCCGGTAACTTCAGTTTAAAAGTGATCTTCCGTCAATGCAAAAGTTTCCTGAAGGAGTGTTATTCCACAAAATAGACTCCAACCTCTAGGCTAAACCAATAAAAAAAGAAGCAAAAATGGCCACCAGCTTCCTCAGACAGCCAAGAATAAGTACAGCGTGAAGGACAGTGCTTGCTTGGGGCATATAAATACTTTGTGTTCCTTAGTATTTATAATCAGTTTGGCCGGGAACATAGGTGCAAAAGCGATCTTCTGCTGATGTAAAAGTTTCTTGTATTCCTTGAATTGATCACGTTTCTCTCTTGTCGAATTCGCAAAGTCTGGGAACAAGAAAATGTTGTGATTCTTCCAAGTAAGCTTCCCTTTGCTCCTCGCTTAACACAAGATATTATCGGATGATCTCAGGAATTTTGCCAGGATTGATCAGGGCCTGTCTCCCTCATCAGATCTGCGAGCCGGGACTCTGTGAGCTCGCACGATTTCCAGTTTATGGCCTGTTATGTCGAGCAGGGGCTCTAGGAATTTCACCATACCTCTGCCCTCCTCATGCTCAGGAATTCCAACAATTCGGATGTTATTCCTGCGGCTCCTATTCTCAAGATCTTCAAGATTTTCAAGAATGTGTTCCAAATCAACTTTGGTAGCCAGCGGATTATCAGATAATTCCCTCTCCGATGACTCCAGATGATCGATTCACTTCTCAACATCTGCCACTCTTGTAACCAACTCAGATAATTTTGTTTCCATCACCATAATCAATCAACGTATTACAGCGAGATCTTCTAAGTCAACAACAACCTTCATCAGCATCATAAACATGTTGGACAATTGACGCTGGATTTCTCCCGCTGCACCATTCAAACCGAGTCCCTGGTCCGCAAGCCCGTCAGAGGTTTCAGATTGAGCACGTAAGTGTCTTTTAATATCTCCAGAGCCCGAGGGTTTTGAATTTTTTTACATATTGACTTCAAAGAGCAAATATGTAGCAGGGTGTATCAAATCTCTCCGGATTATAAAACAAAAATAACTAAAAACTAGCAAAGTGTGCAGAGCTCGTCGCCTACACGTCCACTCCTCACATGGCATCACGTGACTTCTATTTTTAAGTTTAATTACAAATAAATTTATAGTACTAACGCAAATGGTTCTGTAGTGTCATACTTCATCTAAAACTAATGTTAACAATTTTTCTAATTCTTGTATAATTTAATAAATGCAGTTTTTATGACCACTTATTGAAAAACAACAAGGAATATTTGTACTTTAAAAAAAAATGTATGTCACCCCATGACTGTTTAAGTGAACAGCTAAAAGGCAATGGTGAAAAACAACAGAAATGGTGGCCAGTTACAGCACATAGAATATACACTTTCCTTTATAAAAGTATACTTAAAGACCCATACTTAAAGACTTCAAAGCAGTGATTTAAAACAGTAAATAAAAAGAAATACGGAAAGAAGACAAATGAAAATGGGAACGAAGTGATTTTCAATTGTTCCGGGGTGAACATTTTCTTTTTTAAATGCTGTTAAAGAGTTATAACCGGTAAATGTTTGTTCCAATAATTTTTACATGAAGCCAAAGGGTTTATCACACAGTACATTTTTCTTCAACTTTATGGATGTAGCATTTTGTAAATGAAGACTTTTTTTTTTTAAACTACTGTATAATTACTACATACTGTATTCATGCAGGGTTAATCAATATAAAAGTAAACATTATAAGAGGTAAAAAGATAATTTCTCAGTTGTTTCCATGTCTTCACTGAATTATTGTTTTATATGATGCATTAATACTGATTTGACACTGCCGGGTTTTGACTGAGAAGCACATCTGTACTTAAAATTAGACTTTATTATAATATAATAAACTGTATGCTTATGATTAATATGATGATAAAGCCACTAGTGAGGCAAGTGGCTTGTTTTTCCAGGTCGCTTGTTTCTCTTGTGAGTCAGGCAACACTGCAGAGTAGTAGGCTTCTGTCATTTAAAAATATTCTGTAAATATTTTGTTTGTACGTATGATTACATTCTACCTAAGTTGCTCTTTAGTATTGCGTAAATTCTGACTTAGTGCCAATTTACGCCACAACTAGGCTAAGTTGTAACTTAGATATAGCTGGTGCAACCGGCCCTTGGAGTCGCGAGTTCGCATCCAGAGGCTGGTAGCGCCAGCTACGTACGTTACAACATAGCCTAGTTGTGGCGTATATGGGCACGAAGTCACAATTTACACACTACTATATATTTGAGTGTTGCAGCATTAACCTTAGGTAGGACATAACCCTACATATAAACATATAAATATATACAGAAGCCTCCGACGAGGAATAACGGGTGGAATAAAAAATAAAACTCATGTAATGGCATCAAAGAGCTCATGTTTTGACTGACAGGCATCAATCCTTTCGACATATATCATGGTGTTCAAGTTTCAACACTTTCAAAAAAATATATAGGATATTAAAATGAATAACGTCTGTTTTTACAGGCTGTTGTATTAGTATTTATTTATACAGTTCCTATATATTGTTATTTACACAGGGCAAATATACAATTTATTAAATCTACTTTTATTACGTATCGTATTTTAATGGGGATATAATTTATTACAACAGACAGTTAAGTGAGCAGACAAAGTTTGCACGTCAACTGTAGCGAGATAAACTGAAATGGTCTTTTTAACACTTCTGTGTACAAATTTGAAGGCTGTTTATTGGATCAATACAGGTAAACGTCATATTATGCGACTACACATCACTTTGGGGAGAGCTTACGACCTAAGTTAAGTCTTGCCTTAAGAACAGGGGGTGCAACCGAATTAAGCTCTGACTTAGTTACAAACTATTAGTTACTAAGCCCTTAGTGTGAACTTTACGTTCCAACTTGCGTGAGAATTTACGCACAGCTGGTGCAAGCCTACTCAGGAGGTTGGTCGTGTTGTTACTAAAACCCGCCACTTACAGAGTCTGACTGATAGGGGGCGGTATTGGACATATGCATCCCTCCATTTCCCCGCAGCTGAGGCGCATTGTGTGTGTCAGAAATGGGAAAACTCCAACCCTGAGCCGTGAGATTGACGCTGCTTGCTTCACTGGAGTATAGAGAGCTTGCACGACGGCAGGGCAAGGGAAGGACGCGCAACACTGGAGTTTTAAGCGGAGGAGACGTTAGTTCTTGGAGTTTTTTCTCTCACAAAAGGACGCTATGAGCTGGGGAACGGATCTTTGGGTAAGCGCACCTTTCCATTTTTCGAGTCCTGTGGCCTTTTGTTCCCTCGCAAACAAC
The DNA here is from genome assembly GCA_032164185.1 of Moxostoma hubbsi. NCBI lineage: Eukaryota > Metazoa > Chordata > Actinopteri > Cypriniformes > Catostomidae > Moxostoma > Moxostoma hubbsi. Next base: position 6,465,351 of record JAVLUX010000117.1, read on the forward strand.
TCACGGCATTTTTTGTCATGACTTCAGGCAACGTGTCCTACTAAAGCTGCCCCTGTATACAGGATATTGTGTCCTACTGGTTTACTGTGACAATACCGCGAGAAACAACGGGCGACTTTGATACATTGTAACAGTATAATAGTACATTGATGCATTGTAACTGGTCGCTTGATAGAATGTATACAGTTTAAAATATACCATCTGCGCGACGTTCTATTTGACTCCAGATACATTACAATCTTAAGGTTTCACGCCCTGTTTCGATCAATAAAATGTGGGGAGAGAATCGTTTTTTCTTAACTAATTTTTCCTCACGTATAACGATGCAATATTATATAATTGCAACAAAATTCAGCTTAGACAAAAACAGTCTATCCAAACAGTAATTTGAACCCGTTTCCATTGTTGCGTTGGTATCAGAGACAATGCAGAAGACGTGGTGTACATGCAGTGAAATAATAACCTGAGAATTATATGTGGACATGTGTAGGTTAGGTTTAACATTGGCTGTTTCAAGTCAATCTTTGTTTATGGTTAATCCCTACAGTTGAATTATTTCTTGGAAACACGTATGCAGGTAAGCGAGTTTCGTCTCGGATATTTTTTATTGTCTGGGCTTCAAGTTTGTCTGCCATGTAAAAGAGACAACTGAACGCTTTAATAATAAATACATCTGTTTGACATAAGCGTACCTATTGGTGAGGACAATGAAGCCCGTGCAGTATGAATCGGGTACAGGGGTGTTGCCCTAACAGATTGGGCTACTGGACAAAAAAACAGAGGATGGATGCATGAGGGATTTCTTGAAATATCCCAATGCATCATTCTCTCTGGCCATTTGTTTCTCTGAAATCATTCTGTGGTTAATTAGATGTTTTAGATTTAACTTTAACTAGTGCGTTTGCAATATTATTGAACAACAGTTGCTTCCAATGATCTATGTTTTGTGTTCTTACAACTGAAGCTGCAATTGTGTTGATGAGTTTAGTTGGCGGCACTTCTCATTACTGTAACTTTGTTCGTCATGATTCGTGGTGTATGTTGGCATTTATTGTAGTTTAACTGAGTAAATAAGTTACCAAATGTTTTTTTGATACATTTTGGGGTATTTCAGATTTTAAAGGGTCTTTATTCTTTAGAATATTCGATGGCTTCCTTCCTGACACGTTTTATTCTTCTCTAAACACGTGGGTCTCAGAATTCTATGCCATTAAGAAAGAAGCACAAAAGACTATCAGGCAAGCTTCCCTAATGTGTTGTTTTTAGCTAATCAAATGTGAGTGCTATGTACTTGGGCAGATGAGTAACTATTAGTTTGGTGAGTACTACATGGTCTTGTTAGAATGACCAAATTCCCAACCTTTTATATGGGGTTGAAGTTTTAGTTAAGGATTGCAAGTCTGTTTAGCCCAGATTTGGCTTGAATTGGCTATCTCAATTTCCTGTGCTGCAAATCCCTTATTCCATGAAATATGCTATATCCTCTTTTTCTGTGGCATAAGTCCTGTTGTTGATTCACTGTAAAAATCCTGTTGTTTTTTTTACAGTGAAAAAAACAACAACAATTGGCTGCTGTAGTTGCCAGAATAATTATGTAGAAAATACAGTAAAAATGTATACAACTTTAGTTTAAAACTGTTGTAATTTACATGACCACACTGTAAAAAAACATAAAACTTGATTTTAACCTTCTGAAACAATAAACATCTAATTTTGCTTAAGTTATTGTTAATCACCATAAAAATGACCGAAGAGCACATGATGACATGAAGTTCATCAATAGTGGCTCTTACAGGAGCAATGACCAATAAACATGTAGAGACAGTGCTCAGTGTCACTCACACAAACACTAAACACCATCAGGGTAACATATGTGAAATTAGAATTATGCAATAAACAATCTAAATTACATCAAATATAACACAAAACTGATATTAAAAATAAGAAGAAACATAACTATTCCCATAAAATATAATTAACTGTAATGGGTCATGCAGGGAATTGTGAGAATACCCGATTATTGTTTTTTTTTTTTTTTCTGTAATTTTAAAAATAACTTGCTGTAAAAAAGTATATATATAGTCTCTTGTTAAACACAATATACACTCACCTAAAGGATTATTAGGAACACCTGTTCAATTTGTCATTAATGCAATTATCTAATCAACCAGTCACATGGCAGTTGCTTCAATGCATTTAGGGGTGTGGTCCTGGTCAAGACAATCTCCTGAACTCCAAACTGAATGTCAGAATGGGAAAGAAAGGTGATTTAAGCAATTTTGAGCATGGCATGGTTGTTTGTGCCAGACGGGCCGGTCTGAGTATTTCACAATCTGCTCAGTTACTGGGATTTTCACGCACAACCATTTCTAGGGTTTACAAAGAATGGTGTGAAAAGGGAAAAACATCCAGTATGCGGCAGTCCTGTGGGCGAAAATGCCTTGTTGATGCTAGAGGTCAGAGGAGAATGGGCCGACTGATTCAAGCTGATAGAAGAGCAACTTTGACTGAAATAACCACTCGTTACAACCGAGGTATGCAGCAAAGCATTTGTGAAGCCACAACACACACAACCTTGAGGCGGATGGGCTACAACAGCAGAAGACCCCACCGGGTACCACTCATCTCCACTACAAATAGGAAAAAGAGGCTACAATTTGCAAGAGCTCATCAAAATTGGACAGTTGAAGACTAGAAAAATGTTGCCTGGTCTGATGAGTCTCAATTTCTGTTGAGACATTCAGATGGTTTAAATGTCACGGCCTACCTGAGCATTGTTTCTGACCATGTCCATCCCTTTATGGCCACCATGTACCAATCCTCTGATGGCTACTTCCAGCAGGATAATGCACCATGTCAAAGCTCGAATCATTTCAAATTGGTTTCTTGAACATGACAATGAGTTCACTGTACTAAAATGGCCCCCACAGTCACCAGATCTCAACCCAATAGAGCATCTTTGGGATGTGGTGGAGCGGGAGCTTCGTGCCCTGGATGTGCATCCCACAAATCACCATCAACTGCAAGATGCTATCCTATCAATATGGGCCAACATTTCTAAAGAATGCTTTCAGCACCTTGTTGAATCAATGCAAGTTGTAGAATTAAGGCAGTTCTGAAGGCGAAAGGGGGTCAGACACAGTATTAGTATGGTGTTCCTAATAATCCTTTAGGTGAGTGTACATTATACATCTAAATCATACTTTTTACATCTAAATCATACTTTTTACATCTAAAAAAAAATGTAATTTTTACAATATTGTAGTCTTTTAAAATGTATTACTTTTTACAGTGTATTTTACTGTTAATATTTGTTAATCAATGAAAAAAATTCTGTAGCATTTTACAGTCTTTTACTGTGTTGTGTTAAGTAAAAGTTATCCTGTGGCAAATGCATTTTTTTTTTCTTCATTTATTTGGAACGTGGAATAATCATGTTGTCTCATGGTGAATGTTTTTTTTTTTTTTTTTTCATATAAGACATGGAAGTATTTGTTTTCCATCCTTAGCCTTGGCTCTGAATCATATTACACTCTGCCTTAAAATGCATTGTCCACTTTTCATCCTGTTTCCTTAACTGCACTCTGAGTTAGACCCATTTGTCCTCTGTTAAGAGTTGTGTAAACTTAATTAACATCTGTTATTATCAAGTGCTGATTTTGAGTTATAATTAGTGATGCAACATCTTGGGTGTGATTGGCTTGTGTTTGACGATTCACACTATTGTAGATAAGACTGGTTAGACCTGTTAAACACATTTCTAGGTTTAGCCTTAGATAGTAATTGTTTTGTGAATGTTTTTGGATTTAAGATTAAATGAATTGGCCATCCTCAACCAGCAAACATGCAAGTCAAACTGTTACTTGTCCACTGAACTCCAGGGTGACATACTGTATAACCTAAAAACATTGTGTGTTGACATGTGCAACATTTATATTTATGCATTTGGCTGATACTTTTATCCAAAGCGACTTACAGTGCACAATCCCCCCCCAGAGCAACCTGGAGTTAAGTGCCTTGCTCTAGGACACAATGGTGGTGGCTGTGGGGATGGAACCAGCAGCCTTCTGCTTACAATCTCAGTGCTTTAGCCCACTACACCATCACCACTCCAACAAAACACTGAAATATGTATGTATGTATGTATGTATGTTAGTTACATTTTGGCTAAGATTTATCTTGATGTCAAAATGTTAACAGATGTGCAGACATTGAATGTAATTGACAGGATGGTGAAAAGCGCACCCATGCAAGATGAAATTAGGGTAGCCCAAAAAAATCTAGCTGTGCTGATAATGTTTGGCTTAATGGGTTCGGGTTAGTTAAGGGAATGGTTGACCTTTCCCTGATGAACGTTTTAAGGTGTTTAAAGAAATAGTTTTAAGCTCCATTAATGCATTTACATGACATTTCACATTGTGAGCTTATTAAGCATAATAGTTTAAGAGCGTGATAGTAAATCCACTCACTGTAAGATTTTATACGGTTGTCAAAAAGGGGGTAATACCTACCGAACACTAAAATATATGGATATAATGGCTTGGATCATGAGAGCTTCTTGCATCCAGACAGAGTTTGTGTCATGGAGGTGACCTCATCTGATATAATCCAGTTTTCTTCCAAATGGCAATGTAAAGATTTGGCTAAGAGAAGCTTGTCATTGATCAACTTTCTTTCTGTATCCATGTAATGGGGATCAATAAAATGAAATTTTTCAAGACTCAGAGGTTATTTCAAGACTGTCCAATAAAGTTAATCTGTCTTTCACTGTTCAGGTATTTGATGACTACCTACCGACCGACTTCATGTACTTGCCAATAGATGTTGAAAGTTTGAAAACAACTTCATTTCTATTTTAGGCCCCATTGTAAACGGTGAATTGTATGTTCAAAGTGCAGTATCTCAATTGACTGAATTAGCTTATGGCATTGTGTTTTCAAATCTGAAAAGTTTCTGTAGCTTCAGTTTATCATTGTAAACATAATATCCAATGTCAAATTATTTAAACTGGTGTAATGGTGAACAAATTGTAACGTTTAAGAATTGGGACACTGCCTCTTGAACTGGTTCTTTTTTTTTTTTTTTTACTCCCTACATAAATTTATTTTTGCACTGTTCAAGCTTAATTTAAGGTAGACAAGGATTTTTCAGTTGTCATTTACTGCTCTCTGTTGGGTAACAGGCCAGAGCTCCACAGTTAGGGTGTGCAGACTGCCGAAATCTGGCAATCCAGGACACCTGGATTTCAGTCAGGTAAGACAGGTTCAGTCTGCCATGTCATTTTGACTTGGTGCCAAGTCTACTGTCGCTGCCAATATGCTAGAGGAGTGATAGACATAAACATACACTCAGAACATAGTCGTGGGAAAAACTAGGTCAGGAAATTATTTGTTTGAACCTTTGACCCTGCATTTACTATGTCATTCCAGTGTGTTCAGATGTTTATTGGTGTGCATGAGTAATGTTTTACTTGCTTACTACATGTATCTGTGTTGTTAAGACAAACGGTTAGTGCTTGATTATGCCGTCGTTGACCCATCTCCAAAAGAATGAATGGTTATCTAGAATTGATGACTGTTTGCCTTCATTACAACCCCTTGAAAGATAAATAAAGACCCTAATTCTGTTGTCTTTAGGCTTGTTATAGCACTGTTTTCGTATTTTGTTTTCAGAACCTTAAACCCAACCTAAACCCCAAAACTGGGCCTAACAATTGGCTAAACAAAACCATTATATATATATATATATATATGTATGTGTATATACCCCTTAAAAATAAATAAAATAAGATAAATATATGTATGTATGTTACACCTCTAATATACTGTGTGTGTGTGTGTGTGTGTGTGTGTGTGTTAGGGGTGTAACGATCTATCAGTCTGGATCGATGCATTGATCCAGTGACAAACGGTCCAATGTTATTGATACAACGCTTAAATATTTTTTTAAGATGTACCTTTATTTTAAGTCTACTCTCAAATCTGCCACATCTGCACACAATTCTGTCAGGCGATGAAGCAACCGTATTACATTAATGTCTCTCTATGAGCACTAAATATGGTTTTCATGAGGGACACGTGGGGTCTTTGAAGCCTAGTTGGGCTCTGCTATCCGTGCTGTGTGCACACGCGTCAACCTTCCTTCCCGCGTAATGTGAGCACTGCAACTGGGCACTCCTTAAAATGTGAGATCTCGTAACAAACGCAGAATGGCTCATATGCACAATTAAATCAGGCTTCCATTGATATAATTGTGCATGCGACTCATTTAAATTTTACATGACAATTTGCTATTTGAATGTACCGTGGACAACTTCAACCATGTGAAACACGGCACTAACGAGGAAAAGAGAAACACTTGCTTATCTCCAGCATCATTTATAAGAATTTACACATCTACACACTTACAAACATTTATCCCAGTTAACTGTAACATCATTTTTCATTACAACTGTGGAAGTTGTAGCCAAGAAAACCACGGATAGTACAGATAGTTGGAAACATGGGTATGTAAACATTTTAATTGGATTAAACTGAATAATTAGCTGTCATCAAACAAGTGATGATCACTTACTGTGACTTTATTTTTATATTCTTTATCTGTATAATTTTTTTTTCAACTTCTGAAGTGCCTTATTTTGCTGTGGATATATATATGTGTATATATATATATATATATATATATATATATACAGTGAGGAAAATAAGTATTTGAACACCCAGCTATTTTGCAAGTTCTCCCACTTGGAAATCATGGAGGGGTCTGAAATTGTCATCGTAGGTGCATGTCCACTGTGAGAGACATAATCTAAAAAAAAAAAATCCAGAAATCACAATATATGATTCAACTATTTATTTGTATGATACAGCTGCAAATAAGTATTTGAACACCTGTCTGTCAGCTATAATTCTGACCCTCAAAGACCTGTTAGTCTGCCTTTAAAATGTCCACCTCCACTCCATTTATTATCCTAAATTAGATGCACCTGTTTGAGGTCGTTAGTTGCATAAAGACACCTGTCCACCCCATACAATCAGTAAGAATCCAACTACTAACATAGCCAAGACCAAAGAGCTGTCCAAAGACACTAGAGACAAAATTGTACACCTCCACAAGGCTGGAAAGGGCTACGGGGAAATTGCCAAGCAGCTTGGTGAAAAAAGGTCCACTGTTGGAGCAATCATTAGAAAATGGAAGAAGCTAAACATGACTGTCAATCTCCCTCGGACTGGGGCTCCATGCAAGATCTCACCTCGTGGGGTCTCAGTGATCCTAAGAAAGGTGAGAAATCAGCCCAGAACTACACGGGAGGAGCTGGTCAATGACCTGAAAAGAGCTGGGACCACCGTTTCCAAGGTTACTGTTGGTAATACACTAAGACGTCATGGTTTGAAATCATGCATGGCACGGAAGGTTCCCCTGCTTAAACCAGCACATGTCAAGGCCCGTCTTAATTTTGCCAATGACCATTTGAATGATCCAGAGGAGTCATGGGAGAAAGTCATGTGGTCAGATGAGACCAAAATAGAACTTTTTGGTCATAATTCCACTAACCGTGTTTGGAGGAAGAAGAAGAATGATGAGTACCATCCCAAGAACACCAACCCTACTGTGAAGCATGGGGGTGGTAGCATCATGCTTTGGGGGTGTTTTTCTGCACATGGGACAGGGCGACTGCACTGTATTAAGGAGAGGATGACCGGGGCCATGTATTGCGAGATTTTGGGGAACAACCTCCTTCCCTCAGTTAGAGCATTGAAGATGGGTCGAGGCTGGGTCTTCCAACATGACAATGACCCGAAGCACACAGCCAGGATAACCAAGGAGTAGCTCTTTAAGAAGCATATCAAGGTTCTGGCGTGGCCTAGCCAGTCTCCAGACCTAAACCCAATAGAGAATCTTTGGAGGGAGCTCAAACTCTGTGTTTCTCAGCGACAGCCCAGAAACCTGACTGATCTAGAGAAGATCTGTGTGGAGGAGTGGGCCAAAATCCCTCCTGCAGTGTGTGGAAACCTGGTGAAAAACTACAGGAAACGTTTGACCTCTGTAATTGCAAACAAAGGCTACTGTACCAAATATTAACATTGATTTTCTCAGGTGTTCAAATACTTATTTGCAGCTGTATCATACAAATAAATAGTTAAAAAAAATAATCCAGAAATCACAATGTATGATTTTTTTTAGATTATATCTCTCACAGTGGACATGCACCTACGATGACAATTTCAGACCCCTCCATGATTTCCAAGTGGGAGAACTTGCAAAATAGCAGGGTGTTCAAATACTTATTTTCCTCACTGTATGTATGTGTGTGTGTATATGTATATGTGTATATATATATATATATATATATATATATATATATATATATATATAAATAAATAAATATACGTTGATCTAATATGACAGCAGTTCTTTTCTGTAAAGAACATTAACCAAGAACAGTTATGTTGTAGCAGCAGCCGGTGCTTAAAAATGCACCTGACTTCATGAAAGCAGATATTTGGGCACATATCAGCTTTTATTAAGATAAGTAGAATGAGCTTGATAAAAAATATGCTCTGTGCAAGACATGTCGAACCAAGTTTAAATACTTCGGCAACACAACAAATATGAGGAGTCATATCTCGTTTTTTCACCCAGAGCTAAAGTTAGCAGCAACCCCGCAAAACGCAGCTAATCAGCCAACAATACAACAAGCGACGGTATCAAATTGACCTCAGAACTCTGAAAAGGCAATGAAGATCACACAGTCCATTGCCACATTTATTGCAAAGGATCTCAGCCCTTACTCTGTCGTGGAAAACACCGGCTTTCGCTTCCTCTATACCCTGGAGCCTAGATACAATTTCCCTTCTCTGAGTTTTTTCACAGACACTGCTAAACCTGTTCTGTACAGTGACACAAAATCCAGAATGATGGAGTTGATGCGTGACACCAGCCAAGTGACCATCACCTGCGATTCCTGGACATCCATCACCACATATTCAAATGTAATGGTAACTGCTCATTATTAATAAAAGAATTGGAGGACAAGATGCATCAAGAATCATTTTAGAATCGAACCGTTACCCTCTGAATCGTAATCGAATCGTGCAGCAAGTGAATATTCACACCTCTAATAATTTGTACTTTTTACAAGTATTTACATTGATACGTTGAACACATGCTAAAACCGGTAATGTCTCTACTGTAAACAACACGTTTAAATGAGCGCATGTTAACTAGAGAGGACTCGAATGGCTTTACCTCACCTGTGCGATGCATGATTAGAATGAAATGGTTTTTTGTAGCTGTTTTTGAAAGGGTATTAAAAGAGGCCTATTCAGTGACAAATTGGCTGCGTGGATCTCGTCTTGGACACACAAAACAACTTTTACTCTCAACAGTTTGTGAAAGAATCTCGCTGTAGAACACGTCACAACTAATCTACACAATTACTGGTGAGTGAAATGTAAACATTAACCAGCCAGTTGCCAAATATGTTCACTTTAGTCACATAGTCACCTATCATTGTAGTAGAGGGTTGCGCATTGTGTGAAAGATCGATTTAAGAATCGATATCATTTAAATGAAGATCGCAATTAACCTGAAAAACAAAATCTTTACTCACTCCTACTGCTGATTACAACAAAACTCCTGAAACTCTTTTGTGGATATTTATCATTAACTACACATTGTCATATGAACTACCAGTCAGACTCATTTAAATGTCACTAACCTTATGGAATTAAATTTTTAATTTGCTTAAAGTACACAACACAGTTATGTTCTTAGCTCATTTCAAGTCAGACATGATATCCTAAGGTTCCTTGAGTAAATGAGTAATGTGAGCCAAATTAGCAAGGAAGTGAGTTGTCTGACTTATTCCGTTCAAGATTTAGACAGATGATTCTTCATTCACCAGTTTATTCAACTGGTTTATTAAAAAGAAATGCATCAATCCAGAGACTTGTTTCAGTGACTTGTTGACCATTTAATTAGGGATGCACCGATAATGGAAATGTCAGTTTTGCCCGATCCTGTTGTTGTTTTACTTAATCAGTTTAGAATATCTTTACATTATTTTTTGGAAATAATTGGGAGTACTCTTTAATATGCAAAGAAACAAACCTCTAACTACACATTATTTCAATATAAATGCATGGCTTATTAAGAAACACTTTTTATTAGTTTATGTGACAGGGTGGAGGGTGGGGCCGGGTCATGATTTTACACACCCAGTCCCTTATCAGGCTAATCAAGCCTCCGAGAGGGATAAAGGCCAACTGCGGACGGTGGTGCGACAGAGAGAGAACGTTTACAGGCAGCCGTCCATCCTTGTTGTTAGTGTCTTTTGGTTTATTTCTTCATTAAAATATTGTTTATATTGTCAAGCCGGTTCTTGCCGCCTCCTTTCCCTAAATTGCTTTACATAAAATTTTAAATACAACAATAATGTTTAAATTGTGCACTTCCCCCACGCTTTTATTTTGACATTTTGAACTCTCCAGGAAGTCATTTACGTATGTGTCTGTTTGTAGGCTAGTTCACAGTAGTTTATTTAGCTGCTTATTCAAATTCTGGGAAATGGCACCTCCAGTGCCGTTCTAAATGCATATAAGTGAACCAAACTATTGAGCATCAATGTCTGAGATGCTGCTCTTGAGTAGTGCTCAAATATTGTGCACTGCTGTGAAGGCAAAAAATAGCCACGTGTGTGTGTGTGTGTGTGTGTGTGTGTAAACAGAGCAGCGCCAGCATACTATATATTTACTTATTAAACACAGCCTTCTGTGATTCACAGAGCTATCACACATCTTAAAGTGGCTTTGAATAAAATGCACATGTCATATGCACTACTTTAATTGTGTTTTAATGGTTCTTTTGTCATTTTTGGAGCTTGACAGTAAATAACATGACTAACACTGTATCGAATTTGGATCGGGCATGCCGGACCGATATCCGATCCATCTAAAAGCTTCAGTATCGTGGCCGATACCGATGCAGGTATCGGATCGGTGCATCCCAACAATTAATGTCGATGCATTATTACTTTAATAAATAATTATCTTGTGTCACATACAGTATAATTCATATACTGTATTATATATGGTATAATATGTATTGTGTAATGTAATATGTATAACCAACAACTTGTAGTGTAGAATAAGGGCCAGGAAACATTATTATAGTCATGGAGTTCTTTGTGGAAATATATTTGAACATTTGTTTTGCTCTTTGCACCTTTCCAGCCAATAGTGTTAGAGTTTTATGCTGTGTTATGTTCTGTCATTCCTACTGTAATCAGAACGAACTTCTTAAGCTTTTCACAGTGTCCTAGTTAAACACTAACTCTTAGTTATGTCTTGTATGAGAGAATATCCACACACAATCAAATCTTTGTAGCATGTAAAGCTCAATCTTGGCTCTCTCTTCGGCCTCTGGCTCTCTCTGATAGACCAACAGCTGGGTGCAAATGTCCATCCATGTCATACAACAAAGACTAATTCATTTTTTAGAGCAGTGTTATCATAACCACGGGCACAAAGCTTGTTTTTCTGCTGGAATCGACTAATTGGACAACAAACCTTTGGATACAACCATTCCTTTTTCACTGAGCCAATATTTATAAGCACCACCACACACAAACAAGTTCTGTGCTCCTTGGCCCTGAACCGTAGTTTGAAAACCGGTGGAACATCCTGTGATCTTCTCTCCTAAACATCTACATGATGGCAGTCCAAAAATAGCTGTACCCTGAAGCTCTCCTTTGTCCTCTGGCGTAGCTGTAGTGGTCTCATCAAAAGCAATTACTTAAGGTTGAAAATCTAAGTTGGTGCCACTAGGCTTTGTTGTGTTGGGTAAACAGGAACTCTTTGGTTGCTGCCTGAGTCCCATATCAAGAATCATTGTGTCCAAACCATGAAGCATTGTTTCTGCCATTTGTATTATACTAACTGGATGTAGTGGTCTTTTTTGACCTGAGAATTTTCAACAGTCACCATTTTCACAATATGTCTGGGGCATTTATGGCAAAATTGCTGGACAAGTGATGAGTATTGTGGGATATTTTTGGTAAATAGAAAAATACCCCCTTACTCACTTCCTTTAGTCTAAAGATAGCAATGTTCTAGTACAGAGGTGTCAAACTCATTTTAGGTCACAGCATGGATTGGTTAAATGTGTGATGTCTCATATTTTTTGTTTTTTTCGTGGTTCGCCTGACCCTTGGTGTACCCATGGAGGGCATGCATATTACATGCTCCAAAATCACTTTATACTGTGCATCGACAACAAATTTTTGTGTTAAACCAAAAAGGTAAACCATGGTATTCACTCATTTCTATCAACAGAAGCATTAAGATTACACACATAAAATTGGTGATAATTATTCAGTAGAGACTCACGGAAACTTTAAAGTGGGAAATTGAACTGACTTGCTCTGGGACAGTTGTATCATCACGCATAAATCAAATTGTCCTGTGAGCTGGATTTAGGGCGTCGAACAAGTTCTTGCACAAAAAAGCTTGACACAACCCTAGAAATTTAATAGAATACCGGTGTCTTGAGATACCTTTTTTTTTAAAAGTTGAAGTTCGTTTTAACTTAACATGCATCTTATATAACTCGTCGCTCCCGTGCTAGATGTGGGAAAAAAACAGATGGGAAATGGCAAAGGTCAAAAACGACACGTGTTGCATGTTTACATGTAAAAACTGTTGAAAAACAGCTCAGACAGACACATTATCAGGGGTTGGTGTTAGTAACGCCTTAGATTTTCAGACCATGTGTTCCTACTAATCTCACAGAATAAACGTTACTATTGCTTTATTTTTGCAAACTGCCGTTTATTGCCAGTTTCAACGTTTTGCTGCAATTTCCTGGTGAAATTAACACTAGAGGTAGGTATGTTAATGATTAATTGATCGTCATATATAATTTGATCAATAAAGCTTAACGATCGTCAATTAATTAATTTCAGGGCAAATGTGTTCAGTAACCATGCCAACAGACTTTGATAAGGCTGTCTTTACAGTCATCTACTGCTAAAGGGCGCTTGTGCGTGCATGTCATGTCTTGTCCGTGTCCGAGGACTATGTCAGTACTTTCATTTCTTAAGTGTAATAATTTAAATTATATTTAAACAGTATTGTAATTTTGTTTGGAGTGCTCAATGTGCATTTTGCGGTGTTAACGATTAATTGATTAGTTGATCGATTATGAATATGTCTGAAAATGGACATCCCTAACTAGAGGTGCTAAAACAACTGTGCGTTTTGTTCACTTTCCCTCAAATTATGAGTACAATGACTGATTTTTACTTTATAAACATTTATTTTTTACACTAATTCACACTGTACTATGTTATGATATCGAAACACTTTTATTCTAAAGCATAATTTGAAAAACATAAATTTTAACGCTTGTATTACAGACTTGCCTACATTTACACACTTATTCCAGTGTGATTAGCTTCCGTGGTAGCTGGCTAGTACTGAAATTATTAGTCTGCATTATTGACAATGTCGGGAAAAAAAAATTATTCACAAACATTTTCATTACCAAATAGTCGTTTTGATGTAATTTAACGTAACATTAGATCATGTAAATATAATTATGGTGCAAGAGAGGAGCACCGCAACTCACGCCTGACTGAGGAGAGGAAGAAAGCACATGTGCAGATGCACTCTAAACTTTCCAAACAGCTTCAGGTTATGTAGATCACAAAGTATGATGGAATTATAATGCAAAAAGGCAAAATAAGTAAATACAGAAGCATAGTGTCATCGTGAAATAAAGCGGAGCCAGATCTGACATTCCACTTAAGCAAAAATTGCATGATAGCATGTCGAAAAAGCAAACAACCTGGCGTTATATCTTTAATCCATCCTTTATTGAAGTTCAAATAATAAGGGGGTCATAAACACCAAAAATCGGTTTGTTATTTCTCTGTGTGATCAACGCCGCTTCTATGAGTCGCATGAAGGGTAGAGATTGAAACTGCACCCGGCTGATGCACACTCTGGCACTGGGATGCTCGTCCCTCGTGCGTGTTTGCTGCAGCTAGATTATAACGTGATGGCTTGCGATGTATTGAATCATAATATACTGAATGTGTCATGGTGTGTATCTTATTGTGAATTAAATTGCCAATACGTAGCTCTATTAAGAAGAGAGAGTTTGGTTTTGTGAGTTAAAGATGGATCGTAGAGAACTTAAAGGTGTGAGTGTGTAGTCTTAGCCCAATATACACTGCAACAAAATGTGTTGTTGATTAGACTTTTTTTGGGCTTGTTTTCCAAAAATAATATCTAAAACTCCTTTAAAACAACATGCATTTACTTTAGGAGCTATACTACAGTAGAAGCAATTTTATTGGACAATGTTGAATACAATATTTAATATTTAAATAGTTTCAAATATCAAAAAAAAAAAAAAAACCTACTTAAAACAAGATATATTTGCTTGAGAATCAACATATAAGCTATTTAGACTTGCTTTAAGAGAATATATCTTGTATATTTTTCTTTACGGCACTGGCAGAAATATGAACAAGTGAAAAAAAATACACTTCTATACAAAATACACTTCTATTCAAGATGCTTTCTCTGAAAGCAAGTCTAACTATCTAATATGCTGCTCAAGTAAATGTATCTTGTTTTAAGGATTTTTTTAGAATTTAAATGAAAAGCAAGACAAAAGTTCTTGATTACAATAGAACAATTTTGCAGAAAATGTGTTATTGAATTAAACTTCATAAAAAAAAAGATTTTTTTTTTTCTTCCTTGTATAGGGCCCTATGAAATCCATTTTAGTTTTTCTCAAATTCCGTTTAATTTTTTTCTAAATTGTTTTTTTCTGGATTTATTTTCATCTGTTTCGGAATTTAAATTTTTAACCAATTTTTACTTGTAAAAAGTCAACTAAATTACTTGTAATTCTTCCAAATAGACTAATCTGCCTTAGGTTTTAATATTAGAAATGTATCTGAATTACGAGCAGCAGTGAGTTAAATCAAAGTTATAGAATACCTAACCAAACCAACAATAGAGTTGCTACAATAAAAGCCAATGCTAATTTATTAAACACTCACCTATTACAATGATCTCGGTTGTCTGAAGTTTCATCGACAACAGTGAAGATTTTCTTTCCACGGATCTCTTGCAGCACTTTTTGCATGTGGTGGTCAAAGATGCACGGCAGCTGAATCTGTCTCGGGCTACTTTTGTTTTCTGGGAGTGCGGATTGATGATGTGGTAGCTTCGATAGAAACCTGGAGGGCTGAGCTACTGGTAGTTGAATTCACCTTGCTATTGAGATGGACTCTCGATTTTAGATGTTCATTGAATGTATCTTTACAAGTCCAGTAAATAGTGTGTTAGCAAAACTTACTGAAACGTTGTTGGCCAGACTCATAGTAGTCATTGGGATATTGTTCTGCCGGGTACTTTGCAGTTAATGTATGTTTCTTAATTTTTTAGATGCAGTTGTCTTACCAGAGGCAAGTCGTTTAGGCATGTTTCTTATCAATGATGGCAATTCTCGTGTGTATGTGAATATTCGAGACATGGTTACTAGGCAACATTACTAAAAAGGAATTTTACAATTACAGGAGCTACTTGGAAAAACGTATCAGAAATTCTAAACAAATCCATTGTATTATTGCTCTTACATAACCTGAAGAACGAGACAGCACTGCAAAACAGATTGAGCCACCTCACAGGATGGCACACCAGGAGCGAATCCCACATATGTTTTAAATAATTCATAAGTGAGAGACCTGAGCATTTGGATTTCATTGTTTGCAGCTCTTGAATGGAAAATTAATTCAGGTTTTGCACAGGCATACTCAATGGGAATTGGCCGTAACTGTGTATTGAGGGTAACAGAGTTCATTGTTCATAGATGGCCTCTTTCACATTTACTGGGCCCCTCAGTCCCCTGACAAATCACTCAGGCCTGTTTACAGAATGAGAGCGAGAAAACACAAGAAGCCAGACATGTTGTTTCGTCGTCTCCCACCTTTTGTTGGAGAAGATACATTACGTTTATTTTATGGCCCATGGAAATGCTGGAGCCATGAGACTGTTGCTTGGAATGGTCAGAATGCACTGAAACTGTACATTTATTTATTTAGATTGGAATGTTAGGGACAGTTTTTACAGTTTCATCTCACGGGACGTCATGGTGCAATAGAGCATTTAGCTTTATATTTGGTATAAATTTGGTATAATTTTGCCAACAGTGATTTATATAAAATAAAGCATTATTGTGAAAATTGCAATGATTTTAATGTGGTTTATATTTTTCCATTTTAAGTTTCTAAAGATTGCATCATTAAACGCAATCCCTCCCTGTCGCATCTTATAGTTAAATTTAAGTTGCAAAACAACTGTGTTAGTTGATAAATTCGATTAATTTATTTGAATAAGTTCAAACAGTCCATTTCAGTGAACAGATTCATAACTCTGATTCAACAATTCATTAGCATTATCATTCACAAGTTTTCACAGTTGTCTTTGAATGGCATTTTCCATGTGTTTAAATCATCTCATAAAATTACTTGACGGTGGTAAAAAATTTTCAAAATTATATTATGTGGTTTAATTACAGAGAGCAGAGAAAAGAGAGCATTGTGTGAAGGGCAAAAAAACCTTTAATTCAAGTAATTTCTGAGCAAACCTATTGCGACCTAAATATAGAAAATTGTCAAACAACTGAAAAACTATCAAGGTATGGGCTAACATTTTTATGCATAGCACACAGTAGTAGTTGCTAGTTAACTAACTATTTTTAAAATATGTGAATTTTGCAGACAGTTTCTAGGGTAATCAATGCAATGTTCGTGTCACCCAGCACACAGTGTGCCAAGTTGTCTCTTAGCTGAAATAAACTGCTGAAGTGTCTTTTGTTTTCATCTAGTTATGCAAGTCAGTTAGCGACTCATTAATCTGTGCTTTCGTTTAAAATCCCACACTACTGTTGTAAACTAAGATGGAAATGCCTGCTGTGTCACAGTTAATCATTACAAGAGCAACTCTCATTGTTAAAACCCTGCCCCATTCAACCATTTAAGGTAAACCATAAGTGAAAAAAAAAAAAAAAAAAATATATATATATATATATATATATATATATATATATATACACTACCGTTCAAAAGTTTGGGGTCACATTGAAATGTCCTTATTTTTGAAGGAAAAGCACTGTACTTTTCAATGAAGACAACTTTAAACTAGTCTTAACTTTGAAGAAATACACTCTATACATTGCTAATGTGGTAAATGACTATTCTAGCTGCAAATGTCTGGTTTTTGGTGCAATATGTACATGGGTGTATAGAGGCCCATTTCCAGCAACTATCACTCCAGTGTTCTAATGGTACAATGTGTTTGCTCATTGGCTCAGAAGGCCAATTGATGATTAGAAAACCCTTGTGCAATCATGTTCACACATCTGAAAACAGTTTAGGTCGTTACAGAAGCTACAAAACTGACCTTCCTTTGAGCAGATTGAGTTTCTGGAGCATCACATTTGTGGGGTCAATTAAACGCTCAAAATGGCCAGAAAAAGAGAACTTTCATCTGAAACTCGACAGTCTATTCTTGTCCTTAGAAATGAAGGCTATTCCATGCGAGACATTGCTAAGAAATTGAAGATTTCCTACAACGGTGTGTACTACTCCCTTCAGAGTACAGCACAAACAGGCTCTAACCAGAGTAGAAAAAGAAGTGGGAGGCCGCGTTGCACAACTGAGCAAGAAGATAAGTACATTAGAGTCTCTAGTTTGAGAAACAGACGCCTCACAGGTCCCCAACTGGCATCTTCATTAAATAGTACCCGCAAAACACCAGTGTCAACATGTACAGTGAAGAGGCGGCTGTGGGATTCTGGGCTTCAGGGCAGAGTGGCAAAGAAAAAGCCATATCTGAGACTGGCCAATAAAAGAAAAAGATTAAGATGGGCAAAAGAACACAGACATTGGACAGAGGAAGACTGGAAAAAAGTGTTGTGGACAGATGAATCCAAGTTTGAGGTGTTTGGATCACAAAGAAGAACGTTTGTGAGACGCAGAACAAATGAAAAGATGCTGGAAGAATGCCTGACGCCATCTGTTAAGCATGGTGGAGGTAATATAATGGTCTGGGGTTGCTTTGGTGCTGGTAAGGTGGGAGATTTGTACAGGGTAAAAGGGATTCTGAATAAGGAAGGCTATCACTCCATTTTGCAACGCCATGCCATACCCAGTGGACAGCGCTTGATTGGAGCCAATTTCATCCTACAACAGGACAATGACCCTAAACACACCTCCAAATTGTGCAAGAACTATTTAGAGCAGAAGCAGGCAGCTGGTATTCTATCGGTAATGGAGTGGCCAGCGCAGTCACCAGATCTGAACCCCATTGAGCTGTTGTGGGAGCAGCTTGACCGTATGGTACGCAAGAAGTGCCCATCCAACCAATCCAACTTGTGGGAGCTGCTTCTGGAAGCGTGGGGTGCAATTTCTCCAGATTACCTCAACAAATTAACAGCTAGAATGCCAAAGGTCTGCAATGCTGTAATTGCTGCAAATGGAGGATTCTTTGACGAAAGCAAAGTTTGATGTAAAAAAAATCTTATTTCAAATACAAATCATTATTTCTAACCTTGTCAATGTCTTGACTCTATTTTCTATTCATTTCACAACGTATGGTGGTGAATAAGTGTGACTTTTCAGGAAAACACAAAATTGTTTGGGTGACCCCAAACTTTTGAACGGTAGTGTGTGTGTGTGTGTATATATATATATATATATTCTCTTAACAATTTCGATAGAAATGGCAGCTTGGAAACAGGCTTTTAAAATATCCTGGGACAATACCATTTTCTTGGGAATAATTTATAATTATTTGGATACTCTGACCGATAGTTGCAAAAGTTGTTTTTAAAATATTACCTGGAACAATATCATGCGGAGAGGTAGTGGGCCTCGTATCAAATTGATATGATCCTCATATTGGTGAAGGACAAGCGAATGACATTAAATTTTGTGAATTTGTCACAGATCTCACTAGAGGGAATGACATTATAATGACAGCTTGGATTTATTGCCAAATTTATAGTTGAAAATAAAATCTTAGGTCTTTAAGAATGTGTATTAATTAACTTTTAAAAAGGTAATTTGTACTTGCCAGTTTGGATGCATTCTGAAAGATCCTCAAACCATCTTTAAAAATCTCGTAAGAGGCAGTATTTATGGCAGGTCTGCCTCAAAGACCGGGTATGTTCATTTAGCCAATGGAAAGATTAATTTGTTTTTGATTGTTTGTACTTCAGAGGGGCAATAAAATCAAAGATTGTTGAGCAAAATGAATAAAACCATAAAATTAACTCATCAGGATTAGATGTGGTTGGGCAGAAGTTAAAATTAACATTTCAAAAGCATTTTCCTGATAGCATTCAGAAAAATTAGTAATAGTGGAAGAATTGGTAAAACGGGAATTATGGCCAACAGACCTGACAGTAGATAAAGGGCTATAAGCAGTAATACGGAATACAATGGGCCTATGATCTGAAAAACATGCATCTTCTATAACAATATTATCAATGGGAATTCCATATTACATAATAAGATCAATATTATGTCCAAGAACATGGGTGGCACTCGTTATATGCTGATTAAAACTAAAGCAGTCCAAAACATTATTCAATTTGGTAACTAAAGGTCTACCAGGACAACATACGTGAATGTCAAAATCCCCCAGCAACAACATGCGGTCATACAGTGTGACCATAAGAGATAAGAATTCCGAGAAGTCTTTGTTCTTAGGAGCTTAGGAGGTCTGTAGACCAGAGCACAAAAAATGTATGTAGAGGCAGACTCCATATGAACATACTCCAGCTCGAATGTAGAGAACGTCCCGACAGAAACTGTTTGAAGTTTAAACAAGTTCTTAAAAACCATAGCCACACCGCCACCCACTCCAACACTCCGAGGGGTACTTATAAAAAAGCAATCAGATGGACTGAGTTCATAAAAAATTACTGAATCAAAAGGAGTAGCATATGTCTTTTTCAGAAATAGAAAGTCCAAATCCCAACTGATAATTTTTTTTATTTTATTTAAAATGAAAGTCTTGATGGATGCCAACCTGGCATTTACCAGTGCCAGCTTTAAACGGTATGAGGTTGTGGAGCCTATAGCTGATGCACAAACTGAATCGGGTGAATTTTTGACAAATTAATTCCTCCACCTTGCAAACGTGGCCACAGGGGAACAGAGAGAACAGGTGGATGAATCAAATCCGGGGTAATGAGCAGATGGCATGAGTATCTGAAATCCAGGGAATGATGAGTCCAATGAAGAACCCAATAAACTGTTTTATGCAACGGAGGCTCAGTCGAAGTTTGCAAAAGTACTTACTGCCCTCCTAATCCTCACTCGAATACCATCACGATTTCCTCTCTTTTTGTGGCGTTTCCTTTGGAGGGGTATGCAGCAAGATGGCCGATGTATAGACTCCACAGTGGGATGAACAAATTTGAAATTGTGCTGATTTTGTAGACTAGTGGATAATATGGATCTAAATAAAACTTTGGAGAGTGAGAAGCTTTTTAAAAAACTCAATTCATGTAATGAGATTTGGAATTAGGTTGGGGTTTGCCTGATAAGACTGGGAAAACTCATCTGCATTGAATGTCTACAAAGATTTCAAGCCAAAGGGGAACCTCAGCAACCTTATTAAACACCTTCGGACACAACCCACAGCTTCTGCAGAATACACACCGGTTAGTACCACTTTATTTAACCTAAATGCTTTATCTTAACATTTACAGATTTACAGTTTCTCGGAAAAATCAAACATTGCACTTGTTTATTTTGTTCCAATTACAAATACTTTTGGGAAAAGAAGAAAAGCACACTGAGCTGTGTGATCAAACCAGTGTCTATAATCTGCATTTGTGCTGATCTTTACAAGGTGAGAGAGGCTGAAGCGCTTGTAATAATGAAACAGCTGCTCAAATTGTCTTTTCAAAATTACAATATCTTTATTTTTAGGTTACCGACATTCAAATAATCACAAATAATGGGATAAGTGTTTAAAACTGTTGCCATTTGAACTGGCTGTTTTGATGCGTCAAGTTGTTGTTTGTTTTTTTCTAAACTAATCAAACTAAGAATGTATTGGTAACAAGTTAGTCCATTTGAGCCTTCTCCTGTTTCATCCATCAGTTATTTTCGCCATTTTTGGAGCAATAAGTGGAATGGCTAGTTTCTAAGAATCACTATGACATACTGTGTTAAGAATTAACACTTTTGTGTGGTATCTTGATAATTTAGTTGGTATAGTATTGTAAGATATGATTATGGTATCACGACAACCCTACTGTATGTTTTAATTGTCTGTTTTATCCCCTTTTCAAATTGTTGACATGCCTCTGATCAAACAGTTCTAGTTCATGCACCAGAATTCTTTAAAAACAAGCACTGCTTTGGAGATGCTCGTCAGTGTGGTCTTGGCAGTTTAACGCATTCTTGTGACAAAATGAAATACCTAGACCTCCACGTGAAGCCCCTCACAGTCTGGTCGATCTATTCAGCTAAAACAGACTGTTTTCACTACTGTCATAGTTATGTGTTAGTCCCTTTTTTGAAAGTTGTTCTACGGTAGGGCATTATTGGCTAATGAGATATTGTTAATGATAAAGTGCATATTTTTTTCAGTATAGTCTCCTGCTTATTGTTTTACTGTGGTGTTCTCAATAATAAAAGTTCACCAGAAAAGGTCTTCTATGCTCTTCGTTCTGTGTCCTTATCCTCCTATCTGTGGCTCCAATGAAGGAAGCGTTTTCTTGCCTCACCCAGCATGCCAGAGCTTTAATTGACTGCAAATGTTTGGTGTTCACAGGAGAGGATCTGTAACAGCAGCCCCTTGTATTGATGTTAAGCTCATTTGAGAAGTTTTCTCTGTGTGGTGGTGGTGGGGGTTATAACATGCCATAGCTGACATAGCTCAGTGGGACAGCGAAGACACACTTTGATGCATTGTCCAATAAACTGTATTTTGTTTAAAAACCACATGCAAGCTATGGAACCTTAAAAATGAATGTGTACTAGACTTTTCAGGGTTTGTTCTATGGCAAGTGTCATAAACCTGTCTGAGCAGTTCCTCATTTCATAAAATTAGAATGTAAAATGATCAGAGTATCAGTGGATGTGTACAAGTGTCAGAATTGCAAAATGATATCCTGTTTTTAAACAGGTTTTTTGGAACACTCCCCCATTGTCCATTAGGGATGCCGCGTGTAAGTTTTTTTTATTGTGAGATTACCGTCTGAGAAAAAAAAATCACGATTAACCAGTTTTACGATTATTTGCAATTTTTCATTATATAACAGCACTGATGCAAAATTATGCATATCATATCACAACTGAACATCTTAGTGGATGCTAAGGGCAGCCCTAAAATAGAAAACTGATAAATGCACAAATAAATTGGAGATATAATAATAGATGCTCCAACTTAGAGCACAGCACCGCTTATGTGCATACCGAACTCAGTGATGTGCTTCAATGTAACCAGAGTGCTTCAAAAGTGCGTAAATGCAAGATTATTGTTGGTGAGCAGCATGTAGCTTAGTTCAATTCATACAACAGTTTTTTTTTTTTATAGATTTTTCTTCTTCAACAGTTTAATAAAGCAATCTGTTGTTTGTTTGACACCCCAACATAAAGAATCGGCAAAATACTGTTCACAACATCTTACAAATAAACCTGTGGGCTATGCAGAATAATGGGAACATTGCTCACAGCAGGCAATTTGAAGTCCGCTAATGACTGTACATTATTTCTTTATTCATTAATTTTTATCCCCTTTCTCCCAATTTGGAATGTCCAATTCCTACTACTTAGTAGGTCCTCGTGGTGGTGGTGCGGTTACTCACCTCAATCCAGGTGGCAGAAGACAAGTCTCAGTTGCCTCCAATTCTGAGACTGTCAATCCCCACATTTTATCACAGGCTCGTTGTGCATGACTACATGGAGACTCCCAGCATGTGGAGGCTCATGCTACTCCGCAATCTGTGCACAACTTACCACATGCCCCATTGAGAGTGAGAACCACTAATCGCGACCACGAGGATGTTTCCCCGTGTGACTCTACCCTCCCTAGCATCCGGGCCAGTTTGTTTACGTAGGAGACCTGGCTGGAGTCACATTTACATTTATTGTTGAACGCCATGAATTTGTACAGAAGCAATGCTTTAAATAATGAGGACGAAGATGAATCTATTCAAAGTTTACTCGCTGGTAGTAACTGCACGCAATGTACCGTGTGTTGTCAGCACACTTAAACATTAAGAAAAGTAGTATCTTTTAATTCATTGTGATGAGGAGGAGGGCGAGGCCGGGCCGTGATGGAGTGATTGATGACCAGGCAACAGCGCGTCTGGGAGCCGGTGAGCAAGTTTTCTCTCTCTGTCTCTCTCTCTGTCTCTCTCTGTCTCTGCTTGCCCTTTCCCTCTCCCCATTTTGACGAGGGGAGGATCACCGGCTGACATTGTTAGTCAGACCGGTGTTGCCCATGCCTGAATCTGGTGGGGGAGGAGTGTGACTAGAAGGAGGGCTTGGCCAGGCCGTGATGGAGCCCAGCAGGCACTGAATCAGTTGATCAGCTGGAGAGCGAGAGAAAGGGGCAACTGGAGATGCCAGTTCGAGAGGGAGGGAGAGAGACATGCGGCAGCATTGCATGTGTGTCTGTGTTTGTTTATGTTGGTTTTATCATTAAACTTTTTTTACTGTTCAGCCAGTTCCCGCCGCCTCCTTGCCCATCCGTTATACTGTTAAAAATACTGTTATACAGCTAAAAATTTTAAACTTACTAGTTTGTTGTTGGATGACTAGTGGAGCATCCTATCCCATTTGTAGTATGTTTCTTTCTATGGCTTCTGTCTCCATAATTTACATCTGTTGTCTTCAGTCATTTAAATGCTCCCAAACAGCTGATTTTAAGTAGATATTTTGGTGGATATGAGTCTGATAGATATAATTCCTCTGTATTTTGGAGTTTTTGTGTAGTAGCCCCAGTTTTAT
This sequence comes from Moxostoma hubbsi, assembly GCA_032164185.1. NCBI lineage: Eukaryota > Metazoa > Chordata > Actinopteri > Cypriniformes > Catostomidae > Moxostoma > Moxostoma hubbsi. The sequence goes on from JAVLUX010000117.1 coordinate 6,489,406, forward strand.
GTGTATTGAATGTGCACATTCAGTCCATAACACCTACAGTGGCTAAGCACCACACGACTACTGTCCGTAACCATAGTAGCAGCTCTAGTACCCACACAGGCACAAGTGTTTTCACGTTTAGGCTTACAAAATCTTATGAATAACTCTTTTATATTCTATATTTATATATAATATATATATATATTATTTTTGTCACATCTAAATAAAGCATTTCACTGTTATAACCATTGATTCTAAATTCTTGTGGTTAAATTAACAGTGACTTTTTAATCCTGGTTAATAGTGAAAGCATATAATTGCAGCATCCCTATTAGCCATTAGTCGGACAAACAACTCAAACCACTAAAAGGGATGCTCTAATAAATAAACCTAGCAATGTTTTGAACATCACACGAAAGCACTGTTTAAATGGTTTACTCCTATATCTTGAATTTTTTTATTGTTAGTAATATACTGATTTAGACAGTTCTTTAAAATTTCAGCTGTAGGTTCAATGTTTGTGGTGTTGCACATGAGATCTCACTGTCTTGGCTCATTGTGTCTTAAGTTTTCTAGTGCTTTCTGCTGTTTTTCACTGTTCAGTGGGCTGTAGCGAAACAGTGAATGAAGTAGTCATCAGTGGAAAGGATAATGACTAGTGTTGGAGCATGCCGTAATGGTGCTGAATTCTGTCTTAAAAATGTGTCAGTCTTTAGTCATAAGGCAGTGAACCAACTCCCTTTTTATACACACACACACACACACACACACACACACATCTCTCTTGCCCTCAGACTGGCGTGCCTTTAAAACCTTTGAACACCAGACCTAAGCAGAGTCTCTCCTCGGGTATAGAAGGATGTTACTGTGTGGGAAGGGGTTGTAGGTCGATTTGGGTTCATTTTAGCAAGGCTTTAGAAGAAGTTTGACGAAAAGGACTGCCATTGACATGAGGCGTTGACAGCTACGGGAAGAGTGCAAATCCGTTGAAGTGTAGAAAAATATGACAGGCATATGACAGCAGTGTATTGTAGACTGCTTTTATAACACTTGCATAAAGTCTGCAAATGAAACCGAGGCCTCTCGCCCTCTGTTGACTGAGTAAACTGTTCTTCAGTTAGTGTCTGTCAATGTGGATATCAGTGTTGGGCAAGTCACTTTGAAACTTGTCAAGATAAAAGCTACTCATAATTGAAAGTATTTCAACTACACAACCAGCTACTAACAAAAAATAGTAAGCTACAATAAACATATTTATATATAAGGGGACTTTATCTTTTGGATTATTATCTATTATCATTAAATAATTTAGTCAGTAGCATTGCTACTTTAATTTTCTCAGCATTATGACATCACAATGTTCTGCCTTCTGCAATGTCAGGTACCCATAGACGCACCTGATTGAAATTATGGCATAGACAGACGTGCACTACTTGAAGGACTTGCTTTTTATTGGGTCTGAATCATCGCAATATCCTGTAGGAAACTGACCAAATTTTTTTTTTTTAGAATAATTTGTGACTCTTACGGCTTCTGCCAGTTCTCTGACACACAGTGACTTCGTGTTGAGTTCCATTTACTCATGATGGAACAATATGATTGTGCTATTTAACAAACTGCAGTTGTTTTATCAACTGCTTGGTGACTAAGAGTAAGTTATGGGATTATATTAAAAGTTCCTTCACACACAAATGACAGATTTTGCAACACACACAGTTGATGGTTTAGTTATTTTTAAACACAATTTTATCTAATGCTTTATAGCTGGGGTCTTCAACAATTTTCAGACCAAGGACCCCTTGGTGGGAAAGAGACAGAGTCGGGACCCCGTTGTATATTGTATTAAATTCAATAGTTGTGTTTTATGCCTATAAAAACATGTATAGTAGGCTACCATATTATTGTATATGAATATTTTATGTTTATATTACAAATCTTTTGAAATAATCATTAAATAATGTACAGTAGGGGTCTGCAACTTATCTGACATGAAGTGACATTTTTCATTTTCCTTGTTAATCACGGTTCCATAACACCTACTTAATAAAAAAAACACAGACAAACAGTCTGCCCATGCAGTTATATATTTTTAAGGTTACTAATATCAAGAAATTTTAATAATATATTTACGTTTTCATTATGAGCAAAAGTTTGCAATGAGGAAAACAATGACTGAGTGCACCTTTTAAATATATGTGTGTGTGTGTGTGTGTGTGTGTGTGTGGAACGTTAAGAACCGTGAATGCCAGTTTGATAATGTCAGTAACTATTTACATACACCAGGCAAGTAGGCCGTTGTTTTGAAAGGAAAACGCAACCAATAATAAAAGAAACTGTAGGCTGTTACAGTGTAAACAACGCAAAGCAGACGCATTTACTCATGCAGTGCTGCTGAACCTGATGTGTGTCGCGTTTTGAGCTGCTCATTATGAGCATGGCCGCTTAAATAGTTTGTTCAGCGTTCCAATTAGTTCAACACTAAATACACAAGATTTGCGAAAATGAGCAAGGATTAAAAAGATAGTGGAAGATTTGGCATGCAGGTGCGAGGTACTTCAAAGTTTTTATGGAATAAAATATCTCACTTATCTCTATTGCTCATATGTGAGTGATTATTACAGGTGCAATGGTGGATCAAACAATAATTAGCAGACCCTGTTCTGTACAACTGCGGACCCACTGAGGTTTGCGGACACTCTGTTGAAGACCCTTGATTTATAGGAATTGACTATATAGTCAGTATAGGGGTGTATATGATGGTGGACTAGTTGTCATGTTATAAAAGCCACACTGAGAAGTTGTCTGAATAATTCATCCCCTTTAAACCACATACAAGAACCAATTTTGTAACAATCCAACTAATGCACACATGCAAATGGACGTCTGTACCCGGCATGCTGTTTGTTGCTATTTTTTGTTGTCTTGCACCATAAGGGTTGTATTTTTGCAGCGTGTCAACTGTCAAGCTAAACATCTGATTGGTGTCTGATGGGCAAGACCTTAAACTGGCATACAGGACCATTTAATTTGAGGCTTGTTTCTCAAACTCAGATTTGTTTTATTTTTTTTTTATTATTCACTGGAATTCATACCATTGATCAAGTTAACAAAGTTTATTTCAGCACTCCGCTTAATTTCTGTCCAGGAAAGAAGCTCTCCAAGTGACTTGAATAAACTCTGGTTACCATGGCGATTGACTGCCTCAAGCACTGGATCAAAAGTCTCTGTGTTTAGTGTGTAGCTTTCAGTATGACTTTTATCACATGACTTTTCAGTATTTTTTGTAGGTTGTTTTGTTCACCAATAAATTGTTACCAATAACCTATTTGTCTGTTGAAGTCAAACAAACAGGCTTTCAGTAAAGTGTTTTTCATTGCGTTAAAAAAACAACTTTTACCAATACAACCTGTTTCTCATTGAGCCGATCTTTTTCAGGATTCTGCAATATTTTTTATGGCTTGTTCCCTCGCTTGTGAGGATCAGTTGAGGAGGATGATAGACTGTCTATCTTCTGCAAGCTTGAAAGTAGCTGTGGATCCCACTCCGTGCAGCACAGACCTTTCCACACTTGGGAAAAGGGAAGCCCTGCTCCTCCCATCTTTTCCTCTTGTCCTCAGTAACTGCTCGTCTGTCTGCTTCAAACCTGAGGCTGGCTTCGTTAATGCAGCTATGACAGCCTTATTTGTTTTCTCTCCTCCCACCTGCGCTCGTTGTTAAAAGTGGTCCACTCTACAGGCTTGATGTTCTTCCTCAGTAGCTCAGGTGACTGCCAAGTTGTAGGTTTTTGTCAGAGTAGCATTCACTTAGATGAACTGCCTTACAGGGCTGAAGGGCTCCATCTACCATACTAATTTCCCATAGCTGGGTGCCGGTGAGCACCAGGGTGTATCCCCACGCTATTGTTGCTCCGATACCAAAATTTTGGCTTTGGTTCAATAACAGCCCTGGTACCTCGGTATCGGTACTAAATTAATACTTGGGCAACAAATAAAATCCTCAGCGTTTTATAAAATTATGCAGAAAATAACTTTTAAAGAGATTTAAAAGAACTGTATAAGTCTAACAGATACAAATTCTGTGTTTTCATCTTTAATCAAATGAAAATATAATAATTATTAACAAAAATATATATTTTTGGTCAAATAAAATGCTGCACATAAGAGCTTAACCGTATTAATGAAAACAATGAAGAAAAATCTGATTACCTCAGACACAAGGCTGCTATGGCGGAATCACAACATGCTGATATTCAGTACAATTGTGATATTGCTTACAGATCATAATAATCATAATACAACCATTTAATATTATACTACTTTTATTATAATGATTATTGATGCTTTTGAAATGTATTTTTTTTTTTTTTTTTTTTTTTACACTAGTTATATTTTTCTGTTTTCAATTTCACACTTTCAGTTAAACAGAGCTTTTATTTTAGTGGGACTTAACCATGCACTCACACAAAGACAAATTAGCAATAAGATGATATCGTGCCATTTTAATATTTTTGATATTGTGATTTTTCATTAGTACTGGAATACCTCGAAACCCTACCCCACGCTGGGGTCCTGCATGCCGCATGTGGGGGGACAGACCTCCTCCGAGTCCTTGGATATCTAGCCTGGGCCACACGGTACCAAGTTTCCATCTGTCACCACAAGGAAGTGATGCATGGGGCTTGCTGTGGAGAGGCTATATACTGGTGGGAGAGACTGAAGCACTCGGCTCTCCTTTTGCGGTGCTGGAAACAGCGATGCTAGCCAGCAGCGAGGGCAGAAAGTGAGACACTTTGCCAACGCAGTAGTCGTGTCACACAGCCGTTTGACAGACTATGATTATGCAATATAATGAACAAAATGATGAAATGGCAAATTATTGGATGATTAATTCACATTATCTTTTGATAATTATGTTCAGTGATGGCCTTCAGTGAAAACCTTTTGGCTGGTTTATTCCAAACTCACTATCTGAAACTTATTTGTTATGTGTAGATCATGTCTGGTTTCTTAGTTAGGACTTTTTAAAGTGTCACCTCCCACACTGTCAGCTAGTACAGGATTTTAGCACTGCTTAATGTTATGTTCCCTGCCACTATGTTGATATATGTGGGCTAATCGTTTTTTTCTTGCGGAGCCATGCATTGCATGATAATTGTTAATAGTTTTTTATGTTAGTGTATGTAACAGTTTTTGTTTTTAAATAATGTATTATTTAAATGTACACTGGTGCAAGCAAACTCAGTCGTATAAGATCTTGAATGCATATATTCATAAGTGTGTGCATCTGCCTGAGCAGTGTGCCTCTCTGTTTTTCTCCCTAAGGAGGCAGGAGATCTGGCTTGGCCTCAGCAATGACCTCACCGATTTGGGCCCAGATGGCTTAATGGTCAACCAGACCCTGCTACTGGCTACTTTTTTGTAGCCAATGAAATTGTTTTTATGCCTGAAAACAGCCTTACAATTTTTCCTTTTTTTTTTGCCATAGTTAATCACATTTAGACGGCAGCAATTACTGATGTCACTACAGTAATTTAGGAGCTGGATTTTCTATTTCCATATTACCATACAAGCTCCTCACAAAGCTGGAGAGGGTGCGTATTGGCCTCCAGGTCAGCCTTGTCATTTGATTAGTGACTATAATTAGTTTTCGGAGTAAATTAGATTTGTGGATGAGCAGGAGACATCCTGTATCTCTTGAAAAATAAATAATCATACACTGACTGTCTCCATAAAGCAAAACTTATGGAGACAGTAGTAGTTCATGCTGAAATGAAAATTCTGTCATTATTTTCTCACCCTCATGTCATTCTAAACCCATCTTTCTGTCTTTGGTTACAATGATTAGGGAATTACAATGAATAGGGACTGAATCTTTAAAGTTTCGAGAAGGACACCAAAGCACTAGTGGTTGGCAATATGACCAAAATCTTCTATCACGATACGAGTAATTTTATGTCACGATAACGATATCACAATATAATAAAATGGTTTAATATATTAAACAACCATATTGTAATGCCTGTTTTTGGATAATACTGTCAATGAAAATAATACATAAATAAATAATGTTCTCTCTATTTGGAACTTGACAACAGTCAAAGTAAACATTTTTTTTTAAAATAAACTGTTAATTTTTTTTTTTAAACCATTCTTACAATAATGCTACATTTTATATTATGCCACATTTGAGTATGATACAGTGAATCTGTAAAGTATTCACAGCGCTTCACTTTTTCCACATTTTGTTATGTTACAGCCTTATTCCAAAATGGATTATATTAATTATTTTCCTAAAAATTCTACAAAAAATTCCCCATAATGCCATCGTGAAAGAAGTTTGTTTGAAATCTTTGCAAATTTATATCTAAATAAAAAAAAATAAAAAAATCACATGTACATAAGTATTCACCGCCTTTGCCATGACACTCAAAATTGAGCTCAGGTGCATCCTGTTTCCACTGATCATCCTTGATGTTTCTACAACTTGATTGAAGTCCACCTGTGGTAAATTCAGATGATTGTACATGATTTGGAAAAGCACACACCTGTCTATATAAGGCCCCTCAGTTAACAGTGCATGTCAGAGCACAAACCAAGACATGAAGTCCAAGGAATTGTCTGTAGACCTCCGAGACAGGATTGTAGGAGGCACAGATCTGGGGAAGGGTACAGAAAAAATTCTGCAGCATTGAAGGTCCCAATGAGCACAGTGGCCTCCATCATCCGTAAATGCAAGAAGTTTGGAACCACCAGGACTCTTCCTAGAGCTGGCCACCCGGCCAAAAACTGAGCGATTGGGTGAGAAGGGCCTTAGTCATGGAGGTGACCAAGAACCCAATGGTCACTCTGACAGAGCTCCAGCATTTCTCTGTGGAAGGAAGAGAACCTTCCAGAAACAAACATCTCTGCAGCACTCCACCAATAAGGCCTGTATGGTAGCGTAACCAAACGGAAGCAACTCCACCGTAAAAGGCACATGACAGCCCCCCTGGAGTTTACCAAAAGGCACCTGAAGGACTCTCAGACCATGAGAAACAAAATTCTCTGGTCTGATGAAACAAAGATTGATCTCTTTGGCCTGAATGGCAAGCGTCATGTCTGGAGGAAACCTCATTACCTGGCCAATACATCACTACATTGAAGCATGGTGGTGGCAGCATCATGCTTTGGGGGTATTTTTCAGCGGCAGGAACTGGGAGACTAGTCAGGATCGAGGGAAAGATGAACGCTGCAGTGTACAGAGACATCCTTGTTGAAAACCTGCTCCAGAGCGCTCTGGTCCTCAGACTGGGGCGAAGGTTCATCTTCCAATAGGATAACAATCCTAAGCACACAGCCATGATAACAAAGGAGAGGCTACGGGACAACTCTGTGAATGTCCTTGAGTGGCCTAGCCAGAGCCCAGACTTGAAACCGATTGAACATTTGTGGAGAGATCTGAAAATGGCTGTGCACCGACTCTCCCCATCCAACCTGATGAAGCTTGAGAGGTCCTGCAAAGAAGAATGGGGAAAAACTGCCCGAAAATAGGTTGTAGCATCATACACAAAAAGACTTGAGGCTGTAATTGGTGCCAAAGGTGCTTCAACAAAGTATTGAGCAAAGGCTGTGAATACTTGTGTACATGTGATTTTGTTTTTGTTTTTTATTTTTAATAAATTTGCAAAGATTTCAAACAAACTTCTTTCACGTTGTCATTGAGGTATTGTTTGTAGAATTTTGAGGAAAATAATGAATTTAATCCATTTTGGAATAAGGCTAACATAACAAAATGTTGAAAAATTTCCGGATGCACTATATGTTGTTGACCAATATTATTCATATTAAAAACTTTCCTCAAGGCACTCAAGATTTCCCAAAACCAGTGCAACAAAGAAAATAATGTACAAGTAAACACTTGCAAAAAATATCCAAAATTATATTAACACTTCTGCTAGAAAATAAATATAAGCACTTCTTGCAAAAACATATGATAGACTTAATTATGTGTATTTTTTGGTTTGCATAATATACTTTTGCATGCTTCATTTTAAGAAGTTAAAACAAACTGGTTGTATTGTGAGTGATTATTGTTGTGTGACACAGTTTGAATTGTTCTGCTTTGTGTTGGCTTTTGTGAGCTTATGTCACACCTGTTTTAATTACAATCTCCTCTTCATTTTCTTGACTTGTTTGGGAGTCATCCCATTCTGTGGAGATGTTTTTTTAGATGGGTTTTTGAGGTAAAAAAATGATTGAGTGGAGCGAGTGCTCTGCGATCTCCTGTAAATATTGGAAATCCTGGTGGACTCACGTGCACTTCTGTGCTCCTGAAATAGCACATGCATCATTTGAATGAAACACAAATTTGTGTGTCAGATGAGAAGCATATTAAAGCACTTAGAAGCACCAAACGTGCGATCAATGTCATTGAATTTGCTTGTGCGGCCTCCAAAAAAATGTTATGCCACAAAAACCCTGTCCATGTTTCATAAATTCCCTCTTACTTGTAAGATTCTCTAGTCTTACGTGAGACCCTGCCAACTAATAGATAAGCCCATGCTGCACAAATGGATATTTCAGTCAATATGTGTCATAAGCCATGTTCTATGGATTGACACTTTATATGGTCGCCGCAGTATATATTGTCATATCGCCTGGCCCAACAAAACACAATAAAATGCTCATAAAACTGGTTCATAAGACTCATGCACTATATAGAAAGTCTTTTTAAGCCATGCGATTGCCTCAGCCCCATTTAATGTAATTGCATGGAGAGGAATAACCACCAGAGTCTTCAGAATTCCTGATTTTGTGTTCACAGTAGAATGTCATTTAGTTTTGGAATGACACGAGTGTCAGTAAATTATGACAGAATTTACATTTTTCTGTAGATTATTCTTTTAAAAAATTATCTTGGGATCTTCACTGATCTAAATTTTCTTTTAAAATTCTTTGACATATCTAGTTTATAAAAATGATCCCTTTCAGTATTTTAAATATAGTTGCTCAGTTTGTTCTATATACGTGTTAGAGGTTATGCCGAGAGTTTCTTTTTTATGAGTAACATTGCCACTTGGCTACCCCCTGACTCAATGGACTGCTAATTTATCCACTGTTACAGTCTGTCTTTTGTTCTTGGAGTAAGTTTTCCGGGGATATGAACTGTCCAAGCACCCTTAGTACCACAAAACAACAATTGTTCCCACTTTTAATGGCCCTTGTGGTAATGACCCGAGTCATGTGTAGCTTTGCAAACATGCTCTGTGACCTATAATGATTCAGGCACCAAGCCATTTCCTCCCTAGACATGTTACCCTTTCATTCATAAAGCATTTAATGAAGTCTCAGACAAAGAATTTGTTTTTATTTTTTGTTTTTTCATTGGTCTCATATCATAGTCCCATCGTTAAACTCTTGACCCATGCAGTGTTTTGTGTGTGTGTGTGTATGTGTATATATATATATATATATATATATATATATATATATATATATATATATATATATATATATATATATATATATATATATATATATATATAGAAATATATATATATATATATATATATATATATATATATATATATATATATATATATATATATATATATATATATATATATAGAAATATATATATATATATATAGAAATATTGAGTTGTCTGACGTGACGTGTAGTTCATTGTGATAACTATGGACATGTTCCACTAATGTGTGACACCTAGAAAGTGACCAAAAACGTTATTTGCTTTAGTATAAAATGAGGTCTATTGCTTTATCATTCTACATTTAATAAAGTTCCTTTGGGAAATGTTTGTGAAACTCTCAGACGCTGCCGTTTCACTGCCATTAAACACTATTGAGCTGCCATCAATGTGCCTCCCTTGCCCTTCTCTAAACAGGTTTGTCTGAGTCACTCTTATCCGTGGTTTTACTTTGACATTAAATTAAGTGTTTAAGTGAGCTTTTATAGCTAGATATGACTTCCATGTGACTGCCGTGTGTGTCTTGTGAGCCTTCGATGTGAAGCGATACAGTGATCTCTTTTCTCCCTCTCTCACAATCACTCATTTCATGGCCTAATGCCACCGACAGGAAGTTGGACTGGAGGATCATAAAGTAAGAGTTTATATAACGGCCTCTCCCGGGGCTTTTTCCGTATGGTTTCCCATTCCGGCTGATCTGCAGTCAGGATGATCACTTACAGTCTCAGTCTTATGATTCATTGCCCAGTTCTCCCAAACATTCGATGGACAAAGAGTCGTCACTAAGCTCACGAGTCATTGTTTCACAATGACTATGGATGGATCTGGATGGATGACTAATTTGTCCACCAACCGACTAGAGCATTAGGGTTGGGTATCGATACAGATTTCCTAATTCGATTTGCATGCTTTTGGATTAAATTCTGATTTAGATTTAATGCGATTTCATTTGGTTATGTCCATTTTGCTTACATATGAAAGCAATTTAATTATTCTCAATACCAAATTTTATACCGCAGTAAACTACTTATTTGAGTAGCCTAAACATTGTAAAAGTAATCAAGCAAGACAAGTACACAGTTAGTAATGAAATAAGTTGTATTAATTATGAACAAAAGAAGAAATAAAAACTATAGAACAGCCATACAAATGAAGAAAACAGTGCATTTAAGTTTTTAACAGTATAAAGTAAACATTCAGAATTTGAAAAAGTATTGAACAATATACTAAAAATACTCATCTTTGCTATTTGATTAAAACATAATTTTTTAAATCTACTAAAGTTACCTAGCCAAGAGCAGGGGATGGTTTTCTAGTTGTCTGTTATTGTTAAATGATGGCTAGCCCTTTACGACCGACTAGTTGTTCAGACAACCCCCAGATTACTTAATAATGAACAATAAGTTTTACACATCCCTAACTGTATCCCACTCAGACTACTGGTCACTATTGGCTTTTGTGCATAGTGGGAAAGGAAATGATTTGCACAAGGGACTTGTGGATATTGATTTGGCCTGTAGTGTACTGTTCGGTTGTTTCACAGAAGTAGGCCATAGGGTTGGAGATCCTGGTTTGTACTCGTTAAAGCTCAAAGTGATCTTCCAGTCTTCCTTTATCTTTCTTTCTCTTCTCCTCCCCCTAGTGTCAGATCTCCCTCATGTGATCATCTCATTGGGCCACCAGACTCAAATTTCTGCAGCCTTAGTGCTACTGTCATTTTATGGCCAGTCTGCTTTTGCCCCGGCACAACTCATACGGATTAGCTAACCATTGCTATAAATGTTTCTCTGCTGCTGGAAACTTAAAACAAGGGCAATATTTTCAACTTTTACTGTGATTTCCCACTTTTTGGTGCCATCAAAAGAAGTGCCATGTGGAGGCAGAATTAGGCAGGATGAGGGAGAGAGAGGAAAGGATGGTGCCCTTGGGCACTTCATTAAGCACAGCATGTTGTACTAAGGATGTGGTGAGGTTTCAGAGCCCCTCACCCTCCCCCATCCTACATTCCAACCTGATCTCATTAATATACGTTTATAACGCTGTTTGTACGTTAATATTTGTAACATTAAACGTACATGTTTTTGTGTTTGAATAGACACTAAAACGTTCAATATGGACATTTGAAAGCTTTAGAAATGTAAAATATTGACAAATCCATTACAACTATATTTGAATATGTGAATTGATTATAAATATAGTTGTAAATTTTTACTGTTTTAAAGATATTTTAGATCCCATAACCCTACCCCTCTAAACATAACCACATTTCCGCAATAGAAAGACATGTAACAAGTAGATTAATGATTAAAATAATTTATTTATATTTTACAGCCGCTAATCCTACACCTACTCCTAAACCTAACCATAACATTTATTAAGCAGATAATACATGTAACAGGCAGATCAATTTCATCACAATAATTTATTCCGAAAAATTGCAAAATTCAGTACAAAAGTAGTCCAAAGGGCGATGCGCTGCATCTGATGTGCTCCCTGATGACAATAACTTTGTGTGAGGTAGAGAGTAGAATTTATATTATTAATAGCTATAAATCTTCTCCTGATGCACTCCAGAACAGCGCTGTCATATCTCATTCAAACATGTACATTGCAGAACATGACAGTCGCAAATGGTCACGAAAGACTTGAGAGCCAGTGAACATTCGACATCAGTGCTGTAAAAACGCTGTTGTTATGCTTGTGGCGGCGGTTTTGAATTTAGAAAATAAAACCTGTGTGGGTTGACGGTTAGAGCTGGTTTGACGGAAGTTGGAAACAGAGATCGTTGAATAAAAGGCTTGAATTTGGGTCTGTTCTTCACAGAGAGCAGTTTGAAGATTTGGATTATAGCTAACAAATGTATGTATTTAATTTATTGTTGTTTTATGGTACTTTTCGTGGTTTTTATTTATTGGCATATTCTGAAAACTCCTTTTGTGTCCCTTGGCAAACAAAAATAATATTCAATGTTTAATAAATGATTAAACGATTATAGAGATTTTATTAATTTTAACATTTTAAAATGTAGTCTTGGTTAAAGTGATATAATCCTTTAAAACGTTGTATAGGTTAGCAGAACTAAATTAAACCTTTAAATTGTCAATGTCAGCTGCATTAAATATGATGGCATTTAACTAATCTCATTGATTATAAATTAAATGTATTTAACTGATTAATTCTATGAATTATTCAATGATCAATTCAACAGTACACGTAAACATTTATGTTTCTATAGGTGTTAATACATAAAACGATGCCGTTTATATGCTGTCAATGCATCAATATTATACGTTTCATTGTCTATGCAAACATAAGAGAATGCACGTTTGCTAGAACCACACTTTATGTAAGAGTACATACAAGTTCTCATGAGATCATGTTGTACATTCAGAAGGGAATTTCGCATGTGCTTTGAGATGAACTATTTGAATGCTAATGTACGGCTTAGCCAAAACAATGAAGGGCTTTTTAAGTAGGCATGAATCTAAAGAATCCCAGGGCCACCCCAAAATCAGATTGAAAGTGCTGGGATTTGGCGTCTATTTGTGTGTTATAATTCATTTTCCGACTGGATAAAGTCCCAGAGGAAGTACTTTGATTCTCCTTTATATTTCATAATTCATGAAATTAAGATGTAGTGCTGCAGCTAGATTTTGGATATGCAAGGAGTAGAGTTGTTTCACTGACAATTTCTGTAGTCGACTTCAAAGCCAGTGAAATGTTACGATTCTCGATAGAATCTAGTGGGTCACCGATCAGGAAATTTGATGGTGATGTGATTGGACGATAACAATCACCGATATTTATTTTTAAAGTTCCCCCTCCTACACTTTTACAAGTTAAGGCTGATTTCTACTTCTGCATCAAACCAACGGAGTAAGCAACTCAAAGATTTTTTTTACCGGGTCCTTATTTGATGTTTTTTTGAAGTGTAAATGAAATGTTTTGTTTTCTACTCCTGAACTTTCCGATCGTCATGATGATTTGACAGTATGTGTACACTAAATAATCCTATTTCATAAGTTATGGAAACAGATCACTTCTATATTGCCAGCAAATTAAAAAGCACTAAACATAATAAACAAGAGGCTTGTGCTCTTGAGTAAAATACTCTTCGATTATTATAAACAGGGTGACATTTCCACCTATCCCTGTCCCCCAAATTGTTGTGGGTGTGGCTTGTGTGTGTCTGTGTGCTGTGAATGCGTATGTGGCTGAGATTTAATCGACCATGTGCAGGCATAGGCAAATCCACCAGTTAGCCTATATCAATGCCATTGAGGAACAGTTTGCATCCTTAAATTCCTCTATATCCTCAGTCCCAGCTATACAAAAGGTAGCAATCAGAATAGCACATGTACAGGTCACTGATTGTGCTTTTGATTTCACCATGCTGGAAATTCACGTAATGGTTCACGCACTGACCTCACTTCCTGTCATTATTTGAGTGCAGGATGTTTCTCTTGTAGGAGATGCTTCTCCTGAGACGTCCATTGTCCTTTAGGAGACCCAGATTTTGTGTGTGTGTGTGTGTGTGTGTGTTTTATCTGAATTCATAAACATTTAGTCCCAAAACCTTTGTGCTTTGAAACAACGCCTGTTGTGAAAAGCGCTATACAAATACATTTGACTTGACTTGTGATCTGGGTTGAAGTTATTTGATTCTGTGTGTGTTAGTTATGAGATTAACCCTTCTGTGTTGATGATGATTTAAAGGGTTAGTTCACACAAAAATGAACATTCTCTCATCGTTTACTTACCCTCATTTTGTTTCAGACCGATATTACTTTTGGTCCAATATGTAACACAAAAGGAGATGTTAGGCAAAATGTTGGGGACTTACAGCGCTTGTCACCAATCATTTTCATTGCATCTTTTTCCATGCAGTGATGCTTACAATGATGCCTCCTTACTAACTTCAAACCTGTATATAAATATGATGGTCAGCATGTTTATAAAATAAATAAAATAAAAATTCACTCACCCTGATGCCATCCCAGATGTTTATGACTTCGGCAGAACACAAATAAATATTTTTAGAAGAAGATAGGTCCTTATAATGCAAGAAAACGGGTGCCAGCACTTTGATGGTCCAAAAGTCACATTTAGGCAGCATAAAAGTAATAAATGTCTTCTGAAGCAAATCGATAAGTTTGTGTAAAAAAATAAACCAATAATTAAAACATTTGTTACATTTTAAAAAGCGCTTCCTGCCAGCAGTTGACAAATCAAGTAGCTGGCGTGTGACGTTAACCTGAGATTTCGGAAGCGCCGCTTATTTACAACAGAACGAATGTCTCACGAGAGTTCGGCCATTTCAAACAGTATCGGAAGCCTGGGCGGAAGTGCCAATTTAAAGTTTAGAAACGTTTTAATTATCAACATGTTTCTTACATCAATTTGCTTCAGAAGTCATTCATTGAGTCGCATGGATTATTTTTATGCTGCTTAAATGTGACTTTTGGACTGTTAAGTGCTGGCACCCGTTTACTTCATTATAAGGACCTATCTTCTCAAATCTTAATTTGTGCTGAAGAAAGACAGTCCTACACATCTGGGATGATATCAGGGCAAGTGAAAAATTAGATAATAAAAATGTTTGGGTGAACTATTCATTTACTGAAAATTGGTGAAAAATAGGTTTGTGGTCAGCTAGCTTTACTTAGCTCACTTGTTGTTTGACCCAACCTGACATGACTGATTTTTAGTTCAGTTTTCTAAACTGCCAGTAACTCTTTTATTGTACTCTGTACTGCAGTGTGATTAAAAAAAGGTTGTTTAACCCCCATCTGGTATCCAGAAATTTAATCTTCATAGTCTTCAGTCTGTGTAGTATCAACAATGATCTCACTGCCTGTTAAGTGTTCTTGACCAAAATTTGGATATTGCTGTGAGTGCAAGCTGAGTGATCATTTTTGAATCTGTTTTCCCAGAAGAGAGGACATTTTTAAATGTTTATATTTGCAAAAATGTTGTCTTGTCAATATTTAGGAGTACATTATCATATAGATGACCTCAAAGTTAAGACATTGGGGAAAAAACAGAAACTCCACTTGACTTCATTGGGTATTTAAGGAGTGGGTGAATATGACCCAAATAATAATATTTACATTCTAAAGGCTGAGGCAACTATATATTTGTATTGTTCGGGATAGAGATTATTAGATGTATTAGAATTTTACCACAGTGATTTGAAAGTGCTAGAGACTGGCATAACTGAATAGTGTGCTAAAAAAATGGTAAATTGTTAATGCGCATTTACACATGTTTACTTTATGTTAACAGTAATGTTAAAGGAGTGTTGCTGGAATCCCCTTCCGTTAGAGACTTCATCATGCTGCAGTTCAAGGAAATCCAATCTGCTCTGCAACCACAGCAACAATTTCCAAGGAAGCTTTTTACTGATAGTTCCCCCATTACTTTCTCTCTGAAAATTATTTTTTGAGAGCTCTTAAATAGATGAAAGTGAATTTGGGCATATTTAGCACTGTAGGGTGTCTGGGACACTCCCTCCCCAGGGGACTCAACTATAAGATGTCTATCCTGTTTCTGTAAACTGAGATTGGCCTGCTTCTTGTTTCTTAGCAACTGCAATTGCCAGTTAGCATGTGGAGGTGGAGCCTGCATGAGCTCATGGCATTAATTATTCAAGAGCATTTGGACGAAGAAGGTGAGGCGAGGACAAAAACTGAGCATGCATGCCTCCCACTGGCGCCAATAGTAAAATGGTTCCCACCAGAGGATCGGGTGCAATATGCCAACCCTTGGCTGCTGCTTTTGTTTCATTACACTGTGTAAAATATGAGCAGGCTGAGTTTTGAATGTAAAAAAAAAAGATGTGAAAGAATTTGGAGCTGTCAAATATTTGTTTCCATAGTCATGAGCATGTGTGATTGTAATGACTGCTGCCAACTGATCAGAACCTCACAAGCTAACAGACCACCACCTCAGTATTGTCTATTGTGCATACAGGCCAGTCATACAACACATGCCATTAAGACCCATGGATCAAGCTGTTTGGATTTCATAAGTGTGAAATTTGGTGTGTTTGTGTGTGTTGAGAGAGAACCTGCTGGTTGGCCAATCTGCCAGTGATGGTTCAAAACCCTTTTTCATTACCAATTAGTTTCTGAATTGGTTTTCTTTTATTTGCTTGTGCTGGGCTGGCTAAGGCAAGCATCACTACTACTGTTAGAGAAAGACCAGTGACCACTTTTACCAACGTTTTAACCAATATTTACTCTCTTCAGCTTTATCGGTTATAATATTTTAAATATTAAATCAATATTTAATATTTTATATTTTTATTATATCCTAAGAACAAAATTACTTTGGGTGTCCAGTCTGCCAAACCAAAACTAAACTAAGCTACCTGTCTTTTGTGGCATTTCAACATGGAAGCATTAGTCGCTTTCACACACAGAGCCTTTTCTAGAAAATAACCTGGATCAGTGATTAACTGTTAATTGCCGTTGAGAATTTAACTGATTAAAAATGTATTAACCGTCAATGGATGTTATATGTACCATTTCTCCAGAGCACACATAGCCCATGTTAAATTTTTATACCACACGAGGGCATATTTCACATTTGCAGTTGAGGAAAAGCTACTGGCGTGCAATAAAGAAAGAAGCGTTCAATAAATGGTGAGGCCGTCTTAAAATACAGCTCATTACAACGTCATTGTTGTACCACCTGAAAAGTCAGCACCCAACGGATGCAGTGCAAGTCGAAAGTGCAACACTGTCCTCGAAACAAACTATCCCGGCGATGTTATAGCTAGAAGAGGCTGTAGAGAACTCGGAGGATATGCTTTATGGTGGAAAAGGACATGGTGCCTATAAGAACTATATTGAATCAGGCTCTCGCATCCCAGAGGCTGGCCAAGTTGGCTAGGCAATATTTGTGCATAACAGGGACATTGGTGCCATCAGAGAGGGTGTTTTCTGCAGCTGGACTTACTATGAACAGACTGCACACATGACTCACCACTGAACACGTAGATATGCAAATTTTTCTAAATAAAACCCATTAGGCCTTGGTCATAAATATGTTGTGGTGAGTTCAAGAGTATTTTACCATGCTCACAACTTACTCCTGCCCATGTAGATATGTTCATTTTCTTAAATACAAACAGTAGGATTTCAGTTTATTGTGGAAAGTTCTTTTTTCTTTCCCTTTTATATAGCACTTTGTTTATTTAAAAAAAAATGGGTTTGGTTTGGTCTGCCTTTGCTAGTCTAGGCAGTAGTTGTGCCCCATTTGACATTGTTTTTTGTGGCGCCATTTGTTAAATAAGGATAGGCATAAATGAGCAGCTGTTTCGAGCGAGAGCCTTACTGTTTTATCATTTTGTTCATTTAAATAGCTTGTGCTTCATATTGTTTTACATAACTAATGTGCTGCTATTATTGTTTAAATAAATAATTCGAAAAAGATGTGCATGTTGTATCTTATTAATTATTAATGATTAACCGATTATTGATTGTTAACGTGTTGAACTATCGGTTAATGAAAATTCACGAAATCTGCAACCCTAGTGAAGATGACCTGTTCGAAAATACTGGTAAATTTTACACTGGCTATTTCCCTGAATGAACAGTTGTAACTTTACCTGAAAAGAGACCAAAAATGTCTTCAAATTGACAGATCGTGAAATTATTCCATTTAGTTGGATGAAATAAAATATTTGATATTTTATAGCCAACAATAGAGAAAATCTGGTAGTGTGTGATGCTCCACTAATCAAATCTGAAGTCATGTAGAGGATCCAATGGAAATCGACTATGCACACCCACAACATTGAACCATCAAGAAATGGAGATGGTGAACAAGCTCTCAAAGTGGAGAAAACATAATGCCACTCACCTCCAAATTGCATGGCAATCTTTCTATCCAAGATCGCACCCAAAGTGCACTCGGCCCTTTTCTTTGGAGACTTGAGACAGAGAAGCAGCCCTCCCTTAAATCCCTGTTTGTTTACATCTGTCTCGCGTCTCCTAGAACAGGAGCGTGTGTTTTGGTCTGTAACCATTTGTTTTGTCAGTAAGTGTGTGATGCCTAGTAATTTTAGAAGTTGTGTAGTCCATGTTAAACATGGTTCTCTTCATCTGAGTGGAAGAAGAAATGTCGACTGATAAAATAACTACATTTTAGTTTAACGCTATTTTGGTGCTGATGTGTAAATGGTCTCAAAATGGGAAAAAAGACAGAACTGGTGCATCTGTGAATATGTAACAGATGTGGTGTATGTACCAGTAAAGGCAATTGAACCATTTTACTGCATGTTCCATGTTGCATGTGTGAAAGGCACTAACACGTCTAAGCCAAACCTTCCCTTTGTGTTTAACTCAAGATTGGGTATTATTCTAGGTCACTTATTTTGTTATGTGGTACTAAGACACACTCATTCCAGCAAATGTGTCCTGTGTGCTGATCACTAACTAAATTTCTGTTTATCAAGGTTCAAGTGTTTTATTATTATAACTTATGTCATTTGAAGTCCCCTCTTTACATTTAAGTTGAAACCATTTTTTTTTGGTTAACCTTTATAGTTAATGTTAAGTATTAAGATTATTATTTTGGTAGTTGATTTTTGTAAGTTGTGTGTTAGGGATGGAAAAGGATGGTCGACTAGTTGTCCAACAACCAATTTTTTGTTTTGTTTATTTAGTGAGGTTGACTTGTCAGTTTATCTAGATTTTCTTTCCTTTAGCAATTATTTCAGCTTTAATATTTAAGACAGTTTGTTAACAATGTTGAGGTAAAGGTACTGTAGTTTTACATTTTAAATGACCCTTTCTAATGACTCTGCTTGGCTTTTGAATATCCCCAAGAAATATGTCTGATCGGTATCTGTTTTGACATGACCCTAAAATAACCTAATTATATAGGGCTTTCTGAAGACCAACAATTCAATATGTTCAGTCAGCCCACAGATTTTTAATATGTAGTTTAGCTCTTCTCTAGTGTGTATGTGAATATGAGTAATCTTATCTGAGTACCTTAAGTGTTGTGTATGCGTTGTAAGTTAAATGACAGTTAAAGGCTGGCAGATGGTTGGGGGGGAGGGGTGCTGTTTTTCCACTCGAGTGAAGCGTCAGCGTGCTGTGAAGGTGATTTTCTCGATTTCAGCAGTGACCAGCATTGCACCTACAAGACTGTAAGTAATACACCCTCCCAGGCCCTCAAGAATCACCCACGCATTTCTGTGCTCTGTGATTATGCTACACTCATCAGGTTTTGGGAGATAAATTGGATATAAACCTCCCACCTCATGTGGTTTGACTGTCAGGTGCTGCCGTTGAATTGCTCTCTGTGCTGAAGAGGAGAAGAATTGTGCCTGATGTCTGCCTTGAGTATTACTGCTCAGTAATGATTAACTACTGATCCTGTGTGCAAACAGAGCATGAGCGAAGCGATTCCAGCTTTATCTTAATTGCAATTTATCAGTCTCTCTCTACCTCTATCACACTACTGAAAAATGTTTGCTAGCATTGCTATCTTAAGTTAGTTACTCAAAAATCTGGTTGCACCAAGCATTTATTTTTTTTTGCAGGCCCAATTTGACCGGCCACACTTGTATAGCTCAGAGGTCAAGATTTCTTGAAACATCTGGGAGTTTGTGTATGTTGTTGTTACCTTCCTGAATTTTGACTTTGGGTTCAATCAAGGGTTCCTCTTCAGTTGTGAATGCTGTTCCTGATATTGTTTGTGAGAAGTTGTGATTGGTGAGCCTGATTGAATAAGGCTGAATCTGGTTTGTGTTCCTTGAGGTGCCATAAAAATGGGGTTTGTTCAGAGGAAATCTATTGGCTGGCTCATCTCAGTCTTTCTCATGAAGTCGGTGCCAGAACTCCTCAACAAAGCTCTCTGGCGGGGTAATGTATTGGTTAAAGATCCAGTCTGTCAGCCAAAAGGTTGTAGGTTCAAACTCCACAAGGTATTTTTAACATCAGGTTGCCCCAAGGACTGTCCCTGTATTAAATGTTAAAAAAAAGTAATTATTATACTCAAAAGAAAAGCCCCGTTCACATCATCGCTGGATGTCACCAGTCTCTTTACTCTGTGGACGCTACTGGGTGTTCCTACTTCTCAGTATAGCAGCCAATGGTAGCTCTAACATTTTTGGTTAGCTGCACAACTGGCCAGCTTTAGAATATCTGATCACAGATGAGATATATTGCCAGTAAAACTAAGATAGCATTCTTATTTGACAAGGAATCGTTTAGTTTTGCTGCTAATAAGGAACATTCTGCAGGGGGAGAGAGTTGTTACATAAACTGCAGCAGTGCCTAATGCATCATATCATAAACAAGACAAACTCACAATGCTGACAATTTCTGGTACGTCATCCACTTTGATAAGATATCTGTTAAAAATTACAGTTCTGGAGGTGAAAGTGTTTTAATTAGAGCTGTCAAAATTAATGCATTTGATCAATTGAAAAAGTTTAACGTGTTAAATTTTCCTAATCGAGATGAACACATTTACCATTAATAAAGCATAATCCAGGAAAAACACTGGTGGGACTAGGGCAGAACCTTTGCGATGTTTCCGCCCAGAGTCATTACACTGACACACACACCACAACACACAATAAAGGCTCGGTAAAGTCCTCTTAACGCTATTTGTATGTACAAAACAAGCCCAGATGGGACTTGACAGAAAGCAAGTACTTTGCAGCCTCTGTAAGGTGCAATTTAAATACCACAGAAGCAGGTAAAATCTTAATGTTCACAAAAATGCAAAATGAGACTTCTACTGCACTTTTCATGTGGAGTTCAAAGTGCCGCTTGACACTTGTGTTGATGTCCTGACACGAATCATGAACGCACATGGCTTCACGATTGCTTTATAAGTGGATAGCCACAGTCTGCAAGCTGATTAATATTTTAGAGAATGAGAGTTTAAAAGATTTAATGTCCACTGCAATGAATTTGGATAACATTTAATGTTACTTGAATTAGTGCTATTTCAGTGTATTTCTATCTTTATACTGTGGAAGGCTTTAAGACACTTTTTTTTTTTAATAAAACAGAATTTTTTTTACATATTGTTTTGCTTTCTTTCCAAAAAAGAAAAAATGCTTTTTGACAACAGAATGTGTGTGTGTGTGTGTGTGTGCGTGTATGTGTATATATATATATACATAATGTCATATTTCAGCACTTTTAATGTCTGCAATTTAATCATGATTAAATATGAAACATTATGCAATTAATCACGATTAAAATCACGTGGTATCATGTTACTACTTGGTATTATGATACTTTAGCTGGTATAGTATCTTTAAATTGTATTATAGTATTGTGACAACCCTAATAAGAATTGCATTTCTCATTTCCAAATAATTCTTTAATAAAAAAAGTTGAAATGAATTGCTACTGGAACTGTTATGGAACAGGAATCATTAAGAGGAATCAAAATCAGAACTAGAATTCCTTATGATTCAAATCCCTACTGTCAAATTATATAGAACTGTGAAATCAATGACAACAACAACTCCATCTTTCCTGCTTTCAACTCCAGTATCTCACAAGAGACAGAATTATTTGAGTTTCACCTTCTTCACTTATTGGTAGTCACTGCACGATATCGCTCTGCATTTGTATAAGTTTAAGCTTTTCTTAACTTTGTCGCATCTCTTGATTCACCCACGACCTGTCACCGTCGGTCGTTGTTGCTCGTCGCCAATAGTAACCAGCTCTCATTGAAAATGATCTCTGAAAATGACTAATGATCTCCTGTCGCTTTGTGGCTGTGAGTTGCTGACAAGGTGAACAGAGCATAATTGTTTATAGTAATGTCCACATTTTAAGTGAAAATATCACATGAAATGCCAGAATCACTATCAAAGTACACACCCCCATTTCTGATTGGCTCTTTTGACCGCTTGAGTACACGACTGATTAATCAGCCAAGTACTTAGTTGGACTGTGTTCTGTCTGGGCTGTTTTTTTTAATAGTTGGTCGATGTACACGCATCAGGATGATGATATTTGCCATTATATCTGTCTTGCTTTTTTCGTGATTCGTGTTTTAATGGTAATGTATCAAGTTAAAAATAGTATAACTATTCAGAATGTGTCTCAAGACCTTTTGTGTTCCATTCCATCAAAGTATGAGTCCTGAAACAAAACCATTTGAGAACCACTGCTTTATTGTGTCATGCCTGCTTAAAACAATGTAAGTTTGATGCTTTAGATTGAAGTGTTAGCTGAATGAATACTCTATCTGTTGAATAGGGGAAGGACTTTCTTGTGCTCCCTGTGTTCAGGATGACACTGCCTTAGGGTAGCACACAGCTTGTCTAACTCTTTCAGTCTCTTCCTCTCAGAGATCATCAGTCTGACTCTCACATGCTGGCCCTAAGACAGTAATGCTTTTGGCAGCATTCACATTCACTACATATAGACAGGTATCTCCAGTCTGAGACCTTCCTCTCTTTGCACACTCCCTCTTTTGTCTTTATCTTTTATCTTTCTCTGTTTTCTCTATCTGTTCTCTCTTATCTGTTTTCTATGTCTGTCTTTCTCTGCGCCTCAGTCTTGCTGGACGGAGGGCTTTAACATAGATTAGCCTAGAATGTAAAGCTGTAGATGTTGCTTACTCCTCCGTAGTGTTGCTAATCATTTTAAACAGATGGATTGTGTTTGGATCCATCTGAGTTGTTGGGTTGGTGGTGAGAAATGTGATAACATTCTTAAGCTGGAACTTTTATCTCACCCGCTTCTCTGTCTAAGCTGGAACTGTATAGCCATGGAGGCGGAATCATTCTTTTGCTCTCTGGAATAATCGATAAAAGCACAACATTTTCCAAAACTTCGATAATGATTATAGTAGAGTTAGAAATCAGCAGACCTGGCAATAAAATGTTCTATCAATATCAAGGAAAACAATACAGTAGGGGGGGGGTGTGTGTGTGTGTGTGTGTGTGTGTGTGTGTGTGTGTGTGTGTGTGTGTGTGTATGTATATGTATATGTATATATATTTATTTTATACGGACTCATGGGGGCCTGTGAAGGTACTGCAGGGTGTCCTAGTAAAATATATGCATCTGTAAGATAAGATATTCTGTAAAAGATGTCCTGACATCTTAAATGTTTAAATGAACATCGATATAATAATTCTAGAAAATCCAGCTTTTTTTACTAGGAATCCCTCAGTTGGCTGAGAGTTTGGGTGAGGGTCCCTGGTACCGCAAATGTTTTACCATGGTGCAACCGCTTTACTGTGAAAGTCACGTCACAGTATTTTGACCTACCATATTTGCACCACAATTTTTTTGTATATTAGGTATGGTATCCTGATCTGCTTTTAATCAGCGGTCTTAAAGAAGGATTTTCCTCTTCACTGTCCATTCAGAATCTGTTCAAAGCATTCAAACAATACTTGTTTGTTATATGGATGTTTATTCAGCAATGATTTAAATTCTGCACTCACCCAGCAACTATTAAATATTCTTCAAACGAGTCATTTCATATTCATGTTTCCTGTCTGGCACCAGCAATCCAGTGACTGATCAAACCCTCTCTGTTCCTCTCATTCTTGATCAGGACCAGTTTGAAAATCTCGACAAACACACACAGTGGGGTATCGACTTCCTGGAGCGCTATGCAAAGTTTGTCAAGGAGCGTCTGGAGATCGAGCAGGCCTATGCAAAACAGCTACGGTGAGTGTCTAGTTACCATTGGTTAATATTAACATACTATTTATCTGTCAATATTTCAATGTAAAATAATAATCATAATATACTGCCCCCCCATGAATTAAGTAAAATAATTAAATTGGAAATGGAGTGATAGTGATACGATAATTCAAATTCAATCGGTGTAGTTGTGTATACATTGCAAGATTCTATTGACACTATCTGTAATTTAAAATATATTTGCTTAAAGGGAAAGGTCACCCAGAAAAAAAAAATTCTGTCATCATTCACCCTCTTGCGGTGTTCCAGACTTGCCTCCGTCCACAGCACACAAAAGGAGTTGTAAGACAGAATATTAGGGACTGACAACCTCAGTCACTGTTCACTTTCACAGAAAAAAGCGTAGTCCATCCCATTACCAGCTCTTTCAAAAACCTTGCCCTCCAAACACTTGTCCACAAACACAAATTAAATGATTCTGATGGACTAGTTTTTTGATTGTCTTAAAAGTGAGTGCCCGTCAGAGAAGGTTATCGGCGTGGAGTGAATAGTCTCTCTACTCAAATAGTCGCTTGTATGCAATCGCTTTACTCCAACGCTCAAGGTCAAAAGTCTTCACTCT
This sequence comes from Moxostoma hubbsi, assembly GCA_032164185.1. Classification (NCBI taxonomy): domain Eukaryota; kingdom Metazoa; phylum Chordata; class Actinopteri; order Cypriniformes; family Catostomidae; genus Moxostoma; species Moxostoma hubbsi. Next base: position 6,514,123 of record JAVLUX010000117.1, read on the forward strand.
GCTCCTTGCTCACGAGCACTCATGAGCGAGAAGAATGTTGGAACGGTGCAGCATGAAATTAGAAAGAAATGGGACCGCATTTATTTGCCAACATTCTTTTTCATTTATGTAAACCATTTTTCTTCATGTACAAAAATTTTTTTTTTTTAAGAGAGAGAATTTCTTTTGATTAGGAAAATTTCACAAGCACTTCATCTTGGGATTTGAGCCTTGCATTTCAAAACACATTTTCCAAAAGAACAAGTAAATAATGTGAACGGATTGTCTATATTAATCAAGAGTGTAGCCCTGGCTCGCTCACCAGTTCTGTATGTTGCCAGATATTTCAATCAATTTCTTCTAATATTCCCAGATACAGTATATGCACATGTTTATTATTCACTTCATAATAAATAAATTTTCTGATTGGTCAGTTTTGTTTGATAACAGTGTGTAAATGCAGTCAACACTTCCATCTCTGTAATTTACACACACATCTCTTATGTGCGATCTACGGTAAACCGATGGTAAACACTACAGACGTCTGCGGTTATAAATATTTTACAGACATATGTCCAGGAAACTAATCTGTGTTTTGAACTGCCTCTGCATTCTCACTTCATCGTGGTCTGTTGTTGGATTCAGCCTCTGTCACCTGCAGCTTGTGAATCTCAATGAGTTTAATCACTGCCTCATCTTTGTTTATCCACTCTGTTTAAAATTCTGGTTCTAATACAGCCACCTACATGTGTAGAAGCCAATACATGTTCACGTGGCCGCACAAGAAATCTAATGCATTGTGGGAGAAGCTGAAAGGGAGCACCTTGAGAGCTGCTGGAGTGGGGCTGAGCACAATCTTGTGAAATTCTGATCGCTCTGTTCCTTGCTCCGCTCCACTCACATGTTCTAGTGCTTAACCCTTGTTTTGCTGTTTACAAAGCCTAGGGCAGTTTAGTGATATCAGTTCGGTAGGCCGAATAATTTAGATGTGGCATTCCAAAAACATTTTCAGAATCTATTTAACCAAGCTATAGAAAGTCAAAATATACACTACTGGTCAAAACAATCCAGTTGTTTATTATGTGTCCAGAAGTGTTAGTTTTTCATGTTAATGAGACATTACAGACATTACAGCTCATTTTCTGTTAAGCTGCTTTGGAACAAATGTTATTGGGAAAAGCACAAATAATAGTCAAAAACTTTTCAGTATTTGGCTGAACCCATTGATTCTCAATGTGATAATGCTCAGTAAATATAGGATTCCTAAGGGGGGGAAAATAGGCCTACAGTTCTTGTAAGTATTTATTGTTTTTAACAGTGTGCCGTTTCACTATAAATTGTTCAAAAATGGCATAATGGATTAAACCCTAGGCTCTAGTCTAGTTTCTTAGAAGATATAGTTTTGTTGGCATTTCTCCCAAAGACAAACTCTTCTGTGATCGGCGGCATATTGTTGTCACATGACTCTGTATGTCAAAAGTGTAACCCTTTACTGACAGCCCAGAGTGTTCTGAACTGAAGTCAGTTTAAATTAAATCATTTATAGCTTGTAGTGAAGACAAAACCCAATGTCTGCTCAGGAGGATGCTGTAAGTTGTAAGATTTGATGTGTGATCAAACAGAATGAGATACATGCTGTGAATTTGCCACAGGACATGCAAAGAGCTGCAGCTGGGGCCATCCCTCTCCTCTCCTGTCTGGGCTGCGTATGTCCCTGTAGACATTTCACTGTTGCTTGGATACAGTTATAGAGTCCCTCTTTTTTCCCCTCAGATCTCAAACTGAGACATGGGCCGTTACACATGGCAACACCCAGACTGCTTTCTCTCAGTTGTTGACATATAGAGAGGTTAATGGAGCCGAAGCGCATTACCCTTGTTTGATTTTGACACCACTTTTTTATTATTATTTAATCATGTGTTTTGGTTTTGTACATTTTTTTTTTTTAATATAAACTAGGGCAGCCACAAACAATAATTATGGTCTATTAAGCTGATGATTTTTAGCGGTACTTGCTAAGGCAAGCACTATTACTATCGCTCAAACTTGCATTAGGGGTTTGTTCAAATTTCTAACTCTAAATATTAAACACTTGAGTGTAACCTGTCCCACACAGTTTGTGCTATAGATTTGAATGATTTAGGAGAGATGTGCTTTTACTTCAGGTGATCAAACTTCTGATTATCATACTGGCAGAAAAATCCATTAGGATAGTTAGGATAAAGCAGCACCTCTAGATGGAAGTGGGCTCTTTTTAATTGGGCCAGTAATCAACACCCCAAACAGCTTAGCAACTGCATAGTAACATCCTGGCAACCACTGGTGAGCTCCACACATTTTCTACAGAAATTGTAAAAACATTTTTTTTTTATTGAATACACTAACAAAAATAGCCAAATATTATTTATAGCAAAAGCATCAACATCCTATCAAATTATTTTGCTGATTATTTTTATTAATATATATATTTTCATTTCATTTTATCATTCTTTATTTGTTTCTGCCCTAATACTCCGTATGATCTTAAGCATTGACATAGGAATAAAGCTCCCTTGAGTTATTGGTGTACTAATCATAAACAGACTGTGAAATAGGAAGTGTTTCATATTGTTTGATCTGTTTCATGAAGTGAATTTAGGAACCTTCCATATAGGAAGTGACAAGCATCATTAATGCAGTTTTGTAGGGGTCTTGGTTTGGGAGGAGGGCTAGCTGAATCCTTGAGGACATTTGACAGACCCGCAATCCTGCCCCCCATCCCTCAAGAGAGGAACATGCCTGAACGCAGCAGTCTCAAGAGCTCCTACATAACATTTGATGTGTTCATTCCCCTGAGTTTGTTATTGTGCGTGGGACAAGGGGAGAGGGAAGACTGATTAGCATTTCAGCACTTTTTTTGCCTGTTTAATGTGGCCTACTTTAATTTTCTGATGCACAAACAAAACACTGTTTTCTGTTTTCCCTTCAACAAAATATACATAACTGTTTTGATGTTTAAGGGATATAATATACCCTAATGTGGATTTTTGTTTTATCTTTTGCTAACATTAGAAGTTCATATGTGTATGTGTATACACACACACACACACACACACACCGATCAGCCACAACATTAGAACCGCCTGCCCAATAATGTGTAGGCCCCCCCTCGCGCCGCCAAAACAGCGCCAACTCTCATCTCAGAATAGCATTTTGAGATGCTAATCTTCTCACCACAATTATCACTCACCATGGTTATCTGAGTTACCATAGACTGTGTCAGTTCAAACCAGTCTAGCCATTCCCTGATGACTTCAAATCAAAAGTAACAGTCAGTATCTGGTGTGGCCACCAGCTGCATTAAGTACTTCAGCGCATCACCTCCTCATGGACTGCATCAGATTTGCCAGTTCTTGCTGTGAGATGTTACCCCAATCTTCCACCAAGGCACTTGAAAGTTCCCAGACATTTCTGGGGGAATGGCCCTAGCCCTCACCCTCCGATCATACAGTTCCCAGATGTGCTCAATGGGATTGAGATCCAGGCTCTTCGCTGGCCATGGCAGAACACTGATATTCCTGTCTTGCAGGAAATCATGCACACAATGAGCAGTATGGCTGGTGGCATTCATGTTGGAGGGTCATGTCAGGATGAGCCTGCAGGAAGGGTACCACATGAGGGAGGAGGATGTCTTCCCTGTAACACACAGCATTGAGATTGCCTGCAATGGCAACAAGCTCAGTCCGACGATGCTGCTACACACTGCCCCAGACCATGACGGACCTTCCACCTCCAAATTGATCCCGCTTCAGAATACAGGCCTCAGTGTAATGCTCATTCTTTCGACGATAGTCGCAAGTCCGTCCATCACCCCTGGTGGGATAAAACCATGACTCGTCAGTGAAGAGCACTTTTTGCCAGTCCTGTCTGGTCCAGGGAAGGTGTGTTTGTGCCCATATGCAATGTTGTTGCTGGTGATGTCTGGTAAGGACCTGCCTTACAACAGGCCTTCAAGTTCTCAGTCCAGCCTCTCTCAGCCTATTGCAGACAGTCTGAACACTGATGGAGGGATTGTGCATTCCTTGTGTAATTCGGGCAGTTGTTGTTGCCATCCTGATATTCGGATGTACTGATCCTGTGCAGGTGTTGTTACACATGGTCTGCCACTGCTAGGACAATCAGCTGTCCTTCCTGTCTCCCTGTAGCTCTGTCTTAGGCGTCTCAGTACAGACATTGCAATTTATTGCCCTTGCCACATCTGCAGTCCTCATGCCTCCATGCAGCATTCCTAATTCATGCTCACGCAGATGAGCAGGGACCCTAGGCATCTTTCTTTTGGTGTTTTTCAGAGTCAGTAGAAAGGTCTCTTTATTCTCCTAAATTTTTATAACATTGAGATTAATTGCCTACCGTCTGTAAGCTGTTAGTGTCTTAACGACCATTCCGTAGGTGCATGTTCATTAATTGTTTATGGTTCATTGAACAAGCATGGAAAACATTGTTTAAACCCTTTACAATAAAGATAATAAAGTTATTTGGATTTTTACCAAATTATCTTAACTATAGTGTCCCGAAATTTTTAATTTTTTTGCTTAGTTTATGTACACTGGTGGCCAAATGTTTGGAATAATGTACTGATTTTGCTGTTTCAGGAGGAAATTGGTACTTTAATTCACCAAAGTGGCATTCAACTGATCACAAAGTATAGTCAGGACATTACTGATGTAAAAAAAAACAGCACCATCACTATTTGAAAAAGTCATTTTTTATCATATCTAGACATGCCCCATTTCCAGTAGCCATCACTCCAACACCTTATCTTGGATTATTTGCTAAATTGCTAATTTGGTACTAGAAAATCACTTGCCATTATATCAAACACAGTTGAAAGCTATTTGGTTTGTTAAATTAAGCTTAACATTGTATTTGCGTTTGTTTTTCAAGTTACCATATTATGCAATAGACAGGCATGTCTTAAGATCAATATTAGGTCAAAAATGGCAAAAAAGAAGTAGCTTTCCTAGAAACTTGTCAGTCAATCATTGTTTTGAGGAATGAAGGCTATACAATGCCAAAAAACGGAATATTTCATACAAAGGTTTACACTACAGTCTTCAAAGACAAATGGCTCTAACAAGGACAGAAAGAGTTGTGATAGGCCTGATGTACAACTAAACAAGAGGATAAGTACATCAAAGTCTCTAGTTTGAGAAATAGATGCCTCACATGTCCTCAGCTGACCGCTTCATTGACTTGTACCCACTCAACACAAGCTTCATGTTCAACAGTAAAGAGAAGACTCAGAGGCGCAGGCCTTATGGGAAGAATTCCAAAGCAAAAGCCACTTTTGAAACAGAAGAACAAAAAGAAGAGGTTAGAGTGGGCAAAGAAACAGACATTGGACAACAGATAATTGGAAAAGAGTGTTATGGATCTTAACCCCATTGAGCTTTTGTGGGATCCGCAAGACTGTAATGTGCGTGAAAAGTGCCCAAAAAGACTGCCACATCTATGGCAAGTGCTACAGGAATTGTGGGGTGAAATGTCACCGGAGTATCTGGACAAACTAATAGCTTGAATGCCAAGAATCTGCAAAGCTCTCATTGCTGTATGTGGAGGATTTTTTTTGATGAGAACACTTTGAAGTAGTTTAAGAAGTTCTGATGATTTTTTTTCAAATTTGAATAATAATTTTTCACATTATTAATGTCCTGACTATATATTGTGATCAGTGCTACTTTGGTCAATAAAAGTACCAATTTCTTTCCATAAGGGCAAAATCTGTTAATTTTTTTTAACTTTTGACCACCAGTGTATATTCTGCATATAATGTGATCTGTAATAATCATGTAATATAACTCTGCATCTTCTAAATATTTATTTTTGTTGCCCAAACAGGAGTCTGGTGAAGAAATACTGCCCCAAGCGTTCCAAAGATGATGAGCCCAGGTGAGTTTAAACTTGAGGCACTGTCATTAATCTTATAGTTCAAACAAAATTTATGTTTAAACACTGACCCTTAACACTTACTTAGTTTAATCATTTTAAACCATGACTTTAACTATACATAAGTAATATTTACATTATATTCATGATGTTAGCCAGAGGGGAACTGGCCCCCACAGTGAGTCTGGTTTCTCCCAAGGTTATTTTTCTCCATTAACCAACATCTTATGGAATTTTGTGTTCCTTGCCACAGTCGCCTTCAGCTTGCTCACTGGGGTTATTAATACAATTATTATTGAATTACTTATTTTTAAACACGATTAACAATCGTATTTTATCTAATTACACAATGATGATTCATCGGCATTATAGACATTACAGTTTTATCGTCCGTTAATGCCTTATCTTCTGAAAAGCTTCTTTGAAACTATGTGTCTTGTGAAAGGCGCTATACAAATAAAATTGATTTGACTTGTCAACTGGAAAATAAATTATTTTATTTGATTATTTATTTAATTATTTGTTTATTTTCTTCATTACACTTAAATTGCCATGTTTCAAATATTGTTGTTCCAGGCATTATTTTGACAGTTATTTGTGCCTTCTTTTGTGGCAGATGACTTAAACTAGTAAATTTAATTACCAGAACATTAATTAATAGCCCGTGTAAATTACGGGTCATAGGGCTTGACTATTTACGTGAATTTTTTGGTTATTATTTTTATATAATTAATGACTTTAAATTGACTGTACGTAGTAAATTAATTGCTGTATTCAGGGTTCCCACGATCACTGAAAACCTATAAATTTCCATGCCTGTTGTTAAGTCATGATAAGTTAAAAAGAGAACTCTATAGTGAATCTTTTTTTTTTTCTCTCCTTTTTATGTTCTGCTGTATATTTCATTGGCTAGAAATTTTTTAGTGCAGTCTCAAAAATTATTTTTAAAATTGAGTTACCCGAATGACTGAAACTAAAGAAAAAAATCATGGAAATGTTTTGGTCAAATGGTGTAGGAACCCTGTGTACTTGCCAATCAGCATCCATGACCAGAACCATCCGTTTTATAAAATGTCATTAGGAATAGAAAAGTAAAAGTGATCTTATGTTATCCAAAAAATCTGCTGCATACAGATAATTCAATATGCTTATTCAGAATGCTGCAGATCAGCGTAAACTAAGTAAACCATTGGTGTCACTAGCAAGATATAATACATTGCCATTAGTTGTAGAATATGCTAGGTTCTGTAGAAAGAATTAATTATATTGTTTTAATACAGCTGTACATTTAATGCATTACAATTTCATACTGAAAGTTTTAGCTACATTTATCCTTAAAAGTTGAATTCATGACATTTATTTCATTACACGTTTTGACTGCACTTGGTCTCTTAAGCAGCATATTCTATCCCGTTGGCTGTAGATTTAGGCTGAAAGCAGAAAGTTGGAGTATATGCTAGGTGTCAGCTCAGGACCCTCCCGTGTCCTGTAAAGAATTCCATTAGATAGGCATTTAGATTTCTCCCAGCATGTGTTTCTGTCCCAGGACATTTGTCATGTTGTGTAAAGACAGCCCACTGATTAGAACCGAACCCTGGAGGTGGGGGAGATTTGCTTTGGATAAAAAAATAAATAAATTGCAGCGGCCCTCCCAATACACACACAACCCTAAAGAGAACAGACAAACTGCCGTGTGTGTGTGTGTGTGTGTGTGTGTGTGTGTGTGTGTGTGTGTGTGTGTGTGTGTGTGTGTGTGAGAAGGGGGGGTGTTTTAATATAGTGAGCTAGTCATGCCATGCAGCCTGGCCCTTTGTCAATATCAACATACCGGCCCCCAGGGACCATGACGGCAACCTGAGGAGATTCAGAATATGTGTGTGTGTCTGGTGATAAATGCACACAATTTTTTATGAGGGCATAGACTGGACCTCTCAAAAGCCAAATGGCAATAAAATGTGCCATATTTGAACTTAAGCCCTTATGTGTTTCAATGGTCCTAAAAGAACATATTGAGGCATTTAATGTTTTCTAATACTTCTATATAGTTATAGTGACATACTGAAGACCACATTGTCCATTTTGAGAATATTAGCATCGGCATGTTACAGTTACATAGTACAGATTGGCTGATTAACAGGCATGGTTATTCCACCTACTGCCAGTTCCAAAATCTACTGACAGCCTTGTCAAAATAGTGCACATTTTCTGTTTTCAAATATTTTTGAGGGAATTGAGTAAATATGTTGTGGATTTTTGTGTATCCACAATTTTGTGAAATTTAGTTATTTTCAGAAATTTTCTGTTCACCCTTATTTGCTGTCATTAAATCGTATTATATACAGTATATATTGGCATTAAATTGGCCATTAAAAGCCAAAAGCATTTCAGTGCAAGTAAATGGTGGCCAGCCAGAAAATATAGGCACTTAAATTCTATGTTAAATTGATATTTTATGTGAGCTGTGCAGCGATGTTCAAGTTTATGCATCATAGCTGTTATTTTACGTATTTTAGCATGACTGGTTTGCTATATTGACCAATCAGCATCCAGAACTACATATACTCAGTTTATAATGCAATTGTTGTCCTTTTAATTAATAAAAAAGAGCTGTTTGCAAATTTTTAGTCAACCAAATTAACAATTTTATGCTCTTCTCCTACAGGTTCACATCCTGTCTGTCATTCTACTCCATACTGAATGAGTTGAATGACTATGCAGGTCAGCGAGAGGTCGTTGCCGAGGAGATGGGGCACAAGGTGTATGGGGAGCTGATGAGGTACTCACAGGACCTGAAAGCAGAGAGAAAACATGTGAGTACCAAATATATACACCTGCAGTACACTGCAATCCTGCCCACTTTGGTACAGCTTGAGGCAGGGTTTGAATTTTTACATTTATTTGTTGCTCTGTTGTCTATTCAACAGCACCTCCAGGAGGGGAGAAAGACCCAGCAGTATCTTGACCAGTGCTGGAAACACATGGACAATGTGAGGGCATTTCAGATTTTGTATGTTTGTATATGTTAATTGCACAGTTGTTATGAGTTCAGAATTGAATGAATAATGCCTTTTAAGTTCCCATTCAAATCCTAAATTTGAATTGAGGTAGCAAACAGGATGCAGACTTGTAATTTGAGTTTAAAAAAGTAGAATTAAAATGGTATGAAATTCATATTAATTATAATGAGTGCTGTGAGTTCCATTTAAATGATACATTATACAATAAAACATTAACTCATCATGTTATCAAGCACACAGCTTAAGGAGTGCTCCCAGGAACATTGTATTAGATGTAGATTAATAGATTATATTATATTAGTAAATATTATCTAGAAACAATGTGATTTGATCTTTTGTATGGCATATATAAATCTGGTAATGCTTTATTTTACAGTGTCAATGTTAAACATTACATTTTATGATTACTAACTACTATAGTAATAACAATCTGTAAGTACATGGAACTCTATAAAATAATTACATATGTACAAGTAGTTCATAAGTATTACTCAGCAATTATGTAAATGCACTGTAGCTTGAACACTTTAAAATAAAGTGTTACCATAAGTCTTTTTTGATGGCCATTTTAATTATGACTATAATAATAATAATAATAATAATAATTTTAATTTAGTTTTTTTAAGAGCGATGTCTTATCAATTGAAAAAAATATCGGGTGGCTGATGTAATGTTGATATATCACACAATTCTATATGATGGTAAGTCACATATACACTTATTGGCCACAGCCCGTCTGGCACCAACAAACAGGCCACAGTCTAAATCACTGAGATAATTTTTTTTCCCCCATTCTAAAGGTTGATGTGAACTTTAACTGAAGCTCCTGACCCATATACGCGTGATTTTATACATTACACTGCTGCCACACGATTGGCTGATTAGATAATCGCATGAATAAGTAGATGTACAGGTGTAACTAATAAAGTCCTCACAGATGTACATGTGTACCCATTTTAGTTATTTATTTGCACAAAGAAATTCTTAATATATTCGGAAGAAAGAAATAACAACAGTGCATATGGTAGTCCAGGATTTCTTCCGGTCATTACAATTGAAATACCAACATTCTGTGGGAAGTGTCGAAGACGATTCAAATTTAAACTTATGAATTGAAAAGGGAGTCAATTCTTAAATTCTAAATTTTACTGTTTTGTCATTGGCTGAGTGTATGTGTGGGTGACCGATTCACAACATCATCTCCAGCTGTGACCTGGGATCCAGATATACAGATCCAGATGTTTGATAGTGTGTATTTGTGTGTTTGTACAAAACAGAATAAAGCGTAAAAAACAGCAAAACATAACGCGGTTGGCTATGCACAAATGCTAACCTCTATGCGCCTCACATTATGAACCTCTCTTTTTCTTTCTATTCTCTGTCTCTTTCAAATTCATACCCTGTACGGCATTACTGCATCCTTTAAGTTTTCTGCCTGTCAGTGTGACTGTGACGCTGGAGTATTTTTGCAGCTTTATGGTTGCTGCAGGCTCAGGCCAGCAACAGCTGAATCTGGCATTGAGAATGGCCATGTTGTAATAACAGAAGTATTTTTCTTTCTTGCAATATCGCCAAATGAAACCAGATGCTCTGGAAGCTGTATCGCCAATTTCATTATCACACTCTTTCCTGCTTTGGATGTTTGTTTGGATGTTTGTCTGTATTTGTTGCTACTAGAAAAAATCTGGACTGTTTTTATGTCCCTTTTCAAAGGAAGTTGACTAATGCATAAATAGTTTTACCAGAAATGTGTCATGTCTGAATTGACAGCCAAACGTGTGTGTGTGTCTCTCTCTTTTTGCCTGTGTGGATTTAACAGAGTAAAAAGAAGTTTGAACGTGAATGCAAAGAAGCCGAGAAATCACAGATGATGTACGAGAAGTTAGACAACGATATCAACGCCACAAAATCAGAGGTGGAAAAGGTAGTTGGTGTGGTTCTTTTCTGTGCAGCACTATTTCTTGATAAAGGACTGAACTTTACTCTTGTGTTATTACCATTGTCTTAATTGGAAAAACCTTATGATAAACATTGTAACACAGCACTTGAATGCAATTTTTGGCCCAATACAGAAGTAATCCTGAGGCCTGTATTTCAGAACTGTTTTCCAGAAGTATTAGTAATATAGATGACCATTCACTTTGTCTTAGGCAAAGTCCCAGCTGTATCTGAGACAACACATGACAGAGGAGAGCAAGAACGAGTATGCAGCCCAGTTGCAGAACTTTAACAGTGAACAGTGGAAGCACTTCAATGTGGCCATTCCTCAGATATTTAAAGTGAGTCTTTGTCCATAACTGTCTACACCCTATGCAGTATTAGATAAAGAATAAAAGCTTGCCCAAACCAGGGCCCTTATTCACAAATATTTTATATCTTACCACTAGGAGTTCTCCAAAGAGTTCCTATATCTCTATCATGTTTAATTTATGTAGTGGAATCTCCCTATTTGTGTTTCTAGAATCTACAGGACATGGATGAGCGTCGGACAGTCAAGTTGGGGGAGACGTACCGGAGTTTTGCTGAGGTGGAACGAAGAGTCATTCCCATTGTCTCAAAATGCCTGGAGGGCATGGTGACTGCCGCTAAGAATGTGGATGAGCGCAAGGTAAGCCCTGAGACACGCAAACATACACTCCCAAATGTAACAAGTTACGCTCTATTAGTGAATGAAGGGAATGTACCATATACAGCCTTTGGTCATTTTGCACCTACGATCCTTCACACTATGCTCCACTACACTAGCCGAGGAAAAGGAAGTAATGGAGACAGCGAATGGGTGGGAGAAAGCGAAGGAGTAGTTGGGAGGGAAGGAGGATGAGAGAAGCATTATTTGCTCATTAGTTCACTGCTCTGATGCTTATGAAAAGGTCTCATGTGATGCCACAACCACTGATTAATTTTTTATTTTTGTTTTACTTGCCAAGTCTCTCTCTCTCTCTCCTGATTTTTTAAAATCTTTTTTTTGCTCTCTTTCCTTATCTTTTCTGGCTTCCAGCCCAGTGTTCAGCATTTCTGTTGGAATTTGAATCTGCACATTAATGTTTCTGATTCTGGTTCCAATTTTGGTTTCTTATCGATTCCATTTAGCGATTCTTAGTACTTTTTGAGGAAGCACCCAATAATTGATCCTCAATACATTGTACCGTATAGTACATATTTTGTTAATGTGTATTATAAAAACAAAACCAGTACTATATTTGGTAACTTTACTATTTTTTCCTTATGTGCATCTTTATCTACATGTTGAAAAATTTAAATAACCAGTCAATAATTACACTGTGGTAAGTCTGAGTTAAATTATTTGTGATTATTTGCATTAAGCGATTCAAATATTAATTCAGTGACTGCTCTTAATGATTCAGTAAGTGCAAGACGAGTTAGACAGATGCGTTCATATGTGACTTATTTGTGAGTCATTTTGACAGTTTCATTAAAAAGAACCAGCTAATAAAGAGTCATTCGTTTTCGAAATGGACTAGACTAGTTGCGCAGTATGCATTGTCATCACTGTTCTAGTATTTTATTACTGTGTTCTGTCCAAATCTGCATAAGTATTTAGACATTCAAGCACAGAAAACAAAACCAGATGTCAATCATTTGGTTCTGGTATTTTTAAAAAAAATAAAGAAAAAAATTTAACCAAATCTGAATAAGTTGTTGTCGATTTCCGAACCCTTCTGATTACATTAACTTGCCCAATCTCTTGTTTTATTTTTCTGTCCTGTTTTTGCTCTTTTTTTTTTCTTTCTTTGCCCTGTTCCTTGGCTCACCAGTGGTCAGTGATTCAGCCCTGCTCAGTGAAGAATGAATCAGCTCCAGATTATGACCCAATTCTGTTTTCGGTTTTATTTATGAGCTTTACTGTGCGTTGTTCTGGGATTTCCTATCGCCCTCTGCTCATATGTTGAGGTCATACGAGTCTCATAGAGGCTGTTAAACTGATGTCATGAAGCCAGAGCTCTTTTGTAAAAAGCGCCACACCCTCAACAAAACAGGGGTGGAAAGAGTACTGAAAAATAATACTCAAGTAAAAGTACTTTTACTTAAAAAATGTAGTTAAGTACCTGTCCTAAAAACTACTCAAGAAAGAGTAAAAGAGTAGCTCATTTAAAAGTACTCATGAGTAGTTAGTATTGAGTACTGAGTTGTGAAAGCTATGCCCCTTTATAATAGAACCTCTTTGCTGCAATTTAAAAATGTAACACATGCTATAATTTGCATTTCCTTTTATGGCTGTTTGCCAGGAAGAATAAAAGATATAGGTATTTTATTGGTGTTTGTGACTGACAACTTTTAAAAATACATCACTTATCTATGATATGGTAAACACTACATGAATCTGATGGAAAAAATAAAAGGGTGACAAGATTATAGAAATGAAAAGAAGTTATTTTCAATACAATGATCTCCATTTTATATCATAATGTATGAAACAATTACATTAAAACCAGTTTATGTGTAATGTCTAAATTAGGGCTGTCAGTCGATTCAAATTTTTAATCGAATTAATTACATGGTGTCCTGATTAATTATTTGCATTTAAACGCATATTCAAATATTTGCTGAGAAAGCCCCTCATATAACAATTATTCAATATATAATAATGAAATAATTATACATAGTTATCTCTAAATATGTAAAAAGTGTATATATAATTAAAAAAATTCAGATAATTAAAATGCATTACATTCTTGTGGCAGAAGAGTTAATCATTGATAAGACAATACAAAAGGTGGCTGTAGAATACAATGTGTTTACTACCATATTATTGATCATAAATCAATCATTGGCACACAGTTCACAGCAATCCATTTCACAAGTGAATTTGTCAATCAGTTGGAGATTTATTATGAGGGCTTGTTTAAGGACCGTCAATTTACATAAAATGTTTAAGTCACAAGTTAAATATAGTTTAATACTCAATCTTTGAACACATTTTGAGATCTCTTAGTTCTCATTTGTGCTCCTTCAAGTGTTTTGAACGCAAGAATGTAACACATGTCTGTGTTTTGTGTTGTTTTCTTCACTGTATAAACTGTGTGTTGCCCATACAGCTGAAGTTTCACTTACTGCCCTCTGTAGTAAACAGGTGGTACTACAAGCTTGCATTTCTCAAGAATCTTCCTTATTATGGTCCGGGGGCATTGCGATTAATTGCATACATTTTTTGAACGTGTTATTTTTTGTTAAATTAATCACACTGAATTAACGTGCTAAATCGACAGCCCTAGTCTAAATTTCCCTTAATGTCAACAGAGTTACTGTTGCACATAAAACATGTTCAAAACAATGAATGCAAAAAAAAAAAAATTTATATAATAAAAAATAAAGCAGGGTCATTTGGTGCATCATGTCCCACACAATAAAGGGGGTAAAGCATTTGTTTGGTACAGAGGCTTTAATTCACCCAAAAATTAAAATGTTCTCATCATTTAGTCACCCTTATGACATCCTGGATGTGTATGCCTTTCTTTCTTGAGCAAAACACAAATTAATATTTAAAGAAGAATATCTCTGCTTTTAGTCCATCCAAGTGAATGGGTGCCAAATTTTTGAAGCTCCAAAAATCACACAAGTCTGCATAAAAGTAGCCTAATCCATGTGACTCCAGTGGTTAAATCCATGTATTCAGAAGAGATATGATTGGGTGAAAAACAGATCAATATTTAAGTATATTTTTACTATAAATTCTCAGTCAATCTCCACTTTCACTTTTTTTTTTTTTTTTTTGGAGATTCACATTCTTCATGCATATCGCCATCTTCAATATTGATCTTTTCTCAACCACACCTATCATATCTCTTGAGATGGATTTAACCACTGGACCACACAACCACTGGAGTCATATGGATTACTTTTTGTGCCGCCTTTATGTGCTTTTTGAGCGTCAAAATTTTGGCATCCATTCACTTGCGTTGTGAATGTAATGAACACACCTGTTCTAGATGCAGAACATAGACCAAGTATAGAAAATTATTCAAAATGTATCATCGATATCATGGACATTCTCTCTTTTTTTTAGATAAACATCAAGATTGTTTTATCACCCATCCCTATTGATAACATTGCCTCAATCTCTCATATCAACCCAATAATCTCAGTGATGGCTAATTTACAGGCTACATTTTAGACACATAATCTAGTAAGCAGGAGTATTCAATTTACCTTGATATGTTTCTTCAAATTAGAGGCAGAATTAATGCTGATATCTGGCTTGAGCAAGTTAAACTCACATGACACAGTCAAGCAGTGGGCCTTTTTCACTGCGAAAAAGCTCTTTCAGGTGCAGCCGTGATGCTCAGGTGTTGAAATGTGTTTGAGGCATCGTCCACATCCATAACAGTTGGCACCAGATCTGCAGCTGTTTTCAAGCTTTTTACATGTGATTTGATTTGACAGGAGACACAAGACTCTCCCTAGCCAATCATGTTGAAGGATAAACATAAAATCAGGACAGGGAAATAGCAAACACAGACGGTGGGAAAATAGCACTTTAAAAGTACAGTTACAGCACTTAAAATGTACTCAAGTAAAAGTATACCATTTTTAAACTACTTAATTACAGTAACATGAGTATTTGTAAGATATGCATGCCTTTATATAATACCATTGTATTCTGTTAAATGTAATTTTTGTGTGTTTAGCACTGGGTATCACCAACCACCTCAAGATGCGATACGTATTCCAATATGTAAAGATTCAGTTTATCACAATGCATCACAATATCATAATTGGATTGTGATCGTAACTGTTTCAAATGCGTGAGAGAAACCCAACATTTTGTTGAGAGTCTTCAAGTTCAGTTTGTCTCTTTTGCACCTCATTGAATCGTCTCGGACCACGCTCGGAAATGCCAGTCTATGCAATATATTACTGTCACTGGTGTTCTTGCATAGTGATTAAAGCTAAGAGCTGGTAACCAGAATTTTGCTGGTTTGATACCTGGAAGTGCAAGCCATGAGATATAATTATTGTGCCACAAATAAATGTACTAAAAGTCACTTTAGATAAACATGTCTTCTAAAATGACTACTTCATTATATACTTGCTTTTGGATTACAAAAAGTGGTGATTACCTAAAGAAAGAGCTAAGGGTGCATGTAAAGATCTAAAGCTTAACTTCAAGTGCCAATAAGATGACTGAAATCATTTTATATTTATTGCTGAATGTATAATGAATAATACTTGCTCTTGGCTCTAAATAAAGTTAAATCTATTGCTGTGGTCCTACAGGATTCTGCAATTGTAGTGGAGTCATTTAAGTCTGGGTTTGAGCCACCCGGCGATTTCCCTTTTGAGGACTTCAGTCAGAACATCCAACGAACAGGGTCAGATAGCACCATTGGGACCCCCAAAACTGAGGGAGGCAAACCAGACCCCAAAAACCCAATCAGCAGGACCAAAAACAAACTTTGGCTTTTTGGGAAGAAGCCCAAGGTGAGGTTCACACATTCTTGCATTGACGTGCATTTTATGTCATGATAAAAATCTTAATTCTGGCTAAGTGATGGCTGATTCGCTTAGGATAGGTAATAAATTAAAACCCACATCTGAGCTAGTCTCTATTTTGGCTTTTATGAACAGGCAAAGATTATAATGTTAGGTCAAACTTAAACTTCTGCTTTTACAGCTCTACAGTCAGTACCTGCATGCTACATGCTAACCTTTTATGTCTTTTTTTTTTTTAAGAACAAACGGTCACTTTTTTTCCTTCCCTTGGAGTAGTTCTTGTTTTTAAAAACTGTTGATTTGGAAGTTATGAATATTCCATCTCACTAGGAAACAATGTTAACAAGCTAGAGTTGCATTTATTCCCCCTCAGTTTAATTGTTGGGTATCTGTAGAATCTTAAAGTATTAAAATATCTTAAAGTAATTTTTCAAAACGTAAGGCCATTAAACATCTTAAATGTTTTTTTTGAATTTTAAATTTAGTTGAATTTGTTGAATTGTCAATTTGCATGTGCCTTGCTCATTTTTGTATTGTTAAAGTGTTAATGGTATAGTTCACCCAAAAAAAATGCTAATTCTCTCACCCTTAGGCCATCTCAAACTCATATGACGTTCTCTCTTCTGTAGGACACAAAGATATTTTGAATGATTTATGATGTCTTCTTGTAATACAATAAAAGTCAACGGGGTCCTTCAAAAAAGGATGTAAAGGCAGCATAAATGTATTCTACTAGATGATCTTGATTTGAAGCCTGATCTCACACGTCTCTGCACTTAATGCATACACACAGTGAGTGTACATACAGCGTACATACTGCTCTGCTCTGTGATCCTATTGACTTGCATTGTATGGACAAACAGACGTCATTTATCATTCAAAATATCTTTGTGTTCTACAGAAGAGAGAACGCCATATGAGTTTGAGATGGCATAGCAGTGTGTAAACTATGAGAGAATTATTCTTTTTGGATGAATTACTACTTTCAAATTGGTTTCTCTGGTAAGCCATACTATTTAATGACTTCATATAAGTAAGGTAAAAAAAAAAAAAGGTTTATTTGTATTGTTTAAATAAAAAAAAGTTCAAAATCTGTTAAGACTTAAAAGGTCTTGCATTTCATTTCATTAAACATGCAGATACCACTAATTATCCTTTAACTAGCTAGCAAACAAACATGATTTTGAATGTTTGTTTGTTTTTGTTTGTTTGTGTACTTGTATGGTTATTAGCTCACTTTTGAATCTTTGTTGTCCCAGCTTCCCCCATCCATCCCACCCCCACCCCTCCCAAGTTTTCCCTCTGGCCATTTCCAGCCTCCTAAATTCAATACAGAGCGGATAGCTAACCGTCTGTCTGAAATGAGAATCACAAAAGCTAAGATCCCGTCCTTCCGAGCTTTGAAAAGAGGGGTAAGAGTTGGCCTGAGAACCAGCGTGTGTGGGTTTGCAGTGATTTTCAAGTTACCGCTTGTGCTTGGGCCGGTTTCTCTCACCCAAGGTTTAGCTAATTCCAGCACACAAGGAAGCAATAAATCTGTGCAAATGACTATAGATTGTTTTTGAGTGAAGGAATAAGGCTTTCTGTGGGTCCAAGGAGCTGTGCCCCTGATTTTAGCTATGGGGGTAAAAATGAGAGTTGGCATTCTTGCTAAATGCACATGGTGGAGGGTAGCATTGGGTGGTTTCTCTTCTTTTTTTTTTTTAATGCAATAAAAATTAAATAAATATGCATGCTGCTGAAGACATTTAATTTCTCTAATGGTGCATTCACACTGATAAGGTATTAAAGTAATAGTTCACCCAAAATTACATTTATGTTGTTCCAAACCCGTTTGACTTTCTGTCTTATGTTGAACACAAAGAAATAAGAGTGTAAGTCTCATCCACCTTTCACTTTAATTGCATCTTTTTTTAATACTATTATTTTTATTTTATATTTATATTACATTCATTTGGTTTAACTGTGCCTTTAATCACTGCAGGTCATCACATTATGCAGATCATATTACAATCCATTGAAAAGTTAACATATATTTTCTTATAAATTGATGCTCAGCTTTGCATCAAGAACGATCACTCGTGTCACCACAAATCAGCAGCTGTCATTGAAAATGTATGATTTTCCGTTACTTTTGTCACTGCAAATCACTCTTAGTGTGAATGCTGCTTAAATCAGACATGAGGACGGTAAAACAAAGTATAGATTGACAAACATGAGAAGACCCAGTCGGATATACAGGACACTGTATTTAGTCTAGAAATGTCACTGTTTTGAAAACTTTCTTTTGAAGATCTTTTAAATCCTGAATTGGGCTTAAACTGTTTTGCATACAGCAGCTTATTGTTTGTGTATCACATGCCAAACAGATTTCATTTACGAGAAATGTTTAACATGCAGCTGTGGATCTCTTTGAAGAGGGTAAACCCATCCAAGTAATTTACATTATCCACAAATAGTCCCACCCTGAAAGAATGATGTTTGTTCACACACAGTTTGGTGTGGATGCAAGGAGCCCATTTGTGAATGCCCTTATTAGCAATCCAAATGCTGCTATTCTAAAATCTCACAAGCTCATCTTTTGTTTCCTCCACCTTTTCTTGGTATATTTAGAGAGGTGTCAGTTGTACTTGTTTTGTACAACAATTTTTGAAACTCCCTGAATGTTGGCATATTGGCATTTACCATAGAAGCATATAGGAGAGCTATCTTTGTTTGAAGCATCTGTTGTGGTTAATTATGTTTTACCTTTTTACCACCACATAAAACAAGCAGTGAAAACGCCAACAAGGATCGTTTTTCCAAGAAGTTCAGATTTATTGTTGTAAAACCAACATCAGGGCATACTTCTCAAATACCAACTGCCACTATATTGTAGCTGTTCTTCTTTCAGTTTATAGTAAATAACTTTGCCTGAATGGAAGTGTTGAAAACAAAGTTGAGGTTGTGAGGCTTCATGCTGGATGACATTATAACTTCTCGTTTACTTTATATTAACAATGTTGTACTTACATGAACTAATTCTGAATTCAGTCAGGCTATGACTAAGGGCTGGGCTATCCCAATGATGCCCTTTTTTGTGTGAACTTGTTACTAAAATTATCAGTCAATGCATTGGTTGACTGATGTTGATGAGTGATTTGTTGTCTTTGTTCTTTTAAAAATGACGTGACCTAACCGTAACCGTTCAGTGGTCGTTAAAGCTGGTAAGTTTTTGATGCTGTGTGTTTTGTACTGCTGTAATATAGGTTTTGAGAATAGACTTTGTTTATTTTTGTATTTTTTTTTTAGCTGTAGTTCCCCACCCCCCATTGCTTATTGCACAGCTTAAAGATGTCTTTCTTGGTGTGTGGGTTCAGATTTATAAACTTTGAATTCATAAAATTTGTTTAAACAAATGGGCCCATTAAGCTCTGGGGAGGACATCTCTCTAAAAAGTGACTCTGAGAACTTTAGCAGTGTGTGTTATATATGTATAGATGCTCATCGAGACATCTTTGCCTCCCACCCAATAACCTATATTTGTGCAGGCACCAACTCTTGAGGATCTCAGCCACCTTCCTCCTGAACAGAGACGCAAAAAACTGCAACAGAGGATCGATGAGCTAAGCAAAGAGCTACAGAAAGAAATGGACCAAAGGTAGACCAAGAAGAGCGCTGCTCTTTTAAACTCTTCCTTCCTGACTTTTTACTTAAAGAAAGTGAGAATTAAGCTGTGTAAAATCTGTTAAATGCCTATAAAATAATATATCAAAATCATAATGGTCCTTGTCACAGAGATGCTCTAAACAAGATGAAGGATGTCTATGAGAAGAATCCACAGATGGGGGATCCTGGAAGCCTCCAGCCCAAGATTTCAGAGACCATATGCAACATGGAGAAACTCCGCTCCGAGATCCATAAAAATGAGGTAACTCTCCAAGAGGAGCAGTTCATTGTTACAGTTTTATAAGGAAGCACAGCCTTTGGGAATGGACATCTGGATATATCTGTGCCAGTGCCACCTGGTGGAGGAATGGACAAAACGTATTGCCATGCAATTTATCACATACAAATATATTTGTTCATATTTTATATATGGCAGAGTATTAAATAGTTATTTTTCATTTACATAAAATGTAATTGTTAATTTAATGTTAACAATGAAATGTTATTGTCGCTAATGTACACGTACATGTCGCTAACCCTAATACGAGTGCGCTGGAGAAACACTCGCGCAACATCATCAAAAACACTGGCGGGCACAGGAAGATAACTGGCGGGATGATAAACTTGCACAACTGCATCCTCCCCCCAAACCTTTAATAACTCCTCCGTCAGTGGTTATTGTCCCCCTAATGTTACATCTCTAGGTCTGGGCCTGATGTGGACTCAGACTTTGATACCCCACTGTATTTTGAAATTGCTCTTTGCCTGTGTCTCTCCATCTCAGTCTTGGCTAGCAGAGGTTGAAGGGAAGCATGGTTTGCGTAGTGAGCGCCGGCCCAGTGCTGATGTGAATCACCATGCACCACCCGGCAGAGAGAGGTCTGGATTTCCTGATTACATTATCTGCATTCTCAAGACAAGTCAGGGACTGTAATATATGTCTAGTATACAGGCATCCATTTTAAATGGACCTAAACTGTTTGTAAACCCATGCATAGAAGGGCTGTTTAGCTGTCCCATCTGTTCTGCAAGCTGTTGTAAATGGAAAGGTGTAGATAAGGCAGTAAAAGTTAACATTTGTTTAATCTCTGTGTTACAGTCCTGAAGGCAGTTACACAAATGATCACAGTCAGGAGCATCGGTCTCCACCTCAGCCAGATCCACACGAGTTTGATGACGAGTTTGACGATGACGATCCGCTACCGGCTCTCGGCCACTGCAAAGCTCTCTACTCATTTGACGGTACAAAACTGTTCAAGTTGACCGGTTTAAAAGAGGATGTCCTAGTCATATTTCACCCCAATATCAAAAGTAAAAGATATTTATTTAAGGGTATGCGTATTCAAATTTGGACTCATTTTTAAGAATCTAATATAATTTTTTTTTTTTTAGAATTAGAATTTTTAGAAATAGAATTTTTCATGACAATTAAGCACATTTTCTCCCAATATTCTCATCACAGTAATGTGAAGAAAAAAAAATTCCCGTTACTGTAATGTGACATTTTCAAATATACATAGAATATTATGTAACATATAATTATTATGTAAATTAAAAAAAGAAGAAAAAAAAATAATAAAATATATATATATATATATATATATATATATATATATATATATATATATATATATATATTTATTCATGCATTATGGTTGTATTTTTTTTATTGCCTTAAGTTTAGGCTGTTGTATGTATGTATGTATGTATGTATGTATGTATGTTGTATGTAAAATATAGGATTTGGTTATATATGTGGCTGCATTACATGAGGATTTGAAGAAGAAATGTGCTTTTTTTTGTCATCGTAATAATACCACAATGCAACAATTCTTAATCTTATAAAAAATATGCTTCCATTTTATTTTTGCAAAATGAAACTTAAGTTTTTTATTATTATTTTAATTAAGACATATTTATGTGAGATTCATCCAAATTAACTTTGTGTTACTTTTCTTTATACAGTAGCCTTGTTGATAGAATTTCATCAATGTGTCTTCTCTTCCTGTTAAATCTAAGGTGTTCAAACAGAAGTGTGTGTTTCTCTAGGCTCTAACGAGGGCACATTGGTGATGAATGAGAGTGAGGTGCTGTACGTCATAGAGGAGGATAAAGGTGACGGATGGACACGGGTTCGCAAACAGAGCGGCGTGGAGGGCTACGTCCCCACATCCTATGTGGAGATCACACTGGAGAAAAACAGCAAAGGTGCGGTCACCTACATATGACATCATCCACGGCAGCATCTTCTAGTTATGGCATCACACATGGGGAAGCATGTGTAAGATTTATCGTGACTCATCAAGTGCAGCTTGGCTGACTGCCAAATGCTTTTGTTCACTGCGTGAGCCCAAGGACGAACACACACACAATCACACACATCACAGTTTTTAAAGTGACTACGTTCCTCTGCATAGCGACTTTACTGCAGTGGGTTATTCTAAAGCAGAGGCTACATTCATAGTATGCTGGTTGAGATTTGTATTTCTTTTCAGTGAATTTTAGTATTCTGCACTGTGTTTTATCTTTTTTTATTATTATTATTATATTTATTATCTCGGAATTCTTGGAACAAAACTAAAGACAAAATCGCCACCTTTTCAAATGTGTTTGAGAGATTATCTGCTCTAACCTGTCAAACTTCAGTCAGCTTTTATTGTTGAGAATTATGTATGTTTGTCTGTATGCACGTTAAAACTAATGTACACTACTTGGAGCCTCTCTTCCCTATTTTACACAGTCCAGTTAATAGTTGTATTTGCATTAATTTGAATGAACTACAGGTACTACAAGAAAGGATTCAGTGTGAACATCTGATCTTTCAATCTATGCAGAATCTTCCCCTCTTTCCGCAGTGTCAGTTGTTTGCTGTAAAATTGCCCTGATCATAGCCGCATACCTTCGGTTGCATTTCAACTCTTTCTGTGGGTGCCACTCTTCTGTTTTCATGTGTAACCAATGGTTAGAGGCATATAATGAAAATAATCATCCTTTCATCTAAGAAAATTCACTAAAATAATTGCTTAAAATAGGAGCAGCACTTAATTTATTGGGTGGCTCACTTGTGCACCAGCACCCTCTATGATTGTGGAGGTAAATTGCGTCCATCTCTTTTCTGGCCAGTCCTTCTGGAACTATCAATGATTCTGTCTTTTTTTCTCTCTATGGCTACAGGTTCCTGATTGGATGAATGGGGTTCTGTGGTGTTTGGTGAAACGGGACTCATTGCTGTGGGTCTGTTAGAGGGGCAGTTGGGGGAATTAAGACCGGGGCGAGATTTTAGGGCTGTGTTGGGGCAGGTTGCATGTTTGCATGCTGTTTGTGTCATGGTGATTAACATCATTCCATTGCAGCAACGTTCCAGGGATAACAAGGTGTGCAGGGAGGGAGGGGCAACCTGGAAAGACACCTTTGAGCAATAATGGAGGAAGTCGAAAGTGTGTCGTTGCCTGGCACTGACATTTGTGCTCCATTTCAACTGTCATTGGAATGTTTTCCTATGCCATCTTGTGTGTTCTTAACATGCACTTGCATGATCCACAGCCATTTAGTCCAATTGGCCCCTTAATAGGATTTAACCACTTATCCCTTTTGCCTCTAATCTCTTAACACTTCTGTGACTGTCTGGTTTGTATGTCTGTTTTGGTTTAATTTTCTGTTTGTCATTGGTGCATTCCATCATGAATGTTATGTTAACCATATTGTGCAAGTCATTGTCGATAGCATGACCAATCAGAGTAGAAGCATGGGACTTACTGTAGCCAAGGCGACAGTCCCCACAGCATTATCCACCAAATTACAGCCCCAAGTCTGGCGAATGGAAGGAGCCTGGTGCTGTTCTACATTTGACCAGCAGGGGGAGCCACACACCACATAAAACAAGCATTGAAAACGCCAACGAGGATCTTTGAACACCAACTCATCATTCCGACATTCTGAATCTCTGCCTTAATTTCAGCCCTCTGAATGGTAGCTAAAATTCAGAAGTCTATCTGCCCCTATAAGCCCCCAAAATAGTGTTCTTGGGCTGCCAGCTCTCTGCGGTGCTTTCTTATTTCTTCTCCAGCAGATATCACCAAACATGCTGTGGTCCCATCACTGCCTCTCAACAAGGTGCCACACATCTCCAAAATCCGATCTCAAGTCCGTGTATTTGTGAATGTGATTCTTACATACGAAACTGTGTATGCATATGGATGCATACATGCATATGTATGTACCTAGTTAGTTTTTATTATTAAACTGTATGTATTAACATCTTTATTTCAGAATGAATGTGTTTTTAGCTTAACTTTTTTATGGGGTTTCTAACCAAGCAAATGACTTTCAGAGGTTGCTTTTGAGAACCATGCTGTTATCTCTTCGTTAACAGTGCTTCAAGTTGGAACACTATTCTCAAATGGACCCTGGTCTAAAGCAATGCACTTTTTACCCTGTTGCATTTTAATTGAAATATTAGGATGTGAATGATGTTGGATGTGAATGCTATGTTTTGAAAGAATGTGTTGTACAGTGAGACTATGGTGACCACTATATACTTAGGATTGTGTTGGACCAAGAGAAATCGAGAAATAAATACGTATGTCTGTTTGTCTTGTTCATTCTGACTTGCTTCATGATTGAGGTGTGTGTGTATTGTGCGTAAGGCTTTTAGTCTGATTTATGTATCCATGTATTAAACATAGGAGAACATGTACTAATGGTGCACTTAGTAATTTTTTTTATAAGAATGGTGATTTGGTGTAACATAAGTACTATTTGCCTGGTCATGGTATCACAACATGGTGGTCCCCAAGAAGAGGAACTGCTCTGTGTAAAACAAAATGGCTTTCATTAAGCTACTAATATGACCAGAGTCTTCATCTCATGTGACTATGATATAAAACATTTTTTAAGTACTTAAGTGTAATTTTCTTTAATGGAAATACAATTAACAAGTGCACCTTTAAAACAGTATTATAAAAGAATAGAAACTGGCAAGGAAGTAATGGCATGTTATTTCTTTGAGTTCAATTGAGTGTAATTTCTTTTACAGTAGTTTTGCTGTTCAAATTCCTAATTTTTATAATGCTAGTATATAAGATCACAATCTCTGGGAATCAGATATGCTATTCTATGGTTGACTTCCACAGAACAATTAACTTGAAGTAAATAAGTGCCACACCTATATTTTACACTCATATTGTTTGCTACAAGATTGGAACAATCAAACCCTTCCTCACCTTTCCAGGTAGCACACTAGTATTGACAGAAGACAGGACTGAAAGTTGATCCTAGATTATCAGATGGATAAAGTTTAAGGATGTATCTTTTCCCTAATTGCAGTATTCTACAAATATATGCAATGTAATTGACTTTAATATGGAATATCAAGATGAAATAAACTGATTTTTTTTTAACAGAATTAAAAACGTTTATTAGATATAATTCAGAATTTGTTTAAATTTTATGGATAACTATTTACAGGTAAATAATACTTCATACAATATATTACATTAACTAGCCTTCACATGCTTACATTAGTGATGATTATGCACACCATTTTCCTTGTGAGATTTTTAAATAGAACATTGTTTTGACCAATGAGCATAATGACATAATAAAAGAACATTTCTAAGGCAGATCTCAGAGCTTCTTTCTTCCAACCCCCCCCCCCCCCACACCTCTCTTTTTATGAAGCATTTTTTTTTTTTCTGCCTTTGCAAACTTTTTTTTTTTGGGGTGCATGACATTAGGGCTACTAGATATTTTCCATGTACATTTCCTTCTTTAACACTCTTAAAAGCAAAATTGGTACCAGCCCACTTTACCAGTCATAAGTGTGTAGCACAACACACTTCTGGAAAGTCTGTATAAAAGAAACTATTCCTCCAAAGTCATAAATAGCTTCCAAGTATCAAGCTGAATCTTTTAAAGATCACGTGTAGATAGAGATTATTTCCAGCTGCAACTTTGATGTGGCTCTATATGCAGGAATTCACACGTTTTGTCTTGCACAGAAAGTCTCATAATGAATTTGTTATGTAGGCTGTCACTTTATTTCAGAGTTCTGTGTGTTTGATTGGAGGTTCTAGTTTTCTGGAGAGGGCTGTGAGGATGAGTTTGAACTTGTCATATCGTTCTGTCTGGTTCACAGATGCGCCTCTGCTGCCCCAGAGCAGACGCAACTGGAAATCAGTCCTCAAGATCTCCATCATGTCACCATTAGGTTGGAAGTCTGGAGGGGAAAGAGATATATCAAGACATAATAGTTAAACTCTCATTCTAAAAGAATCATCAAACAAAGCTTAAAATTAAAAACTTAAAAAATAATATTAATAAACACAATTTAGGAATAAGGGTTAGCATATTTACCACAGTCATTAAGGAATAAAGTAGTCAGCCAGTCATTATTGCGAAATAAACCTTGACATAGTGTTCAGTACCCAAAGCGGACGTTTTGTATCCTCCTCGATTGGTTTATTTTACGATAATGACCAGCTGACTGTACAGTGTTCCACTTTTTTACATGGCTGCTTAAAATAGTTTAGTGTGAAGAGACTGTGGAGTGCTATGAGAGACTTGAATCTAGCACAGTGTATGAGACAAATGTCATACACATTCATTTTAGCGGTAATTTTACATTCTATACTGGTTGTATTCCAGAGAACGTTTTTAAATATTCATACTACATAGCCATGATGTGTAAGAAACCAATGACCACATGTCATTACAAGGTCTTGAAATTTCAAATCAGTCTTATTCTAAAGAGATATGAGCCTTCTATGACAAATCTCTGTGAATATGGCTGATGACTTCCTTCAAAGTAAAGCATCAACCATCCAAACTGAACTTCTAAACTGTCTTTTGTAATGCACTTGGCTTACTGTTGAGGATCCGCTGTGCGTTGCAGGTGTAGGTGTCTGCATTGCGTGCAACAGCACGAGCTCCCTCTAGGTGGCGGAACATGATTTCACAGCCTTGGTCATTGTTCTCCCAGGTGTCCATGCCTTCGAAAGTAACAGCAGACCGCTCCATTAGAGTGAGTAGAGGCATTAGCAATGGAATGCTGGCGTTGCTCAGTGGAATTTCAGCTGAAAAGACAGGACATTAACGTAACTGTAAACGGGCATTTAAAGCGTCCAATTGCATATTGTCAAAAACTTTCATCCACAGACTTTTTTGATCGTTAAAGGAGTAGTTCACCCAACATCTGTGCTCCACAGAAATACATAGCATACAGGTTTAGAATGATGTCAGGTTAACTAATGATAAATAATGACAGAATTATAACTTTTTGTGAACTACATTTTCACAAAAATAATTTACTGATATTACAGTTTTTATACTTGTCAAAACTCACCACTTCCTTCATAGAGTCCTTTGTAAAATGGTTTCAAAGATTTCTCGTAAAAAATGGCTGTTTGTGTATATTTCCTCCGTAAGGTTGTCCACGTATGATCCAATCTGGTAATCTGTTCATACATGAAATATGAGACATATTTAAGTTAAATGTCTCTTCAACACAAGTTAAATGTCTCTGAGTCAAGTCAACCTAAAGTGCTGTGTAGCAGTGATGAGAAGATGTTTGGTACCTGAGGCATGTCCAGTGCTTTCATTATGGAGGAGAAGGCATAAAGATCTCCCATGGATTCTTTTAGTTCCAGGGCAACCAGAATGATCCGGTTTAGGGTGGCAGTTCTCTCCTCTAGACTTCCTGTACACCCTAAGATATCCACAGCAACACCAATTGCCATGGTGTTATGCCTGTTTAATAAAGGACAAGACAAGCATGTTAAATTTGTAGCCTACTTGATTTGGGACAATGCAATAAATCCCTAGTCCATAATTTCAGTGATATGGACTTTGTTTTGCACTGTTTAGATTGTTCAAATTTTGGTCATACTAGACTTTTGAGTATGCAAAATTGCAACTAGATATGATGTCACAGTCATGACACTTCTGTTTTTAAAAGGTAATACATTCAAAAATAGTACAAAATAAAAAAAGCATTTATTACACTTTTCCAATGCAGCTTTAAAGTTTATACTCTTTGTATTTAGCTAAGAGATAAATGTGTAATATTTAGAACCTCTATTGGTCAAATGTCTTTTTGCTCTTCTCATTTATAGTAGGTAAGAGAAGTCTAGTGAGAAAGCAATGTAAGACAGATTTATAGGTGTTTAAAGAGTTAATACTTTGTTTGAAAGTTTTCTGGGTCACTGTCTGCCCCTGCTGTGTCATCAGAAACCTGGTTTATAGATCATATGTTGACTGTCTGTTTACCTTTCCATGAGGTCCTGACGCAACTGTCTCCCATGAGGAAGTGTCACCAACTCTAGCCCAGAGGTCACTCCCATTTGACCTTTCATCTCCTCGGAAACATTCAGTATCCTAGCAACCTGTAACAAGTACACAGAGAATTTGCATCACATGAATCAACATCCAGAACCAAAAGTACTGCAAAGAAGCTGAACCTTAATTTAAAGTCAAAATGAATTTGTATTTGCAACCCATTTGCTTTGGTAATGTTATGTTTCCAAATGAACATACAGTAAAACAAATGTGGAGATTTAAGCTAAAAAACTAATGTTTTGTTTAAAAGAGAGCGAGTTCTTAAATTTGAATGAAACATAACAATGACATTGTTTTTATTTATTCATATATATATTTTTGATGTAATTTTTTTGAGTAACGTGCACTGACGAATCGTGGAAAATAATACAATGTGTATTAATACAGTAAATTCTGTCTCTTTTGATTTCAAGTTGACTTAAAAGTGTTCATGATCTGGATTTTAGGGAAGATTTATAGTGGAAAAAATATGTTGTGTTGGGTGAGCTGACCTTGTTTTCTCGTCTGTAATATTGGTCCTGTGACTGACATAAATTACCAGCTTGAGATTTAATTCCCAAATAGCCAGACGAGCCTGGTGCCTCTAATACAGGCAGAAATAAATGTGGTGATGTGGATAGTCATGTGTATAAGAGCCTTTTTGTGTCATTTTCAATTGGATTCATCTGAATTTAGCCCCTGCGGTGTGGCACAGTTGTGGTCTTGTCCTCAGGTTGGCAAGAATGAACCAGTAGACCTGACCTGAAGAGTAAACTAACTCACATAATGAGATTTTAATTACAGACCTGTTGTCCATAATAACCATATTTTCAGCATATGGTTGGGTGAGGATGGTTATCCCTAGTTTAGATCTTTCTTGTTCTTTTGTTGCATGTTTAGCTTGTTTTTTTGTTTTTTTTGTCCTGTCCCTCCCATTTTTTTTAATTGAAAGTTATCAAGCAATCAGTGGTAGATTGGTCATCTATTGTACAATGAATGTTATACACACCAATATGAGCTTTTAAAACCAACATGAAATGGCATTTGCAACCCATTTTACTTTTGTACGAATGTGATATATTTCATGAAACCGAACAGACCGTAGTCATATATCACTATAGAGCCATATTTGATTTTGATGGGAATGCAAACGTAGCTCTGACAGATAGACTTAGTCTTTTCAGTGGTATGCATGGTATAAAGCTAACTGAATTTTTGGGGGAAAGATGTTCTTCTCAATGTTTCGTCAGCGGAACAATCCAAAACACTTTAAATAACAGTACAACCCATTGAAGAGACTATCCATTACAGCCTCGTTTTAATTCCTGCCAAAGACCAAACTGGACCATAAAAAATAGGCATGTCGTACCAGAATGGAGCCAAACCTGAATGCGAGTTTGTAGTTGATTATGTAAAACTACTTCCTTTCTGATTCACCACCGACAACCACTTTTTAACGATGCGTTTTGACCAGGACATGAAGGCTGATCAAGTTCACCCTCAAGACTGTCTCAACATGTCCTTCTGATACTGCTTTTTTGAATCTGTCATTATGTCCATAACCTTACTTTACATTACCTATAACATTACCATAGAGCAGCATTAAATTACTATGTTACTATTGGCAAGATTTTAGAAAGGCTACATTACCTTTAACAGTAGCCTAAAACAATGCATTAATAGCAATTGGCACATTATTTTACATGACGGCCCTTAGTGACGTCAGCCTAAAGGACAGTCATTTTAGATGCAAAGCAAGTTATTGCTTTCAGCTGAAAGATTCAATATGGTGCTATGCAGAAATTGTATTAAGAAAGTAAATGGGGTCAATTTTGAGTTCATGTTGACTTCAATGTCTCATAGTCATACCTGACAGTCTGTTTGCAGGATATGTTTTGCAATCGTCTTTGGATCTTGACTGATGACGATTTCTTTGGCTTTCTTCAACACTGACATTTCCAATGGCTTGTTCTCCACTGGCAGAAGCCTGAAGTTTGTGTCTCCTGGTTTAAACACTGATTCAGTTTCAAACACAGGTCTTTGGAAACCACTAACTTTCTTGGCATTCTGTTCTTGTTCTTTATCCCCCTCATTGTTATCCTC
Source organism: Moxostoma hubbsi (assembly GCA_032164185.1). Lineage (NCBI taxonomy): Eukaryota > Metazoa > Chordata > Actinopteri > Cypriniformes > Catostomidae > Moxostoma > Moxostoma hubbsi. The sequence continues at coordinate 6,544,560 of JAVLUX010000117.1, forward strand.
ACAGTCATTGTCCAGGGCCTCAATGGTGTTATTATAGGAACTACAGTCCAGCTTAATGCTGCTATCAGTTCTTTGTAACACCTCTTCAGTCTTTAGACGTTCCACATAACCGTTGGCCTGTTGTCTGTTGATTTTTTCCCATTCGGCAGGGGTGCATGGACTCAGTTCACAGTAGCTTATTTCTGGACTTGATGGGCTACCCAACTGCTGATGTTGCTGAGATGAATGTTTCTGGGGCTTTACCGGGGATACAGGTTTGATGAGAGGCTGCAGGCCAGGGGTGCAGGGTGTTCTCATGGAGGGCACCTTGCTGGGTTTAGGGGGCGGCTTGGGACACAGCTGGCTATCAGATCCACGGATGGCCTCACCAGGCATGTCAAAGACCATTTTGCGTGGCACTGTGGGGCTCAGGGCTGGCTCACTTCCTGTTCGGAATACTGGGGATTTAAGGCACTGTTGGTGCTCCATATGTTGAATTTGAGCCTGGGGCCTACAGCCTGAAAGCAAAGGAATACATTTATTTGTGTCATATTAGGGAAGTCAAAAATACCAGTACTTTGTTGCCAAGTCGATACTAAAATAAAAAAATGTAAACATGTAACAATAGTAATGTCTTTCTATATTATCGGCAGTATCAAGATCCGATTCAATCCATTACCCATCTGACTGACAGGTGGCTGCTTTAAAAATGCAACATATTTATATAGGCTTGTAAACAGGCCCTGTCGTGGAATACAGATTGTTATATGAAAAATGCAATTATAGCAATACTGACACGAAAAAGAGAAGAATGATTGCTTGAAAAAAGGCTACATGTCATCCAGTTCCAATCCATCCAGTAATCCAATATTAAATTAATATACATATTAAATTAACAATTTAATATGTATCTTAAAGGAGTGTATTCAGTGCATATGTTTTAGCTGAGATATTACAATTTTATTTAAGTGTCATGAAATGTTTACTGGTACTTCTATAGACAACAAAAATCTTGGTATAATTTAATTATCTATTTTTTTTATATATGATTTAAATAACAGTATGGTAGATAAGTTCATGGAGAGAAGTCAAATCAAGTCCAATGCTGCCATTCTAATTTGAAGAAACACAAAGTTTTATTTTTGCATTCTGCACGGAAAAGTAGATTCACCACACTAGTTTTTTGACGTGGACTGCAAAGCAAAACATTTTCATATAACCATCTTTATTCCACTGACAAAGGCATAAATGACCAGTAACTCCACTTTCATTCTCCTCCACACACAATTTATTTTGCATTCCAATCCCACGTCTCATTTCACACATTTAACGTTGGATAACACTGTGAATTTCAAAGGCAGGAACGACATCTTGACTTTGAGAATTACTTTCTGTTTGGCACAAAGTGAAGAAGATGATGGGTCTTCAAGGCTGTCAGACGTGTGTATCACCAGAGAGTTGGAGGCATAACAGAGTATCAAGGAGTATAAAAGCTGACAGGCACTCACCGATTGGGAGGAAGCTCTCCGACTGATGGGTCTTTAGTGGATGTCTCCTCTCCTGGACATGGTTTAGACATGCAGGTTGACTCCCACACTTATCCTTGTTGCTGGGAAGGAGAAAGACAGGTCACTTAGTCTTGGAAACTCTCAGAAACTAAGATGACATGAACCACTCCTACGAAATCTGTCGGTGTGTGTGTGTGTATATATATATATATATATATCAGTGTTTCTCTCACCTGAGGAGATTCCCACGGCTGACGTGTCCGTTCATGATATTCAAACTCAACCGTTTTGAAGTCAGGTTCTTCCTCTCTGAGTATCCAGCCTCCATGTGTATAGATCCCACACCATACTTCTCCTCCAGGCATCTCAGAGGCAGAGATCTGTTGATTGGCTGAAAGATAATCGCTCCGACAACTAAAGACACAGGCTCACGGTTGCCCACGTAGTATCGCACTAGCGCCGGGATGCTGTCGAATCCTTCCTTCTCGAACAAGTACTGAACACGTGAATAGGCCTCATTCATGGTTACTACTTGTTTATTAATTTTGAAGTGCTGGGGGCTGTTCTTCCACTGGCAGGTCAGGACGTAATTTCCTGGACTGGACAGCGAATCCCGAATCAGAAAGTCACCATCTCGCTGGACTAGGTTTTCAGCCACCTGAAATCCAAACACACACAAAATAGGCAGTTTTTTATGTGTGTGTGCATGTGGTTAAAAGAAAAATTGTTTTTCCTTCCCCAATCATTCCAGATAAGTTCTGATGCTGGATCAATGGCCATGTGGTTAGTGTACATGCTTCGACACCTAGAGCAATGGTGCTCATACGGGCAATGCAAGTTTGAATCCAGCTCACATTCTTTGCTGGTAATCTTTCCCACTCTTTTCCCCATCATTTACTGTCCTTTCTCTATTTTTCATAATGTCAAACAAATGACAAAAAGGACAAAATTTGTGGACTTACTTTATATTAGGTGGCCTTAACAAAATGTACTTATTATGTACATGTTGTTGCATTGTAATTACATTTAAAGTACTTGCATTTAATTACATTTGTAGTTACACTATTAACTTAACCGCTTACCCCAAAACAAAACTCTCCCTAACCCAGCCCTTGCTCCTAAACCTACCCGTACCTCAACCTCAGTAACAGCAAATGTGGGAATTTTGCAGAACAACGTAGTTGCAATGTAAGTAAATAGTCTTGTATGTATTTAATGTTAGCACATAGTAGTTAAGGCCACCTAATATAAAGCGTGACCAATTTTGTTACCTGCATGTTTTTACTTGCTTTCATTCATGTAGTACCTACTGTGATAATGATAGTTCATTGTAAATGGTGTCGTTTGATACGTAAACATTTGAGAAGTAACCATTTAGAAGGTAGTGATGATTTCTACTCATAAATTCTCACTTATTTTTGTTCTAAACATTCTCTCTAATCAGATTATTTGAACATCCACAGTAAACATGGAGATACTTTTATGACGGTGATGCCTGGCATGCCCTAAAATATAATATATTTTATGGATCACCAGTGCAGTCAAGCAGTTTAGAATGATGGATTACCTCTCCAAACTGAAATGTTTTGATATTTGAAAAGCCAGAAGAGACCCTATTATAATGCATAGACAACTAGCAGTATGCCATTTGTTGGTTGATTTCCCCAAAAAAGTGTAAACACCAAGGCTCTGTGCTGCTATTGAAATATTAAAACAGTTTGGTGACACTAGTGGCACAGAAATTTGTAACTTACCTCTAGATTTTACACAGATATTATGCTTTGAGCAGTTGGGCAGCAGTGGCACCAGGAAAAGTGTCATTAAGTGTGATTAGAATCGCTGAGCTTTTATGGCTGTTTCCAGGATAGCTTTGCTAAACAGCTGTTCTCAGACCTAACAGCAACTAAACAGGACTTTATAGTTATAAATAATGTACACAAATAAAAAAGTACCATGGTAGTACTGTGTTTTTGGAACATGTCCCAATATAATACAATGGTATTCTTAAAGTAGCATGTCAGTACCATGATATATAAATGTAGAAATCATTCAGCACCATGGTAAATATCAAAGTATTATAGTATAGTATGTAGCCAACACTGTACAATTGGGCTAATAAATTTTTTTTTTTTGTAAGAGTAGTTATGGTTACCTAACTTCAGACATACAGTAATTTATATTCATAACACATATAATGTACACTAAATAACAAATGTACAATGGTATTTCTGTGTTTCTTGAATACTGTGATATTCTTGATATAGAGTAGTAATTCCATGATAGTCATGGAGGCTGTGCAATGTGTTTGTCTAAAGTTATTTTAGAATAAATCATTATGACTGTTGTGGATTCACAGGTTGATACCTGCCTTGTGCCATTAATTCATCCCACTTCATTAACGCGTTTTAATCTCTTTTTTTCCCCACGGTGACAAAAACAACACCCTTGGAATAAGTAAGTAAGCACTTCTGAATTCAACCACAGGTCATTTCACACCAGTGGTCACACAAAGAACATATAGAATTAGACTGCTTTTCATCTCCACGTTAATCTGTAGTCTGTTTGATTGACTTCAGTCGAGCAGGTCTGACTCGTCCTGAAAGACACAAGGGTTGCAGGTAAACATAACCTGTATTGCAGCCCATGTGCTGTCAGGGGCTTTGTGAAGGACTGAATGCATAATCACAGGGCGTGTAGTGATCCACAGATCACACAAAAGAGTTAATGAGTGTGTGCTGACTCCTGTTAACTGTGTTGATATGTGGATGTTGTCATCATTAATTAAGAATCAAACCAGTCACGACAAATAAGCGAATGTACATTATATTTTGGCAGAGCCCCTTTAAAGTTGTCTATACACAGAACATTTTTTTATATGTGGAAATAAAAATCTAATTTCTGCAAAAATCTGCACTATTTCTGGGTCACTAATCAATAAGCAAATTTATGAGGCTAACCGTGTTAACTCCTTTGTACAAAAGATCAGATTTCCTTACTTTTATTGAAGCATACAAGATGCTCTTTGGAACATTTTCAAATAATATCAGATAACACTTTGAAGTCCATTCCAGCATGAGTGCATGCTGTCATTAAAGCAAAAGTAGTACATACCAAATGCTAAGATAATTCAGAATTTCATGTGAATATTTGAATTAAAAATGTTACATTTTATAATGTTGCAATTTGCAATGCACATGCAAAATAGACATATTTTCACTAGTGGACGTTTTACACCCTACAATATACAGTACACATACATTATAAATACTGTATGTACAATTTTTAAAGACAAAGCGACAAGAAGCTTTTTGTATTTTTAAGTGTTGTAGATCTGTAGATTCCAATTTTTCTTTCTTTTTATTTATTCTATTTTTCTTTTCAAATCTGATCTAAGCCTTACTAGGTCTGCAGCACGCAGTTTAAGGTATCCTTTGTTGCAGAACAGAAGAAATAATCTTGCCAAAGGTAATCTTAAACCCATTGAACAGCATTCTAAGGTCACTTCTGAGTGTGTTAAACCTCGAGGAGCAAGTATGTTCCATTGTGATAAACATTGCTCGGTGGTATTTGTGGTGTAAACAATAGGTTCGCTCTGGATGCTGGTAGTTCTGTTCACATGATGCTGTAACATTAAATAAATACACCTTGGGTCAGATGGCAAGCATGAATCAACATAAGATTTCCAATCTCACTCTAATGCAGTTGTAGATGGATGAGTTGTCAGTTTCAGGGGCATATCCTGCAAAGGAGCATGGGAAATAAGCAGTAGCTGTTGGCACTGTAATGTTTGACATAATGATAAACTGTTGACAGCTGTTTTTTGAATGGCTCTTGGTGTTAATATAGTCCGATATATAGTGTACTTAATATAATAGTTATTATTATGTCTGAATTTTGTTATCAAGTCCGTATAACCAAGACAGGTCACGAGGAACTAATTGCAATTCCCAGTAATGCATTTTCAACATATGCCAGATTTAGCTTTCTGTTTCAATGAAAAATGTCTTGGGCAAGTCTGGGTGTGAATGTGGTTGTTCCAGTTCAACACAGGTTTGGCGCCTGTAAACCAGTTAAAAACAAGCTTTGAACAACTAATGTGTGAACTGACTCTCTGCTCTCAGGCTAGTTTAAGGATATCACTGGATTTCACATTTTGTCAGCTGTGATTCATCAGTTTGTTTATATCATAAAGAAAGTATTAGTACCATTTACAGAGTTTTTTTTTTGTATTATTAAAATCGTTTTCGGTAGGGGCTCGTGACCACAGATGTAGGTGGGGCAGATTGTCGCTCGTTAAACACTACTACCTGTCAGAACGTGGTGTCAGATAGTAGAACATTTATTCAATATAAAATTTTGAACAGATTTAGACCTTAAAAAATTACATTTATGTGCAGTTTTGTATGGTATACTGTATGTTTTCAAATGAATTCATTAATAAGTAGGGTTCTGCCACATCTGCCAATAAAGGCGAGCTGCGGTTGATAGTTTCCTAAATATCTGTTTTAAAAAGAAAATCTGTCACCCTGATATGCGTATACTGTAAAAGAGAATGTTATGCTGTTTTCCAGTTTACAATGCTTCAGCCAAGCGTATAAAAATGTATCTAAATGGAAATGGAAAATTTAAGAAGGCAACAGACAGTTTTTATTATATATGGTTTATTGTTTTGCAATGCATACCATTTAGGTTACTATGTGAATGCAACATTGTGCGAAGCAGGGGCGATTCTAGGATTTTAATTGTAATGAGGCGGAGGGCATGGCTGGGCTATGATGATGCAAGGTCAGCGCTGAACCAACTGATCAGCGAGAGAGCGAGATAAAGGGGAGCCTGATGCACCAGTTCGAGAGAGAGAGACCCAGGCGGCCGCGCTGCATGTGTGCGTGTTTGTTTATGTTTGTTTTAAGTTAATTTATATCATTAAATTTTACATTGATTGTTCATCCGTTTCTCGCCGCCTCCTTGCCCATCCCTTGAACCATTACAAAAATCTTAGGGGTGGGCTCACCCACAATGAAACTATTAGATTTGCACATTTAATATATTCCAGCATATTTAGTGTAATGCTTTTTTCACTGTGTTTACGTAATTCAAGATATCCAGCTAATATTCATTCAGAATATTGTCATTATAATAAACATACTTATAAAGATATATAAAAAAACTGAAACCAAGATCCATTCAAATAATTATTTTTACATTTTCCATTAACAAATAATTGTGCTTATTATTGAAAATCAATTTGCAACTTTTGTAGATTGAAGTTATATTGAATGAATGAACACAGTGAACAGGGGACACTCCTCAACCACCACCAGTGTGCAGCATCAACCTGGATGATGCAATGGCAGGCATAATGCACCGGTACACTCACTACACACCAGCTATTGGTGGAGAGGACAGAGTAGAGTCACAGAGCCAATTAATGTATGGGGATTTTTGGGAGGCCATTGGTACCATTAAACCAATGATAAAGCACAGAGACTTTCATGACCATAACACGTCTGAGTCTACTTTATTAAAATCAGTATATCTACTAAGAGACTAGGTTTAAATATCATAAGCATTTTTCCCGCAAATGACAACGAAACGTATAATTTTGTGAACTGCCGTGCAATGTCATTAGTCACTTTTATTCTTAATTAACCCAGCCCCTTTCTCTCCTTTTTAAACAAGATTACCGAACTAAACAAGTGACATGCCCCCTCACCTTCAAGCGGTCAAAAGATGTTGATCCTCGCTTGTTCATAAATTGAATGAGGAAATGGTGTTTGCTGATTGCAAAGTCACAGATTTTCATGGGGGCTGAAGCCCCCTTACATATGATCTAGTAACACCTATGGTGCGAAGGTTAATATACAATGAGTATTTGAACATGTTTCACCATTTTCAAGCTTGGCAAGAGCATTATGAGTACACCAACAAAACATACAAAAAAGTACTGTGGTTTTGGTAATACCATAGTTGTTTGGACATAAATCATGGTAATGCCATGGTATTCTTGTGAGTACCATGTAAAAACAAAAATACATGAATGTGGTAATCATTTAGTACCATCATGCAGTTTTCATCTGTTACCATCACTGTAATCATTATACTTTTCTGTATAACAAGTTGGTAATAAGAACATCTAAAGAAGTCATAGATTCTCTATGGATCAAAATGTATTTTCTTCCCTTAATCAAGTATTACTGGCCTTGCCCTGTCTCCAGCTGTAGCAAACATGGCCACGTGTCTTTATTTCATAATCATTTCCACAAAGAGAGTGAATGTATCAGTGCCAGATAAAAGTAAGGCTTCCAGTGTCACTCAATGAGAGAGAACAGACATGCTTTGACAGCATAAATATGTGTACAGTACCACTGTTCCAATATTAAATGTATGCACCATGGTAACCATAGACCTATAAATTAAACTGATTGGTCAATTGCAACAGTCTGAAATTAAATATTTTTATATAATGACCACTAAACTGTATTTAACTAAACTGTGGCAACCAATTTCCTACACTGTACTAGTTTCATGTCTATTTTATCACTTTCTTGAGGTCTGTTTTCTCATGTGAATAAATAATTTCACCTTAAATCAGTATTTTCACATCAATATTATGTCTATTCATTTACATACTTGGTAAATAACTGTGTAATAAGTAGGATTATTGCAAAATATACCTCTTCATGGTGCTAAGTGATTTCTGTTTTGTGCTAGGTTCCTGATCGCCCTGTCAGGGTTTATGTTGCAATAGTAGCTGGGTAATTGTGCATCATTCCTTACAAAACAACCACTTGACTACCGGTCAAAAGTTTTGAAACACTTATTCTTTATTATCATATTTTTTTTCTTCACATTTTAGAATAATAGTAAAGTCATCAAAACTATGGAATAACATAAATGGAACTATGGGAATTATGTTGTGACTAAACAAAATCCAAAATTGTAACATCTTCAAAGTAGTCACCATTTGCCTAGAATTTGCAGACATGTACTCTTGACATTTTCTCAACCAATTTCTTGAGGTATGGGATGCTTTTTAAACCGTATTGATGGAGTTCCTATCTATGTTGAGCTCTTAGTGGCTGCATTACTTTAGTATTTGGTCAGTCATCAATTACAAAAACTTTTTTTTAAGTTATATTTTAGTTTTATAATTAAATGAATATGGTGGCACAATTATATTTTTGTCTACAAAACTCATTTCAAACATTTAAGCATTCGCCTTCAGATCAAAAGAGTTTTAAGATCATGAGAAACATTTCAGTCAAGTGTTTCAAAACGTTTGACCAGTACTGTATATATATATAATCCCATAATAACAGAGATCTCCATGATATAAACTCTATAGTCCACCCACCCCTCTCCTTCTTCTAATGCCCAGAAAAGGAGTACCTGTCTGGGGATTGCTCCATGATACCAGGCATGGCTCCGTGGTTCCTCACTGCTTAGTTTCAGTTCCTCCTCTAGTTCTCTCCGAAGCTTCTCCGGTGGTCCATCCATGATATATTTGTCCTTTGAAAACTGCACATAGATAGGAACAGAAGAGTATGTTAGAGCCATTATGGCCCTGGATACGGTGTGTGGCTCTGAATGTTTGTAGTATGCGGAATCAGTACAGATAAGCTGTCTTTTTCTATTCCCCTCCTCCCTTTTTGATGTGTGACACAGTATCTGACTGGTTGATTTATCCTGTGCTTCCTGTGACATCTACGCCCCACCCCCTTCCTGTCTATGCCCACCCCCATAAGCCGTGGGGCATGCCCTACCTTTACCTGCACATACACACGCCCACATTGGTCTTAATCATCACTGACTTTCACAGGTATTTTGGAAAATTGCACGCTGTCTCAGAGAGTTTTAGATTTCACAATCTAGGAACTTTAGAGGGTAAATACAATTCTTATCATGGTGACCAATAAACTGATTTTATTTTATTTTTTATTGTATATTACAATCCTTTGATTGCAGTTCACGGTAATACCATAATATAAAACAGTGTCTAAATGAACTTGTAACTATTAATATTCATGTAAAAAATTAAGGTACACTATTTACTCACTGGAATTGTTTTGCTTTGGATTTTTTTTCCTTAAAGGTTTTTGTGCTGTATAAAAACCCAGTGTTAGTCAATTAATTAAAATACATTCTTATTCTAAACAATTAACTGATATTAAACACAAAGGTCGTTGTAAATAATGTTTTATATCATAACACAATAAACAATCTGCTAGAATACATTTGATATAATTATATGGTTCCCATTTTAAAATACACAGCTCTCTACTGACTACCATCACGGTAGATTTTCTTTCAAGGTTTGAAGATTTTGAATTTTTCCCAAGAAAACATACTGCAATATCAGCTACACATTCAATGTCACTTGCCTTTGAGAAAGTGAATACAGATATCTGACTGCTACAGGTCACTGCACTAAAATAATAACTAGACAGACCTAAATTCAATATTATAACACATTAAATATTACATAAGAGATGGGGAAAAAATAATTCACTATGGGGACATTTTATCAACATCTGAGGCATTTTTGTTACTTTTGGTGGCATTTTGTTCATTTCTGACCTTGGCATAAAAACTTAATGCTAATTTGTAAAGTACTTCATTTGTAAAGTACTTCATAAAGCATAGTTCATTACCTTTCCCTTCAAGGTTAATTTATATGTATAAGCTTGCTGTTGATGTCTCAGTGAATAACATAACTCGGTCATGTGACCAGTATGTCTGTGTAATAGAATTTAAAAACAATTTCCGCATATAGCACTTTGTTCTAGACAAACCAACATAACATTGATCCATCAGCAAGCACTGACAACTGAAGACTGATTAAGCCAGTTCAATACTCTTGATATCCTCCAGTGTGTCTTAACAAAAAGCACATGCCATTGTTTTTTTATCAACAAATACTGTTTGTTGTAATGGTTACACAAAAGTAATTTGTGTAACCAAATTTTACTCTGACTATGTTCAAAATGATACTCTAGCGCAGAGGTTTTAAAACTCGTATCTGTGGAAAGTTTGAAGATTTTACTAAATTTATATTTTAAGGCAAAGTTACCTTAATTTTATTTATTGCTAACATTTTACTGAATTTGACACTACCGTTTCATCCTTTAAAGACAGGTCTCAATCATGAAAATCACCAAAGTTTTATTCTATGAAAGATACACTCAATTTAATACAAAGTAAAAAATACATTAAAAAAAAATAAACGCAGATCATATTTTAATTAAGCTGAATAGGTTTTGGATTTAGCGCAATGGCAATTATTTGTGTAAGCAAACAAAACGATATTATAAATATCACGGTCAGAGGTGGGTAGAATAGCCAAAAACTGTACTTAATTAAAAGTACAATTATATTTAATTAAAAAGTGAGTAACTCGTTACTTTCACAAATGACATGATGGATGTTTACTCCCCTATAACATATATTATAGAATTATTATTATTATTAATGGAAATTCAGTCATCATTCACAATGTTGTTCCAAACCAGTATGACTTTCTTTCTTCCATGCAACACAATAAGGAGACTTTAGACAGTGTCACTATTTAGTTTCAGTGAATGGTTTTTTTTCTCCATATTTTGAAAGTTAATGGTGACTGAGTCTCTAGGTCTCTAACAAATTTTGTGTCAACATAATACAAAGCATTTCACTGGTTTGGAACAAGATAAGGGTAGGGAAATTATGACATAATGTTACATTTTGGCTGAGCTATCACTTTAAAGAGATATTTACCCCAAAATGTAAATTCTCTCATCATTTACTCAACCTCATGCTATCCAAGATGTGTTTGACTTCCTTTCTTCTGCAGAACACAAATTAAGATTTTTAGAAGAATATTTTAGCTCTATAGGCCAAATCCATAATACTCTAGTTAAGTCCATATCTTCAGAAGTGATATTATAGGTGTGTGTGAGAAACAGATCACTATTTGTCATTTTTTGCTACACAGCAGGGGGGTGAAATGCAGAGAAGAATGTGAATCATTCACAAGAATGTGAAGAATGTAATTTTTGGGTGAACTATCACAAAAAAAGGGCTCTTGTCAGATCTGGATGAATTTATCAATAAGAGAGGTTTGGAAACATTTCTAGTTATTATTACAGTGAAAATGTGAAAATGTCCCACAAGGACATTATATATAATGCTAAAATATAAACCAAAGCAAGATCATGTTTTATTAATGTCTACTTTTGCTATTTCATAGCTTTTAAAGTCCTGTGTGGATTCTTATTTCAGTGTAGTTAGCTTTCAGTGTCGTAAGTTTTTAGATCATTAGTTCTATACAGCAGTATCAGTATCACTCTAAATGCAGAGTACACAGCCTAGTATGTAGGGCACCAAACCCCCAGTCTTTCTTTGCTATATCTCACATGCTGTGCACATGCAAAAATGCTGTCTGTTCGCGCTCCAGTTGTAAATCACGTGTATGGCTGAGCAAAAGGCATTTATTTACTTTTAACTTGGATGTTTACATGAATTTATACAGTTAATCCGTCTGAAGTAGCTGCGATAGTTTCCAGTACCCCCGCAAGGGTGCGGGTAAATGCGTAATTACTGCTCATGACATGCGGGACGTGGGACAAAGCGCACTGATATATTGCTGCACTGATTAAAAATATACACTTAAAAACATGAGAGCCCGGTTGCAGAATCACCCTGAAAATTAACATCTTGTTACACAGAAAAACCCGCATTAGGATTAGAGCCAAAATTTACCTCGGCATGCTGCGATTTTAATCTTGAAATATCAGCTTGTCTTGGTGTTAAATGATTTTTTTTCACTATGTTGAGTGAAGAAAGTGTTTCACTTTGAAGAGTTTGATGCTGCAGCAGTGATTGATTGACGCGCAGCCATGAGAACATCCGCTCTTGTAAAAGTCACACAAAATAATCTCTCAATAAATTACACATGAATTAAAATTAAACCCAGTAATGTAATGACAGGAACGCCATCCATTGTAAAGAAGTAAAAGTAAAAAAAATTAATTAGAAATGTACTTGAGTGAGATTAAAAAGAACCCACTTTTAATCCTACTCTAAAAATGTTTTTTTCAAAAAGTTAATGAAGTAAATGTAGCGAATTACTACCCACCTCTGACATGTTTACTTTTTCTCACAATAAAAATGTGTCTTTTTATTCATGAAATATAGCTGCCTTTAAATTTTAGGAAGGGGATCCCGGCAAAGAGGATCATCACATGTGGGTGTCCTTGGCATCAAAAAGTTAAAAACACCTGCACTAGCATACTGCACAGTATATACAGTACTCAAAACAGCCTACTATTTTTTTTTTTTATAGTATGCAGTCTGCAATGATAACAGTTCCATAAGTTCATTCATTTGTCACACTGGAAATTGAATATCAAGTTGAGCACTTTGCATTGTGGAATACGGTATACCATGCCATGTTCTCTGGTTGAATACTTCGTATTTATGGAAAATATAGTAGGTTATCTGGGTATTTCATACATTCAGAAATGCATACAGTATACAGTACATAGTGCATACTGAAAAAAATAGCATGATCAGTATGGTAGAGGGCTGTTATGAACATTGTTATGGCACAAGAGTTCTTTTTTATCTATACTGTTCACTAAGGTAGAAATTAATTGGCTCTATGTTGAGTAAATTCTTAGAAGTGCAGCACAGGGGTGTAATCTGTTATAATGATCTGATCAGGAAACATACATTTGAAGTTCCCTGAAAAGCCAATGAGGTCACATTTAAAGTGCCCAGAGGCAAAAGTGATTCAACTCTATATTATTAAAATAATAGTTCTGACTCTAAAATCTGATTGGATGAGACATTTTCAAAGCCATTTGTAAAATAGCTGATATGCGTACAACTGTGAGACAGCACAGTTGAATTCTATATTAATATGCTATATTAAGTTACTTCATTGATTTGGAACCATAAACGATGTACAGTCTCGAGACCCCTTCTTGCTTCCAACTAACTATTTGATTTTGGAAATATGTCATTTTGCACATTATTAATAAAAGCACCCCTGAAACATGGTTAATACTACTGTAGCATAAGGCCTCCCATGGCTTATTGCTTTATTGAATGTGCATATGTCAGCACCAACTCAAAAAAGCTAAACATATTTCAGACACAAGATTTCAAGCATGTTCTTGTGTTCTCTTCCTTTTGGTTAAGAGCTTGGTATGTCAGCTATGTGTGGTACCCAACACCAGAGACCTAAATTGGTACCTTTGCACTCTATCTGGTAGTTTTACACAGTTGGTAGTCCAGCCAGTCCCAGCCAGACTTCTTGTTTCAGCTTTGTACTTCTGGTCTATTAAGCAATGTCAAATAAAACTGACATAAGGGCAAAGGAAATTATAATTGATGAGAAATTGTCTGTGTGCGCGCAGTAGTGGAAACTTAAATTGATATGACAGTGTTTGTCCCTGTACAGATTTAATACAGTACACTGCGTAATAAAGTACACTCAAACAAGCTGGTCACATAGAGCCAAACATTCTGCTGTATATTTTATTAACAAGTGTGTCCCTGTAGCTTTTCAGATTTAAATAGCTTTTATGGCTTGATGAACGACTGTTTTGGGTTTTCAAAAAACCTGCCAGGACATTTGAGTATGGCTGTGAGCCCAGCTCTTAACACAGCTGGCAATGTAACTGATCCATGGTTCTACATTGACATCGTCAGTGCTTGTAAAAAGTGATGTCATCAAGTGTGTGTGCACGTGTAAAGAACACATGCACACACTATAGACACTTAGGTTACTTGGCAGCAAGTTCAGAAATGACCAGTGATCGAGGCAAAATACATCAGAAAGTGACAACAATGGGACTGGAACTGGGCCGCTGCTGGCCGGGTAAGATTATGCCCCCCTAGGGAGTTGGTGCCCTACGCAGGCTACGTAGTATGCGTATAGAGAGCGGCGGTACTGGACTGGAACATGCTTTTACATCAACGGAAGTTGGTTTACAGATGAAACATCATTGAAAAAAATGTTCAAGTCTAATCGTATGATATCATACCAATTAGCCACATTTAGAAAAGTCATTTGAATCCTTATGATTTTGCAGTGAGAGTGTGTAGAAAATAGTCAAATTTCTATGTATTGTTAGGCTTGATAACATGACAGTTACATCAGTTTTCTATGAACGTGAATATCATTGCAATGTTTTGGATATGTTGAGCTCTCTGTTTCTCTGTCTTTGTTCACAGTGACCAACAATCCAAGCAGTGGTCTGTCAGTCACTACTGACCACAATCAGCCACTGTGGTCCACCACAAACCACTGCACATGAGCCTGGCAATGCTGGACATCCTAAAACCTGACAAAGACCTTATGGCCATTGCACACCAAACGCAAATTTTCAAATCGAATTCTAGATGCATTTTGAAACAATGGATTCCTATGAAGCCATTCACACCTGGAGTGTGTGATTTTTAAAAAAAATAAACATTTCTTCGGCTGGAAATGAAATGCCCAGACCAATAAAACGTGCTTCAGATCACATGTCAGGAGCCGCTGCAGTTACCAAAACCAGCAAAAGTGGTGGTTCTAAAGCACAGAAAACGGTTTTGACCACTGACATTAAATGCTAAGGGTACTCGATGAATAAATCCTGAGCTAGCAGTGAGGAAGTGTATTTCATTTGCATCAAATGTCTAAAAAAACTGAAACTTTCTCATATGGGTTTTCTTAACATGTAAATGATATTGATGCATCATTGCCTTGCATATCCTTTAAAATCTGATCTAATGTGGATTTTTTCATAATGTGTTCCATATTGCTGCATTTTTTGCCTTTGCATTTAATCTTAAGCAAGTTCTCCTATATCTCTAATATAATATATATATTGCGGCATCTTTGCCTTTGTATCACTTTTTTTTAAATTAACAACTTTATGGATCTTAGGTGTTTTTTATTTGTTTTGTTTTTTGCCAAATATTAGTACTAGTAATACTATTACTGTTATTGTCAGAGCACTCTATGTGCTTTTGTATACCAAACACGTGGTGGTTCTCCACAAATTCTGTAATCATTTTGTGTTTACTGTAGATGCCACGTTTAATTAATAACAAGTAGGCAAATTTGAGCAAATGCACAAGTAGATATGGAAATAAGACACAATCTCTATTGTTTTAACAGTCATTAAATGAGTGCATTATACAATGATTTTAAACAAATGTACTTAACACATAGTATGCGCTGCTGTAGCATATAATCACTATTATTCCAAATGCTACAATTTTTAACTGTTAATATAATTTTTTACACTTGATTTTTTCTGATCACCCCTCAGACTGTGTATCCATGATAATAATGGCAGTAAACATTCAAGTGTCTTCTTCTTTGAATGTTTTCTAAAACACACTTGTCATCGCTGCTGCAGCTTGAAGAGAAATCTGTTTTCTTCTTTCGATCTGCTAGAGAACTCGTTTGCTTGTCTTGGTTGTTTTGCAAACTTGTCAAGTAGTTTTTCTTCTCATCCATAATGGGCAGAGGGCAGACCAGCTAAAAAGTTGCTTTGTGCCAATACTGTTCCAGGGTAAAATTGCTTGCCAAGTAGCCCCACTTTCAATGTGAAAGGGCCACTCGTCAGCAATTCGCTTTGCATACTCGCGTCGCTTCCGGTGTGCAAAAGGCCTGTGCAATGTATTTTGAGAGAGAGAGAGAGAGATTATATTATATTACAAGTCGGAATGGGACTCGAACTGGCATCTCTGGCATGGGAGGTGGGTGCGCTACGAAGGAGGCTAAAGGCTACAGCCTCTAGCGTCAGTCGCTAGTGCACCTCTTGAGATCAGGAGAGTGAGGTTTACACACTACACAGCTATCTACCAGCTGGTTCCCGTTACACTCACCCCCCTAAACCACACTCCCATCCGGGTCACAGCACCATTGTAACCGGCCTTGATCGTCCCACTCCGAAAGGGACTTGAACCGGCATCTCCGGCGTGGGAGGCGGGTGCGCTAACAAGGTGGCTAAAGGCTCTAGCGTCGGGAGAATGAGGTTTACACACTGCACAGCTTCACTACCATTACACTAGCACTGGTACACTTCACTGCTTAGTCTGAAAGTCAGTCTTGGGGGAGTGAAAATAAGTAAAATAAGTAACTGATTTGAATGTAATTGTAATGGAAAGCATTCCAGAGAAACACATATGGCATGGTCTGATCACTTGCTTGTTTTGAGTGGGTTGCTGGATAATCCTGCTGGCGGATTTATCCACATGTCAACTCTCTGTCACCAATCACTCAAAAGCTTTTAATACACACAACTTTTCATAGGCCTCAGTCCGTATCCACTGTATTTATCCTCCATTTATGTGCATCAACACACTCCCAGAAGACATTCCTAAACATTTGAGTGATTCATAGATCTACAGTATTTTGAGTTTGGAGTCAAAAAGTCAAATTGAGTTGACTGTGTGAGACTTTGTAGGTGGTCAGGTGCAATGAGCACTGGAGGGATGTAACAAACCCTGTACATTTCTTTGAAAATGAATGGTAAAAGCATTTTTCAGCAACTACTTATTAAACAGAATTCATTGCAAGCCATGTCACATGATAGACAGTTTTTCCCTTTATATGGTGAAGCTTCTAAGATTTCTACTATGTATAGAGACTGAAAAATCCAGGCCACAGCAAGGACTGAAATATACTCTGATGCCACTGGTATTGTAGTGAGAAACGATCATTACACCCTCTGCTTTTAGACAACAGCGAGCAAAGCCAACACCCCACGACCCACAAATTACAGTGACCAGAGGATACATAATTTTACCCTGGCTAGGAAAATCATTGCAAAGCACTTGTTTGTCCTTAGTGTCTTGCTTTGTAACTGTATTACACAATGCAATGACTAAAACAAAAACAAAAAAGAAAAGTACTTTACTCTATTGCTCATAAATAGTGTTAGGTATTTGAAAACTCAATTATTTCTATTCAACCAAAATGCATCCTCAGATTGAGCTAAGAATAGAAGTCTATTTCTTGTTAAATTTTTAAGGATGTCCATTCAGACCCTCCATACAGTTGGACTGCAGTTGGGAATGCTTTTCCCTGACAGCATTTTATAATTTATTCACAATATTTCATATCGTGACCCAAACATGCCAACACAATGCGAGTCAAGATGCTGGCTACCACCCCTGGAGTCACGAGTTAAAATCCAGGGCATGCTGAGTGACTCCAGCCAGGTATCCTTAGCAACAAAATTGGCCTGGTTGCTAGGGAGGGTAGAGTCACATGTGCTAACCTCCTCGTGGTTCATGCTATCAGTGGGGCACGTGGTAAGTTGTGCGTAGATGCCGCAGTGATTCGTGACTCAACAAGCCACGTGATAAGATGCACGGATTGACGGTCTCAGACGCAGAGGCAACTGAGATTCGTCCTCCACCACCCGGACTGAGGCGTCACTACACCACCACGAGGACCTAGAGCACATTGGGAATTGGGCATTCCAAATTGGGTAGAAAAGGGGAGAAAAAAAAACTTAATTTAATAGAATTTTAAGTACAAACTTGTAAACATGACATAACAGTCTGGTTGTGCTGAATGTTAACATTTGGACTTGATACTCATGTTTTGTGGTTTATGGCTGCTTTGCGATCATATGCCAGCTGAAGTGATGTTTTCTGGCATAGCCATCGCATTCATTCAGTGCTATGACATTTCTTCATAACTACGTGCTTCAGGAGAGAACGCTGATCCATTTAGAGGTGCAATGAGGCCATAAATGTATAAAAATAGCCAAAGCTCAAATACTCAAGAGCAGCTCAGTACCGCCTTGTTCTTTCCAATTGCTTCCTGAAAGAGCTTGAAGGATGCAGACTCCCAGACTCAACCATGTAGGTTGAGATTCCCAAAGGTTTTGGGGGTCATTAGTGGCTTCATATGGGCAGAACAATCGACCTCATCTGGGCGTTGGTGTAAGGTCACACCCTTCCTGAGCGGAGCAAACAAAGAGGGACATCTAAATGTCCCATCAGCCTCCTGAGACCTTAAACACAGGACCTCTTCTTCTTTTATCTCACCTCCTGTCTCATAGCACTGTCCATTTAGATTTTCCCTTGGGTGTCTAACATGTTCCTGTGTTCCTAGACAGGGCAACATAGATATCAGATGAAATAATTGAGCATCAGGGTTTGGAGCTGTGGTGCATCCAAAGGAAGATTTGTGGTCCTTGATCTTGATACACCCAATTCTGATTTGTTTTTCAAATTTTATCTTTAGGATGGACTGTCTGTAGTATGTAATGAAATAGAATCTGCTTGCTTCTACACTGTTTGCAATAGTAACGCCATGAGACATTAAAAAGATTATGAAAAACAGGAACATTTTGCTTCTGCTTATATCTGTTAAGCATTACTTTACTACTTACGCATTCATGCGTAAAAATATACATTGCAACGTTTAAGATGTACATATTTAATTTTCATAACAAATTTACATCAAACCAAATTAAGTTAATGTGGCAGGGCGGATGGCGGGGCCGGGTCGTGATGCTACACGCCCGGTCCCTAATCAGGCTAATCAAGCCTCCAAGAGGGATAAAGGCCGACTGCGAAGGACAGTGCGGGAGAGAGAGACATGTCCATCATGTGTGTGTTTTGTCTTTTGTTTAAGTTTATCATTAAAATATTATTTACATTGCCAAGCCAGTTCTCGCTTCCTCCTTTCCATTGAACT
The DNA here is from genome assembly GCA_032164185.1 of Moxostoma hubbsi. Classification (NCBI taxonomy): domain Eukaryota; kingdom Metazoa; phylum Chordata; class Actinopteri; order Cypriniformes; family Catostomidae; genus Moxostoma; species Moxostoma hubbsi. The sequence goes on from JAVLUX010000117.1 coordinate 6,563,742, forward strand.
GCGTTACACACACATTACGGACATATCCGTAAACGATCTCTCCTGCACCATCCTCCGCAGTCAGTGGGACCGGGTGTGTATCGTCACGACCCGGCCCTGCCCTCCACCCTGCCACAATCTCCTTTTGTGTTCCAAGGAGAAAGAAAGTTATATGGGTTTGAAATAACATGCGGGTGAGTAAATGTTGACAGAATTTTCATTTTGGGGTGAAATGTCCCTTTAAGTGCTTTGTGGAGTTCTGATTTACAGTTTGAACCAAATGTTTAGTGGCCTAAACCCATTTGTTGTATCAATCACACTTTTTGCAAACTCTAAACATATTCTCACTCACTAAAACACATTTCACACTGTGATGCACTTCTGTTGCAAAACGGTAAACATGGGCAGCAAAAGTTAAACACAACCACAACACAGGTAGTGTCTCATTTGGAAGGCCGCATGCTAGGTAGGATGTGTCCTTTGAAGGCTGCAGTATACCGAGTGTCCTCCTTTAATCAAGCCTTGTTTTAATGAGATGGTCTTCGTAGGACAAATGGAAACAGAACTGAACTTGGTTGCTATGACAACACACCACTCTTTAACAAGTGCAAGCGCTTTGAGTGAGAAGGGAACAAGTCTCTTTGGAAGGGAATGTATGAGCTAAAATTTACGTGAGTTATAATGATGTAAAGAGAAAAGAAAATAGATTTTACAAGTGTACTTTTAGTCTAATACTTTATTTTAATTATATATTAATATAATGTATGAATATATAATTATACATAGAGACTCTGCACCCATCTACTGAGGTACTTCAACTTGGGAATTAACATTACTTGCGTTTGAACATCATATTTACGGGCAAATTGGCGTTATTTTATTTTAAACATTTCCTTTGAAGCAAAGAATTTTGGGTTGTGAGTGCTCACGAAGGATACACCTCATGCAACCTCCGAATTCCCGTGAAAGAAGGTCATGTTCGAAGGCTGCATTCGAAATGTCCAACTCGCTTTTCTGAAACAAGACAACCTCAATGACGTATGCGGCTGACAAATGTGACCTCCGGAGGACTGAAAACGTGATGTTGAGGCAGGAACGAATCTTTCATTGACTTTGATTTTAGAGTTACACAAATTTTTGAGTTAGTGTACTGTAATGTGTTTTTCATTTAGAGTGTTCTTTAGGGTTTTGCAGTTGGACTACTTTATTTTTACAGTATGCAAGCGCTGAATATACAGACATTCAATACTATACTATAAAGTATATATTATTATACTTTTTGACAGTAATTGCAAAATTCTGTAACTACAGGTCCTGAATGCTGTGTTCTCCATTTTCTGATGAAGTATCTAATGAATGCTCTGTAGTGTTTATATATTGACTTGTTGTGTGTATGATCTGAATGTATTGTTTGATTTTGAGCACAGATGAAATGGTTTTGAGATGATTGTATGATTTTGCCGGAAGAGTCAAGGGTTTTGTGAATGTAGTTTGAAGATTTGGTTTTGTGTTTAAAGTTGTGAGAAAATGGGTGAAGGTTTCAAGTAATGTGTTTTAGCAATTCAGAAAAACTGCAATGCCCTGATCCAAAAATATTTCTTGTTTATCACTGACGGGAGGTGAAACTTCTGGTGTTGACTGATGGGACTGTGCCGAGCAGTGTCAGCACCTTTCCAGCAGCCTGTCAATCAAACAGGCTTCCCACAGTCCCACTGCTCTGCTGAGCTTTTATTTCTGTCAGAGCCTTGATACTTCTGCTGTGTTACACTCTCAGTGTGTGGGAGAACCACTGTTGCGTTTCCAGTATTTATTCGTGTGTGTGTGTGTGTGGGTGGGTTTGGGTGTTTACAAGGAAAATTTTTTAGATTACAAACTGGTAAGTACAAGGTATTATGCTATAAATGTGGTTTATTAGGACATTTCTAGTGTTCCCACAATTCAAATTGCTTAAAAACATAAAAAAATATGTTTTTATGAAAATGTAAAAAGCAGAAAGTTTTTGTGAGGGTTACGGTTAGGGGATAGAATCTATCATTGTACAGTATAAAAATCATTGTCTATGGAGAGTCCTCATAAGGATAGCCGAACCAATGTGTGTGTGTGTGTGTGTGTGTGTGTGTGTGTTTGGACAGAGAAAGAGAGTAGCTTCAAAAAAATCAATTCACTGATTAATATGAACCATTACCTAAAAAATTTCCCAAAAGTCAGATCAAGAAACAGATCAATATTTGTTTTTTTTTTAATTTATTTTTTGACTATAAATTCTCCTCCCTGCTAGGTCACTGTCCACTTTCACCTGCTGTTTTTGGTGATTCACATTCATATCACCCCCTACTGGGCAGGGAGATTTTATGATAAAAATGTCCGTTTTCACCATTGCTCCTCTGAGATTTCAGCTTGCGAGTCGTGGGAAGCTTGATATAACAAACCCTTCAAAAACAGGAAAAACTTCAAAGATCTTTCAATATAAAAGAAATAAGATCTCTACCGAATGCGTGAAATTGAAGACATTAAGACAGAAAAATATTAATACTGTATAAAAGTGTAATATTCAAAGTAGTCGCAATAATACTCGTAGTAACATTAATATAATATGAAATGGTTATATTATTAATATTATTATCTGTAAGCAATATCACAAAAGCAAGTGTACTGAATATCAGCATCTTTTTCCTCAGGTAATTAGATTGTTTTCATTTAATGTTATTAATACTGTAAAGCTCTGTTGTGTGTCTATTTTTTTTTTTTTTTTTTACCAAAAATAATATATATATATATATATATATATATATATATATTATTGATGAAATATTATTATTGACTCTATATTGTTGAAAATTATAATATTTTTATTTGATTAAAGCTGTACAGTATGTAGAGTATGTTTGGCTTTATATATTTATAGTGGTTGCACTTAAATTACTGTCATATTAATGTAACACATTTTAAATATGATTAATAATACAAATATTATTGAAAAAAAAACAGGATATCGGAGCATATCTTCTTTTATATTGAAAGATCTTTTAAGTTTTTCCTGTTTTTGAAGGGTTCATTATATCAAGCTGAAATCTCAGAGCAGCAATGGTGAAAACGGACATTTGAGAGTTCACAGCCAACTATACACTAAACACACTGCTCTGCTGATGACTATTGGACACACTGCATAAAAATCAAGCATTAGTAGTGCATGTGGCATTTGTATGCGTGCCTGCTTGTGTGTGTGAAGGAGATGACAGCATAGAGGCGCCTCTCATTCATTCTGACTGTACATTATTTCATTAGATGACATCCTTCTGCTGTTTAATGATCACACTTGGCCATATCGAGAATACTTTTTATTATTATTTTCAAATGGTCTTTGATTTCATCTCAAAACTCTCACGTTACATTTTGCTAATGGGAGCATACATTAATATGGTGCCAAACTGAGCAACAAGATGATATCGTACTGTTTTACATTTTTTGGTATTGCGATATTTCGTTAGTACCGGTATACAGTGCAACCCTACCGACTAGTAATTCCAGTGACGACTAGCAGCATCAGAATCGTGTAGTCGACTACTCTTGCACATCCCTAGATTTGGTTGGTATTGCTAGTATTTTTTGTACATTTCTGTGCTCCAGTTTGATTCTGTCCCTCTAATTGAGACCCTAATTATAAGTTTTGCTAGTTAAATGTACCCACTTACTTGGAAAAAATGTTGGTGTCAAATTTAATGTTGTTTATGATTCCAACATGTCACCCACCTCAATTTACAACCAATGTTCTTTGAGTTA